>OY986435.1:233382379-234582379 GCA_963920525.1 Dichetophora obliterata | reverse complement strand
AGCAGCAGAGCAACGCAAGCACTCACACACACACACACAAAAGCGTAGATTGCTTGCCTCAGAGGAAATGACAGCATATTTTCAAGTTGGCTTAAATATGCGCGACAACATTCCTCATGTTGCTGTTTTTTGTTGCTGCTATTGCTGCTGTTGCTACTAATGTTCGTTATATGTTTTCGATGAAAAATTTTTGATCAAAGTATTATTTTCTTTTATATATTTTTTTGTTCTTAGGTCTCTATTAGAAGCAGCCCAAACTGCGCATAAATAGTGCTAACAGCAAAAACAACAACAAGAGCAACGACAACATTCACCTGGAATAAAAAACGGGAGCAGCATAAAACAGTAGCTGCAAATAGTTGCTGCTAGACATGCAGCTCGTACCTTGCGCTATTGTTGCTGCTGCTGCTGTCCGCTTCATCGTAGTTGCATCTGATGATGCGCCTCCAGCTTGAAGAACGCCCATTTTTGTGTGCTATCACAAGAGAAATGGGTAGCGTATGCAATTTTTCCTTTTTTTTTTAATTCAATGTTATCTTTACAGGAAAATGTGCTGCAACGTCACTGCGCATCAATGGTAGCAATAGCGCAACTACAACATTCTCAGCAGCAACAAAAAGTTTTTAAATATTTTTGTTCTGAATTTTGTTTTTTTACAATGTTTGTGGCAAAACTATTAATTACGCTATGAGCCAAAATGGAAAAAAATTTCTGTAATCGGTATGTCACTATTTTTTTTATGTATTTTGGCCCGCTGAACACGAATATTGCAATAAAAATTATTGTATGGATGTGTTTTTGCGATATATATTCTTGAATTTTTGACCCGATTTTTTTGGATATAGCTCCATACATTTTAATTTATCTTCAGTTTTAATTGATCGATTTGGTTATAACAAATATCAAATTAAAGAAATTTCATCAACTTTGCTAATCTGTTAAGTAGTTTTCACACAATCGATAGAAATGTAATAAATAAATAATTTTTTCTGTGAAAAATAAAATCGAAAAATCCTTAAAAAAATTAGCAAAAATAAAAGACACCAAAATCTGTACAGTTTATTATTTTATGCATGAAGATCTCTTTTTAAGGAACAAAATGAGCTACTGTTGAAGAATATTTATGAATAAATAATGAAGTTAGAGACAACAAGGTGAAGGTACCAAAAATTGAATTGTTCCAATTTGTTTAATTTTGTAGAGTAAACTTTTAGGCAGGGACCGAAAATAACTGTTATTTTACAATTTTCAGATGAAAAAAACACAACGAAAAAGTTGCCGGAGGACTTTTTAAAAAAAACCATTATAATCGTAATGGTAGCAGCTTCGAGAATATTAAACGCCTTTTAAATTTTCGACTGTTACAATAAAAGTTAAATATAACTGTTATTTTTTACCTTTTATTTTTTCGGGCAAAAATAAGTGTTACTTTTGACTTTTATTTTTTAGGTAAAAAATAACAGTTATTTTGTGACTGTTTTTTCGGTCAAAAATATCAGGCAATTTGTATTTTTTCAAAGACCGCTTTACTATATAAAATACTATTAAAACTAAAAAAGTGTTATAGCTCAAAATGTGCGCGCTGATGAGACAATGAAAATTGCACTAAACTTTTTTTTGTCGTTCAAGCGGCTTTTAAAAAAATTCTAATTGCCTGATATTTTTGACCGAAAAAATAAAAGGCTCATAATAACTGTTATTTTTGACCTAAAAAATAAAAGTCAAAACTAACAGTTATTTTTGCCCGAAAAAAATAAAAGGCATAAAATAACTAATATTTTTGTCGGAAAAAATAAAAGAGAAATGATAACTGTTAGCATCTGAATTTTTTTATAAAAACCATAACCGGTACGGTCCCTGCTTTTAGGTCAAATTTTATTAAAGTAATGGTAAATGTATACTATAAAAATTAATTTCGGCTCCTTTTTTGGTTATCGATAGTCGATAGTTATCGACTAACCCAACATGCCAATGACTTTTACAACACAAAAACCTTCAAACAATTTGAAGTTTGCTTATATGTCCGATGCTGTACAGAGTTTGATTTGCAA
Organism: Dichetophora obliterata; assembly: GCA_963920525.1. Lineage (NCBI taxonomy): Eukaryota > Metazoa > Arthropoda > Insecta > Diptera > Sciomyzidae > Dichetophora > Dichetophora obliterata. Next base: position 234,580,328 of record OY986435.1, on the reverse strand, counting down.
AATTTAATTGTCATTCCAAAGTATTGCTCATATTTTTTTTGGAGGTTATGAGTAAATATGTGTTCGTTTTTATTAGTAACGTATTAGCCGCATACGTAACAAAAATCGTCGGGATGGTTATTGCACAAAAAAAAACTCGCGATCTCTTCCTTATTTTTAAAGTTTTCGGGCAATTAAATTATGCAAATCAAACTCTGTACAGCATCGGACATATAAGCAAACTTAAAATAGTTTGCAGGTTTTTGTGATGTAAATGTCATTGGCATGTTCTGGCATCGACTATCGATAACAAAAAAGGAGCCGAAATCACTTTTAAAGTATACATTTACCATTAATTTAATAAAATTTTGCCTTAACATTAACTTAACACTTCTGACCACGGATTCGGATTCAGCGACCCATTTTTGGTGTACCATTTTCTTTTGTCAGCCCCGAATTCATAAAAATACAAAAAAATTAAGGTGACAACCCTATCCACCATCTTGAATTTTAAGATTCTGACTTTAGATTCGAAATCAGCTACCCCTTAACACTTAAAAAAACATATTATTAGGTGGCAATACTGTGGTAAAAATTAAGGTGGCAACCCTAACCTCCATCTTAATTTTTAAAACTGTGACATTATATTCGAAATCAAATCCGTTGTCAGAATTTCAAAATTAAAATAATTCGCAAAAATAACAAAAAAATCTAGGTGGCAACTCTATTCGCCATCTTGAATTTTAAATTCTGACATCAGATCCGAAATCATCTACCCCCTAAAACTGCCAACCACGGAGTCCACAGAACCCTTAAAAGTCATAATACGCTTAAGCTTTTCCTACACAAGCTCATTGCATTTTTTGGATTCTTGCTTTAATTAAATACTCGCCTTCAATTTCAAGCTTTTCAAGCTTTTTGCCGAAGGCATCAAGCTTTCCTTTACTTGAAACTTCGTACTGTTCGCTTGTAAGCTAGCATACTTGCAAGTCGCAAGCTGTAGTGGGCTTATTTATATTCAATTACAAGCTATACTTGATTCAAAATTATCAAGCTCAAGCTAGCTTGAACTTGCAATTTAAGCAAGTACTTGAAATAGACTTCAAGTAGGCTTGTGCAGTTCTCAGGTGTGTACAGTACAGAAGTGAAACTTCTTAACTTCTAAACACACCTACGTCACCCTTCTGGTGGTTCCCATACAAACATCACAAGAAATAGAAAAAACAAAAAATCAAAATATCTTTGCTCATCTCACGAAAACGTTACCAGACTCGAAATATTTTTGACAAAAATTTTTCGCTACAAGACTCTAAGAATGGAATTTAGGGATGTGCAACTGCAAGCAAAAGTCGACTTCGACTTTTTCGAGCGTTGAAAATGTAAAATTGTACTCATCGTCTTTTTGAACATTTAGAAGTCGACTTTTAAACTTTTTTCGACTTTTTGTTCATTAATTTTGTAGTGATTTTGTTGGGCAGTTAAGAATCAAATGACTCAATAGGAAAACAGTGTTTTATTGTTAAAAAATAAACAGAAACATGTATATCAGTATATAAATAAAATGCAAAAAACAAAACAAAATATTGCAATTTTAGTTCTTGTATAGAAAATAACGAGCCCTAACCGCCAAATTCAGGGGGCACAACTAATTGGGACGTACAAGAAAAGGTCTTGTCTAGCTTTTTTTAAATAATTTTGAGTATTTAAATAAAAATATAATAATAAACATTAAAATAATGAATAAAAAAAATTTTTTTTTACATGAAAGATATAAATTTGAACAAAATATTTTTTTATGATAGAATATTGGATTAATTAATGGGATACAGCAAAATTTTGCGAGGAATAAAAAAAGTGTTTTGCCGTGATCACTGCTGCTCGTCACTAGATCATCCGAAATAAAAAAGGATGATTAGTTAATGAAATAACGCTTGTGATGAACGAAAGGATTTGAAAAATTTTGATTTTTCGAAAAATGGCGTGTGTTGAAATTCAAAGTGATTGACCAAAATTTCACTCATATTTTCATAAAAATATAATCGAAAAAAAACTTTCGTTGATCAGGACGATAATTATGTGTACAATAAGTGAGAAAAATTTCAAACTGATCGATGGAGCTGTTTTCAAGTTACAGTGATCACCGATTTCGAAAACATGGTTTTGAGAAAAACGCGTTTAAAGTTTTGACTGTGATGTATGACAGATAAGAAACCCCTGAATACTTTAGAAATATTCTTCTTTTAGAAAATGGAATATTGTTGTTCCCAAAATTAGTTGTGCTCATGTTAGAACAAAAAACAGCTTAAGTTCCAGCTTATCCAAAAGATTCCCAGTTTTCAGAAGATTCCATATGTCTGATTTTCCATATCTTATGAAGTTTGTTTCTTTTTTTAATAGAATTGGGGAAGTATTCTGTAACATGACGTTACAAATATTATATACTTTTTATACACTAAATAAACTATAATATTAAATAATTTCGATGTATATATATATTCATATTATATTACTTAAATATTTCTACTTATTATTATAAATATAAAGACGTTACAAATATTATATACTCTGTGTACACTAAATAAACTATAATATTAAATATTATCGATGTATATATTCATATTGTATTACTTAAATATTTCTACTTATTACTATTAAAGCAGCAATACACACAACCGCACTACGACACCACACCATAGAAACAAACACACGCTACATACCTACTCAATAAAACTAATTGACAACACACAACCGCACTACTGCATAAGCCACTAATTAATGCGCACACCACCTATCTATGCATAGCCAGGCAGGCCAAAGACAAAACTGAACGTATAATTCCCAACTGGTTTTCTGTCCATATCGAATAAAAGGGCGACACAAAACCAACCAAAGCAGCATTATAGCCGATACACATTGACTGCAACAAGCGACGAACGCATGATTTCTTATGAAGATGTATTCTTTGAAGACGGCACGACAAAGAGAAAACACGACCACAATTGCTGCTGCTGTAGACTTCAATCTATTTCTAATTTGATAGACGACAAGAGCGAACATAGTAGAGTTTGTTTATGTTTTGTATGAAATACAGATTGTCGCTGTTGCGTTCATTATAATCAAGTCGTCGAGAATACTGCGACATTTCTCTCTGACAGCAAGTTTTCCTTTTGTCGGTGTACGACTGTTGTAGTCAATGTGTATCGGCTATTACTTCAGGTAAGCTAGAAGTAGTAACTCTATGGCGAGCCAGCTTGCTGGCTCTTCCCTTAGAATCTCTGCTTGAGATGTCGCACTTGCGGTGAGAACCAATGCTTGGTTCATCCAACGCAGTCGGCATACTCTACATTTTTGGTCGCAGTGACTCAATGGCGAGCTAGCTTGCTGGGTCTTCCCTTTGAGTCTCTCTTTGAGATGTTGCACCGGCGGTGAGAACCATCTTTGGTTCGTCCAACGCAGTCGACATAATCTAAGGGGGGTTTGCTTGGGTTTTGGCGCCGGGACTAGATGGCAAGCCAGCTTGCTGGTTCTTCCCTTTTAGTCTGTGTTCGAAACGTCGCACTTGTGGTGAGAACCAGTCTCCGGTTCGTCCAACTGCGTTAGTCGGCATACTTTTGTTTGTTGTTTTGTTTAGTAGCTCAATGGCGAGCCAGCTTGCTGGTTCTTCCCTTTGAGTACCTGTTTTAGACGTCGCACCTTTATTAAATTGTTTATTGATTATATATATTTGCATGGTGCGAACTTCATAGAGGTTTTTCCACCATGATTGTCTCTAAAAATATTAAATAGCAGCATTACTTCAGGGGCCCTGGCAGGATTCACCGATTTACCGATCTAGCGATTACCGAATACCAATCTTCGCTTTAGGGGCCCTGGCAGGATTCACCGATCTAACGAATTACCGATTACCGATTCCCGTATTCACCGATTCACCAATTTACCGATCTACCGATTACCGAATACCGATCTACCAAATTACTGAATTACCTACATTCACTTTTACCCAAACTACTGACGTCACGCTGCATTAAGTACTTTTAAGGAGAATATATCAATAAAATACAAAATTATAATATTAAACCAACACCGACTGCGTTCTTATTTGATGAAAGTTTGTGGATCTTTCACTCGATCCTGGCAAGGCTGAGCTGAACTCAGCCAGAAGATCAAACCACTGTTACAATTCGGATTGAAACATCGAGGTACAGGGACTGATAGTTAATATGTTTGAAATCATGGAAAGAAAAATTATTAGAAGTTGCATTACAAAATAATAAATTAACATTTAAAGAATAAAAGATTAAAAAGTGACAAAAAATAAAGTTGAACAATAAAATAATCTCAAACTAGGATAAAGATTGTTGCAGTACCGCGTGAGTACAGCACCATTTACAACTGACAGCCCTATCGTCGATATCTTATTGTCGACGCGACGTTGAAATAAAAATAATTCATCTACGATTCATTATTCTACCATCTCTACTACCTTGTTAATTTAAAATCCTTAATTCATGACTCTACCATCTCTACTACCTTGTTAATTTGCTTTGTTCATTTTAAAACCTCCTTCCGCGATGGTCGATTTTTCGGCAGCCAACTTCATTTTTGTAAGTGGTTTTTTGGATCTTGTTCTTTTCTATCACAACCTTACTATAAGCGGATGTGCCCTCTCAAAGCATAAAAAAAATCAATAGATTTAGAATTATATATCAACCATCGAACTTTGGCGTCTTATTCAACTGGTTTTTATGAAGAATTAATAGAAGCTGGAAAAGGAAAAGCACGATTAAGAGGTTTTTTTCAGTTCTCGAGAACACGCTGAAACCCCTCATCGGGTTTCCTGTAACAGAACAAAGTTTTTCTCGTAAAAAAGTTGAGTTTTTCATATTTATCCCTAAATATACAAAACTTCTACGAGTAGCAACAAAAATATCTCATATTTCAACACTTATCATACAGTAAAAGCTTACTAGTCTCATTGAAGAGAATATTGATGTTGAAATCTCCACACAATATGAAGTCGTAAACAAGAATGCCGCTTGTTATAGAGGAAAATAGTGGACAAACAATTAAATCTTTTCGTTTACTAGCTTAGAGAATAGCAGTTCTCAAAGTATCGTCAAGTTTTAGTTTCGCATAAAATGAAAAAGTCGAAAGTAAAAGTCGACTATCGACTTTTTTCAATATCAGAAAGTCGACTGCCAAAATCGAAAATTATCACGCAAAAGTCGATTTTCGACATATGACATATGACTTCGACTTGCACATCCCTAATTGTACCCTCAATATCAAATTACCGCCTAAGAAGTTTCACTTCGAAAATTATTTTTGAAAATATAGCTGTGTGTCTCCCGTGTCCGACGACGAACTTATGTTTTTTAAATTAATTAGAATAGGGAGGAGTGCACCAAATATTTTTTATAGAAATTCACCTGCTTTAAAAAAGTGAAATGCTTTTTTATGTATTTTACGCATTGTGTATTCATACACACATAGAAGACACGCACAAAAAGTAGAGAAGAAACGTGCGGATTGTTTCGTTAAGTTTTCCTTTTTTTTCTTTGCACTATTGAATGAGTTCGCTTACGTTCTCAGATGAGCGTAAAAAGAGGCAATAAATAACTCGATTGCAGTGTTGCCAATTTTTGAGTAATTCCTCTAAACGTGAGTAATTTAAAGTGGCTGCAAGTAATTTTTGAGGAATTTTTGGGGAATTTGAAAATTTTTAGATTATTTTTTAATAAATACACGCTCAAAAATCTTGGACTAAATTCTAATAAATCCTGTATCGTATATATGACGACACCGAAACTGTATTAAAATTTAATCAACGGTAAATATTACAATTGATTTTTATTCTCTCATGGGACTTAATTTTTATACATGCTTGCTTTAAAATATTTTTTACAAAAATAAAAAACGCAACATGTGGGATTCGAACCCACTACGTTTAGGTTATAAGTTTTTGGCTCTACCAACTGCTCTATGAAGCCACATGTATAAAGAAATGATAAACATGCATTAGACTAATCCAACCTGTATTAAATATTATTCTAGGTTTTATTAAAAAATGTCTAGTATTTTGATGAGTTTGAATTCTAATAGAAAGGGTATTAAAAAATGCATGATACCAACGATTGGATCAAAAATTAGTCCAAGATTTTTGACCGTGAATACAAAAAAAAACTTTGGCAGCACCTTTTTCTGGTTGGTAGAAGCATACCTTTAAAATAAACTGAATAATATGCTTTCCGATTGCGTTTCCCCGTTACTATAAAAAAAATTGATACAAGTGCAAACGAACTTAGTAATTGGCATACGGTTTTAGTTCAAATCAGTGTAAACAAAATAAATACAAGAAAAAGAATACATGGTTGCAGTCTGCATCGGAAGCAAAGGTATGCATTGACTAGTATTTCTATTGTAGTAATTATAGATTAACTCTTTAAATCAACAAAAAAAAATTTTTACACATTAGCTAATTTTGACCATATTTTTATTTTGACTAATTTTTATGTGATACAGTTAGTTTCGCGAAATCCGACTTAGTGATGCCTTATTGCATTCTTATTGGGTTAGAGATACTTTAGAGCACTCCTTGAAGTAAAAGCCAGCAAAAACAAGCATATAAATTCAATCAAATTTGGCTGTTTAAAATCTCGATAATGAGTAGAGATTATTTTTAAATCGGTTAATTTTAGATGCTGTCTTTTTTAAATACGAGTTTTTAATATAAAAAATTTAGTAGATATATTTGTTTTCAAATTAAGAAAAAGTAATATCAAAGCTATTTTTTTGTTTTAATGCAACAGTAGCGAGTATTTAGTAAATAATATCACTAGTTTAAGAAACCGACTCGATACAAAAACAGTTTTATCATTTATTAGTTTTATATTTAAAGAAGGAATTAATAAAAATAGTGATGACCTATTTGAATCATATAAAAACATATTTGAATTGAATTGGAAAAAAAAGTTAACAAAAACATACGCTAAAACTAAAAAGTCTTAACATTTTTTAAAGGAACGCTTGAAGCGTTTTAACCCTTTGACGACGAGTGGGAGAAAATAACCCATTTATATTTTTAAGTCGTGTGAGTACAATTTTGGAAATATTTTCATAAAATTAGGCTTAAAAGATGAGAAATCAATGTGGCTTTCAACGTGTGCCATTTTTTTAACTTACTTTAATTTTAAGAGAAAGAAAAAACTAGGAAGTCAAAATATATAATTTTTTTCCATAGGTATAGAAACCACAAACGATTTTCAAATAAGAGCGGATACATTTTCTCATCCAAACTATGTCAAAACCTTCATGAAGCTACTGCAACAAAGTAAAAAATCAATTTTCCTGATTTGTTTTTTCGGTTTTTTTCAATACTTAAAATAAAAAATTTCAAATTTCAAATTCACTTTTGTATAGAAATATGCCATCGGAGATGACAATTCCACAAAAAAATTTTAAAACTCACTGCGGCTTGCTTATTTATTCAAAGGGTTAATATAGATATCCAATAAGATAGAAAATATGTAGGAAAATATATATTTGTTTATGTTTTCTTGATAAATAAAATATCTTTTGAAAAAATTTTTAGTGGAATTTTTAAGGAATTTGGGTATTAAAGAGTGAAAACACTGCTCTATTGCTATTTTCAAATTGTCTCCCACACTGCATTCTCTTTTAAGTGAGAGAACTAGGGTGATAACGTACGAAGTCCCTTTTCAACTAGGTGGTTTTGACAGCTGTTATATCCCTGCAGTGTAATCAACTAGATTTATACCAGTCAACAACTAGTTGGAAATATCCAACAACTAGTTCGATTTATGTCCTATTCTCATAGAACCGACTGGTATTTTTTACGTGGTGATGTCATTGGAAAAGACAATTGTCTTACTATAGATAAGGTTTTAACTAGTTAACAACTCATTTTTTATGTAAAGTAAAGTTCTAGTTGGGTTGTGACTAGTTTTTAACCAATATAGTAATTATCGAATTAAAACTAGTTCATAGGTTCATATTTTTTCAATAGTTCATAGGTTCAAAGAACATATATTTTTACAACAAAATATTAGCTAAAGGCTAAAGTTAAAGCTATTTGATGAAATACCATGTTTATGGTATACTACATGTTTTTAAATTAGTTTTTATATGTTTTAATTTGTTTATTATTAGTTTGTTCCAATGGGGTACCCAGCTCCAACTGGTTTAGGAACTGGTTGATTTTGATAATATGTAGTATAGTTTGATTTTGGCTAGTTTTACAACTGGTTTAATGTGACTTGACAAAAACTAGTTGGGTTTAAACTACTTTTGCAACTAGTAAATCGTGACAAAATATAAACTAGTTTGTTTTGACTAGTATAAATACTACTCATGTTTTAATGCTGACTAGTCTTACACTGCAGGGATGTCAAATGGTTTGTCCATATGACGTTTGTGTCATACTAAACCAATTACCTACCAAAATCAGTCATCAGTTAGAGAATGTTATAGAGTTCTTCAACATCATTTTGGTCGTTGTGAGCGTCCGAACCATAGAACCATTACCAAATTTCGAACCAATTTTACACTATTGGACATTCATCATTCCACCAGAGATAATAGAATACGTAATTTTGAGAATATTGCTGCAGTGGCAGCGAGTGTTCGTGAAAACCGTGAACAATCGATTCGTCGCCGATCTCGAATTTCGTCAAAATTTGAAAGTTGTCGAAAATTGAACACACAGAATGGACCATTTAAGAGCTAGTCGTGGGCAACATTTGAACGAAATAATTTTTAAACATTGAGTTGTAGGAACCGAACCACTCTAAAAATTTAAGGGCTTATTCCTCATGTGTGAAGCTGTCACCTGAACTAAAATTAGATTATTCGTTACAGTGTAAGCAAGCTTTAAGCAGTTTGAGTTGAAAAATTAAGTGCAACATTTAAAAAATCCTTCATTTTGTTGTTTACCAGGAAAATGTTTTGGTACAAGCCATAGACAAAGAATGCTATTCTATATTAGAATCTATTTGGATTTTTGATTTCATATTACTTTTGATGGGAAGAGGAGAATGGCAAGGAGAGGAAACACAAAAAAACCAAAAATATTTTAAATAAATGTGCATTATGTCAAAAAAGTATAAGGAATTGGTTATTTAAGAATTCTGCCTAAAGGTATTGTCAAAATTGCTATTAAAAAGTAAGTCGCTTAATAAAGAATTCATCCAAAAAGGACAAATTTGTGGAAAGAAAACTCTTGCATTTTCGAAAAAATCAGCCACAGTATTCACCTGATATGGCCAACTTTATTCTCTTTCCAAAATACAACTCGAGGCACCCGTTTTCAGTCGATAGAAGACATAAAAGAGAATTTGCGGCGAGAAATAATTGAAACTAGTGGTTTAGGATATTACGTTTAAAAAATGTTTTGATGATTGGATTTCTCATTGGCAAAAGCGTTTTTTTTTTTTCGATACAATATATTTGGAGATCTGTGTCATCATTCTTCTTTCATAAGGAAACGTCAAAATACCTAATCATTAAGCCAACATTATGGTTTTAGAGATTTTAAAAAAAGAAAATTAAATATTAAAACAAAAACTTAATATTTAAAGGAAGTGTTTAATGGAACTGTACACAAAAAGTATCAGCAATGCTTTTTTAACTCGAAATGTTGCTCCAGCACAAAAAGAAATGTAATAAAAAGAAAAAATTGTAGCACATCACCTCACAGCAATGAACTTTTTACTGCCAAAAAAAAACTTAGCTCAACCACCTCGACATTGGACTTGGTCATGGTTTTTAACAATTCAGCGCAAACTCGTTCATTTCGATCTGCTTCCCTTGTGACTTTTTTTGTAGATTTCGATCATCGTCAAAGCATCATCATTTTGCGAGCAGCCAAGTGTAGAGAATCGCTGGGAGGCAATAAAAAGTGGTAAGTGGTGGTGAGCGGCAATAGAGGCAACAAGATGCGCGCTCATTTAAAAATGCCAACGATGAAAATGTTAAAAGTCGACAATAAAGAAGACAACGACGATGACGACGCCGACGGACTACGAGGAATGATGAAGATGATGAAGTACAGAATTTGATTTTTTGTTGATCTGTCAAATTGTTCTGTTGAATTTCTTGGGAATTTCTGGGCTCAGCAAAAAAAAAACAGAATATAGTAAAGTTCTGCTAATGTTGATGAAAAAGAACTGAATTTTAGTTGGATGAGGAGAAAAGGAGTGAGCTGTGATGAGAATGTTTAATATCCGGAGCTCTATTTTAAAGCTTTTTCAGTTTTAAACACAGAAAAAACACAGTATGATCTTGGTTCAACTTTTAATTTAAACACTATTTCTATGACTTTAGAAAATATCTTTAGAGATAAAAAATTTTATTCGGCTGCCAACACTGTTTAACTCTTCCATTGCTATTCATTTCTTGAATGCCGCTCTCAAAGGTTTCTCTTAATTTATTACATAACAACAGCTTGCATAATAAAATTCTTTGACAGCTGACATAAGCCAAAGAGCTGTCAATTTGACAGGAGGAAATGTCATTTTCAACAGCAAACAAAAATCAGCTATTTTCGAATAGACAAAAATAAAGAAATGAGCGGAACAATAAATATTCGCAAATACTTAGTGACGCTGTTGTCTTTATTACTGGAGGACGAGCGCATACTGCAAAAACAGTGCATTCTAAGCTAAGGCTTAGGCCCTTTTTTCTCAGTGCAGTTACTGAATATACACAATTAGTATTCCGAACTGTGCGTTCTTCTTCAACATCGCATCCAATGCATTTCTCTAATGCGCATGCGCAACGTGATTTTTGTCAATAAACTTCCTTGTTTTAGTGATTCTTTGTAGTGTTTTTTGTTTGTTTCGAAATTTCTAAAAATAAAAGGAAACCATTAAACACTGCGCTGCATAAGTTTTTTCTTAGTCTCCGTTAAATATTCACCCACACTGGTCCCTTCCGCATTCTCTCTTTCCCCTTGTCACAGTGTCTAAATTGGATTTTTTTTAATTCCACCGAAGGATTCTTTTAATATTGCTTCGATCAATTCGTCATGACAGCCGGCAGCACACGTAAGCAAAATAACAAGTTTGTTTCTAGCATATTTTTAACAGTATAAAAAAGCCGCCTATTTTGCATTTTTGACAATGACGATTCGATGACTGCATTTTTTTATTTATTTAGTTACAATATGTTGACATTTAAGACTTGGTTTTTCACATTCGTCATTTATAGCATAAGTAACAACTTATATGATTAAAATATTTTTTTTATTAATTTTACATAAGAAAGACAAAACAGAATAATTTAAAATTTAGAATTATTTAAACAAATAGTAATATCAAATTTAAATAATATTAATATGCGCTAGTTTTTGAACAAGAAAATTATTAATTAAATATATCTATTAACCCTTGGACAAACACATGATTCTGGCCAGGCATATTTCATTTTTGAGCGTTAATTAAACATACTTCTAGTTTAGGTAGATACCTGTATTTCCCGGTAGAAGCCTAAAATATTGTTGGATTTCTATTTTTTTTAAAAAATCTAAAATATCATTTTAACACAAAGAAAACTGCAAAAAAGTCCCCCCTCGAACAAACACATATGCCTGGCCAGACCTCTATACAATTTGTATGAAATAAATTGTTGTTATACACATTTTGGGTTATTTTTCTGCAAATACAATGGATATTGTTGTTCCCAGGTATTTTTTTATATTTTGGGTTGTTTTTATGTGAATTCAATGCAGATGTTTGCTTCTTTCGTTTGTGATTATGGTTTTGAGTTCAGTTAGTTTATTATTGAATGCTGAACATACAACATCGACAGTCCGAAATATAAATTTTTTGTGCTGAAACTAAAGTGAAATTATTACTATTGTTATGGCAGAGGATTTAGAATTTGTGTACTATACGCGCTTGCATACAGGCAGCCTAACTGATAATTTCCAACAACAACTATCATCAGCGTTATAGCGTGATTTCGCACTTCACTCAGAAGTAGACGAAGAACTAGATTTATTTGAAGACCAAAGCGGTGAAAACACAGATTTTGTGCTCGAAGATGACGCCTCGGACATTGAATATGAATTGGAAATTGAAGCAAATGAAATATTCGACAGCGATGAAGGATCCGAAGAAGAAAGTGAGAATGCACCAACTCAAGCTGCAGTCGGTTTTTTGCTTGAAAAATATGGTACCAAGTGGAGTACAGCTGAACCCGCTACAGTGAGATTCCACCAGCACAACATCATGCGTTTCAGAGGTGGAACAAAAACAAACCTGATCACTTCGCTTGAGGTGTTCAAGCTTTTCTTTTCACCGAGTATTACGTTCATCATCGTAACATAAACAAGTCTATATGGAGAAAAAGTTACATGCAAATGGAACGCAGAACATGCAAACTGCACACCACGAGTATGGGTTAATATGACAGGTGTTGAGCTTGACGCTTTTATTGGGATACTATTGGCTTTTAGTGTCAGTCATAATACTATGCAGCTCTCAAGATTGATGTGGCAAACTGATGCACTTCCAATATACACGATTTGTTACTTTGATGCGCTGTATTCGATTTGACGATAGTCGTACGCGCGCATTTTGTCCACAAACTGACAAAGCTGCTCCCGTATGGAACTTCTTGAATAACAATCTTTCCAGTAATTTTGAACCATACGAAAGTGTAACCATCGATGAGCAGCTATTTCCATACCGTGGGCGCACAAAGTTCACGCCATACATCCCATCAAAGCCCGCAAAGTATGGCATAAGAGTATGGTGGCCATGCAATGCGAAAACCAAATATCCGTTGCAAGGAAAACTGTACACTGGTAAAGAGGGAGAACAACGAGAGATAAACGAAGGCGAAAATGTGCTCATGAGTTTGGCTTATCGATACGCCAACAGCGGCAGAACTATTATTGCTGATAACTTCTTTACAACATTAGACACAGATAAATGTCTTTCGTCGATTGGACTAGCATATGTTGGAACCATTAGATCCAACAAAAGGTGTCTTCCCAAAGAAGTGAAAAAGACAGCAAACGGCCAGTACTTTCATCTGTGTTCGGTTTCTATGATAACCTTGTATCACTGTGCAGCTGCGTTCCAAAGAAGAACAAAGCAGTAAATCTACTATCCACTGTGTACTACACCGAGAAAGTTGAAGGCGTAGCAAAAAAACCGGAACCTATATTATTTTACAATTCAACAAAGGCCGGCGTTGATACAATGGACCAAATGGTAACGAATTACTCCACAAAACGGTCAACCAGACGTTGGTCATTAGCATTGAATACGTTGGAAGGCCGTTGAATATTCCCAGCAACATGTTGCCTAACCAAAAAAGCGGCCCTATTACAGTGAATTCACACTTATTCTGTGTGCCAACAATATTCTAAAGTTGATTATACTTGTTTTTCATGCATTCCACAAAATGAAAAAAAACTTTTTTGCATTTAGGTAGCTACATATATCAAAAAATCAAAAAAAAAAGTCTAAAGACAAAAATAATAAACGAGCATACTTATAAATTCAAAGTTACGGTACCCTTTTTGCCATACAAATACATAAAAACGTATTGGGGTCTGGCCAGGCATATGTGTTTGTTCGAAGGTTTCAGAATATGTGTTTGACGGGGGGTTAAGAAATTAAATGAAAATATTTTACATTGAATTCTGAGTTCATAAAATAAAAGTTGAGAAAAAGAATTTGCTACGAAACAGAGTTCAGATTTAAGAACTGAAAGAAAATTTAAAGGAAACAGACAAAAAGAGAGTTAAGAGAAGTGTTCGAAAATTAATTGTTTGAAGTACTTACTTTACTTAGTTGGCTCTACAGCCGTATGTGGGTCTTGGCCTCATCTAAGAATTTGCGCCAGTGATTTCTGTCTCTCGCTTGCTGGCGCCAGTTGGAAATTCCAAGTTCATCAGGTTGCCCTCTACTTGGTCTTTCCATCGGAAATGCGGTCGTCCTCTTCTGCGTTGACCGCCGCTAGGTACCGAATCGAATGTTTTCTTCACTGGAGCATCGTCTTTCATGCGCTGAACATGACCTAGCCAGCGAAGCCGCTCGATTTTTATGCTCTTGATATGTGGATGTCAGCGTACAGCTCATACAGTTCATAATTTCACCGTATTTGGTACTCGCCTTTGACGCAGATTGGCCCGTAGACCTTACGAAGAATCTTTCTATCGAAGGCTTCTAAAGTCTTTTCATCTGAACTGCTCAGCGTCTAGGTTTCTGATGCAAAAAGTAGGACAGGCATGATGAGCGGTTTTTAGAGCGTGATTATCGTTAGTCGAAAGAGGGATCTGCTTCTCAATCGCCTACTAAGCCCAAAGTAACAAATGTTGGCAAGAGTTATTCTTCGTTTGATCTCAATGCTGATGTCGTTGGTTGAGTTAATGCTGGATCCCAGTTAGACGAAGTCCTTCACAACCTCGAAGGAGGTATTGTCAACTGCAACGTGGATTCCAAGACGCTGGGACTGTTTGTTTGTTGACATCAAGTATTTCGTCTTATCTGCATTCACTGCCAGACCCATTCGAAACCCGGGAAACAAAAATAAATCCTGCGGACGCCCTTAAAGGTACTTATGCGATTTAATGGAGTAGTTAACCCATAATTTGTTCTACTTAATTATAAAGAAATCTAGTTAATATAGTTTCTACTGTTTCTACGGTTAGTGTTAAAATTTATAAGGGAAAGAAGTTCTAAAGAATCGAATTCACCAGTTATGAGTTGGTGTAAGTAGAAGATATCAGCAGGGGCCGAATTACAGCATCCGTGATCGAGCAAAATTACGAAGGGCACTACGAGGCAAGTTCCTGTGAATCTTTTACAATTTTGCTCGATCACGGATGCTGTAATTCGGCCCCAGATTTCCTTCTCTCACTTAAAGATTAAATTAAAATAAATTGGCCATTTCAGCCCTAGAAAAGACTTTGACCGACCTTCTATTGATCAAATGTTTTGTGCGTGCTATTAAATGTTTGAACGCAAATGATCAAATACTGGACCTATGAGTTTTATGACGACTCCGAACGGCTTATGATCTCAAGAAGCTTTACGTGGCAGTTTTACTCTCTGAGGTTTGCGATTGTTTGCAGAGAGGTGACAAGCGAACAGAAATATTAATTCAATTGAAAAAACATTCTGTCTCAGCTGGAAATTGAACCCGAACTACCGCGGCTCCTTAACTTAGAAGCCACGCACTCTTGCCACCAGGCTACGGCCGCCACTAATAGATTGAGTTTTTAATAATCTTAATTGATCCTCATATGGAGGAAGGTTAAAAATGTCAGTTCCACTTAAGCCTCTCAGGGCAAACCGAACGAAACTTTTTGGATTATTTCAATTATTTCAATGAACTGTATGAGCTGTATTAGCTGTACGCTGACATCGACATAGTCAAGCGCATTAAAATCGAGCGGGTCATGTTAGAGACGATGCTCCAGTGAAGAAAACATTCGATTCGGTACCCAGCGGCGGTCAACGCAGAAGAGGACGACCGCATCTTCGTTGGAAAGACCAAGTAGAGGACAACCTGACGAATCTTGAAATTTTCAACTGGCGCCAGCAAGCGAAAGACAGAAATGGCTG
Organism: Dichetophora obliterata; assembly: GCA_963920525.1. Classification (NCBI taxonomy): domain Eukaryota; kingdom Metazoa; phylum Arthropoda; class Insecta; order Diptera; family Sciomyzidae; genus Dichetophora; species Dichetophora obliterata. Next base: position 234,564,750 of record OY986435.1, on the reverse strand, counting down.
GCGCAAATTCTTAGATGAGGCAAAGACCGACATACGGTTGTAACGCCAACTAAGTAAGTAAGGGGTCGTCCATAAACTACGTTACCAATTTAAGGGGGGGAGGGGTTTTGAAATGCACTACGATAAGTAAGGGGAGGTGTTTAGATATTGTAACGTTACCAAAAATTAAAAAAATCGACGAAAAACCTCTAATTAATAACACAATCATTTCAAAAATTTTTTAACCTTACATGTTTATGTTTGATCGTCTAAATTGATGGTTAACTTTTGTTTCAACGATTTCTTCCACCGCCTTTTCCCTCGACACAGGAACCTTTTGGTATTCCTTCACCATCTCAGCACACGTCTGAAAAATTTGGGTCTTTGCTTTTGCGACAGGCTTTGATGTTAAGGCCTGAATGTTCTCGATCAAAGGATATACCGTATGACATGTACTGTCCTTCTCAAAAAGAAGAAATCAGTTCAAAGGCTCGTCCTACCTGCGGCTTGTATTTTGTTTTTAAAACTTCTATGAATTGTCATAAATTTGTTTCGTATCGTTTACAATAAATCGGAATAAAACATACTATATAAATTAATCAATTTTCAGAAAGCATTTACACAAAAACACAGAACTTGGTGCAGCTCGGGTGCAGCCTTTAAGGGTACTCTGTCAAAGACCAGGTGAACTTCTTTGCGTTAGAAATGAGAATTCACCTGAATGGGTCGACATAGAATCCGATGAAAAATTCTATTTTGAAGAATCCTCAACAAAGCTACCAGCTTCTTCTATCCCAGTGATTGAGAGCATCGAATCTTGGATCGCAGATGGAATAGCTTTTACTGATGATATTAATTATTGATTTTTTTCCAATTGTTCCTTTAATGTATATAGTCATACTAGACACTAATACTAATGAAAATTGTCAGAGCTAGTCAAAATATAAAAGCACTAAGAAAAGTAACGCAGGGGGAGGGGGGGTAAAAAAACCAGAAAATCAGTAACGTAGTTTATGGACGACCCCTAAGTAAGTATTTATATTTTAGTTATAAAAAAGCTTTTGACCATAAGATATTCTAATGTAAAAGCGTTTTCTTAAAAAGAATTTGCCATCAGATTTTTTTAAAAATTAGTGCATGATTTTAAATAAACCTACTTTATTCAGAATCTCCTAAAAAAAATTTCGCTTTTAAATCAGATGCTTTTCTCTCGCCCAGATCGCTGCAATTTTCTCAAATTCCAATGCTGCAAGATTGTTAGCAATTTTATTAAGTTTACGAAAAATTAAAAAATTTTCCAAATTGGATCATCTTTATTATCGAAAAACAATCTTTTTAAGCCGACTTTTGGGAAAACATTTAGTTTTTAAATTTATTTTACTTTGTTTGCTTCTTGTGTTTAATTACTTTAAAACATAAATTCGCTTATCATCCAAGTACATATGCGTTATTGGCTTAAATGCCCCTTACCATCTGTTGCTACGAAGAATGATCTTCGACTAGTAGGGATATCATTCCTTATTATTCCTCAATTTCTCGTAAGAATAACATCGTCATTTCTTCCATTGCATTCGTAGTATTTACTAATGGCTTCGTACTATTTAGTAGTTGTTGAGTTTAAAAAAAATTACAACCGAAATCTTTCAGCCTGGTTCGTTGAACAATTACCGAATCTAATATATTAATAGTCAAACATCAAATGTTGTCGTACTTTTTTTCGATATTAATTTTAAAATAAGGGCAATGAAACTTATATCATTCGAAAGGTACTGCGCCCTATGCGCAGAATCATTTTAGATTTTAAATTTATGACCCCGGACCCAAAATATTAACGTTGAAAATTTGTATTATTTGTATCAGGGCTAGGCAGAGGTAGAATGGTGAATGAGGTATCAAATGAAAGATCTGGCTGCACAGTATGATTACATTTTAGATTGGTGACCTTCGACCAAAAATATGAGCGCAAAAAGAGCATTTATTAAGTAAAAGCTAAACTGTAGCAGATGGAAGAATTAATGTAAAAGGGAATTTTAGACATTGATAAGGAGTGCAAAAAGTACTTCCATCATTTTTCGCCATTTCTTACGGATACCCTACAATAAGTATTTTTTATGTTAATAGTGTGAATATATATTTAGATGGTGAAATTTCTTACAAATAGCAAATTATGAAAAATTTCCGTTATTTTGACATGAAAATTATTGTGATAACTCGAAAACTATAGATGTTTTCAGTACAACGTATTTTTGTATGAAACGTAGTTGGTTCAGAAGTACAACGGTATACGAAAGCTTTTTTGTAAAATTTTCCAGAGATAGTATGTTAAAAAAATTCCCGTTATAGTGACATCAGAACTATTGAGATGTCTCAAAAAATGTAGATTTTCTCAGTACAACGTATTTCCTTGAAGCAGGGTCATCGCCTCACAAAGAGAAAAAACCATTGGAATTTCAAGTTTTGATTTTGCAAGCAAATATCTTGGCCATTTTTCAATCGATTTACATCAAATTTTCTTTGGCAGAAAATTAAATTAATTCACCATTGAATTAATGGAGAAATAAGAAAAGATTTACCATTGTCTTACCAATTAAATGTTTTATAAGGTTTTAAAAATACCTCTAAAATATTCAGTTTTTGCTCAAAAAATAGACCAAACCTTTTTGTTGTTGTAATTTTGTTTTCTTATAAAATTTTCTTCTTTCACACTCTTTCATATGACATATTATTTAGTAGCAAAAATTGTTTCATTTTAACACATAATGCAAAAAACTGTTTTTATCATTTAAAATCATGAGCTACCTATGATTTTTTTGATGAAAATTAAATTTTTCTAAACGTTTTTTTTATATTTTCTACAAAGCTCTACAGCTTAAAAAATAATTTCTGTGAACAAAATTTTCAAATATTTTAAACCACTCCAAAGTTATATACACAAATCTATGTTTTAAGCCATTTCGTTATATATAAAAATAGGCGTAGGAGAAACAGTTCTTCCGTCTTTCTGAATCAATTTTAATAATTTTTTTAAATGAATTAGAGCAGGGAGAAGAAGTTCACCGAATAGTTATGTGACCTTTGACCTGAAATATGAGGAAATTTTGGATACAAATACAATGTAGGAAAAACATTTTTCGCTATCTCTTACGGATACCCTACAATAATCATTTTTTATAGTACATTTTTTTATTAAACAAATAGTAAATTCTGAAAAATTTTGATATAAAAGTTATGACGATATATCGAAAACTTTTGCTTTCTCTCGAAACTTACGATTTTCTTAGTACTACACATTTTCTTAAGGCAAGGTTAATGTCTCAGAATGAGAAAAACGATTGAAATTTGAGAAAGTTGGTCGAATTTCGACCACAGGCGATACTAGTATAAGGAAATGTATGATTGCAAGGTGGCCGTAGTCTACTGAAAGAGTACGTGGCCCGTAAGCTAAAAAACCGTGGCTCAAACTCCAGCTAAGATAAAAATTTTTTTTTTGTTATTAGTATTCAGAATTTAAATACAAGTGAATAACTACATAAGAATGCATTTTATTAATGCAAAATTGATTTATAAATAAAATTTTTAATTCACATTCATTTTTACAAAAAATGATTTATTATTCTTTTCAATTATTCATTTTCGTTATTAAGAATAATGAATTTATTTTTTTATTCATTTGAATGCTATTGACAAGGAATGCAAATCACAAAGAATTTCAGAATTTTTAATTACTAATTTTTTATTCATTATTCATTTTTTATTTATTATTCATTTGTGATTCATTATTTCTTTTTTATTCATTATTCATTTGTTATTCTTTATTCATTTTCCATTCACTTTAGTCCTTAGCCATAAATAAAAAATGAATAATGAATATAAAATTAATAGTGAATAACAAATGAATAATGAATAAAAAATTAATAATGAATAAAAAGTAAATAAAAAATTAATAATTCATTAGAAAATTAGTAATTCTGGTAAAATGAATAAGGAATAAGAAATGAATAATGAATTAAAATGATTGAAAATTCTGAAATTCTTTGTAAATTGCATTTCAAATGAATAAAAAAGTTATTTAATTTTCTGAATAATGAAAATTAATAATTGAAATGAAATTACTTGAAATGAATTAATCCTTTTTTTAATAATGAATGTGAATTCAGAATTTTGTTTATAAATCAATTTTGCATTCATTGAATGTATTCTTATTTCGTTATTCACTGATTCACTTTTTTGTATATAAAATCTAATTGATCAAATCTTTTACAGCTCTGGTAACTGTAACAAACATATTCGTACAATATACATTTGTTTTTGTACGAATACGAATAAAATATTTGTAATATGTACCACACTAAGTCCAATCTACGCATCCTATTCGTGACTGAAAACTACGAATAACATTCATAGAATGGACGCAGTTGTTAGTAATATTAAAACACAAAATTTTTTGAGTGCAAGAATACATATTGAAAAGTGCCTGTAAAACAAGCGTAAATGAAATGGTATCGTAACTTATCACTGCGACGGGTACTACATACTACTTAAAAATGCATGCATGGCGTGGTTAAGCTTTCTTTATAAATATACTTTAAAAAAGTATTTTTGAGTTCTCTTCAAAATATGTAAACATTTATAATGAAAATATCGTTAAAGCCGTTAGTTACAATAAATTCAAAGTCGACTTTTTGATTGATTATTGATGCACCTTATCAAAATACGTGTTCCTGCTAAATTGTACACTCCTACAAAAAAAACGACGTTTTTAGTAAAAAATTTCTAAAATCCCTAAGTTTGAGTGCAACATACAATTACAATTTAGAAAGTTTTTTGGCTCTCCCGTAAAATTTTTTAATTGTAGCTTACGGCTTTTTGATTTAATATGAAGATATCTAAAAAATTCACTGCCTATGGGGGGCAGTGGACGCCCATGAGTACCTTTGTTACCAACTGTAGCTTTTTGATAATAACTTGTCAAAAGGTCAACTCAAAAGTAGACTAAAAAATGTTGTGTTTTTAGATCTACGTACATTCATGCTAATTTCTTTGTAACGCCAAGGAGCCCAAGAACTTTATTGATGGGTAAATTTTTCAAACATTGGTTTTTTTAAGCTACTTGTGTCAGTGGCGTGGAATTTTATTTTTTCAATTGCTATTTGAGTTGTGACTTGAAATGAGCAAATGTGAAAGAACGAAAAAGCTGTATTAGCTAAACTCTATTGCTATTGCATGTATTCAGGACCCTGCTTGAGTCTTGTGTGGATTCCACCGTTCTAGGCCGATACCAAGACACATAAAATGTACAAATCATTGTTCTGAAATATGAGCATTGTTGATTTGATACTGCAAGTCTGACTTGCAAATTTTTGTTTTGATGTATGTATAAGTACTTTGTTGATTCTTTCTTTTTAGGCAAGATGCGCTAAGGAAAAAAGAATACTCAACCCCGCCCAGCGAAGAAATGCCACGACTGATGATAAACAGCTACAACAACTGATAGGTTAGTAGATCTAGACAGACTATATTAGACGATAGATTAGTCTAGACTATAGGAGTTTCTGTAATAGATTCTGTTGAGATCAGTATAGTGATCATACCGATCGATGACTCGTGAGCAATAGATGCTCTGTCCGCCTTCCGACACAAGGCCTTACGGTGGTCCCGAGAGAGTTATGACACTGGTAAGTATGTGTTTTTAGCGATTAAAGTTTCGAACTTAGGCTTTTGATGCTTTTCACCTCAAGGGAACAAAAAAAACACTACCTGCCACTTTCCTGGGGGTCCCATACAAAAAACACAAAAAAAAACTTTGTTCTTGTACACAAAAACGTGACGAGACTCATAAAATTTTGCCCTCAATATCAAATCACCGCCTAAGAAGTTTCACTTATAAAATTAATTCCTTCACAATGAAAATAAACGTAATCACCTCACTTAAGGTGTTTTTATCGGGCAATTCCATTTTTTATAAATCTCACTGAAATTTTCTAATAGAACTCCCCCTCAAGTGACGTGCTAGTGTTAATTTTACAAAATAAGTATATATGACATATGTTAAGATTAATTAATAAACATCGTAAATCGATACTTCTGTCTATAGATAGAAAATAACATAAAACCCGTCCAAGAGTTGGACACAAACGTATTTTAGTTCAAAATCAACTAACAACAACAGCTTCAAAATTGAAGAATGCAAATACATATTTCAATATTTTTAGACGTTCAGAAGATTTTAAAGATACATCAATTTTTAGAGCTATTTAATAAACAATTAACTGAATAAGAGCTCGATCGTCTACACGCCCTAAATTTTTGCTACACATGCAGCCGACAACGGCGTCGATCGTTGCACTTGCTGCGCACAAATGCGTGCATCCAACAGATGAATTCAAAAACTGCGATAACACAAAGATGCACAAATGCATAAATGCATAAAACGCAGCAACAAAAGGGAGGAGAAAAACTTAATTGTACACTTAAACTTCACTTGCAGAACGACAATGACGATCGGCCAGGCGACTCCCCTACAATTTTTGAAAAAATTAAAAATTCTGCCGAAACACATACCGAAACGAAAACAGCTAAGAGAATAAGTAGCTGTGAGAATGCGAGTTGCAGATATATGCGCTGCAGTTCAACGCTCGCGTGGCCTTGACAGATGAAAATTCAATACCAAAAAAAAAAAAACAAAAACTAAATAAATAACAACAACAACAACAAAAGCTGCAATAACAAAAACAACAAGAACAACAAGAATTGAGCATATTTACAAAAATTACACTTCATCAGAGAGCAAACCGAAGGCAAAAAAAGAAAAACAGGCAGCCAAAACGAAATGCAAAAATTATGGCAGTGGAGTAGATTTATGGACCTACCCTAACAACAACAACAACCACAGCATCGACAGTGAAAACAAATGCAATGCCAAAACCACAACCGAAACAAACATTTTCGGAGCTAAAAATAAAATTTCGCAAAACTTGTTCGCAAAACAGGAAATTTTAACCAAAACAAATCCAACAAAAACAACAACAAGTACAAGTTCAAAATGAGTCAAAAGCGAAAATTTAAAATTATAGCCCAGCAACAACAAAAACTCAAGCAACAACAAAAAGAAAAGCAACAACAACAACGAAATGCTACGCATCCAAAAAAACTGTGCACAAACGTCATAAAAACTGGCTTCCAAAACAAAAATTCGCAAAAGCCAAACAACAACAACAACAACAATAACGATTAAACCAAAAATAAAAACAAAATTTCAGCAACCAAAACTGAACAGAACCATCAGCCAGACAGCCAGCCAGCCAGCCACATCCTCTGCGTCATCCGCGACCGCAGTCGGTGCTGCCGCTGATACTTGTGCATACGTCGGAACATTCAATTCAAGTGCACCGAGTTGCAGTTCCACACCGAACCGCATCGATCCTCGCGCCATGCCGAACAGTCCCCTTGCTAGCTTGCCTGTTGCGCTGAGCTGCGGTTCGCATGTCCCGAAAAAAATGCACAAAATTTTTGTGCATTTCTGGTCACTGACCGTCCTCAAGGTTTTTCGTAGTTGAGCTGCTCGGTTTGCTCCCTCGATGAATAGCAACGTAGGATACGTTCGACCTCTTCGCCCCCAGCTTGGCCAACAACTCTTTTAGCTCTCTTTACTCTTAAGCATTCGCTCTCTTAATATACGCAAGAGCTGAGTTCTCTCGGCCGCCTCTGCTTCTCCCATCGATCGTGCTGCATTCGAGCACAACGAAAAGGGCCGTTTTTGTTACAACAACAACAACAACAACAACAACAAAATAAAGTCCAAATTGATGAATAAGCGAAAAATAATATGAGGGAATGAAATACAACAACAACAACAAGAGCACTAAAAACGATAAAAATACCAAATAAAAGTTTTTCACAGGCAAAATATAAGTTCAACAAAGCCAACAACAACAAAAACAACAAACATTATATTTGCAGTTTGGAGCTCAGGCACGCATGCACGCACGCACGCTCTCCACTCCGCTTCACTTAACTCAATGCAGCAACGCAGGCGCGCAGACGCATAAGGTTATTGAGATTTTAATACTTTTTTGTTCCCTGATTTTTTTTACATCATGTTAATTTATATCAAAACAGAGACAGAATTTCTGAAGACTAATAAAATTTAAGAAATACATAAGTGCAATGTTAAAAAAACTTAAGAGCTTAGGATAAGACCCTTCTTTCGGAAAGTTTGAGGGGTGCCAATGATGGCAAGTAGAGGATTGCAGTAATGTATTCATCAAAATAGTCGATATTAAAAAAATTAATTTATTTTAAATTTTAAAAATAAAAATTGATTTTATGTTACTTTAAGACAAGTCAATTTCCATAATGATTTTTTAGGTTTGCTCATCTAAAAATGTTTATTGTTGTAAAAAAGTGCCGAAGAAGTAAACAACTGAAGTAAGCCACATAGTTTTTTCATCAAAATTGAACTAGAAAAGTATTGATAAAGTAAGTTGCAAAAAAGAACGAACATAGTAACAATCATCGTTTCACTTTTCCTTTTTTAATATAGTCATTTCATTTATTTTTTTCTTTTTTAAAATTTCCCTTATTTTGTGGAAGTAATAAAACTATAGTTCACCAGTGGCAGAAAATCAACCTGTTACGGCGGTCATGGGCTCATCATGTGGCGGTCATGGGCTCATCATGGTCATGCATTGTTGTTGTTTCAATGCAAATTAAAAATTTGAGAGCGAGAGCAAGAGAGTTAATTTTCACCACCACGGTCACCAAATGATTCGACAAAAATATGAAATCATGGGATCAAAACAGTGTTGCATTGTGGAATTATTCACAGCATTAGTGTTTATGCATGAAAATAGTACATTTTTAGCAACACTCATCGTTTAAAAAAATACTAAAAATAGCAAAAAGTGTACTGGTGTTCAGAAATCATATGACCACATAACATACTTTCGTCACACTTCTCATCAAACGAAAAAAGAGAGTAAAAAGTGACATGACCAGGGATCATATGACGACCACCGTAACAACACCCTTACAAAAGTAATCTTAAAAACATACGTTTTTCAAAAAGATTTGACATAACTTTTCCGTTTCTAATGAATTAGCCACCAGTTCTCTCGCTCAAAAGAGAGCAAATGTAAGCGACAAACTGAAAATAGGAATAGAGCCGCTTTTTTTTCCTCTTTCTATGCGTGAAATTCATCATACGTCATTTCACCTATTTAAAGCAGGTGGATGTCTTTAAAAAATATTTGGTGACTCCTTCTTCCTACTCCAATTGCACCGAAATGGTACCTAACTGTTTCGCCAATGCTTATTTATGTATAAACGCACAGGCACAAAATTATATAGGGGAAAGTGCTGGGTTTTGAACGGGGTTGTGTTTCTGGGCTCTAACTTTTCACAGAATAAAGATATCGAATAATCCAATATACCGTTGGAAAGGTGAAAATAAAACGCTACTTTATCTTTAAACGACAGATAAGCGTTTTGATTAAAATTGAACTCTCTACGGTCTATTTTCTATTTCTATTTCTATTTATAAGTTATTTTTGGCTCTTCCAAAAAAGTGGCTGGATAGCCATCTGACAAATCCAAATAAAAGTTGGAAAATACGAAAAAAACACTCATTTTTTTTTAATAAGATGTGATTTAATTTTTTTAGAAGGGCTCAAGAGGAAAAACAAGTTATAATGCCGTCACTTGGGCTAAAAAAATCGTAATGAATGGAAGTGCTCAATCAAAATTTTATTCATCTTCATCCAAATTGGTGTCGCAATGTTTTTATGTTAAATACGAAAGCGTTGCCATATTGTTGCGCTTCAAGTGAACAGGCAGGCTACATGTGTTGCGTTCGATGGAGTTCTTGAGGGTCAGTTCTTTAGGCAAAAACCTCAAACAAATGGTGCAAAATTCAATGTCCTCATCAGATGGTTTTAATGGATTTTTTGCTTGGCGGAAATTCCAAGCTTCGTCAGGTTGTCCTCTACTTGGTCTTTCAAATGAAGATGCGGTGATGAGTACCGAATCAAATGTTTTCTTCACTGGAGCATCGTCTTTCATGCGCTGAACATAACCAAGCCAACGAAGCCGCTCTATTTTAATGCGCTTGACTATGTCGATGTCAGCGTACAGCTCATACAGTTCATCATTCCACCGTATTCGGTACAAGCCATTGACGCAGATTGGTCCGTAGATTTTACGAAGAATCTTTCTCTCGAATGCTCCTAAAGTCTTTTTATCTGAACTGCTCTGCGTTTGTGATGCATAAAGTAGGACGGGCATGATGAGCGATTTATAGAGCGTGATTTTCGTTCGTCGAGAGAGGGCTCTGCTTCTCAATTGCCTACTGAACCCAAAGTAGCACCTGTTGGCAAGAGTTATTCTTCGTTTGATCTCAATGCTGATGTCGTTGGTTGAGTTTATGCTGGATCCCAGATAAACGAAGTCCTTCACAATCTCGAAGGAGGTATTGTCAACTGTAACGTCGGTTCCAAGACGCTGGGACTGTTAGTTTGTTGACACCAAGTATTTCGTCTTATCTACATTCACTGCCAGACCCATTCGACTTGACTCTCTTTCTAATCTGGAAAATGCTACACTTACTTCGCGCGTATTTTTGCCAATGATATCGATGTCATCAGCATACGCAAGCAGCATAACACTCTTGTAGAATATTGTGCCATTACGTCTCAGATCAGCTCGGATGATCTTTTCCATCATTAGGTTGAAAGAGTCGCATGATAAGGAATCACCTTGTCTGAAACCTCATTGGTAACAAATGGTGGGGAGAGGTCCTTCCTGATTTTAACTGCTCTGCTGGTGTTGCTCAGTGTCATCCTGCAAAGTCGTATTAGTTTTGCAGGAATACCAAATTCAGACATGGTGGAGTACAGGTGCTTCCTTATTGGGCTGTCGAAGGCGGCTTTGTAGTCGACAAAAAGATGGTGGGTGTCGACTTGTTTTTCTTGAGTCTTCTCCAAGATTTGTCGTAGCGTGAAAATCTGGTCGATGGTGAACTTTCCAGGTCTGAAGCCACACTGATAAGGTCCGATCAGTTCGTTTGCAATGGGCTTCAATCTTTCACATAAAACGCTCGACAGGACCTTATACGGTAATTGGCACAGATAGTGAGATCGCCTTTCTTGTGGATTGGGCAGAGGACACTGAGATTCCAATAGTTTGGAATGCATTCTTCCGACCATATTCTGCATAGAAGCTCGTGAATGTATTTAAGTAGAGCTTTGCCTCCATTCTTAAACAGCTCAGCATGTAAGCCATCAGCTTCCGCGGCTTTGTTATTTTTAAGCCGAGCTATAGCTCCCAGAACTTCATCATAGTCGGGCAGCGGAACCTCGACGCTGTTATACGCTATTAGGGTTTCCGGAATATCATCTCTTTTGGCGGGATTGTTGTCAGCGTCGCCATTTAGAAGCTCAGAGAAGTGTTCCCTCCATAACGTCAGTGTACTCTGGACATCTATCACTAGATTCCCGTTTTCATCCTTGCAGGAAGAGGCCCCGGATTTAAAACCATCGGCGAGGTGTCTTATTTTTTCGAAAAGTTTTCGGGCCTCATTCCTGTCACCATACATCTCAATCTTCTCCTGCTCGCTTTTTTCTGCCTCTCTTTTTTCCGCCTAAAAATACGTCTCTCTTCCCACCTTTTTTGTATCGCTCCTTAGCAGTGCGCTTTACAACCGACTGCAGGGTGGCTTTGTAGACGGCGTCTTTCTCTGCAGTGGCGTCGCGACACTCCTGGTCATACCACTGGTTTCGGTGAGGGTGGTGGTAGGCAATCATCTCTTCAGCAGCTGCAAGCATGGAGTTGGAAATGTGTGTCTACTGCGAGCATATATCATCGATTAGAGGAGTGCTTTGAAGCAGGAGTGAGAGTCGAGTGGTGAAAGCTTCGGCTGTCTGTTTCGAATGCAGCTTTTCGATGCCTAGCTTTCTGTGTGTAGGGTTGCGTGCATTCTTAGCTGCGTACAGACGTGTATGGATCTTGGCTGCGACAATATAGTGGTCTGAGTCAATGTTTGCACCATGGATCGTACGTACATCCAATGCACTGGAAGAGTGCCTTCCGTCGATCAAAACGTAATCAATTTGATTTTTGGTTTTTTGATCAGGGGACATCCAGGTGGCTTTATGGATATTGAGAGGCTTGAATCTAGTGGTAGTTACGACCATTCGTAACCATAAAGTCACCAAGCACGATTTTAACGTCATGAAGGGGGCAGCTCTTGAAAGCATTTTCAAGGCGCTCGTAGAAAATTTCCGGGAAAAAAGCAATTGGCATATTGTGATAATTTTCAACACGTTAAATGGAACCTAGCTACTTTTGTTGTTTGGATAGCTAATGCACAATGGGTCTGTTTGGAAATGCATCATAATGCTCAAACTGCTTTTTTGCATACACAAAATGTTCGAAAAAGGCCCATTTTGCAGCAAGGCCAACGTCAAACAATCTTAAATGTAATTTTTTTATCAAGCGTAACTCATCATTCGCATCAAAAAAATTCACGCTGCAATTTGGACGCTTAAAAAATGCCAGTTTTGCGCATACTGCAAATCGTGACACATTTTTGAACAGACCCAACACAGTGGGCAAAAGCAGGGCTTTGAAGCGCTTCTAGCAGGCCATCATATGGATTTTTTAGCCCTTCCGTACTCATATCCAAGCTCATTAACTTTTTTATATGAAACGAGAAAATTGTATTGGCCTTCCTCTCTCTCGACCTTAAAGAAGCCAGCTAGAAGCCCTTTTTGAGAATGCACGCTTGAAATAAAAGCAATATAAATATCCACTTGAAATAAAAAACTGCTGACATATCCAGATTTGAGCCAACGTCCTCTCATGTGACGGTCCGACATCTTATCCACTCGTCTACCAAAGTTGTTAACAAACTTCAGCTTATTTTGCATCATTAAAAATGAAAATAAGCTTTCGGGAACGCAAAGTTTTTCGATTTTTTTTTTTAATTTACATTTTCTGACAAATTTTTCGACGATATGATATATATTGTGTTAGATTTCATAGACCTGGATTAGAGACCCAACTCCGACAAAAAAAAAATTGTTTTTTCAATATTAATTTTTTTTAATTGAGATCATTCATAATTTTGTCTTAATTTTTTTTTAAATTGTTCATATAAAATAATATGAAAAGACTCCAATCCTTCAAAAGGTAGACCTCACAGAAGCACTCATCAATACAGCGAGCATGAAAGGAATATTAACGCCAATAAGAGCACTACTAGAATGCTTTCTTTGCGTAACGCTAGCTAAAATGTCCACTGGGAATGCTTTTGATCAATTATTGTGACTTGCTGCATCATTGCTTTTCGCATTCACAATAGAATATGTAGAGTATCTAATGCACAATCCTTTTAAAATATTCTTGTCATAGCTTCAGCTAAAACTTAATGGGTGTATTTCTTTATTCATTCCGGATAAAGGAGAGAACGAATAGAATAGATTGTTGTTTATCCAGAACAGAATGAACAAAGAAACAGTATTGGAAAAGAAAGAAAATTTTGTTTTTATTAAAACCAGAAACATATTTTTCGTATTTAATTAAAGACAACAAATACACCAGATAAAATTTAAAAAATAAAAATGCAACAAAGCAATCTAAAACATTTAATGTAAAAAAATTTTCCATTTTCATTTAACGAAGTTTTACTTCAAACAATCGAATATAACCTCACATACAAGGAATATTCTTTTTATTCTACCTAAGCTGATAGTATAAAAAGAACGCGTTCGGAATATTCCGTAAGAATAAAGAAATACAAAAAGAATATTCCGGATAATCAAAACTGAATAAAGAAACAAAAACAGTCATTCCGAACATCTGGAATGAATAAAGAAATACAGCCAATATTGAATGAATCACTTTACAAAGGATTTTGGAATAGTGGTTAGTGTGTAAGACTCTCGATCGGAATGGTGTGAGTTCGATTCTCACTGCTTACCCTTACAAAAAAATATTTGTAATTTTATATCATCTTGTTGTAATAGACGCAAGTAAAAAAAAAACAACAACAATTCCAAGAAACAGGTGTATGGAAAAAGTGTCGTTTTTGAGATTTCACTCAAGCAAATAACAAAACGAGCCGTATAAAGCTTCGCTTCAAAAATTTTTACTAGCTTTGTAAGTAAACTTCTATATAGTATATATATTTATAAATATACTATCTACTACACAAAGGTCAGCTTTCAACTTTTCTAGCGGAAAAAAATTGATTGTGAAATCTGAGTTTTACTTGAAATTGATGTTAAAGTTGTTAAAAAACAAATTTTTTTTAATAAAGGGCAATATTAAATTATGTTTAAAAATAAAAAAAATATATATATATATATAAAAAATACCTTTATTAAATTTATTGTACATAAAATTTTATTAATTTTCTTAAATTGTATGTATATAAAATTGAACAAAGATAGTTGTTTATAATTTTTTATGCAGCAATACATTGCAATTATAAATCAATCAATATGATTGATGAACTCATTAATCTGATAAGCTGATTTAATATAGCAGTTGTATATTTTTTAACAATTTTATTTTTTTTTTAGCTTAAAAAATGGTCAGCTCTTTTTAGCCACTTTTGTTAGTAATTTTAGCTACAGGCTCAACATTTTTTCTGGCAAACCTGCTCACGATATAAATGGCGCTTTTTTTCATGCTTTTTTTCATTCTCATCGTGTAGGTCCCTCGTTAATTTTACCACCGAATTCATCCAGTATATTCTGTCGCCCGTGCTGCTTGCTCCGGGCAGGCAGAACGCCCGTACGGGCGACTTTGGACACCCTTAATCTAAAGGATTCGTTGGAAATAATCAAACGAAGTAAATAAAATCAATTTATTCTTTACATTATTGAAAAACGTAACGTTTTTACACTTTTAATTTTACTGTTGTCAAAACAGTCAGCGTATATTTTATTTCGAGTGATAGTTTTTATATTCTGGGTATATGCTTTATAATTACATGTATTCGGTTGGTAAAACTTGCCTATCTCTCTTGCACTCTCTTTCTCTTTATTACCTTTACCATCTGACTACTGATAGTAAGTATCTGACTTCCTTTAAATATCTTCGTTTTGCCTAAGTACGAGTAGCACTCGAACCGCTCCAATTTTTCACACTGGTCAGTGGCTTCATTTATGCCAGTGCTGTATAGCACCATGCCGTTTGCACTTCTTTACTCTTCTGTTATCATAACATGTGAGCATGTGTGTACAAGATCCATCAACAGTCTCTGTGGTGTTGCCTAGCTCCTGCCTCTACTCCTGCTGTTGCTGCCGGTCTACTACTTAAGAATTGTTTCCTCCTATTATAATTTCGGACCATTTTTTGTGAATTTCAATAATTTTACTCGCCTAACTACTTCCATCTTAGATCAAGAACCTCTGGCGGCTGTAGCAGCAGCAGCTGCAACTTAATCTATTGCTATCCTACTTGCCACCAGCAACCGTCTCACTTTTCGGCTTGGTGATTCCATGTATTTTCGTGATTGTTGTTGCTGTTGCTTTTGTTTTTGTTTTTGTTTGCAATTCACAAGTTGGCGTAAATTTGTTTTGTGCAATCGCACCGCTTCGAATCTGTGGATCGCGTCTAGAATAAGGGCGGCAGGGCGTTACTGGGGTTTATGGGACATGGGCTTCCGAAGTGTAGAGGGATGGTGGTAGTGGTGGTGGCAGCAGAGGTCAGTGATCGCCATCGTAGTATGGTTCATTGTTGCAATGCTGAAGTCTTTGTTGTTGTTGTTTTTTTTTTGTTGTTGTCATTAGCTCACAGCAGCTGCAACAAAACTGTGCGAAGCAGTAGCAGCGGCTTGATCGCTGTTTTTGTTTTTTTAAGGCTTGATGCTGATGACGCTCCATCATTTTGGAGCTACGCGGTAAACAAACGATTTTTTGTGTGTTTCTGTTGATATTTCTTTGACCAACTCTCAAGACGATAAAGACGACGCTGCTTTTATTCATTATTTGCAGTGGTTGTTGCTCTTGTCCCCACTCTCAATCACACACACACGCACACATCATTTATTGCACAGTGGGGCACACAAAAAATAGGAACATAGCAAGAGACGACAACTCTGCTATGCGTCTGCCTGTCCACATCTGATGAGTGTTTTTTGATCGTTGCCTCAAGCGATGAAATGTTTCTCTCTGCGTTGTATCCAGTCATCAGTGAATGTTGAGAATACATCTGACGAATAGCATTGCTTTCATTAGTTTTCGGTTGGGATAGGTTGAACATTTGTTTGTTTTTTTTATTTTTAAAGCTTGGCTCTTTAAAAGAGAAACAACAGAGGGTGGCAAATGAATGGTAATTAATGCTAAACAAATTTTAATAAGGACTTTAAACTGCATATTTGAGTGTATTAATAACAAAAAATATAAATATTTATTATTTAAGGCTTGCTACGATTTCATAAAAATCAAGTACTCGATGGGTAGCATTCAGATTTTTGTACTACATTGGCAGCTGTCAAAAATATTGTTAATTTATCTGGAACAATAAAAAGATAAAAACAATTTTATTAAAAAGAGTTAATTAACTCTTTTATTTATTAATTTAACTAATTTGAATACTTTGGATTTGAATTTTATACTAAACTAGCTGAACCCGGTGTGTTTCGCTACTCCCCTCGTTGTAAAATAAAATTAAAAGTATTTATATATTTTTCACGCCATCGAATTTTCGAAATAAGTCCACCCCAGCGCCATCTACCGTGTCCATTTATACACAAATTATTTTCTTATGATCAAACAAACATACATTCTGAATTTCAGTTAAATTGGTCCATAAAGTCAAATTTTCGATATAAGTCCACCCCAGCGCCACCTATCGGGTCCAAATATTGTCTATGTTACCCACCGTACCAAGCTGAACATTACCTGAAAATTTCATCAAAATCGGCCCAGCTGTTTTGGAGTCCATACGTTACATACATACACACATCCTATTTTATATATATAGATTTTATTCGTCAAAGTTCAATTATTGTTGAATGTTAATTAAGATGGAGTGAAATATGAATGAGAAGTTTAGATGAAAAATAGTCAACGTAAAGTTTTTCTGGAATAACACATTTGAAATAATTGGTACATCAGAGTGCTCTGTCCAATGCACAAAAAGGCAATCTCACTATTATCACCACCATAGGATTGGCTTTTATCGTACATACAACATACACTGTTAAAAATGTTGGACCAATTTTTTATTCAAACTTTGAATTAAAGAAATTTTTAATCCGAAAAGTACTATTGTTTTATCCCTACTATAGTTTAATTTATTTTAATCTAAAAACAAGTTAAAGTTTTAAACAATTTTTGGACGACTGCGAATTTAGCTGGGGCTCAAGACCACGTTCCCGAAAGCTTTCTTGCATTCGTAATGAAGCAAAATAAGCAAAACCTTGTTAACAATTGCAATAAACGAGTGGATAAGATAACGGACCGGCAGACGAGAAGACATGGGTTCAAATCAGGAGATTGTCAGTGTCCAATTTGGTTTTAAGTTAATGTTTATATTGTTGTTTTGTATTTTGCTAACATACATTCTCAAAATTTTAAACTTTTTGCGAATTAAAAAGTTATCCTTTTTGGATTAAAAAATTGTAAAGTTTTCCTTGGATTAAAAAGTAATCTTTTTTGATGTTGTCCTGTATGTAATCCAATAAGTTCAACATTTAGTCCAAGAATTTTAGCCGTGTACAAGCTATTCCCAGGCTATTCTTCTTATTAGTTGGAGCTAGCCATTTTTGTCTCTCGCTTGCTGGCGCCAGTTGGAAATTCCCAGCATCGTCAGATTGTCCTCTACTTGGTCTTTTCTTCTACTACTTGGTGACTGTGTCGATGTTAGCGTACAGCTCGTACAGTTCATTATTCCACCGTATTCTGAACTCACCATTAATGCAGATTGGGCCATAAATTTTGCGAAGGATCTTTCTCTCAAAGGCTCCTAATTCTTTTCATCTGAACTGCTCAGCGTCCAGGTTTGTGATGCATAAAGTATGACGGACATGATGAGCGGTTTATATAGCGCGATTTCCGTTCGTCGAGAGAGGGCTCTACTTCTCAATTGCCTACTGAGCCCAAAGTAACACCTGTAGGCAAGAGTTATTATTCGTTTGATCTCAATGCTGATATCGTTGGTTGAGTAAATGCTGGATCCCAGATAGACGAAGTCGTTCACAGCTGGGACTGTTGGTTTGTTGACACCAAGTATTTCGTCCTTACAGCATTCACTGCCAGACCCGTTCGACTCAATTCTCTTTCTAATCTGGAGAATGCTGCACTGACTTCACGCGTATTGTGGCCAATGATATTGATGTCATCAGCACACGCATACAGCATAACACTCTTGTAGAATATTGTGCCACTACGTCTCGGATCAGCAGCTCGGATGCTCTTCTTCATAAAAAGGTCGCACGATAAGGAATCAAATTGTCTGAAACCTCTTTTGGTAACAAATGGTGGGGAGAGGTCCGTCCCGATTTTTACTGCGCTGCTGGTGTTGCTCAATGTCATCCTGCAAAGTCGTATCAGTTTTGCAGGAATACCAAATTCAGATATGCTGAACTAAAGGTGATTCCCTCTTGGGCTGTCGAGGGCGTCTTTCTAGTTGACAAAAATATGGTGGGTGTCGATTTTTTTTCTTAGGTTTTTTCCAAGATTTGACGAAGCGTGAAGATCTGGATAATGGAAGACTTTCCAGGTGTAAAGACACACTAATAAGGTGCAATCAGTTGATTTATCACGGGCTTAAATCTTTCACATAAAACACTCGACAGTACCTTATATGTGATATTAAGAAGGTTAATCCCACGGTAATTGGAACAGTGAGATTACATTTCTTGTGGATTAAGCAAATCACACTGAGATTCCAATCATTCTGCATAGAAAGAAGCTCGTGAATGCATTTAAATAGAACTTCACCTCGGTTCTTAAACAGCTCTGAAGGTAAGCCATCTACTTCTGTGGACTTATTATTTTTAGGCCGAGCTATAGCTGTCAGAACTTCATCATAGTCGGGCCGCAAAACCGCGACGCTGTCATCCGTACTTGAGGTTTCCGGGTTATCACCTCTATTTCCGGGATTGTTGTTAGCTTCGCAATTTAGAAGCGTAGGGAAGAGTCTCCTCCATATCGTCAGTGTACTCTGAATATCCATAACTAGATTTCCGTTTTGATCCCTGCAAAAATAGGCCCCCAGGCTTTAAAAGCATCGGCAAGGCGCCTTATCTTTTCGGCAAATTTACAACTCAATCTTCTAATGCTTGCTCTTTTCTGTCTCCCTTTTTTTCCCACCTAAGCTTAGGTGGTAGCCAATCACCTTTTCAGTAGTCACACGCATGTAGGTAATTTGAAGCAGAAGGGAGAGTCAAGTGGTGAAAGCTTCGGCTGTCTGTTTTGATTGCAGCTTATCGACTTCTAGCTTTCTCTGTGTAGGGTTGCGTGCATTCTTAGCTGTGCACTAGTGTGTTTCTTAGCTATATGGAGGAAATTTTTTTTATATATAAACCGTAACTCCCCCTAGAAATGTTTGTTTAGGTATAAAAACATGTTCTGCAAAAAATGTTAAGAATGGGATAGCAGGAAGTCGAGGCACCCAGCCCCCAAAGTTAGGCTATACCATTTAACTATATGGGTAAAAAATTGTTGATTTTTTTCAAAAACATTTAAAAGTTATCATAATTAAATTTTTGTTAATGAATTAAATACGTTATCATATAAAACATACGATTAACTTCTTAACGAGCTACCATTCGAAAAAATCGAAATGTTCAAAATTTTTTGTCTAGCAAAAATAAAAAAAAAATAATAGGAGTAAATTTTTTTGACAGAAATTTTTAAAAATAACGAAATTAATGGCATTTTCTTTTTTCGAAAAAAATGTTGAATTTTTTCTGCGATCTTTGAGAATTCTGATTATTTTTACTTTTACAGTGCACCCTAAATAAGTGCGCTTTGTGCTGCGTACCCAAGCGCCACGCAATTTTATTTTACGCTTATTTTAATAAAGTAATTTTTTTTTTTTAATATTTATAAATATTTTTGATTGCTTATTAAGCATAAAACTAATTTTCCATCGAAATATGTTAAAATATGGGGAAGCTGCAATATTTTTATTACTACTTTTTTAGATGTGTTTTTACTGAAAAAATTTGACGACTTTTGGATGCAAAAATTAATTTTTCAAAAGCTAATTGCGCTCAAATTTTGCCCCATAATATAAGTTTAAGAAATCTATGATAATTTTAATAATTTTTAAAACAAAAACCTCTTTTTTTCCATATAAATGGTATGGACCAATTTTGAGGGCTGGGCAAAATTTTTTGCAGAACATGTTTATATACTTAAAGGAACATTTCTAGAAGGAGTTATGATTTATGTCTTAAAGTTGAAAATAAGGAACACCGTGCGGTGTGCAGACCAGAGATCAGCAACAAATCACATTTTTGTATCAATGACCCACTTACTCCAAAATAAGTACACAGTTAAAAATCTTGGACTAAATGTTAAACTTTTTTGAATTACATATAGGACAACACCAAAAAAAGATTATTTTTTAATGCAAGGAAAAGTTTGAAAATTTCTAATTCAAAAAAAAATAGTTTTTTCGTCCGCAAAAAGTTAAAAAAGCAATATATATATATATATATATCAACTAAAAATTAAAAACTTTTCTTCCCAGTTCATGATTTGAAAACACGTCCTCTGATGTGCTGGTCCATCACCTTATCCACTAGTCCATAACAGTTGTTGATGATGAAAATAAGTAAGCTTACAGTAAGTAAGCAAGCAAGCAAAAAAGTTGGTTCGAGACCCAGCTAAATTAAATTAATATATTAAAATTTCTGACCAGTTCGTGATTTGAACACACGTCTTCTGATGTGCTAGTCCAACACCTTATACACTCATCTAACTAAGTTGTTAATAAGGTTGCGCTTATTTTGCATCATTATGAATGCAAGTAAGTTCCTTTCAGGAACGTGAGTTTGAGACCCAGCTAAATTTAACTAAAGTAGGCATTAAGAAGTAGTACTTTTTGGATTAACAATTCCTGTAAACTAAAGTTTGGATTAAAAAGTAGTCCAAAATTTTTAACAGTGTATGAATAAGTATAAGTAGTTTCCAAAGTAGTACTCATATGTTATTGATTTGAAAAAAATGTGAATCACATTTTTGAATCATGAGCCACTTACACAAAAATGAGTATGAATGAGTATAAAATAGAACACATATGTGATTGCTTCAAAAAAAAGTGAATCAAATAAGTATAGAAGGAATGAAATATTGAGGGTTGCCACCTAATAATATGTATTTTTTAAAGTTTTTAACATCATTAAACAGTGCAAGGGGTCGCTGATTTCTAATCTGAATTCAGAATTTTAAAATGCAATATGGTTATTAGGGTTGAATTTTAAAATTCTGACTTCAGATTCGAAATCAGCTGTTAAATGATGTTTAAAACTTTTTAGAATACATATTTTTAGGTGGCAGCCCTTAATATTTAATTAATTCTATATTTATTTGATTCACTTTTTTTTTAAAACAATCACATATGAGTACTATTTTGGAAACTACTTATATTTATTCATACTCATTTTTGTGTAAGTGGCTTATGATTCAAAAATGTGATTCATTGCAAATCTCTGATTTGAATCACTGAGTTGTGAAGGAATAGCACTCGAGTAATACTTATTTTTAAGTATTCGAAGCAGATTTCTGGTACAGACATGTACGTATCTTGCTTGCGACAAGGTAGTTATCCGAGTCAATGTTTGCACCACCAAAGATTTTTTATGTAAAATGAGATAAAGAACAATATACTCGTAGCATTTTGAAGTTGCTGGAGCTACTCAAGATTGTGCAGATATTCAATTTTTGTGACCTTCGACCTTGAAAAACAATTTTTCTCAAGAGAAAAGGGTCCCATTTAGTGCTAAAAACGAATTCCTGAACATTATGAGGTGAAAGGAGCGTTGCAAAAAAAATAGAAGAAGTGATAGATATGAGAGTGAATGAGCATTTACCAAGTTCTCTTAGTGTCATCTGTGATATAAATTTAAATAAGATTGGCTTTCAAAAATAAAACGTGTTACTCGACTACAGGATACTGAAAACTGTGAAAATTGCCATTTGTATAATTTAGCAAAGAAGAAAGTACTTATTAAGAAAAAAATTCTGTGTTCAAATTGTAAAAAAAGCTCTTATTAAAACACGGTTTAAAGTTAATGAAAGGTAGCACTACATATAACTCGGCTTCAGGTAAATGAGATATCTTCTATGGATATTTATATACTATCCGATAGTCAAGCCGCCTTGAAAGCCCTAGGAACTGTGAAAATAACATCTGAAACAGTTCTCAACTGCCACAGATCTCTAAATGAGATGGCAAAGCAGCTCAGAATCCTTCTATGCTGGATTTCTGGACATAAAGATTTTCTAGGTAACTGCAAAGCAGATGAACTTGCTCGTACAGGTACTACCAAACAACTGTCTTTAGATTAGGCAAGCCTTGGTACTCCTCTCACTACATGTAAACTCCTTACACATTAGTTATCCGGCATCAAAACCAACAACAGATGGTCAGCTGGTAACACGTGTAATATAACGCGGTAAATCTGGCCCAAACTCAACCTTATGCGTTCAAAATAACCTATTTCTCTTAGTAGAGACTACATCAGCACCATGATAGGGATCCTTACAGGGCACTGCCTTATTGGCAGACACGCTCAAAGATTAAATATACCCCATAACGACTTCTGCAGAAGCTGTAGATATGAGAAGGAGGAAGAATCTACAGTGCACTCTCCTCTGCATTGCCCAGCGTTGGCTTGATGAACTCTCGGAATCTTTGGTTTACCGAAACCTAGGCTTAGTAAACAACACAAGTTGGTTTAAATAGAGATAGGAAAAATTGACCCTTGGTATTACAATGAGCCTCATTGGCCTAAGTGTGTCTCGTTTGAGACAGTCACACCAACCTAACCTAATGGCACCTCACACACAAATCTTAAATTAAAAATTCGATTGCTACGGTACGTCTTGCTAGTTGAATTGAATTGAATTGATGTTGAATTCAAACTTTCAAAATACGTTTGCCTCAATGATATTACGCACATAGTAGAGTTTGTATATTCGGATAGATGGATCTGAATTTCCAAAATTAGCAAAACTCTATAACTTGGATCCTGTCACAACTAGGACCTTGAACTTTAAATAAAAGGAGACTGTTTTCGAAATAAAATTCCACTAGAAAAACTGAGTAAAATTGTATATCGGGGCATGAAACCTCTGATACAACTTCATCACCACAAACATGATATCGTGCTACTTTTGAAAACTAAATAAGAGAATAATACACAACCCACACAAATTTTTCATAATTTCACTGATAACTTACTTTCACCAAATGAAGCAATGCCATTTCTTATATTAAATCCTTATATTGATAAATTTCTATAAGAAATTTTTTCGACGACTGTCACTTAGAGTTGACTTCCTGCAGTTGACGATATGTTAGTAAGGAGTCTTGTACAATTTAGAGAGCAAAAGTTGAAAGAAAGCATATTTTATTTACCATTTGAAACAAGAACAAGAGATCCAACAGGTAGACACTTTTCCAAAAACAAATCTCTCGTCAAAACTAACCAAATTTTATTCTAATATTGACAATCTTTCCGGCTGCCGCTACGCTGTCAACAACTTAATTCATGCGAAGCAATGCTGGCTAACAACAAATGGATTTATTACCGTTGTTAACAGTTTGTTAAATGGCACTTCGTATGCCACGCGACCAGCCCAGTGCGGCCAGTAGTCACAAGGCACCGATGCTTACAGACACCGACTAAACGCTAAACGAATATCAGCTATGCACTGAACAACCATGCTGCTGGAAGGTCGTGAAGGTGATATCTTTCTGATTGAGATATGTAAACATTTTATAAACAGTAGCAGCAACAACAACAACAACAACAATCTTATTGCTGTTGTTGAGCACCTTGTGTGTCTCAATGGGTTTCAATACCATCGTTAAACAGTCAACAACACCAACAACAACAACTGAGACATCTTCGTCTCGTCTAAATATGTTCGTCTTTACAACTATGGCCAAGGAATTGAATGGAACTAAAACTGCGCAGGCGCAACAGCGCCGACTCGGATACAAACTGCAAAATTAATACAACAACAATGCAAGCAACACTCTGCCGCCGGCTATGATGGGTCCACGCTAAACAATCAGCTAGAGAAGGAAAGACCAAACGAAAGAACGATTCAATCGAAGCGCAACCATCCGACTTTCTACGGATGATCAAGTCGCTTGAATCGTTAGAATGTCTAGCAGAGTTGGCAGCCGTTTTGCTCCAGGTATAACATTAAATGTTGCTGCTACATGTTGCTTCATGCTGACGACTCATAGCAGCAGCAGCAACAGCTTTAGCCAGGATTTTATGACTATTGGAGGCGGACACTTTAACTAATTGTTGTTTTGCTGCTGTTGCTGTCGGTGCTGTTGTTGTAGTTATACATGTTGTGCCAGTCGATATGTTGGCACGAGTGCATGTTTTCTCAGATAAAAAGCATAACAAGTCATAACTGGGCGAACACTGGCTGGCAGTAGCTGACAATAGTTGCTACTAGTTGAAGTTGTCCCTAGGAAATGAGCTAAAAAGAAAGATCACCAAAATATTGGTGGCACTAATCGACACATAAAAACAATTTACTAATTAGCATGAACCGCTTAACCAATATTCACTAAACTACATACTTTATTATGTAAGACGGTTTCGCTGATTACCAACAATGTTAGACAGACGTCTGACGATAAACATCGCATCGTTGCTCTACCACGTTAGACTCACCTTGCAGCCATAAACAGTTGTGTCAACAACGTTAGCTATGTTGACTCAAATGTCAATGCTCACTAAATTCTTCTTATTAGTATTATTACTTTTCTTTGGGCAGTTGGAGACGCTTGTTGAGCTATTTTTAGCTGGTTTAGCTACAAAATCTTTTGGCGCCCAAATCGCAAATTTTAGAAGTTCTCGGTCATAATCCTAAAATTCAGAATTTAATGATCTCCAACTTAGTTTGACTTCTTTCCGCATTCGCTGTAGTTGTTTTTGTTGTACTTACATTCAAATGTATTGGGCGAGAGAGAAAAAAGCAACTCTTGCCACATCATATTTGATGCTGTAACTTAAGAGATATCACAGCAACAACAACAACAACAAGGATTAAGACTTTCGTCCATACCGGTGCAGACACTTGTTAGACCAATATTCTTGCCAAGTAGCTCTTTCTTTCACGGTGGCAACACGTTTCTTCCATGTTCGTATAAATTAACAAAAAATTCTAGTCAGAATTACTATCTATCTGAAGGAGAGACTTAGAATTTTTTTCATATAAAAATTATAAAAAATTTTTTGATATTAATTACCGTACTTTTAGATAATAAAAAATAGTTTTTTATTATAATGAAATATTTTCATGTCAAAACTTTGGCTTTGTTATGAATTCGAAACAAACACTAGATCTCGGACTCGTAAACGAACTCGAAACGAACACGATATCTCGGATCCATACAAAATTATGTGAAAAGACTTAGAATTTTTTCATATAAATTTCTTCATAGAAAATGATACGAAAAGACATAAAATTTTTACATATTATAATTGTGAAATTTTTTTATTTTAATTGACATATTTTTAGCATATTTTTAACATATTTTTATAATAGCTTACAATGAAAAAATGGTTTTTAATAAAAAATTTTAATATTTTCATATAAAAAAGTCGAACTCGTAAAAGAGCACGAGATTTCGGATGCACACAAAATTATATGAAAAGACTTTTTTTCTAATAAAAATCAATAAAAAATTGTTTTTATTAACACAAAATATTTTCATAAAAAAAGGCAGTTCGAGAAAGCTTCGATATTTCTAATTAACAATTCGTTTTCGAATCGTATTCTTGGACTCGTTAACGAATCGCATGGCTTACGAAACGATTCGTTTACGAGTCCGAGATCTAGTGTTTGTTTCGTATTCATAACAAAGCCGAGTTTTTTATATGGAAATATTTCAGTTTCATAAAAACTATTTTATCATTCTTAGCTACTAAGAATACGTCAATTAATATAAAAAAAATTCCAAGTCTTTTCATATAATTTCCTTGGAAGAAATTTATATGAAAATATGAAAGTCTTTTCATATAATTTTGAAAAAATTTTATTTGAATAAAAATTGTATTTTAATTTTTATCTGCAAAAAATACTTTAATACAAATAAAAAAATTTTTTTCATATAATATTGTATGGATTCGAGTTCTCGTGCTCATTTCGAGCTCGTTTACAAGTCCGACTTTTTTATCTGAATATATTTGATTTTAATAAAAACTATATTTTCGTTGTTAGCTGCTAAAAATATATCAATTAAAATAAAAAATATTTTCACAATTTTAATATGAAAAAATTTTAAGTCATTTCATATCATTTTCTATGAAGAAATTTACCTGAAAAAATTCTAAGCCTTTTCACATAATTTTGCATGGATCGGAGGTTCCGTGTTCGTTTCGAGTTCGTTTACGAATCCGAGGTCTCGTCTTTGTTTCGAATTCATAACAAAGCCAAAGTTTTCACTTGAAAATATTTTATTTTAATAAAAACTATTTTTTTAATTGTAAGCTTCTAAAAATACGCTAATTTAAATCCAAAAAATTTTCATAATTTTTATATGAAAAAATTCTAAGTCTTTTCATATGATTTTCTTTGAGAAACTTATATGAAAAATTTCCAAGTCTTTTCACATAATTTTGTATGGATCCGAGATATCATGCTCGTTTCGAGCTCGTTTACGAGTTCGACTTTTTTATATGAAAATATTTAATTTTAATTAAAGCTATTTCTTCGTTGTTAGCTGCTTAAAATATGTCAATTAAAATAAAAAATGATCACAATTTTTATATAAAAAAATTCTTAGTCTTTTCATATCATTTGCTATGACGAAATTTATATGAAAAAATTCAAAGTCGTTTCACATAATTTTGTATTGATCCGAGATCTCGTGTACGTTCCGAGTTCGTTTACGAATCCGAAGTCTCGTGTTTGTTTCGAATTCATAACAAAGACAAAATTTTGACATGAAAATACATATTTTATTTTAATAAAAAACTATTGTTTTTTAATTGTTAGTTTTTAAAAATACGCTAATTTAAATCAAAAAAATTTTTATAATTTTTATGAAAAAAATTTTAAGTCTTTTCATCTGATTTTCTTTGAGAAATTTATATGAAAAATTTCCAAGTCTTTTCACATAATTTTGTATGGATCCGAGATCTCGTGTACGTTTCGAGTTCGTTTACGAATCCGAAGTCTCATGTTTATTTCGAATTCATAACAAAGCCAAAGTTTTGACTTTGAAAATACATATTTTATTTTAATGAAAAACAATTTTTTAATTGTTAGCTTCTTAAATTACGTTAATCAAATAAATTTTCATAATTTTTATATGAAAAAATTTTAAGTGTTTTATATACTTTTGTATGGATCCGAAATCTCGTATTCGTTTTGAGCTCGGTTACGAGTCCGTGATCTCGTTTTTGTATTTTCATTAAACATTTTTTTTAAAAACACTTTTAAAAATAAATCATTTAGTTTTAGTTCGGTGTTTTAGTCAAAAAAATTTTTGACTAAAAAATAAAAAAAAATTTATAAAAAAATTATTATTTCAGACTTTCGTAAAAAAAAAAATTTGTATAAAAAAACCTATATTTCAAAACAGCACACCAAAAAAAAATTTTTTTTGTCCCGGTTGGGGTTTGAACCTAACGAATTGTTCTCGAATCATATTCTCGCACTCGTTAACGAGTGGTGATTTTTTCCCGTTTGCGTATTCGAAAACGATTCGAAAACGATAATCGTAAACGATTAAAATGTCCGAGAATGCGGATTCGTTTCAAATTCATTTGGCTTATTGAGGACACACAACTATTGTGCTTGGATGGTTCTTTGCAGAGCTTTATTTAACACACTCTGCCATGGTATTTTTCCGGATATCTTAAAAGTATGTTAAAAATCGTTTTGGATTACGATCTGCATATGTTTATTAAGGAGCCTCACGCTCCATAGAAAAAAAATAAAGTTGTTCAGCACAAATGCTCAAAATAATCCTTGGCTTATGTTATGATCAGAGCAGACCGAAACAGCACGAAAAAAAGTCATTTTCAGCACAGCAAATAAGCACTAAAAAATGACGAAATAGCACAATAATAAGCACTAAAAACTCTTTAATTAAAACAAATATTTTTAAACAAAAAAGTTTATAATTATATTCCTTTTTTAATATAAAAAACAGAGAAAGTACACTCTAAAACATAAATTCAATTCAAGTCAGGTATATTTTATTGTAAACACTAAAAGAAAATATATCAAAAAATAAGTTTAGTATACTTCCGTCCTAAGAAAGAAAGTCCCAAACGCCACAATTCCAAAATTGATTAAGGGCAGATTCGGAGAGTGAATGAGTTTCTGTTTTTGTGTTAAGTTAAGAACTTCCAGGTTCAACTGCAAATGACTGAAAAACGTTAAGTCAAATCTACCACTTCTAGTGTAAAAAACAGTAAAAGCTGAATATCTCAAAACTACTGATATGGAAATATGATTTTCTTTCTTAGGACGACAGTATAGTCATTGGGGTACTTATATAAATATTAGAGTATATTATTAGGTGCTGCTTTAAACTGATGCTTAATAAAATTAATGGACGGCGCTTTTGATTTAGCAAGTGCGTAAATTTTGAAAATGATCGCTCAAAATCCGACGATGCTACCGGACAGTATTTAAAAAGAGCAAGTTCTTTCGGTGAATAGAAATCAAGAAACTTATTTCCTGAATCAATACCTTTATGAATAACTTTGTTTATATCTAAAATTATGGGATATCTTTGTTACTCTGAAGTATATTTTTATTTTAGGAAAAACTCTTCGCGATCCAAGGAGGCCAAAGTCTTGCGTGTTTTCTTAACAATGCTAATACTTTCATTAAACTCAAGTACTTGGGTTTCAAGTTTTTCAATTGAACGAACGATTGAGGAAAACTGGCATTTAATAAATGCGAGCTCAGATTTTAAACTGTTGAATTGAAACAGTTCTTTGGCCACGCAGATTGCATCAGAATCTTCGTCACTGAATTTTTCCGTTACAGTTTTAACTTCATCAAAATTATAGCAAAAATAAATGGCTGCTTTTAGCCACGTACCCTATCGCGTTTTTATAGAATTTGGTGGCAATTGAGTATTTGGGAAAGCAAGTTTGAGTGCATTACGACATGATAAAGCTTAAAATTACGAAACAAATTACAAGTAAGCAATAAAAAAGCAATAGTCGGTCTAGCTCTTTCACTTCATGTGTAGGGAATAAAAATATAAAGTGGTTCTTACTTTTATTTAAACTGATTTAACATTTAATATATATCTATTGACAGTTGGGAACTGAATGCGTATAAACTCGGCAATTCGATGCAGACCATGTGCAAAACATGTTAAATGAATCATCTTCGGATATAAAACTTGCAACGCACTGGCAGCGCTTAGCATATAGGTTGCTGCATCCGTAACAAGCACCAGCACTTCTCCATATTCAATGCCTAAATATATGCATTTGAAATAAACAAATTAACTTAAACACAAATTTACCATTTGGCCACGCAAGCTCAGCGAGTCATTGAAAAAGGCACTCATATTGCTAGAGTTCACCCATGTTGCTGCTTCAACTGTTGCCACATTAAACATATTCGATGTTTTACGTTCGAAAGAATTTTCGTCGCCATCTTATATGGGGAAAACAAATATGACTACCAGGCGCTGTTCCGCATCCATCGTTTCGTCAATCGACGAGAAATCATCGCGACCATCTTCTTTTTGCACTTTGTACAAAGTGCGTAAATATCTATTCCGAAGTACTGTTTCACTTGGTACAGAACTATTTGTATAGCGCTCTAAAAACATCTTTACACTTGAGTGGGTCACCTTACAAGAAATTAATTGTAAAGCTAGAAGTATATTTTTTTGGTCTTTACTCACTTCTTTTAAA
The DNA here is from genome assembly GCA_963920525.1 of Dichetophora obliterata. NCBI lineage: Eukaryota > Metazoa > Arthropoda > Insecta > Diptera > Sciomyzidae > Dichetophora > Dichetophora obliterata. The sequence goes on along the minus strand of OY986435.1, from coordinate 234,534,662 downwards.
GAAATATTTGCTTCCAAAAATGCAGCACAAAGATCCATAGGAAACATAGAACTCGACTTTTCCTGATACTAGGAAAGTAGTATTTGCTTTGAGTACTTTTCTCACGTTCTGACGCCACGGTCTTATGTTTTTGGGAATTCAAGTGTTGCTCGACATTATTAAGCCTTTTTGTCGACACTTGCGTATTGCAAAACACACAAAACAAAACAGAGTTATCGCTGCTAAAAATGCCCGGATGCCCGGATTTATACGGGTGATAAATTCTTTATTTAGTTCTTTCACTTTAGGCATACTTTTTTCATTTTAGAGTAGTCGCACGCACTATTCAATTTCCAATTCGCAAAAATTTTATATCTAAATGCTGCTGGCGACTGATTTTTAGCACAATTATTTTTTATAAGTTGTCAAATAAATAACGGCAGCTAATACTTAAACGATAATAAGGAGGTGTTCAAAATATTGTGCATTTGATGTTTGAATAAGTTTATTTTGTACATTAAAAGGAGGCATAAGAGATGCCTGTTTGCAAGATTAAAAAAAAACAATATTGGACTGGTAAAGTAAAGCAAAAAAGTTGAAAATAAGTACTTATAAGCAAAATAAGCCGAAATAAGCACAAACACCCTGAATAAGCAAAATGCTGGGAAAACAAGCAAGAAGCATTTAAACTCGCTCTGGTTATGATGATTCCCTAAATATTTCGACACTAGCGATAGCCTTCCGTGAGCTAAAATGGTTTGAAATAACCTCTAAAAATCGAGTTTTTTGTAAAAGTATTGGCTGGTGTTGTAATAGTTGTAAAAAAATTAACTGGCAGAATTATAGGACGGAAACAATTCCTCCAATCTACGTCAAAGAATTGTAAATGCTTGCAATCAGATTAGAGATAACACTGTTTTTCATGCACATTTTTGATTTTTTTTTTTTTATTTCCAAAAATTCAAATAACTTCATTACTTTTATTGATTTTTTTGTTTGTTTTAATTTCTTGTAATATTTTTTCAGTTAGTTTTATTTCTATAATAAATATTTTAATATATATATGTATCAATTTAAGCAATTCTGACTAGGAAACAATGCTAGCACTCAAAACCTTTCCAACGATATCTTGAAAGAGCGGATCGCATTAGAAATAATTAAGTTTTTTGAAATTTAATGAAAATAAATTGGAAAATTGGCATGAAAAACAGCATTATTTTTAATCTTAATGCAAAAATTTTAATTTTTTTGTTGCAGATTGGAAGACCTTTTTTCGGGCTGTAGTTTCTGAGAGTTTTTTACAACTATTATACAAGCCAATATGGTTACAAAAAAACTCGTTTTTTGAGATTATTTCAAACCTTTCCAGCTCACGGATGGCTATCGCTAGAGTCGAAATATTTAGGGAATCATCATAACATAAACCAAAGATTATCTTGAGCTACTGTGCCGAACAACTTTTTTTCGTGAGGCACCTTAATGTTTATAAAGCGTCAAATAGATTCTTAACGTTTGGCGTGCCTAGCTTTTAAAGTAAGCTTAGGTATATATCAGACAAGGAAAGTAAAATAAATACTTATTACCTTATGGATAAGAATTACGCCTCACGATCAAGAGGTTGCGAGTTCAAATCTCGGGATATTTTCACAATTACAATTTTGTTGCTAGAATCATAAAAGCAGAAAGCAACAACATTTTTATAAAAGCATTTCGCAAAAATAACTATAGAAATCAATAGTAAAAAGCTTTGCTATGAAATTCGGAAAAAAGTTATAGTTGTTGTTGAAACTTGACCTTTTCGATATGTCTGAAAAGGAGTAAAAATACTCACTTTCAGAAAACCACTTTTTTTCCCATACAAATCAGAATTTTAACTTTAAAGTCGTTTGCGGAACGTTTGGATATCAATATTTTTTTCTGTCAACGAAGAAAATTTCTGTCAAAGAACAAAACCCTGGGCCGTAAGTTGTTACTTAAAAACAAAACAAAAAAACCAGATGCGTCACTGGACACACGAGAGAAGCGAAGCTTTTTCGTAGTTTCATAAGTTTCATAGTTTAATGGTTTTTTAATAAAAAATTTTTAAATGAAAAAATTTTTAATACCATAATGTTAACTAAAAAATCACTTTAATATTCCTACCAGTAAATTTTATTATCTTACATTATTATTTTACATTAATTTTGAAATATTTTTGTAAATGTTAATGAAATTATTGGTTTTTAATATCTAAAATATCAAACGTATATTATATAAATGTAATATCATCGATATTTCTAGCAAATATTACATCAATAGTTGTCCTAATCGTGTTGTGCAAATATTTGGATCACTTATCATTCGCAAATTATATTTATCAAAACGTCACTGTTTAAGGCCAAGAATTTTTATGAAATTGATTTTTTTTTTATATATCAAAAGTATAGTCTTTCTGACATTATTTTCACTACTGCAGCCGTTTTAGTAGGTGTCGAGTCACAGTGTTTAGTCTACATTCATTCTCCTTATACTCATTTTAACTTCTTTTTCGGTATGGTGTTGTAGAAAAAAAAAAGCTATTCGGCCGAATCATATGAAATTTAAATATGCTATTCATAACATCATTGGCTATAGCTGGAACTAGAATCAAAGTTTTATTTAAAAAACTGCTTATATTTTACACTTAATAACCAGCAGTAAACAAGCTGTTTTAAGAACTTAATTTTCAAAAGCGCGTCATACTGTCAATTTTCAATATTTTTTTTTAATGCCAGCCATAGCTGCACTCATAGTGATAAACAATATTCTTGGTTTTTATTTTTCAGATAAATTGAAAATTCAAAATCTACAACACCGCCCATGCCCCTTTTCCTAGAGAGCCATTTGGAACAAGATCAACAATTTTTTAAATTAAAAAAAGATGAAAAAAAAAGATTTATGATGAATGACTGCTACAATATACCTTTAAAGTTTAAATATCGTTGTTTTATATTTTAACTTTTTAAAAAAAACTTAAAAATACCTTCAATTTTCGAGAGCTGCTCCACCAGCCTTGCCTTAAGTGCCTATGAACATTTATATCTGAATTCGCAATTAGAATCTGCGCCTAAAACAATTGGCATCTTGTGATAATTTTCAATACGTTCAATGAAACCTTGCTACTTTTGTTGTTTGGATAGCTTATGCAAAATGGGTCTGTTCGGAAATGCATTATAATGCGCAAACTGCTTTTTTTGCATTTACAAAATGTTCGAAAAAAACCCATTTTGCAGCAAGGCAAACGTCAAACATTCTAAAATGTAATTTTTTTATCAAGCGTAACTCATCATTCGCATCAAAAAAATTAACGCTGCAATTTGGACGCTTAAAAATGCCAGTTTTGCGCATACTGCAAATCGTGATACATTTCCGAACAGACCCAACACAGTGGGCAAAAGCAGGGCTTTGAAGCGCTTCTAGCAGGCCATCATATGGATTTTTTAGCCCTTCCGTACTCATATCCAAGCACATTAACTTTTTTATATGAAACGAGAAAATTGTCTACGCCTTCCTCTCTCACGACTTTAAAGAAGCCTGCTAGAAGCCTGCTAGAAGCCCTTTTTGAGAATGCACACTAGAAAGAAAAGCAATATAAATATCCTCTTGAAATAAGAACTGCTGACATATCCAGATTTGAACCAACGTCCTCTCATGTGACGGTCCGACATCATATCCATTCGTCTACCGAAGTTGTTAACAATCGTCAGCTGATTTTGCATCCTCAAAAATAAAAGTTAGCTTTCGGGAGCGCAATTTTTTTTTGTATTTTTTTTAAATTTATATTTTCTCAGGGTGTGGAAAAATTCGTTCGCAATCGATAAAAATATGATCCTATCGTTCGTTTTTTGCTGTGTGAGAATTTTCAAACGAAAAATTTAAAGGCAGACGAACCTTCACAATCGAAAAAGAAACGCTCTGCTTGCGTCGTTGGTTTTTTATGACTGATAAATGTGTGAGCTTTGTATTTTTTCAAACGAATTTTTCACACAGCAACAAAAAGCAAGAAACGTTTGTTTGGAGTTGTTCATTAAAAATGAGCGTTTGAAGAAAAATTTCACGAACGTTCGTTTGTACGTGGAGTTATTAGACAAAATATAAGTTTATTGTCGTATTTTTGTACACTTGCTGACATGAAAAGATGAAACCAAAATACAGATGTGAACTGTATGTGATATGTGAAAAGCTAATGGCTCAACATATAAATAGCTACATTCATGATAAAAGACTCTTATCCCCATTTCAGTCGGAATTTCAGGCAGGGCATGGGTGTTCCTCAGCTGTAGTAAAGGTGTTGGACGACATAAGGTCGGAATATGATGCTGGTAACATGACATTGCTAGGCTTGCTTGATTTCTCTAAAGCTATTGATAAAGTAAACCATAAATGTCTGTGTAAAAAACTCAAGTTTTTATTTGGTTTCGGTGAGAGTGCTGTTAACTTATTGTCTAGTTATCTGTCAAATCGATCGCAAAGAGTTAAAGTTGGGAATAAGTTCTCGCAGTATAAATCGGTACAAATTGGTGTTCCACAAGGTTCTATTCTTGGCCCACTATTGTTTTACATATGTATTAATGACATTTTTTCTGTCTGCAAAAACTCATCCGTTCATGCACATGCTGATGATGTTCAGTTGCATTTTTCTCGCCGTATTGGACTACTTGATGATCTTTGTTGCCGAATGAATGAAGATCTAAATAACATCAATGAGTGGGCCACACGAAATGGTTTTCAATTGAATGCTGCTAAATCGTATGTTCTACGTTTATGTTAAAATTTAACATGTGTTGTTGATATCCCTGACTTGTTTATTGGGACAAACAAGCTGAAATTAGTGTCAAAAGTTCTAAATCTGGGTTTTTATATAAATTCTTCTATATCGTGCTCTGATCATATTAATAGTGTAGTTAAAAAAGTTTATTATGTCCTGCGTAGTTTAAGAATGTCTGCTAGTGTCACTCCTGTCAATATTAGACGTAGGTTGGTAATACAGTTGGTACTACCTGTGATAACTTACGCTGAGTTGGTTTATAGTAGGCTCGACTCATCCTCTCAGTTAAAATTACAAATTGCTTTTAATTATGCTACGCGCTATGTTTATGGGTTGCGTAGGTTTGACCACTTATCTAGTTTCAGAAACGCCATACTTGGGTGTGATTTACCTTCCTACCTTGATGCCAGAAACTGTATTTATCTGCATAAGCTGATCTATACAAAAACACTTTCCTACTTATATGATAAACTTCAATTTAGCTTTTCCAGACGAAGTAATGTTCTTATAGTTCCAAGATATACTTCATTAATCTCTTCGCGCTTGTTTTTCATTAACGCCATCAGACTGTGGAATGCACTGCCACGTGGACTGAGAGAGGTTTCAGGGAGAGGTGCTTTTAGGCAAGCTAATCTTACTTATTTTTCATCCAACTAAGTTTTTTCATTCTTTCTTAACTTAGTTCTTACTGCACTAATGCTTTTGTTAATAATAATAATAATAAAAACTGTACATGCACATGAGGAAAAATAATGTTTTAATGCTTTTGAATAAGGTAAAGAAACTTGATATGCCCAATCAAATGGAAAAATATGGTTTCTTATGAATGTCTTTATATGATTAGATTGCATGATAGGTCCAGTACAATGGGTGATATATGTAATGGATATGGTATAGTGGTATGGTTTGAAGATAATGGCATACTGGAGAATGGTATGATGGTAATTTTGTTAGTTTAAAGTAAAGTAGAATCGCGGAAAAGTTAACTCGCACAAAAGTTAATCATCGTCAAACAATTCAATTAACACATCGTTCCCTTAATTCGTATTTCTACCACGTTATTGTAGTAATTTGATTGGTTTTGAGTTGTTTTTAGTTATTGTGGTATTTTGTAGTAATTTGAGGTATTTTGTGGTGTTCTAAGCTACTTTTTTACCCACGCGAGAGATTTTTCTCACAAAATAACATGGGACTTACCACATCCTACAATCGTTGAAAAATACCATAAGTGCTATTTATCGTGCTTTTCTGGTGACATAGGAGGTGACGGGACATAACCCCAAGGGACATAATTCCCAATTACACATTTTTTCGTTTAAAAAGAGAGCATAGTCCCAAAAATTGTGTTTAGTGTTATGACCGCTTAATAAGCGGAAGGTTTTTTGTTTTTGTGTCATAACTTTGGCTTTGGTCATGTTAGAAGCTCTAAATTTTGTGTTTATAGTGCTAAATGTGTAGAACACATCATCAATAATTTAGATATGTCGTAAGTCGAATTACGGCCCTTGTACGGAATGATGGAATGGTGATAACAACATCTACAAGGTCAAATCAATTTATGATAAAATAATTTGCCCTTGTACGGACAAATGGTAATTCAACAGCAACACAAACAGCGCTCGATGCTACGCATCCGCAGCAAATTTTTTTCGCGAACTTATTTTAGGAAACGAACTTTCCTGAATTTTTCTTTGAACGATTAATTTTGATGAAAAATTAAAAACGAACTTTCGTTGCTTGTTATTTTCTTGTGAAAAATTCGATCGAAAAAATTTGAAACTGACAAATTTTTCAGAGATAAAAAATACGACGCCAGCAGAGAGTTCCCCATTCGGTCGTGATAATTTGCGAGAACAATTTTATATGAGGAGAACGATAATTGATAAAAATCGTATTTCGAACGTTCTCCGCACCCTGCATTTTTTGTCAAATTTTTCTAATCATTTAAAAAAAATTTTGGAATTTTTTTGTAAAATTTATTCATACAAAAATAATACAAAAGACTTGAATTTTTCCATATAAAAGTTTTCATATAATATGATATGTATTGTGTTAGATTTCAGAGACCTGGGTTCGAGACCCAACTTCGACAAAAAAAATTGTTTTTTTTTTTCAATTTTAATTTTTTTTAATTGAGATCATTTATAATTTTGTCAAATTTTTTTTTTTTAATTTTCATATAAAATAATATGAAAAGACTCCAAACCTTCAAAAGGTAGACCTTACAGAAGCACTCATCAATACAGCGAGCATTGAAGGTATATTGACGCCAATAAGAGCACTACTTGCATGCTTTCTTTGCGTAACGCTAGCTAAAATGTCCACTGGGAGTGCTTTTGATCAATTATTGTGACCTGCTGCATCATTGCTTTACGCATTCACTATATAATATGAAGAATAGCTAATGCACAATCCTTTTAATATATTCTTGTCATAGCTTCAGCTAAAACTTAATATTGAATGAATCACATCAAGTCACAAAGGATTTTGGAGTAGTGGTTAGTGTGTAAGACTCTCGATCGGAATGGTGTGAGTTCGATTCTCACTGCTTACCCTCACAAAGGAATATTTTTAATTTTATATCATCTTGTTGTAATAGACGCAAGTAAAAAAACAACAGCAATCCCAAGAAAAAGGTGTATGGAAAAAGTGTCGTTTTTGAGATTTCACTCAAGCGTAAATCACAAAATGAGGCTTCGCTTCAAAAATAAATAGAGACCACTCTAATCTACCAAACAGTTAATTTTCTACCCCGAATCCAGATTTTGAGGTTAAATTCGAAAATTCAAGTATGCAGTTATAATATCTTTTACCAAGCCTACGACCGCTTTGGCCCACTAGGTTCCGTGTAAAGTTTATTTTCACTGTAACACCATGTTATTCTAGTGCTGAATATTAAGTTGGGCTGAACTTCATTTGTTGCCGGTTACTAAATTAAATTCCAACGACATAGATGGCGACAACAAAAGCAGCAACAACTAGCAAAGAGAACAACTGAAAAACACTTGTTAGCAACATTTGAACAGAAATTCCAGAGGAACAGATATTTTCTTGTGCTAGAGGCTTGTATCTCTGGATTTTTTCTAACGAAATCCTAATTAAAAAATCACAAAACTGGTTGCCGGTTCCAAGCGGCATAATTATCGTCCAAGACGAATCGTCGATTTAAGGCACAGTCGGCATGGTTTGGTCGTAGCTGAATGGCAGAGCCTAATGGCGACATTAGTAAAATAGGAAATAGTCATCATTTAGCTGATGTGGTTTTTGTTGTAGTTGTTGTGTTTGCTGTTTTTTTTCTTTCTATATTGTAAGTTGTTCTGTGGACGAACGCATTAGATGCGTTTTCAGCATTTTTAGTTTATTTACCGAGAAAGCATTTAAAATGCTGAATTTTTTTGTGATACTTTGTTGTTGTTGTTGTTGTTGTGTCGAGTTGTGTTGTTGTCCGGCGTGACAAGAAATCACGTCAAACGTTTATGGACATTTATTTAGCAAATGTTGGCAGCAAATGTTGCAATTTATTTATGACATTTTTTGTGGTGCAACAACCAGAGGAAAGTACACACATACATCTAGCAACAAAAAGAACGTCACCTATGCTGATGCATTGCATCACGAGCACGATTGACAAAAACAGAAGCTGCGACAACAACAACAGCAACAGTACTGACCACAACAGCAGCAGCAACTGCTGACCACATTAAGCAGCTGCAGCGTCAGCTAAAACAACAACAGCCATACAGCCTAGACTTAGAAACACGTTGCGCATGCGGCCTTAAAGAATTGCCAAAGTCATGTCCAAAGTCAAAGCCAGCCAAGTTCCATATTCATCAGTTGGAGCAGCAGCAGCAGCCGCAATCGCGGCAACAGCATGTATTAAAACAAAATAAGTGCCTCTCCGCCCGCCAAAGCTGTCGCACATCAACAACAACAAAAGCAACAACACCACCAACTGCCACACCACATGCGACAAAATCACTTAAAATCCAGTTTAAATGATTTTTCTATAAAAACCAAAACCGGAATTTCCAAGAAAACTCATTTAATGCCGTCCGTCCGTCTGTCCGTCTGTCCGTCCATGTGTTATTAGACGTCGCACGAGCTCTGAGCTCTGTGTTCAGTTTGAATTAATTTCGAATTATTTTAATTCTGTAATTTTGTATTCCGCATTTTAAATTAGCGAAATTTCATTTCGGTTAAAAAAAACCGTAAAAAAAGTACAAATCCAAATGTGACATCGCTAGAATGATTAATATTTTTTGTGCCAATCAATAGCAAAGTGATTACAAGTACAGACACGACTTTATGTAATCATGCATGTGGTATGTTTGCTATAACAATAAATTGCTTTTTGCTGTATGACACTATTTTTAGTTATAAAGAACAAAAAAGTTGAGTTTCTAGATTAAATTGCATTAATAACGATCGAGTTCTGGTAAGCGTGCGGATGTATGTAGCTTAGTTTTGCATTTTTTTAATGTTAATTAACATCAGTTACTGTACAGTTTTGCGTTTGAAATAAGTAGGAGCGGCGGCATAACGACTTTTTGCTCAAAATAATTGAATCGGTCATTTCAAAAACGGCATTAGTCAATTTTTTTTCAAACATAGTTTTTTTGTTACAAATACTTCCTTTAATCCACACACTTCTGTATAATCCTTCCTATTTAAGCAATACCTCGTAATCTTTGTTTATTGCTAAAACAACATAAGTGACTTAAATGGTTTCTGCATGGAATCGTTGTTAAAGTGCGAGCATGCCACTGCTTTTGGAGTCATAAGAAAATCGTTTGAAAATATGATTGTATCTACATCCCAGAAGAGTATTTTAATTTAGTTTCGAAATCCAGTTCAACATTTACAGTTAAAGAACTGTAAACTGAAGATAAGATAAGAAATATTCCAAAAGATATTAACACATGACATACATATGAAAACATGTCAAATGTTAATTAGTTGATTTCTTAGTATAATCTCCAATAATAAGCAATAATAATATGATTACTACGATTTTTTGGGTAAAATTATGTACGGCTAACCCTATTTCTTGCTAAAACAACATAAGTCAAGAAGTGTTTTTCAGGTTTTTTCATTATTATTATTAAAAAAACTGTGAAGGTTATTCGATATATCAATTCTTTACAACTCAAGTACTAAATTAAGCATTAAAAAGTCGTTTAAAACTCGTTTGTTTGTGCATGAAACCGTTTTTATTGATTCCTGAAAAACTCTAAATATGTTACTTATGAGGTTTTTGAAGTGACCGATTCAATTACATGTATTAAGGGAACATTTTATTCTAACGTCTAACCGAGTAAAAATACTAGCAGTGGAACGGCGGTCGAACATGGTCAAAAATAACCCAAAAAGCCTAGCGGTCAAAAGTTGGCCATACAAATTAAGATTTCAGCATTTGAGTGCTCAAACTATCAAATGCAAAGTATGTAAACTACATTTTTTTTTACGATTCTAAATTCAAATTGTACAAGCTTTTCAATTTCGGTAAGAGTTTTTATATACAATATGATACATTCCGAGACAGCCCCGTATCTAGAACCCAAAGTATGGGCATGCATAATGCTACCAACTCATGTTATTAAAAAATAAGTATATTTGCTTCTTAGAACACTGAAAAGTAAGTATTAGTAAGTATAATTTTTTAAAATAAGTATAAGTAAGTATTTTACCTTTGAAAAATAAATTGAATATTTTTTTGATACAATTTACTAATTTATGTTAAAATCAATAGAACCCACAATATTCTTTAAATATTGTCACACCCTCTTTTTGTTTTCCTTAAAAAATTTTGTGTATGCAATCTATCTAAAACCAAAAAGTCTTCAGATAAAAAAAAAACCAAATTATAATTTTATATATTTGAAATTCATATATATTTCTAATACATAAAATAGTTTAAAAACAAACAAAAGCATAACAAAAAATTAAAAGTTATACGCACTTTCAAAGCAGTTAAATAAAAAAAATAAAAAAATCACATTCAAATGTATACAGAGACCAAAAAAAGTTATCATTGGCCGCAATCAGCGCAGACAACAGTTGGCAACTGTTGTGTAAAAATTCGCTGAATGGTACAAATTTGGTAGCGCTAACTAAAACCGATAAAGTAGCGAACGCCTTTTAATCGAGCGAACAAATTTTATGCTACATGAACACAACTGTTTGTTTAACTGTCATATGCTGTTACTGACTCTGTTAAATTAATAAACGCAGAAAGAACGCAGCAAATTTAAGTGAGAAACCTTTGCAATTGAATTAAATTTACATAAAAATTAAATTGAATCTAACTTCTGACGTGTAGAGTAGCAACACATTCAGAGAAAAACATCGTGAACTAAGGCAGCGCTACCATTAGAGTTCACAACAGTTGTCTGCGCTGAATGCGGCCATTATTCGCTCTCACTGTCACTGAATTGAAGCGCTACATTAATTTGTTTTTTGCTTGAAATTGTGTTTGTGTTGGCTGTAAATTTTATTTAAGGGTGATATCTAATTGGTCACTATCGAAAGTTTTTTCTTTTTTTTACAATTTTTTGAATGTATGTGTATCTAGAATATTGTATTAAATTTTTATGAAGATCCGAGCAGTATAAGTAATTTTTTCAACCCAAAACTTTCTCTACCTGAACTCATGTTAAAACGCATTTAAAAAACTGTAAGAGCGTTTTTCTCAAAACTACGTTTTCACGGACGCCCCACACTATTTCTCCGGTGGGCGGATCCTTCTGAAATTTTAACCACATATTTAACACAAAACTACTTACAAAATAGACTATAATCGTGTTAAAAATTTGATGTTTACTATATTTTTTTACAAATAACAGCGAAAAAATAATTTTTTCATTTTTTTTTATTTTTGTTACTTAAAGTTAACAACAATTGCTAAAAGTTAATATCAATAGTCTTTTTTATAGTCCTTGTCATATTGAATCTTAAACACTTCGGTTTTTTGTTTCAGATAAACAGATGCCGAGATATCGTGTGGGAGCCGATCTGCCTCCAAATTATTAAAAAACATTAATAAAATTTTTTATTTTTATAAATTTAGACTTCATTTATCATTCCTAATAACTTATATAAACATATCTTTCGTAGCAAGCTCACGAGAAATTCCCAAAAATAGCCTATTTTTCAGCCGACGAACTAGAGTACACCCTTAATATTTAAGGTCTTGTCTTTAAAAAATTGTAAAATTCGACACAGCTGTATTCAATATTATTTTTTTAAAAATAAAATTGACTCCAGAGTCTGTATTTTTAACGCTGTTGGTTACAATTTTCAAACTTTTTCCGCTTTTGCAAATTAAAACGTTCAACCGGTGCTGAAAAGTAAGTATAATTAAGTATAAATCTTAAAAGTAAGTATACTAATAAGTATAGAATTTTAGTAAGTATATGAAGCTGAAAATAAGTATGATACTTACAAAGTAAGTATAGTTGGTAACATTAGGCATGCACAAGCATAAAGATTTTTTTTTATCTGCAATCAAAAAAAGACACAGTTTCGATAGTATCGTAAGTATAGACGTAGAATTCCTTTTTATACAGTAATAGAGAAAAATTCTGGTTTTTCATGTATATTCTTCAAAACTTTTTTAAAGTGTTTCATCTTCTAAATAAAAATGATTCAAAAACAAATTTGTTGTTGTTGTCCTTCTTTAAACTTACCTGATCTAAAATGCTCACAATTAAATTCATGTAAAATTTTTTTTGTTTTATAAAAAGTTTTCAATATTTATTATGATACTTGGATCGCGATCCAAGTTCATGGATTGATGGTTCGCGGTTGAATGCAACACGTTCAATATTTATCGCGTCAGTATTCATACAATTTTGGCTAAGTGTGCTCACGAAAACCCAACTGCACAAGTACTTAAATGCACAGGCAAGTGAATACCGAGAATACGCTAATTTTTACTTCACCGCCTACTGCCGTATCGCGTATTAATGACACAAAATATGCTACACGTTCAATATTTATTGACACTTTTGCGATCCGCGATCTAGATTTCAAAATATTTAAATATTTTGAGATCTGGATCACGATCCGTCAATATTGCATTCTACACGTTCAATAAATATCACGATACTGTATATTGATCAATATATATTGAACGTGTAACAGGCAGCTTAGAGGGGATGAACCGAATCGTCCACAGAAAATAAACAACTCTGCTTACTTTGTCCCGCTTTTCACTCGTTACACACGAAAATTCTCGAGCTTGCGGCGAGAAGAGATCTTGCTACCATTATTGCTCTGGTAGCAAGATCTCTTTGTCCCGCTTTTCACTCGGCAATAAATGCCTTTGCCGCAAGCAGTTTGTGGATTATTCGCCCGCATGAGGGGGTTTACGAAAGTCCCCTTTAAACCCGAGTAGTCAACAAACTACTTGCGGCGAAAGCAATTATTGCTCATAGAATTGCCGAGTGAAAAACTGCCCTTTGCAACACATACAGAACCAAAACAACAATACCAGCAGCTCGAAGCAAGTTATGTTGGAAAAATCCCATTCGTGGTAATTTTTAATTCCTATTAAATTTTTTAATTTAGCGTGGTATTTTTTAATTCAGCGTGGTATTTTTTAATTGGCGTGGAAATTCAGCCATGAATGTTACTGTGCCAGCTAAACGGTACTTAAAACGGCAGCGTCTGATTTGCTGGTATAAAAACGACATGTTTTTGTACCTTTAAACCGTTCTCTATATAATTGTAAAGTCCTTTTTTATAGTTATCAAGAATCGAATTGAAATTTATGTCATATTCACTTGATGTGTCGTTTGTTCTTGTCTTTTTTCCCTCTCTTTTTCACCCGTTCGCCAAAAAATGCTGAAATATGCATTGAATTTTATACTGAAATCAAGGTAGTGCAGTTGAGTTGCCGTTTATTGTTTAGTTTATTATTGCAACTTCATAAAAACCATTTCAAGAAAAGGTTACAATTGTTTAACAACAAATAAAATTAATATACTTTAAGTTTTCTATATGATTTTGTTAATTATTGTGTTGATTTTCTACGATTTAAATACAAATTCTATTTATTTGATAGTTTAAAACCGTTAATGAGCTTTAATAGTTCTAACCTGACTAAAAGCTCAATAAACGATTTTAAAGTATCAAACAACTAGAATTTGTATTTAAAATCAAGAATGATTTAAACTATCAAACATTTAGAGTTTGAATCTAAACCATAGAAAACCAACATTAATATACAACTTAATAAATGGTACGCTTATTTGAAACACACAATGCATAGTTTGCTGACAACGAAACGGTCCGCTTCAGTGCTTTTAAAAGTGCACACCGTTTTCAACCGAGCCGATTGGCTATCTGGGAAACAAAAAAAAAGGAACGCAACTGATGTGTATTCTAGAACAATATAAAGCAGAGGTCGGCAAAACTCAAACTGAGTGTGTGTTGGTGAGAGCAAATATTCTGCAGTGAAAAAAATTTATGCTGCATATGATTTTAAAGTTTGTACACTTGCACACAAAAGTGATTTAATGAAACTATTTCAAACATACTATGGCAAAGGTATGTTATTAATAAGTTCAGAAATGTTAATTTTGTTATCGCAGTTTCTTATAAAAAGAATGCTTTTTAGAGGAGAATTAGTTAATCTATTTCGCTGCTTTGAGCATATGAATTTCAGGTCGGAAAAAATTTGTTCACAAAAGTAGGTGGAAGGATAAAAAGCTAACAGTTTTTAAGAAACTGCTTTTAGTTTTGGGTAAAAGCTGCCATCAATGGTTTTCCAGAATTCAACAATATGCTGTTCATCGATCATTTCTATTTCGGTTCGGAGAATTATCAATTCAGATTGAATCTGGAATTCATACTTCGTTACATCACATTTTAAAGGATTTTCAAATAAATTAAATAACGGCTGCATTTCTTCAAAGTCTTTAAATCTCTTTTCAAAATTATTTATAAGGGTTTCTATTATGTCAATGTGTTCATTCTTTTGTTCGCTTGTAATATTTTCAAAAAATGATGCTCTTGGGAAACTTGAATAATTTTCTTCTTGAATATTAGCTTAAAGTGAAAATAGTGTTGTTTTGAATTAAAAAATGCTATTGTATGAATTGTAAACAGTCTTATTTTTTCCTTGAAGCTGAAGGTTTAGCTTATTTACGAAATTGGTTATATCTGTTAAAAATGCAAAATCCAAATTAAAGCTATTGTCTTGTAAAGCATCTATTAAATGTTCAGTATTATCTATTTTTTCGATTTTCAAAAACTGCATTACTTTATCAATTAGATCGTAAAGCCTGGAAAGGCAATCGCCACGACTGAGCCACCTTACTTCTGTGAACATTTTCAGGTCATAATGTTCGGCGTCGGTATTTTTAAGAAATTGAACAAATTTCCTATGGGTTAGAGAATGATGTCCTCCTCTTATTGTGTTAATAATTTTCTCTGCTGTTTTCATGGCAGGAAATGTGCTCAAAAACTTTGAAGCAAGTGCAACCTGGTGGATGATGCAATGAAGAGATGACATTTCGATCCCGTGCTTTATCAATTGACCCACAAATCCATCATTTCTACCAACCATAACGCTAGCACCATCCGTACACACTCCAATTAATTTACTCATATCTAATTTGGGGAAAACGTTTTCATTTAGAATATCAAACAAAATTTTTCCCGTAACATTTCCATGTAATGTTTCCATGGAGATCATTGATTCAAAAACTACGTAATCAGAACTTACACTTCGGATGCAAATTACTAATTGACACAGATCGTTAATATCAGTGCTCTCATCTAATGATATGGAAAAATATTTGCAGTTATTCACCGTTTTCAAAATTTCAAACTCAATAGAGTGAGCTACTTGTTCTATACGTCGAGCTATGGTTCTCGCGGACAAGGGAATGGATTGAACAACATCAGTTTTATAATTTATTTTATTCAAAATATCAGTGCAAATGTTCTTAATAAAAGTTCCGTCAGTAAAAGGTCTGCCATGTTTTGCTATATGAAGAGATATTATGGTTGACAATGTCACTTTAAGTTTCTTTTGGGTTTCCAGATGGTTCATTTCATTATCTGTTGCTTCCATATCAGAAAGCCATAACTTGAATTTTTGTAACACAGAATCTCTTTTTTCCCTAAAAATCCTATATTTTTCAACTCTATTCAATTTAGTTAATTCATTATGAGAATGTTCATAATGCCTTTTAAAAGCGTCTTCGCGTGGACTTTTGAATGCTGTGTAACAAATTAAGCATTGCATTTCATTAAAGGCATTCCTAAATAAGAAAAATTTTTCGCATATATTTTCAGCTTCCATTTTGCACACGATGT
The DNA here is from genome assembly GCA_963920525.1 of Dichetophora obliterata. Taxonomy (NCBI): domain Eukaryota; kingdom Metazoa; phylum Arthropoda; class Insecta; order Diptera; family Sciomyzidae; genus Dichetophora; species Dichetophora obliterata. The sequence goes on along the minus strand of OY986435.1, from coordinate 234,518,572 downwards.
TCTCACTTCGGTGGCTCAAAGGCGAATGAACAAAATAAAATATTTTGTGCTGTGTGGTTGAACGAAAGAGCGCAAAATACGAAAGAGCGTAAGCGTCTGTGTGAATTGGTTTTCCACAATTGTGGTATGGAGTGCCGATCTATGATATAAAGAAGATCACGCCTTAAGTGCTCAGAAATGGCAATCTACTGCGCAGGTCTACGTCATAAGTGAAGATACATCCAAACAAAAATATTACATAAACAACAAACGAAACTAAGCAAATGAATCTGATTGGCTGATTGGGAAACAAACGAAATACACACAAAGAAACAGTCAAACTGCTCTCAAAATAAATCGAGCAACATAGCTATTTTTTGTGAAGGGGTCAACACGGAAGTCAACACCCCAATAAGATATAAAATTTTTATCAAAGATAGTAATGAAAAATATTAATATTTTTTTTGTACAAGCGTTGTTTTTTTATTTAAAATTATTTCTTTTAAAAAACCAAGATTTTATAAGAAAATGAGGAGATATTTAAATCGAATACCCCTATTAAAAATTGTCTACTACGTTTTTTTTCAGTCAGTTTGACTCTCTTTTCTCTTGCACTTCTGACGTCACATGGACGTGCTCACAAAGAGAGCGGACATGCGCAAGGCGGAATCTTGAATATATAATTCTTGATGAGTATTTATATATGTATGTTTTAATGTATCTTTAATAAAAATAACAACAACAACAACAAAAGCAGCACAACAACGAACGACGTAATTACGAACCAAACAAGCAAACACAACAACAACAACAACAACCTTAAAAACAGCATAAGCAGCTAAGCTGCTTGTGCATTTCTCATACGAATATATGAATTTTTCATCTTCTTAGATTTTGCTATTTTATTAGATATTCGTTTTATTCCCACTAAAACTGATATTTTGGCATTTTTGTTTTCTTTGTACGATGAATATTAAAGGCTGTAGGTATACCCCAAAGTGTCAAATATCACTTTGAAAAAATTTGTGAAAATGACCCCCATACAAACCGCGCTGTAAGACGTAATTCTACGTCAAAATTACAAAAAAAGGAGTATAGTTGCATAAAAATCCAAATTTTTGATTAATTTTACTTGTTTTTATTAAAGTTTATTATTGCATACAATATAAATAGGAGCTCCGTAGGTTATATCGAAAAAGTTGCACTCCTTGATTTTTGGATTCCTCAAGTCTTCTCAATATTATGGGGGCATGATGGTTTCCGAGGCCGATAAAACTGCTCTATGCGATTTTTTTTTCTCAGTCCTGAGTGAGTATAATTACTCAATTTTTTATAACAATTCCATCAAAAAAAGTGCTTCCAAAAGAAGATAAGGTGAAAGGGAAAGTCTTGAACTCCATCCCTTCTACTTTCATACCCAGAAGCCGTTCTTTTAACATATGCATGTCATTGGAAGAAATGTTTTCCTTAGTTTTCTCTAGAAGTCCTTTCAGAATTTTTTCAATGGAAGATTTCTTTGAGCCCTTCAATGAAAAGATTCCAGCAGGTGTTTTTCAGGAGAACTTTAAGAAGGCATTCCATGGAATGGAATGGTTTTTGGAGTTAAGAGGGGGTGGTTTAAAAAATCTCACGTAAAATATCCCTTTTCCTGATTTTCACGGCATTTTGGTGTTGGAAGTAGGAAGTGGTTGGGTTTTGTTGGGGGTTCCTAAAACAGAAAGCACAATTAGATCTATGTAATATATTCTAGAAGCTGTGGCCCTTAGAATGCATTTCACATTTGTATCAAACATTTTTCTGGAATAAAGAGGTTTCTTTGAAGAGTGTGTAGGAATTTTTATATAAAAAATATTCATTCCTTATCCCGTGGTAGCGGCAGATCAGAGGCGATTCAAAAAAAAAAGCGTCGCACAGTGTAACGAGGTCTATGGGATGAGGAACAAAAATAGAAGGAATCATCTTAGACACATGATATTTAGCATGTGTCATTATTTCATAAATTTAAAATGCCATTTTCATCAAGATCGGACATGCCCACCTCCCATTCAAAATTAAAAATTAAAGTGCAATATCTCGAGTTGTAGAAAGTGTAAAAATCAAATTAACTAATTGTTTTATTGATTGGATACACAAAATGGCCATTTAAAAATTTCATCTATATTTGTCACGCCCTTCATCCACCTCCCATATAAAATTACGATTAAAAGTGCTTTTCGAGTCGTAGAAAGTATTAGAACAAAGTTAGGTATTTTTTATTAACTTCATTCACATAATAATCATATAACATTTTCATCAAGATCTGCAATGCCCTTTGCTCACCTCCCATACAAAATTAAGAATAAAAGTGCAATATCACGAATTCTAAAAAGTATTAGAAAGGAAATTAACTCTTTTTTTAACTACATTCACATAATTATCATATAAAAATTTACTCAAGATATACCATTCCCTTTGCCCACCACCGTACAAAATGAAGAATAAGAGTGCAATATATCCAGGTGTAGAAAGCGTAAGGAACAAAATTAATTAACTTTTTATTTACTTGAATTACATAATTACCATATAAAAAATTTTCAAGATCTGATACACAGTATGCTCACCTCCGATAAAAAATGATGAATTAAAGTGCAATATTTCCAGTTGTAGAAAGTATAAGAAAGGCAATGAACTTGTTTATTGTTAACTGGTTTCACTTAGTTATCATATAATTATTTTATTCAGATTGGAAACGTCCTCCACCCGCCTCCCTCACAATATTCAATGAAATTTGTTAATTAAAAATATTTTTATTTAATACATGGTCATAATAAAATTTTACATAAAGCTTCACATAAATCAAACAGAGAAAATTTTTGACTGTCATCAGAATAATTTGTTGAGTTACTCGACACAAAGTGAGAGAAATCGTGATCAGAAATGACATAAATTTTGTCATCATTCGTATCATGATCTTTATTTAAAATTAATTCATTGTTTGCATTTCATTATTCTGTTTTTTTCAATATTTTTCTAAAAGAAGATATAAAATTAGTTATTTTATTTTTTATTTTTTTTTTTGTTTTGTTTTTTTAATTGGAAGTGGGAATCATGTTAAAACTGGAGTTCTTAATAGTTTAAATTCTCGGTTTTTTAATGTTTTGAACCAATTTTCTTTCGTTCAGTGTATCAACAGTTTAAGACATCAAGAAACGAAATTGACCGAATTCATGTTGATGAACCATGAGCATGATATAGTTCAAGTTTTCCATTAAATTTTTCCTATTGAAAATTATATAGAAAAACTTTGTATAGATTTTTACACCCTTCATAAATTAATTCCTCAACAAATTCAGAGAGATTTCTCAATTCGTTTAGAAGTTATGATTTTTGCAACGAGAAATGCCAGATCGATGCACTGTGAGACGTGAACGAATACATCTGTGATTTGCTTTTTCACTATTAGAGGATGCTTTTTGTATCTGTGACCAGCAGTAAAGCTTTCTATTGAGCTTTATTCGTAGTTAGCTTACCGCAGAAGGTTGTTATTTGTTTTCTCTAACTTTCATTTGGACTCCTAGTAGCAAACAGTTTTTGTGGAGTAAGCGTGGAGTTAAACTATTCTTATGTCCTTATCATGACCTGATTCAACATACTTAAAGATGTAATTGTGTCTCGGGTGGCTATAATTACAGCACTTCCGTCTGCATATCTGTGTCGTCTAGCTAGGTATGTGTTTTCAACCGAACTTTACTAAAAAGACGTTGACAGCTTCATTACGAACATTTAAAGTACACTTTAAAAAAGCGTAAATTCGCTATTATTTCTGTAGTAATTTTTGGATTAAAATTCTACTGAAATTAAATTTTACTTTAAAATTTATAAGAACACTATAATGTATTTAATAAAGAGTCTTAATACTTTAAATTAAAAGCTTACTTAGTAACGTTAAATAAAGGATGTTAAATTTTTCAGTCAAATGAATAGTTTTTTCAAATGAACTTTTTTTTGCATTATATATTTTATTAAAATCAAACACATGTGCGTTGAATTTTCAACATCAACGACAATCTCGTATTATTGCATCATATTATTATTCTAGTATAATTGTTACAATGTCAGAAGCTTGTCATGAAGCTGTCTTGTTTAAAATTAAAAAACCAGGTACAATAAATTCTTTCATTTTTAGCCAAAATATTTTAAATGTTGTTGGTTCAGATTCAGGAGTCATGGTTCGGCGCAGACCAAACGAAAGATTCAAGGATCTGTGAATCTTTTGGCTCATGTAGACATTATAAATAGAGGCGTATTGTCCTTAATGGATACTTTATCTGAGCGCATTCCCAATATTGTATTTCAAGACGATTCTGCCCCATGCATCCCTCAAAAACGATAATTTTTCCAGATGAATAAACATGTTTTGCAATTTTTTTCCAAAAATATTATCTTCTAACTTCGTTAACTTTTCGTTAACGGAATATAAAGACGTTTAGAGATAACCATGGCTAGGAAACAGTCAGGCGAGTATCGAATACGGTGGAATGATGAACTGTATGAGCTGTACGCTGACATTGACATAGTCAAGCGAATTAAATTCGAGCTGCTTCGCTGGCTAGGTCATGTTCAGCGAATGAAAGACGATGCTCCAGTGAAGAAAATATTCGATTCGGTACACAGCGGTAGTCAACGCAGAAGAGGACGACCGCATCTTCGTTGGAAATACCAAGTAGAGGACAACCTGACGAAGCTTGGAATTTGCAACTGGCGCCAGCAAGTGAAAGACAGAAATGGCTGGCGCAAATTCTTAGATGAGGCCAAGACCGACATACGGTTGTAGCGCCAGCTAAGTAAGTAAGTAAGTAAGGAAACAGTCATTACTTGAATCCCATTGAGAACGTTTGGGCACTATTAAACGAAAAATTGGACAACATACATTAAAAAATAATGCATGACAGATCGGATGGACATGTAGGGTGTGTGAAAGCAAATACTGCGTCTCGTCCTACATGGACGATGGAAATCAAAAACTTTTGATTTTTTGTGGCGGTCCATTTTACATGTAGTATGTGCGAACGCACGCTCATCCGACTTCATACATTTTCTCATTCTAAAAAAAAAGTCGTGGAATGAACATATAAAGAAAAACGTAAACAGAGTTTAATATATAACAATGGCAGGTGGTTTGCATACTGTTTTTGAAAAGAGTTCATTAAACTTTATAGAAGTAAACTTCATAAATTATAAAACAGCAAGAAATTGTTTTGCCATTCCACGATGCTATCTTCTTGAAAGCTAAACAATAATGAAGTCCATGAGACATATAGGAGAGTCCGGAGGCTCGAACGGACTTTCCCGTTATTCTGCCATCCTACATGTCCATCCTACATGCAGGATAGTCCGAAACCGCCTAATGCAAAATGCTTTTGATTGATTATTGTGATCTGCTGCATTATAGCTTCACGCATTCACAATAGCATATGTAGGATAGCTAATGCACAATCCTTTTTATAAATTCCTGTCATCTACTGCAACATAGCTTCAGTTAATACTTAATATTAAATGAATCACATCATGAGATCAAAGGGTTTTGGAGCAGTTGTTAGTGTATAGAACTCTTGATCGAAATGGTGCGAGTTCGATTCTCACGCTTACAACGAAATATTTTTAATTTTATATTCTCTTGTTGTAATAGACGAATTAAAAAACAACAACAACAAAAATTCTAAGAAAAAGGTGTATCAAAAAAGTGTCGTTTTTGAGATTTCACTCAAGCCGTCTTTAAAGAGTTTAAGAGTTAATGTGTTAATGTAATTTTTAATTCAAGAAAAAACATATTTGTTAGTACTACTTTTGTAGTTTCAAAAAATCTAAAGATAAATCTATGTTTCGTGAGTTGATAAAACAAGACCTTTTTATGAAAATAATCCCGTTCATGACTACACAAGTCTTGTTCGTACTTTGGTTTTTTGGAAAATGGTAAAAAAGTTGTTTTAGGATTTTTAACACGAATCTATTTACACGGCTGATTGTGAAATATTTTTCGTATTATTCCAACTTTCGTGTTGTTTGGTCCATTTTAGACGACTTTGACGCAATTTTGTCAGAAGACGGCTTTCTAGCAGGTCGTCGAGCACATAAGTTTACCTAATGAAGTCTTATTTGGACAGTTCTCGTGCTGATTTTGGTTCGAACGCCTACAATAAATTCCCTCCTTATATCTTCAGCAGTTTCAAACCGATCTCGTAGACACACACATACGCTTCAGAAGCCAGTCTTCTTACGAAAAGGTCTTTCTGATAGAATTTGAGCCGGATTTTTCCTTGAATGCTTTTTTTATTCTTCACAAAATCACTGATGCATGACTTGATGAATTTAACTCTTGCACTGATGTCCCTTAGAAGGCTTAAAATTTCTTGCCGTAGTGCCAAAATTGTATACTTGGCGCACTCACTCGTTTTCCTTTTTGGTATACTTATATTTCCGAGTCGATTTCACAGCCATTTGTTAGAAAAAATCCATACTTAATGAAGCAACTTGTTTCCAGAGTAAAATGTTTTATTCATTAAAAAAAAAATTATAAGTAAAAATTCAATTTTTCAGAATTTTTGTGTCCGCTACTGTAGATAATGTTTATTAATATTATGATAAAGTTTTTGTCTTTGATATTCATTTCAGTAGCTTGATTTCTTTCTTCACTTCCTTAATCCCAGCTCAAATTATAATTCTTATTATAATTTAAGTATAGTTTTAATGCTTGTGAAAATTATAGCACCTAATAGAATAAATGCAAAGAAACCCATGTCTTTATAATAAGAAGGAAGCTTAATACAAAGATGTTAAATTTAAAGAAAAAATTTGGGAAGAAATTGGCAAAGAATTAAATCTGCCGGGTAGCATAACAATTTGCTTAATATACTATAAAATTTCTAATTGCAAAATATTTCTTTTATCTAAAGATTGACATTTGCTTGCCGCCTACCGCTTTTATTTAGGTATGGTACTTAAGCGTTAACGTAAAGCGGCTATCAACGCTCCGCTCAACGCGCTGATTTAGGTTTGACTGTAACGCTCTGTTTCTGTCGCTGTTAGAAGAGTAAAAGGGTTACCACCGAATTTTTTTTAATGAAATAAATATAACTCGCTTGCCTTTAAAAATTGCGGTAAACATTTCTTTATGGAACTTTTCTGTGCGATTTATGCCATGGTGCAAAAACGAAGACAACACACCTTGTATATAAAGGGAGCTTCTTCGAAAGAATTAATAAGACATATCAATTTAATGAGGTTTGTTTATTTAAACTAACTAAAATAATTATATTCACACACTTCAAAATCATGAAAATCATAAGCATAAAATAAAAGCTTAAAATAAAAATTTTTAATTCAGTCATTAAAATCATCAATAAGTGGTAAACTACTATTGTTAAGGTTATGCATACAAAAATATTTATTTTCTTAAATTTTATATAATTATTTATAAACACGCTGAACTAAAAACATGCTTTATAAATTAGCGTTTGAATATTTATTTAAAATTAATAAATTCATACAACAAATTATATCGAACCGAGAAAACCTAATTACATATATTTAAAAGAAATGAACATGCGTATGAATCGATAATAATTTCTGAACTAATATTTTCATGAATACTTTTTTATATGTTTGCTAAGCCAAGCCTGATTTGATTTTTTATTTGATTTTAATTTTCCTAGGGTATTTTATATATTCAGGTGTTGACAACATAATTTAAACTTACTTAATACAATTTGATGCAGTCAGCAATCGAAAGAATAATGGCGCACTTAACTCCAAAAAATTATATAAAACAATCCCGTAGCTCTTCATATCCCGTTATGTATAGTGTTACGACACAATCAATAACATCAGAATAATTCAATAATAAGATTCAAACTAAAATTCTTAACTTACGCCAAAGATGGCAACCCTACAAAAGTCACGATAATTCGTTTGAAGGCCATTAACATGTTGTACGCAACTTGTTATCGACTACGTACGACTGGGCGTTGGAGTATGGCTTATGAAGCATTACAATTAAGCTGCGTGTTATACGTATAACAACATGTTGGAATGAGTCCGAATATGAAGTAGAAGGCAAATTAATACGTATATACTCGAGTCAACTCAATTTATAACTACTCGTTGCAGGTCTCTGGTCCGCTACTGTAGATAATGTTTATTAATATTATGATAAAGTGTTTGTCTTTGATATGCATTTGAGTAGCTTGATTTCTTTCTTCACTTCCCTAATCCCAGCTCCGGATTAATCCATAAGCAAATTAAGCAATTGCTTAGGGCAGCACATCTCGGAGGGGCAATACAAACATCACCGCAAAAATATTGGCTACTACTACTTTTTGCTTTATTACTTGTTGAAGGATACCTTGTTCTAATAATGATAATTTACTATCATTCCTGTTACCAAATACTATTTTTCTACAAAAACAAAGATTCAATAATTTTTCTTAAAAATTTAACATGAGATTATGTACTCCTTGAGATTATCCATTGTCTACAGAAAAATAACGGTCGCACATAAAATTGTATTTTATTGAAAATATTTTCTGCGTCAACGATATTACTACAGCCATTATATTAGGGTTGCTGGAACTTAGAAGCCAATTTGATCCCTTTCTAGCGACACACATAACCAAATATGGAAACGCCGGAAAGGGGATCGTCTCACATTTATTTAACCCTTTGATGGCCGAATTAAAATGGTTGTGGCTACACATTTTCTGAGGTCACATACGTGTTAGTCTTTACTCAAATATGAACTAACAAAAATTGTAAAGTCCTTGGTGCCCGGATTCGTTAGTTACAGGGTGTTGCTTATTTGCAATGGAGTACAATTATCGAACAAACTAAACACTTTTCTCATGATTTTTTTTTTTTGAGTATGTAACTCTCTCACCTTTATTTATTTTAATTGTGCACTTAGTTTTACAATTAAACAATAATTTTAATATTTTTATGTCTCTTGTATGAACATTTTTTTTTCGAAACGATCGTGATCTTGATTTCGACCATTTTACTCTACGCAGAAGGGCTACTGAATCAACAAATGCAAGACACACATATCCACAAGACCTTAAACCAATTAAGAAATCGAAATTCAGTAGTTTAACCTCTTCAAACGCCTTTGATTTCTTGTAACATAAAAGACGTTTAGTGTCAATTTGACACTATAAATTTCAACCGAAGATTTAAGTTTTATACCACTGAAAACCCAAGTTTTTCAACTTTTATTTATGTTATATTAAAATATTTATTTTCAAAAAACTCAAAAAGAAAACGTTTGCCACATTTCAACTATAAAATGAAAATAATATATAAAATCTTAAAAATAAAATGTTGATTCTTATTCACTAACTACACTAAGTTTGAGCATATTTTTTTACAAAGGGTAAAAAGATGAATTGGACAAACACGGGAATCGCACTTATCACATTGTGTTCTGTGGTGATTCGCAATTGATTTATACAGACGAGATTGTTAACAGTCTTAGTTTTTATTTTTTCTTCGTTTTCAATTCTTAAATAAGTGTCAATTTGACACTCAACTTCGTTTGAGAAAATTCTTTGTATAGCTTCACCTCTATAGGAATTTTTACTTTGGTAAAATATACATTAAGGTATAATTTTTACACTGAGCCAGATACCCTAGTGGATTTGAGCAAAAATATTAAAGATATTAGCTTTTCTTTTTAAAAATACTGACAATATACTGACTGAAAGGCTCGATGCTTTATCAGTATTATATATAGAGCCAGATATGCTAAAAATGTTGAGAACTTAAAAACGCGAATTTCATGTCTGCAAAAGTCTCAAGTCGCATTTCAATAATTTCTTCTTTTGTACATATTTTAAGGTAAGTTATGATCTGTGTCATTGTAATAAATACGTTTAACAATTACATGAATTAAATTGCGAGCTTTAGATCAAGTAAGATTTTAAGAAGACAACAACAACAACAACCAATCTGTATAGATTTAATCACTTAGCTAACTAGACAGTCTGTTTCGGAAATCGCTACATTTTCCTCTTCAGTAGTCTTTGAGTGATTAAGCTGTGATCAACTCACTGTTAAAATTAGTATATGATTTTGCAGATTTAAGTATTCACTCTTTTGAGTTGTATGGCTAGTCATATGACATTTCAAAGCAATCAAGGTTGCTTCTAAAAAACTTACTTGATCTAAAGCTCGCAATTGAATTCATATAATAATTTCATAAATCATAAAACTAATTAACTTACGTTTAACAATTTTAAAAAACCGCAACAAACTAAGAATTGGATAGGGAGCCTACAGGCGTGGATTGCTTAGGGTATCAAGTAGTCTTAATCCATTACTGCTTTATCCTTTCAACTTATTTAAAAGTGAAAATACAATAAAATTTTGCAAAGAATTCATAATACTAATGCTTTTAAATTACTTGATTGTCGTATCTAATCCGTAATACTCTTGCTCAATTCGTAATATATTTCGGCTTATAAAAATTTCTCTTACAATTATTTTCAGTTCTCTGCTGCTTACTAAAATTACTTTGCTTCATAGACAGTTCTTAATACTGACTCAACGTTATATAGTTCGAATAGAACGTAAAGCAGATTTTAATAAATGTTACGCATACGCCATGAAGTTCTGACTTGTATTCAAATACCAATGATAAATATTGCAAAACCATTTATTTTTTCATAGCTATTATTACTAGTATTAAGTGCTTAAGTGTTGAAATCTTTTGGAATCCTTACAAAATTGGTTATAAAACAAATGAAAAGGACAAACAGCTGCTTACAACAATGAAGAGGATTTCGATTTTGAAAAATGCGCTGATGTTGGTGTACAATTAGATAGATAGAAAAATAAATGTACATACGTTGATAGGTTTGTTAATTATTGTAAAATAATGAGTTTCAAACAAAAAAAACCCTTTTTTCAATATATTTCATTTTAATTTAGCTTTTAAGTTATTTACATGAATATATGCTTGTGCCTATTTTTGCATAATTCCTATATAGGAAAAAAAAATTAATGCATGACAATGTGTCGATGTTTTATTGTTATTGTTGTTGTTATTCGAAATAGGCAATGGTGGCACATCCGTTAGAAAGGCACGATTTGAATGATTGTGTGCTAAGCATATGTGTGCGTTTGTACAAATGTGCATTGAGAAATGTGTGTCTTTGTATTGTCAATGCATGCGTTTTTTAAAAAATTACGATTTTTACTTGACATTTTAACTCTTAGACATTAACAAAAATTGTCTTGAATTCTAAGCTGAAGATAAAAATTATAAATGATATAAGATGATATACATTGCATAATAAAAAATTATTGTCCGTTTGCGAAGTAGACATAAGGTCCATGGACACTATGTCCGTGGACGTTATGTCATCCCACCAAACAATTTATTATCCACTCCTCATCGTAAAGTTTGTAAAAATTAAAAAAACATTACAAAAACAAATCATTTTTTATTTATGTTTACTTATTGTAAATAAGTTATGTAATAAAAATGTATATAAAATAATATCTCTGCAATAAGCAAAAGCTCTGCTTGTCAAATTGAGTGAACTGCATAGGCCGCAAAAGACTTCTGAAGAGTTAATGTTACGATCAACGAAACAATTGTTTGCTTGGTTGTTTGTTCTGATAATAACTTGCTGTTCTTACAACTTGTTGCTGTATTAACGTAGTTGGCATAAAGCTAAAAATTATTAAAATTATAAATAATTTAAAACATAATTTTAAAATAATTTTCTTAAATTAAAAACAACTATATTAAACCATTTTTTTCGATGCCAATTGTTTAATTTTTTTCTAGTTTTCGACATCAGATTCGTTATAAGCGACTCCTGAGACCAATAAAATACCAACTTTTAACTCCATTCGATGAAGTTTGCGTTTTTTTACGGCTTAAAATATTGAAATGTTTTTAAAATGTATTTAAATTTATTTAAAATAAAACTAATTTAAAAATGTTTTTAAACAATCAAATGTAAAATCGGAGTTTTTCTAATTTTATGGCAATAATAGTCAATGATTCTACCGCTCATAATTCTTTATTTCAATCTCAGATAGTGACTTCTTTTTTATTATTGTAAAGAAATAATAAAAGAAAATTATACGGAAAAAACAACAAATGACTATATAGTTGAAAATTAAACATGCTGGGTTTAAATTTTGTTTTGTAGAAACGCAAATGCGTTAAATTTCTATGTATTTTAAAATTTTTGTTTAGTTTCAAAGTATGTTTTTACTCTCAGTGTAGTTGTAAATATGAAGCCAATTGTGCAGAACGCGAAGTTTATTTGTTGATAACAGTTTCCTCGTACACAGAAATATCCTTATGATTATTTAATAGTGCTAAAGCAGCAAAGCGTTCCATTCCAGTAGCGTCAGTTTCGAAGTGAAATTTTCAAACACTTTAATGTGCAAAAGGAACGTTCACTGGAAATTTTATTACAGGGCAAAGTAACAATTATTTACAGAATTTTGTAAAATTGCGTAAACATCAATTTCTGACAGCTACATTTGTTGCCGCAAAATAATTTAAGTGTTTCAAAAGATGTTCTGTAACCCTCACTTCTATTGTTGGTCTATTTAGTTTTTTTCAACTCAAGTTCGGTTCTCAACTTTTCTATACATATTTTATTTGGATACAATACCCTTTTAATAGTTTAACTTAACTTATTTATTTTTGATGGATCTATTTTTTTTAAAATTTGCAAATATTTGAAAGTGCTTTGGAAATCGAAATTTCATTTGATTAACTAACTGATATAAGAAAGGAATGAAAAGCTTAACTCGATTAAAATCCTCTGCTATTTCAGCCGTAACATTTCACCTTGATAAACGAAACTTTGTAATTGCAATTCCAAGTTATTAAAAGCATATCTCAGTCTTATTAAATGCTTCTTTATCGTTCTTCCCAAAATTTGCCAATGTTTCGACTACAAGATTTATATGTTCGCAGCATTCTATTAGATCTTTATTAATTTTTAACAACTGCATTGTCAGATTTGACGTAAAAGAAAATATTTTATGTATTAAATGGATTGCAGAGCCAAATATTCTGGACTCGTAACTGCGCAAACAAAGCGCAGACGAAGTGTTACCGATAGAAATTAATGGCGTTTTCTTTTTTCGAAAAAATGCTGCAATTTGCTTGCCCTCTTTCTGCCCTCTTTGAGAACTCTGCATTTTTTCTATACTTAAAGTCAACATTTTCGAGAAAATAACACGATTAAATTTTAGGGGGTAACTATTTTTCCTAAAGAAGGCAGAATTTTAAAAAAGGGCAAAAAAGATGCAGCTTTTTTCGAGAAAAGAAAACGACTTAAGGTAAAAAGTTATTGTAAGCACTTGCCGATAATTACACACAACTCAAGAAAACGTGCTCAACTCAAAAATGTGATTGGTTTAGAAGAAATTTTTTCAATTTATATGCATACGTTCTGCAAGCGTCAGTACGTAAACAATAATACAAAGGCAAAAAAAAAGGAAAATATTTATATTTTATTATATTTAACCCAATATCTTACCAAAGTACTCTTATATAATCTTCAATTTACCTTCATGTTTTTGCAAAATTAAATAATTTGGAATATCTGTATTTTTATTCAATATATAAAAATATTCTGGATTGCTAAGGGGGTTTGTACCCCCTTGAACTCCTCCTTATCTACGGCATTGCTTAGAGACCTTGATTTTTGCTTTTATATCTTTCATAATTAATGGAAACCTTGATTTTTGCTTTTATATCTTTCATAATTAATCAAGAAAGTTACAGTGAAGTATAAAGAATGTGAAGAAATAATAAAACCCCGCACAGTTTTATATTAAAGGGTGACCAGATAGAAATGTCACTTTTTCAATTATTATTTTTAAGCAGTTCTCACAGTAACCAACGACATCCAGCTGTTAAAATATTTAGTAAGTTTTTACATTTGGTCACCCTATAAAAAATCAGTGCATAATATCAGTGTAAAGTTGAAATAAGTGGAACTCTTCTGTTGCTTACTTCATTGCAATTTTTTTGTATGCATTATTTCGTCAGTTAAAAGATTTTCGTTGAGAGCCGAGTTGGCTAAACGGTTAGTTTGGTTAGTTTAAAACAAAGATTTCTTAAATATTTTTTTAATTTTTTCTAAATAAATAAATATATTGGCCGCATTATCAGAATTAAAAATTTTCTCATTAGCGCATGTAAGAAAGCAAAAAAAAATTAAAGAAAAATATTCCTTGGATATGTAAGAATTATTAGATAATTAAATAAACATCGATGAATATATTTCTTTTTAACTAAATTAAGTTAAGTTTTTAAATTTTTTTCCTATTTAAAATTGCATGTTGCAGCATGTTCTTACGCTTTTTTGATTTTTTTTTTTTTTTGGCATTTTGTTTGATTGCAGATATATTGAAACATAAGTTTTATAGTCTTCTGGCCTTTACAATTCTGCTTTAAATTTTTTTTTAGCATCCATCTGCAGAATTTATGTATATTCTTTATTTAAAATTCTTCTTTATTACTTAAATTAATTTTTAAAGCAGAAAATACTCACTTTGACTGCTGACAGTTATTTTTTTATCTTTCTTCTTCTGTAGAAGTGCTCTTTTCGACTAATTTTTGATAACATAAGAGATTAAACCGATTTCTACGTCATTCGGATGATAATTCAAGCTGAATTGGAAAGAATTACCATCGATTAAGGTAATTCAGATTGTCAAATATTTTTTTTTTTTTTTTTTGGAATCGCCCGGAGGTATGAAATCTTCCAAAGATACGTATACCCGTCCTATACGCATGCACGATTCACATTCTAAAATCTGCCCAAATCAGCCGGGACAGACAGAATGCACCTACGTACTAAAACACACCCCCTATTGGCAAATAGGATTTTCCACTAAGCACATTAATTGGCTTTTCAGCGGAATTTAAAAATTGAATATATATAAACGCGTATTTAAGTATACTTGATTCTATATAAATAAGAAACATCGAATTAAATAATAGTAATTATCAATTTAAGGTACTCGAAAAACAATCAAAAACACTAAGCTCATTTTAACTGGTTTGCGGCCATTGTCCAACCCAAGGACCTACGTGGAAATGAGATAAATCTCATATCCGCCAAATCAAAATCCCAATTAGTTGGATATGCATTTGGGCCAACGCAGGCATAAACTTGTGTAGAAAAGAGATATACTCTGGCACACCAATCCAGGTGATAGTGTGAGTTCAGTCTAATTTCAAATCAGGAAACCACGTGAGCACGTAAATCCCAATTCGAGTTAAAATTAAAATATTGAATAATTAAAAAGTAAGTTTTAAAAACGATTCATATTTGATGTTGCTTACTTTATAAAACATAATATCGAGACAAAAAAGAGAAACATTACAATCTCAATTACCAATATTACATTGTTATAAAACTGCGTTAGGTATAATAGGATGAAGTTAAATTGATTTAATTATTTAAATGTAATATAATTTTCCGTTTTAAGACGTCTACCGAATCAGAAAAATTAATCATGTTGAAGTTATCATTGAAATCACTGCACATACATCGTAAAGGTTCATGAAGAGCGTAATTAGAACTGCACTGACTCAACTTGAAAAACAGAAAATGTCTAGTTCCTCTCTTTGGGATGTTAAAATTTAGAGCTGAGATAAGATATTCCGAATTAATCTCGCCACGAAGTAATTTATACAGAAACATGACATTAAGCATCATTCTTCTGCTGCTTAGGGAAGGTAGAAAAATAATTTTAAGACGTATTTCAAACGATGGAAGCATAATATTAGGGTTCCAACGACTATGACGTAAAGCAAAAAGTAAAAACTGTTTTTGAACGGATTCTATGGCGTCGATGTAGACATTATATTGTGGGATCCATACAACTGATGACGAATTGTATGATATTGTGTAACGAATTACTTAATTTGTAACATAATTTAGCCTCGAATTGCGAGTGCCGTGACACATGACGAAACCAATTATTTCTTAAATAAAAACGTAGCTGCGAGGCCTCCAATGCCTGTATAGAACTCTAAATTACATTTGTTCGGGCATGGCCGCTAAAATACTGATGACATCTACCTTACACAATAAGCGACGATGGTGGTAAACAAAACACTAGCGTTTAAAATTGGAGAGAACACAAAAAAATTCAACGAAAATCCTCTCTACACCAAAAACACAACGAAAACAAAAGAGAGCACACCGAAGAAAAAAAGCAACAGTTAATGACGCACGAATTATTTTAAAAATAATTTTTACAATTTAATGAATAAATTTATTACCTTTTATTGAGCATTAAAGAATTTATTTTTAATAACACTTAGTTAATTTATACATAAAACTTTGTTCTAGTTTAAGCATAAAGGTTAGAAATTTTCACAAATACACTTTACTGCAAAGCTTTCTGTTAGAAAATACGATAGATGTTGATACACAGACTAATAAAGTCAAACAGTTGCTCAAACAAAGAAAAAATATTATGTAAGCACAAACAAGAAGTGACTACAAGCAAAATATTGTTTCCTCTTACAGTATTGCATTACAATGTCATCTCCGACAAATTTTTGCAAGTGGGATGCTATTGTAAAAAATTTTTTTGATTTTTTTATTGTAATTTCATTTTTTATTTTTTACTTAATAAAAAAAGTTAAGTGCAAAACGTGATAAAACTGGAATATATCAGTTCAAAATAATTTAATTTCTCGGTTTTGTTATATTTAAAAACATTTTTTTTTCAGTGTAGTAATATAATAGCTTAAGACTTTAGGAAACGAAATTGACTTCGAATTTGTCTCAGGGTGTTGTTACGGTGGTCATCATATGATCCCTGGTCATTACACTTTTTACTCTCTTTTTTTCGTTTGATGAGCTGTGTGACAAAAGTATGTTATGCTGGTGGTCATATGATGCCTAAGCACCAGAACACTTTTTGCTACTTTTAGTATTTTTTTCAACCGATGAGTGTTGCTATTAAGCAGGTTTTATTACTGCTTTCATACATTTCGTACTAAAAGTATACTATTTTCGTGCCTAAACACAAATGCTGTGAATAATTCCACGACGCAACACTGTTTTGATCCTATGATTTCATATTTTTGTCGAATCATTTGGTGACCTTGGTGTTGAACATTTACTCTCTTGCTCTCGCTCTCAAATTTTTAATTTACATTGAAACAACAACAATGCATGACCATGATGAGCCCTTCATCGCCACCTTAACGGGGCAGTTAGTCAACTATGAATCAGATATAATTCAAGTTTTTCATCAGTTGTTTCTTAAAGAAAAATCATATGGAAAAACTTCATTTGTATAGTTTTTTTACACCCTTCAGAAAAACTGACTTTAAAAAATTAATTCCTCAGCATCCTGTCGGTCAATTCAAATCAAATTTTGCACAAAAGAAGCTGTATCACTTTTCTATGCAAAGCATGCCAGATCGCTCACAGTGACTCGGTGGCTTATCAGTGTCAATAATTCAAAGCATGTTAATGTCAAGAGCAATTTTCTTTCTTTCAACGTTAATTACTTTGTATATCGAATAAATTATTGTTTTCACTTTGAATATTCTCTGAGAAAATATCCAGTTCTTTGAACACAGGCAAAAAATAACGTTTTAAAAGTAAAAGTATGCACAAGCATGCAAAAGTATAGTACGCTCGTTACACTTTATTTTCTAGTACTTTCGGTCCTTTTCGAAAATATCAATTTTGAGTAAGATATTGAAATTATGGTTATGATTGAAAGTAATTACAAAACACCCGTGAAGACCTAATTTTAACAATAATAGCAAAATTAAGAAAAATTTTAACTTTTCAAGGATATTGCTTACATAGTTTTATTAAAAATAAGTTTGTAATTGTGTCTTGGTGACCATGATTGAATGCATTCATCTCAGGTTCAGTTCTAGTTTACAAATCGAAGTTGTCGCAATTTTGGTCCTAATTTTGTATGCTCTTAAATAACACTTTAAATCATTTTGTCTGATTACCTTGAAAAAACTTTAAACAAGCTTCTATTGATATTTTGTGTCATTAAATGCTGTCATTAAATGTGTCATTAAATGCTTGAACAGAAATTATCGAAAACTCGACCTATGAGTTTTATTCCAACTCCGAACGGCTGGTGTTTTCCAAAACCTTTACGCGTCATTTGTTTTTCTCTGAGGTTTCCGATAAAAATATTAATTTCAATTGAGAACTTCTCCTGGGTCCTCTTGGTTTACTATCCACGTACTTTAACAGTATGACACTAAATTTTTTATATACCTTAAAACGTATGTACTAAAGGTCTGCACGCATGATACAAAGAGCTATAGGTAAAGTATTCCCGGCGCAACAAACAAAATTTACTGCGCACCTCGTCATCGGTGCTCGTCAAATGTGACACTTGATGAATACATTCACAAGAAAATGTAGAAGAGTGACGAAGATAGCAAAATGAAAACGAACAAACAGTCAAAATTCTGTCAAGCACATCAAGCAACGTAGCCGCTTTTTGTGTAAATCGGTAAAAAAGGGAAAAAGCACCCCTACAAAATATGCAAATTTTTCTTCACAAACAGTACTAAAAAATATATTAACTTTATTTTGGACATGTGCTTTATATAACAATATTTATTTCATATCAGTAAAACAAGTTTTCATAAGAAAATGTATGCATTTTAAAATCTTTATACCCTATGAATAAATTGTGACTACGTTTTAACCAAGGAGCACCTTGCACGTCACAGCAAAGATGGCGGACATGCGCAATACTTTATCTGTAGTTCTTTGTATCATGGTCTGCACGGGTGTGTTTGAAACATGGTAGAACTAGTGAAGGTATATGCATTTCAGACTGCTCTATTTTTCTCACAGCCAGAATTGTCAAACTCAAGCATTTTGCTGTTCTTGCCCTTTTTTTGCTTTCTTATCGCATTCTCATCGTTTTCAGAATTTGTATGGGCTGTCAACTTCGTTTTGACAGTTCCGGTAGTCTGTCTCTCCGAAATGCATCTACCATCTCTAATTCTACTATGGTTTGAAACGATCTTCAACACATTCTCAAATTTTCAAACACGTTTATTTATAAGGTTGTGGCACTTCAGAGAAATGCACTCTTTTTTCCGCCTTTGCTTGAACTGTCATTGTTCGTTTCTTTTTTCTATGCATACATTTTCTTGAGATCTTCTCATCCATTCTGACAGTTCGACCGAGCTCGCTCTGTCAAGTGCCACAACCTTATAAATGAGATTTGAGCGAAACGAATTCCATATTGGAATGTCTCCATAATAATTAAGAATTATGAGCAGTGTTGCCATGAAAAATCTCGTCGGATTTGTGAAACTCTGAAAACAAGAACTATGAAATTTCAGTTGCATTTTACAACAAAGAAAACAAATAAAATTTTACATTTTAGTAGACGTATGACGTATATTTAAGGTTTATTTATTTAAATAAATAACATTTTTTTCAAAAGTCAATTCAATAATCATTATGAATATAGAAAATATATTATAATAAATTACATTTTGAAAATATTTTTGAACACACAAACGAAGAGTAAAAATCAAATTAAATACATTTGCAACACAGTTTGGTTTAATGTAGATCTCTTAAATCGGTAAAAATTAAATGCATACAGCTATAATACATAATTTTTCAATTTTAACTCTACAAATGTAAAGCTTTTGCTTCAAGTAAATTAACGAAAAAAATATTGTTGTTTTAAGCCAGCAAAACTACAAAAAAATTAGATTTTAGTGAAAAAAAAAATATGTGTGAAAAAATATAATTTTTTCGAAGTCATATATACATTGCTTTATTAAATTTGTTTATCAATTCTTTATCAATTTCAAGACTAAAACAGTTATAAGATTTCATACGCAGATAATCTTTTGTATGTAAAGTTCCTTCCATTGTATCTAACTCTAATCTATTGCGAACTTTAGTTATATTAATATTTATTTGGCTAAAAGTTCGCTCAACGTTAGCTGAGGAATTCGGTAAGCTCAAGAATTCAAAAATAAATTTTCCCACTATTGGAAATGCAGAAGTACCATAGCATCTTTTAATTTTAAAGTTGCCATCAATTTTATTACACTGATTTTTTTTCTTTTCATGTATATATGTATATAAAAATATATGCAAAACCGGACGCCGGATCTACTTTTTCTGAAATTGTTACATTTTGAAGAATTTTGGTCAAATATCGGAACGTCGGATTCAAGTATTAAAATCGTAACATATCCGATACATCGGACCATATGGCAACGCTGATTATGAGAGTAAATTTCGATTTATTGTATTCTATTCTAGTCGTTTATTGAGGCTGTTCGTTTAGTTTCGTTTCGTTGCCTGCATAACGAATGGAATGAATATTCGTTACGTTCCTTGAATTTACTCTTAATTAGAGTTCTCTTCTCGAATCATTCTCAATTGGCGGAAAAGCAAAACATTCATGCAGATCTTTAGTATGTACCTTAAATAGCAAGTCACAGTGGCGGCTTCGCCACGAATGTTTTTTTGGGTTGGGGTCGAAATTTACCCTACACAAAATTTCTTTCACAAAATCGCCCTTTACAAAATTTTCCTTTTTTTAAAGTTGTTCTTCACAGAATTCCCCCTTCACATTATTTTCCCTTACAAAATTCCCCATTCACATAATTTTCTCTTAGAAAATTCAAAGGAAAGAAAAATTAACCCTTGAAATACAGATAACAAAGGATCAATTACGTAAAAACGAATTTTGTTAAGGATGATTTTAAAAAGAGCAATTTTAAAAAAGGTGAATAGCGAAAATAGGTATTTTGTGATGGTGAATTGAGTTATGGGCAATTTGTGAAAGGAGAATTTCGACCATTTCTATTTTTTCTTTATCAATATTCTTAAGACGGGACTTGAATATCAGACGGGGAAACTGGGGACGATGGAACAATGTAACATGTCTGACTGTCTCAACCTGGCGAGGCCAGCATAATCTTTGTGAAATCGCCTCAAGTCGACTCAAACCTCCACGTGGTGTTTCCTGGGCAACGTCAAAACTGACAACCGTTAGTTTGGCGGCTAATCTGAGCGGCGGGCCTCCCTAGGCTTAAAAGAGGTTGTGCGTCGGGTTTGAAGCCCACCCGTAAAAACCAATTTCAATGAAAACAAATAAGAATAGAAGAAAAATGATCCCCAAATCTGATGACGACTACCGCAAACGAAAAACTGATAATGATTTACGGATATGCACCTGGAATGTCCGAACCCTTAATTGGGAAGGTGCCTCTATCCAACTGACTGATGTCTTGGAAGATACAAAGCCGATATCACTGCTATCCAAGAAATGCGATGGAAGGGACAGGGTTGCATTCGACATGCACCCTGTGATATCTACTACAGCGGCCATGCGGAGAAGCACGAGTTTGGATGCGGATTTGTAGTTGGCAAGAGACTACGGCCCCACGTCCTGCGATTCACACCTGTGATCGAACGACTTGCCATAATCCGCACCAAGGTTAAATTTTTTAATATAAGCCTATATGTGCGCACGCTCCGACAGAAGACAAGGACGATGAGACCAAGGAAATTTTCTACGAGCGCCTTGAAAATGCATACGAGCGCTTCCCCCGTCATGACGTTAAAATCGTGCTCAGTGACTTCAACGCTAAGGTGGGCAAAGAAAATATATTTGGTCCAACAGTCGGAAAGTTCAGCCTACACGACAACACCTCCGATAACGGAATGGGTCTGATTGACTTCTCCGCAGCACGAAACATGGTCGTAAGTAGCACTAGATTCAAGCATCTCAATATTCATAAAGCCACCTGGATGTCCCCTGATCAAAAAACCAAAAATCAAATTGATCACGTTTTGATCGATGGAAGGCACTCTTCCAGTGTATTGGATGTACGCACGATCCGTGGTGCAAACATTGACTCGGATCACTATCTTGTTGCAGCCAAGATCCGTACACGTCTGTGCGCAGCTAAGAATACACGCAACCCTACACAGAGAAATCTAGACGTCGACAAGCTGCAATCGAAACAGACAGCCGATGCTTTCGCCACTCGACTCTCACTCCTGCTTCAAAGCACTCCTCCAATCTATGATATATGCGCGCAGTGGACACACATTTCCAACTCTATGCGTGCAGCTGCTGAAGAGGTGATTGGCTACCAACGCCCTCACCGAAACCAGTGGTACCAGGAGTGTCGCGACGCCACTGCAGAGAAAGACGCCGCCTACAAAGCCACCCTGCAGTCGGTTGTAACGCGCGCTGCTAAGGAGCGATACAAAGAAAAGAGGAGGGAAGAGAGACATATTTTCAGGCGGAAAAAAGAGAGGCAGGAAAGCGCGAGCAGGAGAAGATTGAGATGTATGGTGACAGGAATGAGGCCCGAAAATTTTTCGAAAAAATAAGACGCCTTGCCGATGGTTTTAAAACCGGGGCCTCTTCCTGCAAGGCTGAAAACGGGAATCTAGTGACAGATGTCCAGAGTACATTGACGTTATGGAGGGAACACTTCTCTAAGCTTCTAAATGGCGACGCTGACAACAATCCCGCCAATAGAGATGATATTCCGGAAACCCCAATTGCGGATGACAGCGTCGAGGTTCCGCTGCCCGACTATGATGAAGTTCTGACAGCTATAGCTTCAATTAACAGCTTAAAAATAACAAAGCCGCGGGAGCTGATGGCTTACCTGCTGAGCTGTTTAAGAACGGAGGCGAAGCTCTACTTAAATGCATTCACGAGCTTCTATGCAGAATATGGTCAGAAGAATGCATTCCGAATGATTGAAATCTCAGTGTGCTCTGCCCAATCCACAAGAAAGGCGATCCCACTATCTGTGCCAATTACCGTGGGATAAGCCTTCTTAATATCGCATATAAGGTCCTGTCGAGCGTTTTATGTGAAAGATTGAAGCCCATTGTAAACGAACTGATCGGACCTTATCAGTGTGGCTTCAGCCCTGGAAAGTCCACCATCGACCAGATTTTCACGCTACGACAAATCTTAGAGAAGACTCAAGAAAAACAAGTCGACACCCACCATCTTTTTGTCGACTACAAAGCCGCCTTCGACAGCCCAATAAGGAAGCACCTGTACTCCACCATGTCTGAATTTGGTATTCCTGCAAAACTAATACGACTTTGCAGGATGACACTGAGCAACACGAGGAGCGCAGTTAAAATCGGGAAGGACCTCTCCCCACCATTTGTTACCAAAAGAGGTTTCAGACAAGGTGATTCCTTATCGTGCGACTTTTTCAACCTAATGATGGAAAAGATCATCCGAGCTGCTGATCTGAGACGTAGTGGCACAATATTCTACAAGAGTGTTATGCTGCTTGCGTATGCTGATGACATAGATATCATTGGCCATAATACGCGCGAAGTCAGTGCAGCATTTTCCTGATTAGAAAGAGAGTCAAGTCGAATGGGTCTGTCAGTGAATGCAGATAAGACGAAATACTTAGTGTCAACAAACAAACAGTCCCAGCGTCTTGGAACCCACGTTACAGTTGACAATACCTCCTTCGAGATTGTGAAGGACTTCGTTTATCTGGGATCCAGCATAAACTCAACCAACGACATCAGCATTGAGATCAAACTAAGAATAACTCTTGCCAACAGGTGTTACTTTGGGCTCAGTAGGCAATTGAGAAGCAGAGCCCTCTCTCGACGAACGAAAATCACTCTCTATAAATCGCTCATCATGCCCGTCCTACTTTACGCATCACAAACCTGGACGCTGAGCAGTTTAGATGAAAAGAATTTAGGAGCATTCGAGAGAAAGATTCTTCGTAAGATCTACGGACCAATCTGCGTCAATGGCGAGTACCGAATACGGTGGAATGATGAACTGTATGAGCTGTACGCTGACATCGTCATAGTCAAGCGCATTAAAATCGAGCGGCTTCGCTGGCTTGGTCATGTTCAGCGCATGAAAGACGATGCTCCAGTGAAGAAAACATTCGATTCGGTACCCAGCGGCGGTCAACGCAGAAGAGGACGACCGCATCTTCGTTGGAAAGACCAAGTAAGAGGACAACCTGACGAAGCTTGGAATTTCCAACTGGCGCCAGCAAGCAAAAGACAGAAATGGCTGGCGCAAATTCTTTGATGAGGCCAAGAACGATATACGTTTGTAGCGCCAACTAAGTAAGTAAGCAAGGGACTTGAATATTTGTGTTAACATTTCCTTTTTTCAAATTCACACTCACAAAATGGACATTTTCACAATTGAAACCTTTTAAAATTGACCTTTTTAAAAAGAATTCTTTTTAAAATTGTTCCTTTGTAATTCAAGGGTTAATTTCCCTTTCTTTTGAATTTTGTCAGAGGAAATTAGGGAAGAAGGAGTTTTGTAAGGGAAAATTATGTGAAGGGGTTATTTTTTGAAGAGCAATTTTAAAAAAGGTAAATTTTATAAAGTGCAAATTTGTATACGGTTAATTTCAACCCTAGCCCCCTAAAAACAATACATATCAAACGAAATAAAAGACATTTCTTCTTTTGTGTTGTTGTGGAGCACAGCGCTGCATATATGTATATTAGAGTGGGCTATTTGTATGGGGAAAATTTTCAAGCACTTAATGAAGCGTCCCAAGGGCTCAAACTGCGCTAATAGATGAAAAAACTTCGTGCTAAATTTAAGTAAGATCGGATGGATGTAAACGGCTTAAGGTTTGCACAAGTGCATGAAAGAAAAAAAAAATTTTTAATTTTTTTTTAATATTTTTATTAGCAGATCAATTTGGAATAAGGAAAAAATTAAGATATTTTTGTTTTTTCCAAACTTTTTTCAGTTTAATAAGGGTATTCACTTTAAATTACTTGAATAACTCAGCGGACAAAATTGTTATTTTTGAATTTTTCCCAGCAATATTTGTATTATTTTCGACTAATCTTGGTGCGCTGATTTCAAAACTTTATTACTTTTTTTCTAGCTTCACCAGTTATTGAGGTAAGCATCATTGAACGATTAAACTGACGTTTGACGATTAAACTGACGAATTGCATATGAAAATATTTAAAAAAAAATGTTCTTCCATGCTCTTGTGCAAACTTTAATCCGTGTGCGCACAGGTTTATATGAGTCCGATCTTGCTAAAATTTTTCACGAACTTTTTTATCATCAATTGCAATAGTTTGAGCCCTTGGTGTGGTCTTTTTAAAATAAGGTCCATTCTAATGTATATATTTCTCACTTTCGCCTTGCTCGAGGCTCATCTGTTTTTTTGTTTGTGCTGTGCTAACTGAGCACAAAAAGAGAAGAGAGCAACATGAAGTTTATTGAAACTCTTGCAACACAAACACCTGAAAGGAAAAAGATTAAGCAAAGCGTGGCATCTGAGATTATTTAGTAAAATCTTAACACTTTAATTAAATATACTTATTGCTAAAATTTAGAAAAAAACTAGCTCTGTAAATTGCTGTAGTACAAATATGATATCTTAAATCTTTTTTCTAAAAATCTGCCCATTACTTTTGGAGTCAGCTGGTAAAAGAAATTTTTCACTTCAATCTTATACAATAGTCTAGATATAACTTAGTATAATTTTTTTTTCGATTAAGTTCGGCTGTCAAGTATGTGTCTCTCGGACGTTACAGCTTGCAGCTATTATATGAAAACAGCAGTCTAATATAACTAGGTATACAAAGCAACAAAACCAACAACAAAACAACAACAGCTACAACAAAATCATAACAAGTAATGAACCTTTACCAATGCATTATTTGTGACATTTAAAACAATGAAGTGAAAACCTACCTCTTCAACCCCTCAGCACTACTCCGCTTCTGATGATGCACGCACAGAGCACAAACGGAACTTCAATTATGCAATGATAACGAAATTATACTGGGGTAAAGTATAGAAAAAAGCATCCATTTTAAATAGAGAGAAAAAATAAGCTCAGCTCGGCATGCGAGGAGGCTGCAGCGAGACCTGCTAATTGTTTGAGCAAGAAAGGGATGAGTGGAGCCAGAGAGCTGATGGCTGGTAGGTGGTGGATGGCTGTATAATTTGCAACATGTTTTTCTATATGCTTTCATTATAACGTTATGCACTGTTATGCGTATCTGACTAGGACTAGACGAAAAAAACATGCGTTTGCTTAAAAGTTTGACGACTCAATTTTGTAGAGCGAAAGGAAAGGAGCGCCAACATTTTAACCCACCTTGCAACGCAGCGCAAAGTATATTTGCTACTTTATTTTTTTAAATTAAAAAAAAAAAACTTCACATAAAAAGTAGGTGCGTCTGGTTGTAGCCTTTGGAAAGCTGCCGCTGCACGGAAGAAATGTCCTCGAAACGCATGCAACACGCTTGATGTATCAAAGCAGTTAGACGCCAATGCGTTTCGTCCTGTGAGTGCAGAGTAGGTCTGGTTTAGCTGCAGTGACCCCTTTCTCACCAGAAAGTTTTTCCAATTTTTTTTCTTTTTTTTTAATTTTTGTTTTAGTGCAGTCGTATTTGTGCTACAATTTATGTTGTTGCTTTTATTTATGTTATGCATTCAGATATGCGAACATTTTAACACATACACACATGCACTCACGCACACACACACACACGCACGCACTTCTCAGCACTTCCGTTAAGCGTTCCGATGCGTTGCTGTGCAGCATGAAATGTTGTGGGTTGGTTTTGTAGGTCTGGCGCATGTGGTTGAGGTACACGCTACGCTGCTGCTACTGAAACCACTGAATTTTTTCCATTTTGAGTTTTGTTATTTTTTATAAATATCCCAACTTTTTACTGTTTACGATGTTTTGTTGGAATTTATTTTAATTAAAAGAAAACTAAAACAAAAACACACACAAACACAAAACCAATATAAAGCAAAATAATATGAAAAATACATTTTTAACAATGTATATTTGTACAAAAACATTGCAATGTGTTGATGAAGCTGGCAGGCTACAGCAAAAGTGCGTAGGAGTAGGAGAAGAATAAAGAAATTTAAAATGCGTTTAGAAGTTTACGCTGCTATACATATAAAACTAGCCCAAAAAATACGAAGGATCTTATTTTTAAGGAATTTGTTGACAAGCACCTGCAAAACCATAGAAAGAGGAAATGGATGAAACTGGGCATCACCAGTGTTTAACTGGACATCGCAGTTTAAATCGGGAAGGATCCATTTGTTATTAAACAAGTCTTAAGATAATGTCAAGGGCGTACACAGGATTTGTTCTAGGGGGAAGGCGCATGTAGTCTAGAATGCGCATAAAGAAAAGTTTAAACTATATAATTCTATTGTCTGAGATTTTCTGTACTAGTTTTGGTAACATGATACGCACACTAGTAAAAATCTTTCTCGTATCATGCCTGAAACATGTTTAAATTTTATTTTATTTTTGTCATGTAATACATATAAATAATTTTTTACAAAAGCAAAATTAATAATGTGAGGTCTCCTTTATCATTGAATTAAATCGCATTAATTACTATTGAGTTTCCAAGTTTTCAACTCTTCAAATCAGAAATCCAATATTTAATAATACTTTTTTTGTTGGAAAATTGAGAAGTAACCTGATTTTTAGG
This sequence comes from Dichetophora obliterata, assembly GCA_963920525.1. Classification (NCBI taxonomy): domain Eukaryota; kingdom Metazoa; phylum Arthropoda; class Insecta; order Diptera; family Sciomyzidae; genus Dichetophora; species Dichetophora obliterata. The sequence continues at coordinate 234,491,048 of OY986435.1, read as the reverse complement.
CCTTTTTCAACTTTAGAGGCCTATGACTCTTAAACCAATCGCGAGCGGCCTGAAAAAATTAGAGTATTATATCTATTTTTGACACCAATCAATTTATTTCTTTTTCCAACGTGCATCAATTCTAGTAGCTCGTAAGTTTCTACAATCGAGTACGGAAACGTACCTGCTATATGAATGATTTAAAAAATTTGTGTTTTTTTTTCCAGAACATCCCTGCAAGGTTTGATTCTGATTCTAATATAAAATCGTTCGCTTAATCCGAATATGTTATCAGATTTTTTAAAAATTAGTCCTTGATCCAAAATTGGCCTACTTTATTCAGAATTTCCTAATTTCTTCTTTCGCTTTTGAATCAGAAGATTTGCTCTTGCTTAGACCGCTGCTCAAATTAAAATTATGCAGGATTGTTAGCCATTTTATTAAGTTTAGGAAAAATGTTGAAAATTACGGCCAAAGCCCAGCAACGTTATATTACTTAAGGAAAAAGTAAAAAATTATCCAAACTGGATCATATTTATGATAGAAAAACGATTTTTTTAAGCAAACTTTTGGGAAAACATTCATTTTTATTAAATTTACTTTAATTTGTTTTCTGATTGTTTTAATGACTTCAGGACAAAAATTTGCTTATCTTCAAAGTTTGTATGCGTTATTGGCTCAAATGCCCCTTGCCACCTGTTGCTCCAAAGAATAAGCGATATCATTCCTTAACATTCGTCAATTCCTCGTACGAATAACTTTGTAATTTCTTCCATTATATTCGTATTATTCACAAATGTTTTCGTAATATTTACGAAATAAAAATAATAATAAAAATCATTCGTAGGTTGACCGTCGGCATTATTCATAGAATGTACGAAGTATTTTTTTGAGTTTAAAAAATTTACAACCGAAATCGTTCAGCCAGGTTTGTTGAATAAATGCTAAATAGAAGGAAATGTATGATTGCAAGGTGGCCGTAGCCTACTGGAAGAATACGTGGCACGTAAGCTAAAGAACTGCGGTTCGCAGCCCAGCTCAGACAGAATTTTTTTCGTTATTTTCATCATTCCTAAATGTAATAAACGCATTCTTACAATATACATTTGTTTTTGTACAAATACGAAAAAGATATTCGTTATATGTACCAAACAATGTCCATTCTACGAACACTATTCGTCGCTAAAAACTACGAATGGAAGCAGTTATTAGCATGGATCGTAGAATGGACGCAGTTATAAGTGATATTTATATACAAATTTTTTTAGTGTAAGAATACGTATTGTGTAAGAATACGTATTCATGTATACGTAAGTGTATATGAAGGAAATGGTATTGTTACTTATCACATCGACGGGTACAATATACGATATAAAAATGTATGGCTAAGCTCAGCTTTATTTTTAAACAACCCTAAAAAAAAGAATGATTGTGTTCTCTCCAAAAAATTTTTACATACATAATCAAAACCTCTGAAATCAAAAAAAAACGTAAGTTACAAAAAAATTCAAAATCGACTTTTTAATTGAAAATGATGCACCATATCAAAATACATGTTCCTGCAAAATGTTACACTTCTACAAATAAAAACGACGTTTTTATCAACAAAGTTCTAAAATCCTTTAGTTTTAGCGCAACTTAAAATTTATAAATTTTTTTAAGTGAAAACTTCTTTAGGCGCGTTGAACGATTTTGGTAGAGGGTAAATCTTTGGTTTGCGTCATCGTATTTTTCCGAGGAACTCTCGTCATCAATACAGACAGCAAAGATAACAAGATAGGAAAATTAGAAAACATATCCTCAAAAATGTTTGCATGTATTTGTGCATAAAAAAATCAACAATGATCGTCACTCTTGTTTTTAATTGGCCGCAAGCTCACAAAGAAATCACCTGGCAACTCCTGAAATTAATGCATATAATCTGTTTGTTAGTATATAAATACTTAAGTTAGGTTGCAATAAGATGTTTGCAACCAAAAATTATTATTAATTTGCTTGATATTGCTCTATCTATGCTTTTAAAGTTTGGCAATTTCTTCAGTTGTTGTATTTGTCAACATTTTTGAAAAATTTGCTTTTTTTTAAACAGCTGCTACGCATGGTGAGATTTAAAAATGGAACGATCTTCTTCTTTTTCTGCTTTTTTCTGCTGAAACTTCGTTTGCAAACAAGAAAAAATAATGTATTGATTGAGTGTTTTAACATTTTAATCTTTAAGTTGTGATCAAGGAATATGTTGAACATTCAAATAATTACATGCATGCTCTTATTTTATTATATATCATCAAACAAAGTTTGACAATTTTCACACTTGTTGTATTTGTCAGAGGTTTTTTATTTTCACCACTGCGGCATTTTGTTTTCAGAGTTGTCAACAATCATTGTTTTGTTAATAAATTTTTTCATAACACGGGGGTTTATTTACACGAGACAGTACTGTTGAGACAATGAAAAATACTTTTTAATTGTCAAACTTTGTGTCCGTGAAAAAGAGTACAGACAGTTGGTAAGACAGTTGGCAAGACAGTAGACAAAATAGTAAAAATTTTCTATTTTATGAAAAAAATTTTTGTTAAAACTACGAGTACGCCAAAGTATTGCAGATTTTCCATTAATTCTATTAAATTTTCACGCATTCTGTCACTTGATATGCTAAATATCATTCTACTCTCCTAGCTACTGTCCCGCCAACTGTCTACAAAAAACTTAAGACAGTAGAGCAAACAGTAGCAAAAGTTAGTGTGTGTGGGTAAAAATTTGTGAATGTGTTGCTACTGTCTTAACAGTACTGTCTCGTGTAACCTCCGTGTAAAGGGTAAGTGTCACAAGGAAACTTTTCAGTCGTGGTAAGATAGAAAATATCAGGTTGAATAAAATTTGTGTGTGTTGAAATAAATTTGTCTTTTTTGCTGTGTCAAATGGACGTTTCACATTTCGATCGTGTCTTAGCGCAAATATTTTATTTAATTTGTATTTTATTCAATTTGCTACATATTTCATTCGAGTGCTTGTATTTGCAACTTATTTTGTAAACTTGTAATATTGTAAACTTAAAAAACTTAAAAAGTAACAAAATAATAAAAAAAAATAACGAAAGTGCTTAAGTTTGAGTGTGCGTGTGTGTGGGCCAACGATCTCCCGGTGCATCAGCAAGTGCAGCAAAGTTAAATTAGCTTTTTTTGCTGGCGAACGTTCTCCAAGTACCACCAATGGTGATATCGTTGGCCCACGCATACACAAACTCAAGCACTTCCGTTATTTTTTTTGATGTGAAAACTTCTTTAGGCTCGTTGAACGATTTTGGTAGAGGGTAAATCTTTGGTTTGCGTCATCCTCATCGTCATTTTGCGAGTAACTCTCGTCATCAATACAGACAGCGAGTAGGTTTTTAAATGACGATCTTGGATCTTGACTACAAGGCGCTCAGAAAATGTAGCAAGCAACCATCAATAAGTTCCTCTGCTGACACATCTGTTTTTTCCCTCCCTTTGCTCCGATGCAAAACATTGAATGATATAGCTTTTTCAATGTAAGGTCTCTTCGACAAACAAGGCCCAAGCCTTAATAAGGCCCGATTTCTAATACTCACATTTATTGCATTCCCTGCAAAATGATTTTTTGCACATTTAAACATGTTCATATCTGCATCACGATGCAAACAAAACTACTTCGATTGCGCATCTGTGAAGCGAGTGACAGTCGAACGAAGTCAGCGGTAGCGTCAACAACGTGGTTGATGTAAAAATGTGCTCGCAGTAAAAGTCCGTTATTCTACGAATTAACTATTGCCTATGTCCAGCTTTGAATTAAAAATCAAGAGAGGTATTTTAACGAAAACAAAAAGGTTAATTGATCAAATCTAACTGTGGTGTATTCCGAGAAAAACTTGATTAATGAAATTATATTGAAATTATATTGGCCCATACTTAGACATGGTGGTCCTAATATGGCAAAAATCAGACCTTTTTAAAACCTTCTGAGCTGGATATATTTTTTACTTATTCATGCTTTATTTTTATGTTTTTGAAAAAAGGAATTGAATAAACAAAAATACAAAATTGCACAAATAAGTTTTAAAAAACCCGTTTCTCTTCTGTCTGGTAAAAACCGTTAGGTTGGCCTTATTTGGGTAACTTATCTTATATGTAGAGCTGCTGTAGGTTAAAATAAAATAAATTTAAAATTTTTAATATTTGGTTTTTGTTTGACTGGCCGTGAAGTCCCTTTTGATGCCACCACTCATAGTACAACTAGACAAGGTAGTGTAAGGGCTGAATGTGTTCTCTTTATTAGTGACCACAACTTTCAAACTCAGCCATTATGGTATTTTGGCCAATTTTTGCTTTCATATTGCATTCTCATTGGTTGCATATTTTGTATGAAATATCAACTTCGTTTTGACAGTTTCGGTCACCGGCTTTCCGCTTTAACAGTACCTTGTCTAATTTTGCCATTCCACCACTTGAGATTTTGCTACCAGGCAAACAGAAAGCATAGCAAGCAAAATGCCGTTTATTTTCTGACGCCGATTCGTTCATCCCCTCTAACGTAGCGCAACCTCGGTGAACCTTTCCATTCTCACTGCGTTGTTGATGTAGATTTAAAATATAATTGTTGTTGTGTAGTTAGCTGGAATTTTTTTAGACTTTTTTAGCTACAGTCGGCATATGACAACTGATTTATTTTAGATAAGAGTTTCAATCAATTTTTGAAATTTTGTATAAATAGCTGAAACTATTTCTTTTAACTAAATGTACTACCATATCAAAAATAAATACATATAATTCATATCATTTTTTTAAATTATTTCATTATTGAATTAATTTAAAAATTTTAATCTTTTTTATATCTTTTTATATAATAATACAATATACATTCACGCTATATATAGTTTGTGTTGTGTATTTAAATAACAATATATAAGAAAAAGATATAGTATATAAATTATATATAATTATATATAATAAATGTACGTAGACAGTTTAACTGCCTAGCGTTGTAAATTGAAAACGCAAACCAACGACAAGCAAGACACGAGAAGCAATAGAATTTTGTATAAAAAAGGTGTTTCAGTAAAAGACACGAGAATGTCTTACTTGTCGTTTGTTTGCGTTTTTGATTTACAACATTAGGCGGTAAGTAATAGAACACTTATGATAAGCAGACTGTAGTAATTCAATTACAACTGTAAATATAAATTTATTTTGCAGGTTTTTATGTAAGTGTTTTTATGTATATATATATAAAGCGTTATTAAAATACTTCGATTGTCATATGCCGACTGTAGCTATCAAATTACATCTACAAAAAAATTCAAGCTGAATGCACAACAACAATTATCAAGCAAATCTACAACAAAAACGCAGAGAGAATGATATGATCACAGCGATTGCGCAGCGTTAGAGGGGATGAACTGAATTGGCGGCGAAAAATAAATAGCACTTTGCTTGCTATTTTTTCTGTTTGCCTGCTAGCAAGATCTAAATTTGAGGCATTAAAAAAGACTTCACGACAGTCAAACAAAATACAAATATGAAAAATTTAAATTTCATTTTATTTCAGCAGTTAGCTCTGAAGTCTCTTTTAATGCCTCCCTCCATATGAGATGTTGCTAGCAGGCAAACAGAAAATATAGCATGCAAAGTACTGTTCAAAGCCGATTCGGTTCATCCCCTCTAAAGCTGCGCAACCTCTGAGATCTTGTCATTCTCTTTGCATTGTTGTTGTAAATTTGCTAAGTAGTTATTGTTGCACAGTAAACTTTAATTTTTTGTAGATGTTTATTTGTAGCTACAGTCGGCATATGACATCGAACTAATTTAGAAAACAGTTTATACATATGAATTAAAGAGTATATATAATATTGGTAAATCTATTTGTTTTTAGTAAAAGTGTTACCGTATCGGAAATACATACATACATATATATGAACAATTTAACTCATTAAAGGAAATTTAAAGAGTATTTATGTTTATTTATATAATAACAATTACGTAATAAACCTGCAAAATAATTAATATTTTCAGTATTAATTGGATAACTAAAGTCTGCTTATCTTATGTATTCTATTTTTTAAACTGTTTAGCATCAATTTCTTATATGAATTATATATAATTTTTTGCTTTAATACTTTTGCTTTAAAGAAATAGTTTCAGTAATATATGAAAAATTTAATAAATTGCTATAAGCTCTTAACAAAAATAATTCTAATTTCGTATGCCGACTGTAGCTACACAATTAGAATTCACAACGTCTACAAAAAATTTCCAGCTAAGTGCGCCAACAACAATTACCAAGGAAATCTACAAACAAGGACACACAGAGAAGAACAAGATCATGGCGGAACTTTTAGAACTTTTTTATTTTCATCCTACAAGTAGTATGAGCTGCAGTATGAGCTTTCGCATATTCCTACATGTCCATCCGACCTGTCAAATCCATCCTACATGTAGGATAGTCCGAAACCCTATATTAGCATGAAAATTCTTATATAGCAGTAAGGCGGTCGTGGCAGGACAACGTCTTCCAGGGAATACTAATATTTTATATACAGGTTTTCGCTTCGGTCGGCAGTCCCCTCACTGCTAAACTTTTTTCATTTCCTTTGCTTCTGTTGAAACTTATGCTTTTAAGAATCAAATAGTCGCAGTCAAAGCAAAAGCAAAAAACAAATTTGATAGACTGCGAAACACTTCAGCAGTAGACAGTTTCAGCAGTTTTTGTTTTGATTGACTGAAACTGTGAACAAAATCTAAAGTTGAATGTGTATGTGCTGGCAATATATAAGGGGTTGCTGATTTCGAATCCGATGCACGAATTTCAAAAAGTTGTTTTGACACAAAGATTGAGTCTAAAATGTGTTCTTCTTTTTTTACATCAGATTCTGCCAGCATAGTATAATCGAAAAAAACACATTTTTAGGGTCCACCCTAGAGTCCAATTGAAAAGCGATTTGCGATCGAAAAGCAAAAAAATTGGCATGAAAGCGATCAAACAAATGTATCAGCATAAAGCATAAAAGCAAAGCAGTTTGCTACGACTGTTAAAAACTGATTATGCTTCGACTCTCAAAAGTTGAACAGTTGCTGTTGCTTTGACCTTCGATTTTGTTGAGTTTCAGTCAATCCAAACAAAAACTGCTGAAAATGCCGACTGCTGAAGTGCTTCGCAGTCTATCAGATTTTTTTTTTTTTTTTGCTTTTGTAAAAGCAATAATTTTACGACTTTTGCTACTTTGACTGCAGCAATTTAATCACTGGTTTTAACTCACAGGCGGCTATCGTTACAGCCAAAATATTTTGGAAAGCGTTATAAGAAAACCAAGTTAATTTTTAGTGGAGTACAAACGAAACTTTTTTCCCTTTGAAATAAAAAAAAATTTTGATCAAAACTCCCGTTTTTCGTGGGGAAAACTTTCTTTCCTAGAGAAGTTTTCCATAAAAAACGTACCCTGAAATTTGGGTTTAAATCGGTCGACCTGTTTTTTCAGTGAGTGGTTACACCAAAATGTACACTTCTTTTTATGTATAAGATTATATCAAGGTTTGTGAGCACAATCCATAATGCATTATAAAAACTTATATATATGATTAATTATGACATATTATATTATATATGGTTAAAAGGAATTTATTTTGTATTTTGTAATCAGCTTGATCATGACTTGTGCGCAAAGAATTTTCTTCGTGCAGTACAGTGCGTGGCCCATATGCTAAAAGAACCATGGTGGCTCAGGTTCAAATCCCATCTAAGGCAAAATGTTTTTTCAATTGAATTAATATTTCGGTTTGGCCATCTGCCCAACCTCTCTGCAAGGTCTCTAATAGCAAAAACTGTCATGCAAAGAACATGATGATCGGCATTTAAATCACAGATCCAGCTCTCGATCATTTGTGGTAAAACATTTAATAACAAGCACAACACAATTGATTAATAGAAGGTCGGTCAAAGTCCTTTCTAGCAGCCCTAGAAAGGCCAATTCGTTGGTTTTTTTTTTACTTAAAACACTGTCGCACTTGAGAAGCTTATTTGTAACAAAAAAGTTTAAATTGTGAATTAATTAACATGAATATAAAATTGCTTACAAAGTGTGTGTTTTCAAAATTAACCGCAAACATATGAAGAACATCGCATTTTTCAATCACAAAGTCAACAACAATAAAGCCTCGTATTGCATGCGCTGTTGGCTTAATTTTTATTGTTGTAATTTAAACAAATTGCATCGTTTGGATTTGTGCAAAGATTGGCAAAGTGTGTGTGTGTGTGTGTTTGTGTGTGTGAGTGAATGTTTGTGTGTGGGTGATAAAGAATGGATTGACGATGCATGCAAGCAGGATGCGCAGCGAAGCAACTTTTATGATGTCCTCAGCCTTTTAAGCAAACAATAACAAATGCAACAACAACAACAGCAAAAGCAAAATTGCGTACATTTGGTATAAACAACAAAATTGCCGTCAGTCACTCAACAAACCAAACAACAGTAACAACAAAAACAACTAACAGTGCGCGTCTCTAGTGTGGGCCCAGAGTGATTGAGTCCGTCTGTCCGTCTGTCCATCCATCAACTGGATTTTAATGCGTCGTTGACGTTGATGAGTTGCGTAAAATTGCAAAATAGTATAAAAAAAGTGTTGAGAATTGTAGAAAATAAAAAAAAATCCAAACAAATAAAAACCCTACAAATGTGTGCGGAAAATCAAAATCCACACAACCAAAATCTTCTGATGCGTAAACCATGCGTTGGACCCACTCGCTACTCGCCTTGCTTTGTTTGGCTTTGTTTTGTTTTAATTTTCATCAGGATTTCAGTGTTTGCATTTTTTTTATTTTGGTCTTTTTTTTTTTGTTCACATCATTCGTTGGATTTTTTGCAATTTGTTTTTCAATCTTTTGTTGTTTTATTTGAAATGCACTCAACATTTGAATTGTTTTCATGTTTCAATGGGAAAGAGCAGTTGTAGCGCCATCTAGTATTGAGACCTAACATAAACAAACGTACCTCATATTGGTCTGGTCCATATAGCAGACGATGCCTCAACTGAAATAACCGCACAGCTAGCTGACAGTTTTTAGTTGTATGGATGATGAAGAGATGATGATGTCAACTATGGTGATGGTATGGTGATGTTAATGATAGTGGCGATGGAAGAAAAAATTGCTTTTTTATGACTCTGATGTGAAAGAGAAGAGCATGTGACGCATAGTTGCATCAAATAAGATCAAAATGATGTAGTTCATGAACCAATACAGGTCCTTGCCAATGGGAGATTTCTGGAGTTCAGTCCTTCCCATAAGACTAGAAGCCTTTCAATTATAAAATAAATTTCAATAACTAGAAGATGTTTGGTTTTCTTTGATTAAACAATTTCGTGTTAATCAAAGAGCCGGTTATTTCGAGTCGAGTTATGCGACATTTTGTAAATTTTAAGTTTGTTTATATCTTGTATTTCAAAAATGTGTCTTATTAAAAAAAACTGGACACACGAGAGAAACGAAGCTTTTTCGCAATTTCATAAGTATTATAATTTAAAAGTTTTTTTAATAAACAATTTTTTATGAAAAAATTATGTTGATTTTATATGATTTAAATACAAATTCTAAATGTTTGATAGTTTAAATCATACTTGATTTTAAATACAAATTCTAGTTGTTTGATAGTTTAAAATCGTTTATTGAGCTTAAGGTCAAAGTTAGAACAATTAATTGTTCCCACGAATCTTTCCAAAGAAACAACAACAACAACAACAACAACGTATTTTCAATATGAAAAGGAAAAAATCACTAGCTCATTTTATTGCAATTTCGGCCATGCTAAAGGCTTCATCAGAAATTTTTGTGATACCCGTGCAATCGCGCACTAGCGCACTGCACCACAGAGGCGATGAGATTTTGAGTGTAAGAACAATTAATTGTTCTAACTTTGACCTTAAGCTCAATAAACGATTTTAAACTATCAAACAACTAGAATTTTTATTTAAAATCACGTATGATTTAAGCTATCAAACATTTAGAATTTGTATTTAAATCATATAAAATCAACACAATAAATAACAAGGTATTTAAGAAAAAACTTTAATCAAATGGTAAAGCACGACCAAGCAGAAACAAGCTGAAAACATATCGGCAAAAATCTAATAATAACTTCAGTAACCATGCTTCGTTAGTGGAAGACTTCCAGCAGACTGTTGGACCCATAATAATAACATAAGCATAAAGACTAAAGTAAAAGCAAAAATACAACAACAAATGTGCAATTATGAAATGGGAGAAAAACTGAGAAATTTACACTAAAAATCTCATCGCCTCTGTGGTGCAGAGCGCTAGTGCGCGCTTGCACGGGTATCACAAATATTTCTGATGAAGCCTTTAGCATGGCCGAAATTGCAATAAAATCAGCTAGTGATTTTTTCCTTTTCATATTGAAAATACGTTGTTGTTGTCTCTTTGGAAAGATTCGTTATAACAATTAAATATTCTAACTTTGCCCTTAAGCTCAATAAACGATTTTAAACTATCAAACAACTAGTATTTGTGTTAAAAATCAAGTATTATTTAAACTATCAAACATTTAGAATTTGTATTTAAATCATATAAAATCAATATAATAAATAACAAGGTCATTTAGAAAAACTTTAAATTAAAAAATTTTAAATACTAAAAAAATTTTAACAAAAAAACACATATTATCTAATATATAAAATTCTTCTGTCACGGAGTACGTAATCGAACTCCTCCGAAACGGCTCGACCGATTTTCATGAAATTTTGTATGTATATTTTGTAGGTATGAGAATAGGTCGTAAAGTAAATTTCAACCTCCTACTAACAGTGGGCGTGGCACCTCCCATACAACCCAAATTTGCGATATCGAATATCTTTGGAGTTATAAGCCGCTTAGCCTCGGAATTCGGTATTCGACAATTTACACATGCCGCTTCGCAGATAAAATTTTGTGAGAGTTGGACAAGGGGGCGTGGCACCTCCCATACAACCCAAATTTGCGATATCGAATAGCTTTGGAGTTATAGGCCGCACATCCTTGGAATTCGAAATTCGACCACAATTTACACGTGGCGTTTTACTGATAAAATTTTATGGGAGTTGGACAAAGGGGCGTGGCACCTCTTATACAACCCAAATTTGCGATATCGAATAGCTTTTGAGTCAATCAAACAAAGCAAACAAAGCCTCGGAATTCAGCATTCGAACTCAATTTACACATGCAGTTTTACTGATAACTTTGTATGGCGTTGGACAAGGGGGCGTGTCACCTCCCATGCAACCAAAATTTGAGAAATTCTACAGCTTTTGAGTTATAGGTCGCACAGCCATGGAATTGAGTATTCGACCACAATTTACATATACAGTTTCACTGATAACATTTTATTCGCGTTTGGCAACGGGGCCGCGGCAGCAACGCGCCGGGTTTAAGCTATCTATATATATAAAATGGAATGTGTGTTTTTTTAATTGTTTGTTTGTACCTTATAGGAGACCAAACCTCTGGACCGATCTTCCTGAAAATTTCACAGCATTTAACTGGGACTCTGGCATGATTAATAGGGTACTTTTTCGACCGCGCCCACTTTTACGCCCACTTTTTTAATTCAGATACTTACTTATACCACTAACAATGTTTGCTATGCAAAATACTTTTTTTGTAATATGTATTTACCTAAAGTTTTATATAGTTTTTATCTACAGGTAAGGTAGCCATAGATTTTTTATTACCAAATCCCCCTTTTTCGCCCCATTTTACTTTAATTATAATAAATCTGCTTTCAATCTATATATATAAAAATGAATGTCTGTCTGTTTGTTTGTTTGTTTGTGCTTTATAGGAGGCCAAACCCTTGGACCGATCTTCCTGAAACTTTCACAGCATTTTACTATGAATCTGGAAAGAATAAAAGGCTATATGAAGTTTTTATTTGACAAAGGGCGTGGCACTGCCCATATAACCTAAAAATTTAAATCGCCATATTTTGGGCATTTTTTGACCTACGTTGATGCTATTTGGTACATATGGTGTTGGCATAGTTAGGAATACGTACCAGAAGAAAAGTGGGTGGGACCACGCCCCTTTTTAGGAAAATTAAAAATCGCAATATAGTCTTAACTACTGGACCGATCATCATTAAGTTTTCACAATAGGATATTCTTACGAAATAATAAATTCTTGACTATATAAAGTTGTGAGTGGACGAAGGGGCGTGGCCTCGCCCATATAACCCAAATTTTAAAATCGTCATATCTTGGGCATTTTTTGACCAACGGCGGCAGTATTTGCTATATATGGTATTAGCATGAATAGAAATACGTACCAAAAGAAAAGTGGGCGGAGCACGCCCCTTTGTTTGCGATATATTGGAGGCTGGACCTGATAACCGATCTTAAATTTTCACAGCGTTCAGCTTTGACTCAGGAATACTTATTACATGATAATATTTTTCGACCATGCACACTTCTGCACCTACTTTTTTACTACGTTTATTAACGGCTATACCACAAATCATGTCACTAAAATCATTAAAATACATATTAATTAAAATAGTGGGGTAGCTCAATTCTCTTTCTTCTACCACTGTCTTCAAAACAGCTGATTTTATAATACGTGTTAATTAAAATAGAGAGTGGGGTAACCCCATTCTCATTCTCCCACAACAGACTGCGAAACAGCTGATTGTGTAATTGCTGCTTTTTGATTGGTCTAAAAATAAAAAGGGGAAGCATGAAGCAAATTACATGCGATTCAGCGCTGAATTCTAATTGGTTTACAACAAAAAAATAGGCGAAGCATTGCAATAATTAAATTAAATAAATAAATTTTTGTAAATATATAAATACTTTTAATTTTATTTTAAACGAGGGGGTAGCGAAGCACACCGGGTTCAGCTAGTTTTACATAAATTTTGAATTATTTTTATAAATGTTAATGAAATGATTGGTTTTAATAGTTAAAATATCAAACGCATATTATATAGATGTAATGTCATCGATATTTCTAGCAAATATTACATCAATAGTTGTCCTAATCGTGTTGTGCAAATATTTGGATCGCTTATCATTCGCAAATTATATTTATCAAAACCGTTATCACCGTTATAACCGTTAAATATTTAAGGCCTAGAATTTTTATGAAATTGATTTTTTTTTTTATATTTCACAAGTATAGTCTTTCTGACGTTATTTTCACTTCTACAGCCGTTTTAGTAGGTGTCCAGCCACAGTGTTTCGTCTACATTCATTTTATTTATACTTATTTATATCGAAATTACTTTTTTCGGCATGGTGTTATAGAAAACACAAAAACTCTGGAACTAGAATCAAAGTTTTATTTCAAAAACATCGTATATTTTACACTTACAGCCCTATTCTGGCAAATTAACAAATTGTTAACCAGTATTTTGAATATTTCTATATGTTTGTCGTTTTTAAAACAAAATTTGAAGCACAAAAAACAAAATTTTTCAATGAAATTGTCAATAACAGAAAAGCAGTTGACAATTTTTAACAAAATTTATTCATTTGAGCTTAAAATTTTGTTTTGAAATCAAAAAATTACAACAAACATATTGAAATATTCAAAATACTGGTTAACAACTTGTTAATTTGCCAGAATAGGGCTGTTAATCTACTTGACCGGTAGAAAGCAAGCTGCTTTAAGAAATTAATTTTCAAAGGCGCGTCATTCTGTCAATTTTCAATATTTTTTCTAGTGCTAATAGTTTTCTTGGTTTTTATTTTTCAGATAAATAGAAAAGTCAAAATCTACAACACCGCCCCAACACGAATAAGTGTTACAATATACCTTAAAAGTTTAAATATCGTTGTTCAATATTTTAACTCTTTAAAATAATCCTAAAAATACCTTAATATTTCGATTGCTAGACCACCGGACTTATCTTAAGTACCTATGAACATTCATGACTGATTTCACACTTAAAATATACACCTGAAACAATTGGCATCTCGTAATAATTTTCAACCCGTTCAATGGAACCTTGCTACTTTTGTTGTTTGGATGGCTAATGCATAATGCTTTTTATCGATTATTGTGATCTGCTGCATCACCACGGTTGCCACCTCAAATTCCATAAAAAATACCTTTTTCCCACGAAAATAAAAAAAATTACCACAACAATTCCAAATACTAAATACTAAAAACACCATACTAAATACACCAAAATACTAAAAAAAAATCCCACGGCTATTAAAAAAATACCACAAAAATACCACAAGTATTTAAAATTACCACAAAAATACCACGCATTAAAAAATACCACAGAAAATAACATACGGATTAAAAAATACCACAAAAAATACCATAAGTATTTAAAATTACCACAAAAATACCACGCATTACAAAATACCACAGAAAATACCATACGAATTAAAAATACCACAAAATTTATTAAAAATGTAAATATTGCATACTATTGTTACATTGAAACGCAAACAAATATTACAAGTTAAATAAATAAAACATGTACAATTGTGCTCAAAAATAGCAGTAAGACAAACAAATTGAAATTAAAGCGTTTTTAAGAAAGTCCGTACATGTTTTTATTTTCAAAATATGCCAAATTTAATTCAAAATAAAGTTCTTAAAACATAATTATTATTCTGACTGAATGAATTCAAAGGTAAAACAGAACAGAACCGTTATTTCATTCAAAATTGTGCGACTCAAGTAGCATTTCTCAATTAACCGTGCTTAGCAGCAAAGATATAAATAAATAATAATAAAAGAATACATAAGAAAAAATGTTCTGCATTCCACTTCCGAGTGGAAGTTAAAATAAATCATAATTGAATTCGATATTTGGTGTGCTATATAACATATATATATAATTTTTTTGGTTATACAATTGATTATATTAATAAATTAAATAAAATACAAAAAGAAAAAATGATATGTAGAACACCAAAAATCAAATTCAACTATGATTTATTTTCACTTTCACTCGGAACTGGAATGCAGAACATGCCTGATAATTGTTTATGTTTCTGATTTTAATTTTTATGAATTAGTTTTACACACTGCTATTATTTTGACTGCAGTTGTATTTATATTTAGCTGTCGATTTCTTAATTTTTTTCATTATGTTTAAAGTCGTACGTATTATTTTTAAACAAATTATAATGATTTTTGTTAAATACAACCTTGTAATTTTTTTTTTTTTGTTTGTGATAAGCGTTTTGCATGAAGAATAGCGGCGACCAAATCCGTCGAAGCAATGTTTCTAAGTGTAGTTTTATTTAAATTTAATACGTTCAACACGTTTAATGTGTTGCTGCGTACCCTTTTTTTAATTTGGATGCGTTTATAACACATTCCAGGTGTGAAAAAGCGTGCGGAGAGATTTGTGCAAAAAAACATTTTAAAACTGTAAGGAAATAAAGTTTTGCGCAAATATTGATTAAAAATCCTTAAAACTTAAAATTCCCCAAAAAAATCCCACGTGAATTAAAAAATACCATGCTGAATTAAAAAATACCATGGGAATTTTTAATTCCCACTGCAATTAAAAATTCTCAAATATGATATTTTTCTACTAAAGGTGGCAACCGTGTGCATCACAATAGAAAATGTAGGATAGCTAATGCACAATCCTTTTAATACATTCTTGCAAGGCTGCCAGTAATGTGAGCAAAATCCCATTCGTGGTAATTTTTCATTCATCTTGGGAATTTTTTTTCTTTGGAAAATCCCATGGTATTTTTTAATCCTGCGTGGTATTTTTTAATTGCATGGAAATTCGGCAATTTTATTCTTAAAAATTTATATTTCTCATTTATTAAGTAACAATTTAATAATGGTATTCGATGAACGACGTATATAAGCTATAAGTTTACGCTGTACATTTTCTCAAACTAACCCTTAATAAGAACCATTGAATTGAATATTTGTTTTAAGAACAAGTTGCCATCATGAAAACTAAGTAGACATTTTTTGACACGTGGCAATACTATTCTGAATTTTTCATTTTTTTGCAAGCGTAAAGCTTACAAAAATTATGTTAAAATGCCAAAAATAAGAAAAACCTAATTACTACCAAAACAATATTAAAAAATATTTGCAAGTCTACTTATCGAATCCATTGGTTTTCAATTACCTTTAAAAATGAAAATGAAACCACAGTCGTGAGCTGCGTATGCAAAATCCCTTACGTTTTTGTTGTTGCAAAATTCGCTTCAGTTAATATATCACTCTTACGCTTTTAACATCACAAATACGCCGTTCATTGAATACCATTATTATTTCTTTGTGGTATTTCTAATTTTTGTTGCATTTTTTATGCATATGGGATTTTTTGCGGTATTTTTTAATGCTTGTGGGATTTTTGGTGTTATTTTTAAAACGAGTGGTATTTCCGTGGTAATTTTTAATGATCGTGGGATTATTTTTTTTTTTGTATTATTTAATTCCTGTGGAAATTTTTTGTGTTTGTCTGTACCATGGGAGTTTTGGTTGAATTTAATTTATGTTACTGTGTGGAAAAAGGTAATTTGCGTGGGAATTGTTCCGAATTATAACTGGCAACCTTGCATTCTTGTAATCTGTTGCATCATACCTTTACGCATTCACATGTAGGATAGCTAATGCACAATCCTTTTAATAAGTAAATTCCTGTCATCTACTGCAACATAGCTTCAGTTAATACTTAATATTGAGTGAAACACATTATAACACAAAGAGTTGGTTTGAAGTAGTGGTTAGTGTGTAGAGCTGTCGATCGAAATAGTGCGAGTTCGATTCTCACTGATACACGCTTACAAAGAAATATTTTTACTTTTATATCCTCTTGCTGTAATAGACGCAAGTAAAAAAACAACATTAATTCTTAGAGAAAGGTGTATGGAAAAAAGTGTCGTTTTTGAGATTTCACTCAAGCAAATCACAAAACGAGGCGTAAAAAGCTTCGCTTCAGAAAGGAATAAATAGGCTTTAAACCCTTTAATAGACTTTGACTGAGCTTCTTAAGATCAATTGTGCTTGTTGCATTTATTAAATCTAAATGAGAAGTATTAGAAGCTTATTATCTTAACTCCGTTGCAACTTTGAAAATATGTACATATACTAAGATATTCCTAGTTTAAAAAACTTTCATTTTTATTGACGCCTTAGGCTAAAAATATTAGTTTTGGTATAAAACTTAAATCTATAAAGTTTCGTGCCGACTGATGAACTTTTAGAACTCGCTAAAGAGCCCGAAAGTTCGAGAAGCGTTTTACAAGAGTTTTTCTTAATATCACGGTTGGGTGGAAAACTTCTTAACCCAAAAGTTGCTTCCCTCAAAAAATTCATGTTGGTATGCACTCGAGGTACCACACTAATCATATTTCTGTAAAAAAAATAAAAATCCGTCGGGCGCTTTTTTCATGTTAGTGTTTTAAGCCTTAAATTTTAAAAAATTATTATATTAATAATTCTATTTTTTTATAAATATATTTTATGTTTAAAAGTATAGAAGTCATTTAATATTAAATATTGAACATATATTGTGTATATATAATAATTGAATATCAACAAAATATTGAATATGTTGAATACAGATCCAACAGATAAAAAGGAAACTAAAGCAACATGTTTTTCAACTTCATTTAATAGTTTTTTCAGTGTATCCGAATTTTTTTCAAATTGGAATTGCAGTAGAAACTCTACATTTTGTTCTATCTTTTTGCAAACACAGAGAAAGAAGATGGTTATCCGAAAGCATGCTTATGAAGAAGAGAGAAAGAATAGCAAAATATATAATACAAAAATATTATCGCTGTAAAAAAACCGATGTTTTGAATAACTTGTGAAGTTTTCTTTTTAAATTTTTTATCTAGCTAAATAAGTGGGGAGTTACTGCCCCCCTTTTTCCCCCCTGCTATGCCAATTCTTAATACAAATACAAAAAAAATTTTGTGATTTCGTTGAATAAAACCGTTCGTCGTTATAGAATTTATTACTAGAAGTGTAACATTTTGTAATTTTCGAGTTTAGGTATTTTTAAGAAAAATACATATAAGCAATATTAACAAAACGACGTCACCACGACGAACCAAAATTCAAATAAAAAAGTAACAGCTGCAGAAAATTGACTTTTTTCAAAATGCTGAAAGTGCATGTTCTTGACCCTTTGAAACACAAATTATATCAAAAAAAAAATTGACAAAGCTAAAAATCTCCTTTAAAATTACTTCAATAATTTAAAAAAATATTTTAAGATAAAACTTTCTAGTGAACCAAAACTATCTTTTTTAAATTAATTTATGAACCTTCTCGGATAGAAAAGTTAATTTTCGGCACTCATAAATGAACCTTTTTGAACTCATTCGTCAGACTAAAATACCTCTCAAAAGCGAACCATTTTTTTCTTCAGAAATGAGTTAAAAAAAGAATCATACTTTCTTTTGTTCGGAAACGAGTTGAAAAAATAACCATTGAAAAGTTATTTTTCGGCACTCAGAAATAAATTATTTTGAATTCATTCGCCGGACTAAACTAATTCTTAAATCTTAAAAATGGTTTATTTATAAATAGTTGTTTTGTACTAAAATGATAAAAAAGTTTCTTTTTCGTCTCAAAAAAGTTTTTAATAATTTTGCAGAAGAATTAAAATTTTTGTATGCAACAAATTCTCACGAGTTTAATCTTCTCTAGCAAGAACATTTATTCAAAATTCACAAAAAAGAATCTTTACCCAAAAACCTACTTAAAGCTATCACTTTACTCAAAACCTTTGCATATAGTTTTGGGGGTTATTAGTTATAATTATTTAGTTGAAAAAAATTTTTGATTAGCTTAGGGCAAGGGCTTTTCTAAATTTGTCATTTCAATGGCAGTAATGTTATATATTTCTGTTTTGAACGTATGACTTCAATGTATATTTAACTATCTTTACATAAATAACTGTTCGCCCTCCTCGTTTTTCGTTTTGTTTAGATACATTTTGATTGATTTTTTGAGTGGACATCTTTTCAACAGCATATTTTGCGCAAAATACCAATTAATAATTAATTATAAAATAATGAAAATAACGATAAGTTTTTTATAACTGAACAACCATTTTATGCACAATCAAGTACAGGATACATTATCTGCGTTAGCTTCTAATAACAAGATATAAAAATTGCCATAATCAATTTTCCACCAACTTAATAACTATTCGATAGCAACAAACTGCTTAACAACTTTATTCCGCCGTTCATAGATAGAGCTGGCCAAACAACCAATTTACTAGCAGCGGCAACAGAGACAACGACGAGATCACCTAAAATGAATATCAAATTAAAGTCAAATAGAGCTGGGGAAGAAAAAAGTGCCATCATAAGCGCAGCGATACCGGACGCAGCGTCACCATCACAACCAGCACTCACATCGCCGCTATTAAACCAGAGTGCGGTCATTTTAGCCAGATTGTATATCAGTTAACTTCCTTGCTGGTCAAGCACAATTCGCAGCTACGATTTCAATCAGTTTGGGGGATTGGCGACGTGAATGCCACGAAATTTTGTTGCACTGCGGCATAAAAAGGAAATTGATAGGAAGCCAGGCCGTCAGCAGCGTCACTTTGGCCACTGATCTATTAAAACAAGTCCAGAGGCAATCAAGCAAAATCAAACAAAACAAAAGCATAACTAAAACACAGGCAGCTAGAAGAGGAAGCGAAGAACGTTAAGTTCTTCAGTCTCTGTTAAAGCTACGAAATATCATTGAACTACATGGAGTGATTTTTCGAGACCAGCGGCAACAAACAAAAAGCAAAAACATCAATATACATATATATCTAGAGCGCTTCAAAAATACAAGGCATGCATCTATCCATCTCTAGACCGGATGGAACAAAATTGCAGCCGCTTCTTGGGCTACGCCACAATAATTGGCCAAAAGCAGCAACAAGCATTGGCAAGCATAGGGAAAGAACTATTCAAAATAGTTAATAAAAGATTCCAAGCAAATATGTAGTTGTTGTTGCTGTTGTTTTTTTTGCTGCTGGTCGACGGCCTGGCCTTCCTGCTGAACTTGCCTTCGGACAAGTTATTGAGAACGTGTAGCCCCAGTTTAGATAGTTTTTGTTGTTGTGAACAAGTGCAAAACACATTGAAAATTTTCGTTAAAATACATAAAAGAACAACAAAAGTACGTGTAACCGGAAAATAGCACAAAATACGCAACAAAGTGTCTTCAAAATATGGACAAAAAGCTGATGTTAAAATATTGCACCTGTATATTTAACAAAAAACTTGAGGGATGCCTCTGAATGCATTATATACTATGTTTAGAGGACAGTGGGCTAAATTCTTAAGAAACTAAGAGAAAAATGTCAATTTCTATTTTTTTTTTTTTTTCAAAAACAGCAATTTGCATTTATGTGAAAAAATTAATGGTGGCGTATTTTAACTACGAGTACCCACTGAACTATTAGCGATGGTTTTGCGTAAGGTGAGAGTTTTTCGAACGTTTTTGATAGATTTTTTTTCAATTCTTTGTTTTTTATTTTGTCGCTTAAAAGTGTTGCTATAGAAGATTAAATTCGTGAAAACTTTTCCCATAAACAAAAACTGTACTTCTTTTCCAAAATTCATAAAAAACTTATTTTGAGTAGAAAAAGAATCACTTTAGAAGCTAAAAATTCCTCGTAGATTAACAGTTTTTGTTCATAAATGATTTAAAAAATTAATCATAAATGCTTCTTTTTTTGCATTTTTAAATGAATTCAAAAAATAATCATTTTTTATCATATCAGTACAAACAATATCTGATAAACGAACCATTTTTTGTTCATAAATGAGTTCAGAAATGAATCATAAATAAGTATGACTTTTTTATATACTAAAATGAGTTAAAAAAGGAATATTTTAAATCTTTGTTGATATTTTTATAAAAGTAAATATAAAATAAGACAAATTTTAAAAATACTGCTACAAATGAAGTGGTTAGATGTGCGTAACAGTGTGTTGGCTTTAAGTTTAGATTTTGCTTAAAATTTCAATTAAAACATCAATGAATTAATTACAATAATTAAGTAATCTGCTGGGACCTGCCTTTTTTACTATTTTTATTGAATATAGTTATTTTAGTTTACTATATATTAATACTATACGTGCATATTATTTATATGATAAACTAAATAATCATTTCTATCATTTCAACAAATTATCGCTTTGTTATAATAAATAATATTATGCAATAATAAAATTTATAATTCAAAAAAATTAATTTTTTTAACTTATTTCCGAACAAAACAGGTCCGTTTTTGAAAGGCAATTCAGCCCTGCAGTTGATATAAAAAGGGTTCATTTCCGACTGCCGAAAAAGAACTTTTCTATGGTTCATTTTTTAATTCATTTCCGAAGAAAAAAGGTTCGTTTCTGAGCGGCATTTATTTCGGGCGAATGATTAAAAAAGGGTTCATTTCCGAGAGCCGAAAAAAAACTTTTATGGTTTATTTTGTAACTCATTTCCGAAGAAAAAAAATTTGTTTCTGAGAGGCATTTTAGTCCGGCGATTGATTCAAAAAGGGTTCATTTTTGAGTGCCGAAAAAACCTTCTATGGTTCTTTTTTAACTCATTTCCGAAGAAAAAAAGGTTCATTTCTGAGAGGCATTTTTGTCCGGTGATTCATTTAAAAAGGGCTCATTTCCGAGTGCCGTAAATAAATTCTATGGTTTATTTTAAAATTCATTTCCGAAGAAAAAAAGGTTCGTTTCTGAGAGGCATTTACGTCCGGCGATTGATTGAAAAATGGTTTATTTCCGAGTGCCGTAATAAATTCTATGGTTTATTTTTACACTCATTTCCGAAGAAAAAAAGGTTCGTTTCAGAGAGGCATTTTCGTCCGGCGATTGATTCAAAAAGTGTTTATTTTCGAGTACCGAAAAACCTTCTATGGTTCTTTTTTAACTCATTTCCGAAGAAAAAAAGGTTCATTTCTGAGAGGCATTTTTGTCCGGTGATTCATTTAAAAAGGGTTCATTTCCGAGTGCCGTAAATAAATTCTATGGTTTATTTTAAAATTAATTTCCGAAGAAAACAAGGTTCGTTTCTGAGAGGCATTTTCGTCCGGCGATTGATTCAAAAAGGGTTAATTTCCGAGTGCTGTAAAATAACTTTTCTATGGTTCATTTTTTTTTATTTATTTCCGAAGAAAATAAGGTTCATTTTTGAGAGGCATTTTAGTTTGACGAATGATACAAAAAAGGTTCATTTATGAGTGCCGAAAATGAATGTTTCTACTTGCAAAGTTTCATAAATGAATTCGAAAACGGTAGTTTTGGTTCACTGGGTAAAGTTTACCAGTGGTCGAAATTAGAAACATTTTGAAGAAACTAGTATTCATCAAAAAAGTCATGATTTTCGATGATAGAAACTGTTTATTGAATTATGAGCTCAAAAGTAAGCTATTTTTTGTAACATGTTTTCTCAACCAACGACTTTTCATACAAAAGTACGTGGTACTGAGAAAAGCTAAGGTTTTCGAATATCGTCATAAGTTTGATCTCAAAATAAAAGTGTCCCGATAGCACACTTTTTTTCGTATCTCTCCAGATATTTTGTTCGAAATGTTTTGTTTTTAACGATCTTGTTTGTGTCATTTTCACAAACATTTTTAAGTGAATCAAAAAGGTGAGTATACACAAAATAATCAAAAATGATTCGGTTTTCGACGTTCAAAAGAATTTATGCAAAAACATTCGATCAGTTTTTAATACAAAAAATATAAGATAATTATGAAATATATTACGAAACTTTGAAAACTATAAGAAAAAATTAGAAAACTTTGAAAACTACGCGAAAACCATGAAAAACTATGAAAACTATGAGAAGACTATGAAAAAACTACAATAAAACTTCAATATTTTAATTTTTTCCAATTTTCTTAACTCTAATACGTAATAATCATAACGCTCATTTCGTGCAAGAAAGTCACAACTCAAAATTTGGGTTTTTTGAGTTAAATATACAGAAATATGCATTGTTATCATATCTTTACTTTGAGTTAATTCCCGACCGATTTGCTGTTAATTGACGCTTTTGCAGATAATTGTGTAGTTTTGACTTTTAGCAATTTTTTCACTTTTTTGTAGCAATAACGTTTCATTGCTATTTATACCAAAATTTATTTTAAATTTCTACATAATTTTTCAACAACACCGACTTATTAAGTCATAAACCATTTTTTAAATAAAAATCCAAGCAAGTAACCTAATATTTTTTGTAGTAATAAAGTACCAACTCAAAACGTGACATCTCTCTAGCTCAAAAGTATGTTATATTGTAGCAAAGTCGTCACAACTCAAAATGAAACATTTTTTTTAAATAAGTTTTTGTAGGAATATTGTCGCAACTCAAACAGACACTTGCAAAAATATTGCTTCAAAATTCAGTATTGACGCAAAATGAAAATTTTCTTGAATTTTTGGACAAAAATGTAATGGCCTACAAATACTATTGACAGTTTTCAGTCTACCTTTAAAATGAATAGTTGTGATGTCCAATTAATGGTTCTGAAAAATACTAAATTTTGAGTTGTGACAGTCTTGCACGAAATGAGCGATAGTAACTTATCACTTTTTTCGATCCCAATAAAGAATTTTTACCAAAATGTTACATTTTCTGCGATTTTAAGTCGTGCTTCACAACCCCTACGATTTTTGAAAACTCCAAAAATCAGTTTTTTGGACCAAAAGGCAAAAACTGCCGATGATTTTGGATTTTATGCAAATCCTTCAACCAGGAAGTGTATTTTAAGATGCTCTAGAGATTCGATTCAAAAAATGTGAAAAAATTTTTTTGTGGTAGTTTTGACCCCCAAACAAAGCGTGCTTTAAAACTTCCCACTCTCCCCTACAGTTAAGCAATGTCTAAGATTTCTTCTAACACCATGTTCAATCTGCTCTTACTTTTAAACCTTTCTAGGATAAATTTTAAGCAACATTCTTTAAATGCTGATATATCAGGTCACAGATCACAAATACTCAATACATACTATGCACAAATATTTGGTGAACTCCTTTTACTACTCTAATTCAGGAAAAAGTTATCAAAATCGGTTGAGAAACACGGGAGGAAATGGCACCGAACTGTGTTGCCTACGCCCATGTATACAGTAGAGTGGCCGCACGTTATATAGGAATTTTTTTTTCGATATCTAAATGCTTAACAGCGTCAAAGTATGCTATTTGGTGCCAAATTTTAGTTCCCAAAATTTTATACATGAAAGAATGACCACAACCCGCCGCCTTTTGGGCCTAAAATTGGACCCAAAAACCATTTTTTAGCGCATTTGTTCCATAACATCTGTCTTAAAGGAAAAACGTCGTTAAAATGTAGTAAACATTTGTAGGTTGTGATAATTCAAACATTGTGATGTATCGTTCTATTATTTGAGATGTCTAGTTTTCGAAATATATGTATATTTTAAGGAAAAGTTTAGGATATAATCAAATTCTCATTTTTTCCAGTTTTATGTGTTCATTAAAAAAAACGAAGATACACGCTAAATAACTGTACATTAATTTTCTTCAATCCATGGCGCGTCTTTTCATACCTAAATCTTTGTTCTACGACCCATCCTTACCCCACACCGGCCCATAATTGGCAAAACTTTCGATTTGGTCAACTAATGACGTCGGAATACATTCGCAAAAACAATTTTTAAAATTTGAGGTCTTAATATGTTAGGTGGCTTCATTTTACTAAGGTCCAGTATGATAAATCTTATATGGCATCCAGAAAAAGTGTGATATGTGGGACCCTTAAGGATATTAAAATCAATCAAAATCATGCGGAACCATGACATATTACCCACAAGTTGGGAAAATACTTCAAAAGTAGGCCCTAGCTCTCTCTAATGACCACAAGGGAGATCAAATATTCAAACAGGTGAAGCAATATGAAGCAGATAAATCAATGGCTGATTGCTTTAACCCATTTCCAACCGCTCCTAAGCCGCTGGATGAAAATCATTGAAACTTTATACAGATGCTACATACATAAAAATAGTTTATTTTTAATAATTTTTCATTATATCTGTTTTATATCTATCTATATAATTGGCTGCGATTATTCGACCACTGGTCGGAAATGATACACAAAATTAACAAAACCACTACATATTGATTTAAAATCTTTTTATTATGTTAAGTTGTTTTATTTTTGGTTATTGATTACTCGTTATTGAATATTGGTAATAATTTTGGATTATTAATTTTACAAAAATTTATAGTTTATGGAAGCATTAAAGCATTTTGAAAGAATTTTTATGACAAATTGGACAACGCCAAGGTTTTTCAGCTTTTACGATGCCATGGTTTGTTTTGTCCGTGTGAATTTCATTGAGTGCAATTTCAGTATTCACATTGAGTACTTTTATAATCCTATGCAACACTAGTTTTGCTTGCCGCAATAAGCACTCGGTCACATGGACACGGAAATCAAGTTGTGGTTTCGTACCGCGTTTCTTTGGAGCGATCTGGTTCTTTTCCCGATCAATTCACACACAGTACAGAGTGGAATTTCTATGCGTTGATCATAGTGGCATCGACAGCATTTGTTATCAACGCCCAATACCACTTTTTGCCGCGTACTTGAATCCGATAGTTGCTTGTGGCATTGTCAAATAAATCGACGCCTCCCATTTGCTTGGAATAAGCTTGAAGAATGTGTGGTGACCAACACAATGCATAGGCTCGATCCCTTCGTGGTTCGATACAATTGTAACGGCGGAGTTATTATTCCAGCGAGCCATTAACAATTTATTGTTCTAGTGTACAAAATCCAATAAACCACACTCCTTTTTTCATTTGTCTAATATCCATAAGTGGAGCACTGTTAGTTATGTTGTCTCTTATGGTATCAGTGCAGAAGTTAACCATCTGAGATATAAAAAAAAAAACTCAAACAAAGAATTTTTATATATCGTTTTCGACCCAAACTTAAGTGATTGAGTAAGTAAAGCGCGGATCCAGTTCAAACTATTTTTATTGTAAAATGTACTTCTAATAATACATAATGAACTTATCTTTCGGATTTTTTAAAATATTTTTTTCATCGTTTTAAAATCGATTATCGCGACTGCAGTAAAAAACAGGTAAAAATTTAAACAAACCTTAGCAAAAAATATGTTAAGTTGACAAAAGTGTAAATTCACATATTTGATAGAGTGCTGAGTTTTATCTATTTTTCGCTATCGTACAGAAAATTCTAAGGTCACTGGTTGATTATGCGACCACTGCTTAGAAATGATTTATTTGAAAAAAAAAATAAAAATTAATCCACAAAAAATAAATCGAGAAACATCTGGTTCAGCCCCGCAATTTAAAATTCAAAACAAATGCATTATCCAACTAAAAAAATGCATATTCTTTATAAAATTACATGCTTCGTGAATTAAATTGTGAGCTTTAGATCAAGTAAGATTTTTAAGAAAGCAACAAACAACAACAACAACTCTGTTTCGGAAATCGCTACATTTTCCTCTTCAGTAGTCTTTGAGTGATTAAGCTGTGATCAACTCACTGTTTAAATTAGCATATGAATGTGCAGATTTTGGAATTCATTCTTATGAATTGTATGGCTGCTAATCATATGACATTTCAAAGCAGTAGGCTATTTTAATAGATCACCGCCATCAACTCTTTCAAGGGCTGCCATCTGTTCTAGTTGCGTCTTTATTTATTTCAATATTCATTGCTTCATGTTGCTTGCGTTGCCGTGTTTCCATTTTAAGCTGTCGTTCCATTTTACGCTTTTCATTTTTTTTGCCAAATTGACGTCTATTCCAATCAGAGAGCCCTTCTTTCTCTGGTTCAGTAGGATATATTTGTCTTTTTCGTTTTTGATAGTATCTAGTGCTCCTGGGGACGAAATATCTAACAAATCACTGAGTTCACTCACAATTTTGCACCCACAATATTATTCTGAGTCTGTCCAATAAGGAACATTTCGTATTACCTTTATGTTGAAGCTTCCATGTTGAAGCCTTTTATTTTATATTTATTGCACTTTTCAAACTTCTAACACTTTTAAAAATCACCTTTGAAATGACGTGATAATTCCATAAAAAACGACTTTTATCAAAAACAAACATTATCCCCAGACAAAATTTTTGGCCGGAAAATGAACTTAAAACGGCAGACAGGTAGTCTGTTTATTGGAATAGAAATGAAATTATTTTGGCCCAATTTTGGCAGGGCAGGACGGGAAATATACCAAAACCAGCAAGTTGACTGCCACTGTACAGAACAGCAGACTGGCTAACAGAGGCTCAAAAATGTATAAAAGAGCATGCAAGTGGCGTTCAGTGGCAGCAACTTGGCAGGGAATGTACAGAGCAGAATACAAGCAGGTAGTGGCAGGCAATTGGATGGGGCATTAACATGGCATTGAATGCAAAATATTAGTTTCTTTAATATATTTTAGGTTATTTTATATATTTTAGGTTATTTGATATATTTGGGCTTTTTTTGTTCAACTAACAGTTTTTGGTCCTTGGGTTTGTCGATTTTTTTCGACTCACCTAAATTTTAAACGGCTTTGATGTTGTGACATACAATTTTGAGTGAGATTTTTTCAAACGTAAATTTCTAAGTTTTTTTTTAAAAAGTTTATCTTTAGTATATCAGGTATAAGCAAACCCAAACAAAGAAAGAAATCCACTCCTGTGGGTATAATAGCAATGCCACTAACAATACCAGAGACTACGTGTGCGAACGGTTTTATTGAAAAGAATGGTGAGTTTCAAAATTATTTTTCTATAAAAACATAGTCCAACACGCAAAAATTAAGCAGATTTCTTAAACGAAATTTGACAGAGAAATGTTTGTACCGTATAATCAGTTAAAGCTTTTAATTAAGATGATGAATTCGCTGGTCACTCATCCTTCCCAGAATCAAAAAATTGTGCATCAGACGAGGATAGTGAAGATCCGATTGCTGAAAAAGATTGATTTGTTCTAGGATCTCCGGTATCAACATATGAAGTCTTCACCTCAACTCTAGCATTCGTTTTACGACACAAACTAAGCGGTTCTGCATTAAGCAGTTTGTTGGAATTGATTGATTCCATCCATATGCCCTAAAACGCCCATCTCCACTTATGTCTTTAAAAAACATTTCATAAAAATAAATTTTGCTATTGAGTGTACGGCGCACTGCAGCAACTGTTTCAGACCAGTAAAAGGAAATGTGAGGAATACAATAGCAAATGTCCGACCGAGTATTCGGTTTCGGTTTCGGTTACGGCCAGTTTCGGCCCTTTTTGGCAGTTTCGGCTAGTTTCGGCTATTCGGAGTCAATGTGTGTGACAACTAGCCGAAACTTTTGGTAAAAATTTCGGAACATTTCAAGAATAGCGACAACTATAATTTTGAATTTTTTTTTTCAAAATATATGAATTTTGGCCTCCTTATTCCTTAAATTGCAGGTAGCTCGCAATTGGTTTAGAAGTTATAGGCCTCCCAAGTTGGAAAAAATAGCCTACAAATCTTGCTATTTTTCTAAATTTTTCAACAAAACTACACTCTTTCATAATAAAGATAATTTAAGTACCTATTCAACAAGGTACCTATTCAAATATGAAAATCCATGCCTAACTTTTAAAGATATACACAGGGAAAGCACTAGTTTTCCAGACAAATTGTAAAAATAATAATAGGTAAATCTTAAAAAGTTATGAATGGGTTTTCATGTTTGATACATAACTCGTTGAATAGGTACTCGCACTACCTTGCTTTTGATAACCATTACGCGGAACACTTAAAAAAACAGAAAGATTTGTAGCACATTTTGCAACTTTGGAGGCCTAAAATTCTTAACCAATTGCCAGCGGCCTGAAATTTGGATTTGGATTTAGGAGGTTAAAATCCGTATAATCCAACAAAAAAATATTAAAAAAGAAAGTTGCCGCTTTTCTTGATTTATACCAAAATTTCTTGCATCAGTCATTTAATTCACATATATAAGTTCGGTTAAATAAAAATATTTACAACGCATTGTACAATACAAAAATTATGAATTCGTCTATAATTTGATTTATCGTGTTAACGCAAAACATTTTGGTTAATGTTTTGCGTTCGATACTATCATTTTCGATATTATCATCTCTATTGCAATTACCATTAAAGTTTTATAGATACTTAAGTCAAAAATTGATAATTAAACTTCCGAACGAATTCTGTGTGTGTGGAATAAAGGAAAAGAAAACGAAATACATATTTCTATTTTTATAATACTAAAACTTTAAGAAAAACAGAAATACTTCGCTTTGTAGTTCTAAAAAAATGTATCTACATTGTAGGTGCATACTATTTTGAGTGTGTACTAAAAAATAAAATAAAAAATTATCTCATTTATTGTTACAGTAAACTTCAATTAATTATTATAAACTTCAATATTCAAATAATACTTGATTTGTAGTAGTAGTACTTTTGTTTTCTTTTAATAAGTCTTAAATGTTCATATTAATAACCAGTTTCGATTTCGGCCGAATATTATAAAATGGCCGAATATTCGGTTTCGGTTTCGGTTTCGGTCGGACACTAATAATAGCAAAGGCGAATTCGGATATCTGCTCACCAGTGATCTGCAAGCGATGGCATTTTCGCTACTTGCAATCTACCCTCAACAAATACAGTGACAGTCTGACCGCACTACGCAAGCGCTGCGATTGTTGTGTCGAACATACTTGCAACATTGAAGCCAACTGTGTATGAGCGTGCCGTAAGACCACAATAATGCATGTTCGAGTTGTTGGTTTGATAACCAGCGCAGGGTCTTTTCAACTTCTGGTATGCAATGGTAAGTATGGTCATTTACAAGCAACAAAACAAAGACATAAAGCGTAACTCCTGCATAAAAAAACCAGCGCTTATTTTGTTCTCCGAACACAAAGTATTTGCAGTAACATTGCAGTAACATTGCAGTTACTTTGCGTGACTTTTGAGAGCTTGTAGCTCATAAGCTAATGGTTCAATTGAGCAGATTTCTTTTTTAAAATAAATTCTAAGGTTTAATTGAGTAAGCAATAAAATTTGTTTAATAAATTTTTAAAGATATTTATTAAATTTAGTTTTTTAAGAAATTATATCAGACGCCATTTTACTATAAAACACCTTTAATCACTGATTTTGATAAGATTTTGTATGCATGCAGATCTTTAATAAAGCTACATTTTTTGTTCAATTGTTCAAAATTTTGAAATAAAAGGGTCGCCACCTAATAATATGTCTTTTCAAGAGTTTAAAACTGATAAATGACGTTTAAAACTCTTGAAAAGATATATTATTAGGTGGCAACCCTATTATTTCAAAATTTTATAATTTTGAAATTCTGACACTGGATTCGGATTAAGCGACCCATTTTTGGTGTACGATTTTTTTTTTGCCAGCCCCGAATTCATAAAACTACAAAAAATTAAGGTGGCAACCCTATCCACCATCTTGAATTTTAAAATTCTAACTTTAGATTCGAAATCAGCGACCCATTAACACTGACAAATGACGTTTAAAACTCTTGAAAAGACATATTATTAGGTGGCAACCCTATTATTTCAAAACTTTATAATTTTGAAATTCTGACAATGGATTCGGATTAAGCGACCCATTTTTGGTGTATGATTTTTTTTGCCAGCCCCGAATTCATAAAACTACAAAAAATTAAGGTGGCAACCCTATCCACCATCTTGAATTTTAAAATTCTAACTTTAGATTCGAAATCAGCGACCCCTTAACACTGATAAATTATGTTTAAAACTCTTAAAAATACATATTATTAGGTGGCAATATTGTGGTAAAAATTTAGGTGGCAACCCTAACCTCCATCTTAAATTTTAAAACTGTGACATTATATTCGAAATCAAATCCGTTGTCAGAATTTCAAAATTACAAGAATTCGCAAAAATGAAAAAAAATCTAGGTGGCAACTCTATCCGCCATCTAAAATTTTAAAGTTTGAACTTATTTTAAACTTATTTTTAAAGTTCGAAATAAGTTACCCCTAAAACTTCCTAAAACTATTTACTCTATTCATACTGAAGTAATCTACAAACACTTGAGTAAAAATGCAGTGTACGCGTTGATTTCATCGTTCGTAAGCTTACTTTTGTATCACTGCTTAGCCGAAGTTGAAATCAACTTGCAATGGTACACGAGGCAGTAGCTCAAAATAATGCATAATTATAACGATTGCCGTTCGTGCGCTGTGGTTTATACACATAATTATTTTATGCAAACATCTATACTTTCCACTGAAGTCGAAACACACATCACACAGTGTTTGACTTTGGTACAATTGGCTAATGCAACAT
Source organism: Dichetophora obliterata (assembly GCA_963920525.1). Classification (NCBI taxonomy): domain Eukaryota; kingdom Metazoa; phylum Arthropoda; class Insecta; order Diptera; family Sciomyzidae; genus Dichetophora; species Dichetophora obliterata. Next base: position 234,459,769 of record OY986435.1, on the reverse strand, counting down.
GCTTGATGTTGTAAGTGAGCTCGATGGCGTAGAATATGTTGCATGGTATTAATGATATTGAAGTCATACAAAAACCAAGTATGTACTGAGTGTAAAAGCAGTTGCAGTTCATCGCTGCAGGTCTCTGCTGCTCACCTTTTCAATAGGGGCACAGCTGCAAGCAATTATTTCTCGCAAACAAGTGCTCACCATTTTAGCAGAAAAAGAAAATGTTGACAGGCTTGAAGACATTTACTATGGCGAACTGTATCGCAATCAATGCGAAATTAGATTTATGAATGACCCCAGAAATTTATCATTCATGTGGTATTTTGACAGAGCAGCACTCTATTTAACTTATACATTTAACTAGATTTTTATGTAGTAATAAGCAAATGCACTAAAAATTATTCAAAACCGACGGTCTTATGAAGTCACTCTTGTTCACCAGTATATAAGATCTTCTGAAATACAGTAAATTTCGCCACAATGTATTAAAAACTGAATTTTGCATTACATGTAAATGATATTACTTATGTTTTGTGTTTCACCAAATATGATTTTTAGTGTTCCACTAAATACGATTTAAAACGAATAAAGCACCTTTAAATTTATAAATTTTTAAATAACGTTTATTTTTGCAAATTTTCGGCAAAAAAATTAATTGTAACTGCCAACTTCACATGTTAAATGTGAAAAGGTTTTCAAAAATTTCAAGTTAAAGCCAGTAAAAAGCTAGAGCTCAGTTTAGAGCTATTAAGAGTTAGGCAGAGAAGAGTCTTCCAGTATAAGACGAGCTAATTCTGTTGTCTAGAAAGCAAAACATTTTTAAGCTGCTAGACCATTTCAATTGGATGCCAATACAATGCTTGTTTTTAAAAGAGTTCATGTGCCTGCCAGTATAGGGCGAAAGCATTCTGTTCTGTAGAAAACAAAACTTTTAAGCCTGCCAAAATACTAGTTCGATGCCAAAATAATGGTTTTATTCAACAGAGTTCATATGCCTGCCGTTATAGTGCGTAGGAAGGCTGCTGCTGAAAAAACAAAAATGTTTGAGCTGCTTGAACATTTCAGTTGCCGTCCAATACAATGCCGAATTTCGACACACTGCCTTCTACTGACTTTTCCATGCCTTCATGCTGCTACTTTCTGGCAGCCTTTTTTGATAAAAAGTAAACTGGCCGCCACCACATTTCAACATACTGCCAGAACTCTGCTCATTTGCCACAATTATGCTGATATAATGGCATTTTCCTGTCGAAAATTTTGTCTGGAGATTATAATTAAATGGTCGGACTCAACGCAGTCAACAGTTGGCAACTTTTGTGCTGTTAATTAAATTAACACTGAAAGAACGCAGCAAATTTGAGTGTGAAACCTTTGCAATTAAATTATTTACATAATTTTAATTTTAGTTTTCTTAAATTATTTACATAATTTAATAATTAAAATAAATAATTTAAACTCTTCTAACGTGTAGAGTAACAACACATTCAGAGAAAAGCATCGCTCACTAAGGTTTCACTACCATAACAGTTCGCAACAGTTTACTCCGCTGAATGCGGCCATTAAGAAATGTGAGCGGTGTTTTTGTAAGTTAATTTTTTGGACAGGAGTAATTTTTCAAAAGAACTGTCAGTGTTGTTCAATGATCTGAAATGTTAAAAATTGTTTTGGAATTGCATTGTAACGTCGTTGGTTGACCAAATCGTAAGTTACGCCTATTATGGGCTGGTACAGGTTGGAACGGGACAAAGAACAAAGATTTATATATAACTAGGAGTAGCAGTTGGCTACATAAATTCAACGTAAGCTGGCTACATAAATTGGTACGTTGAAGATGCATTTAAGTTGGGTCGCTCGCTCTAATAAACTTTTCCCAAAGCAATAAAAGTAAAGATATAATGTTGTGTTGTCTCAAAAATGGACATATTTCGTTTGGCATTGTTAGGGAATAAACTTTTCCGATCTCATAAACATTTTAATACAAAAAATTTTAATTTATTTAAATGTATTGCATATTCAATAATTTATTTAATTCTTGGCGTTTCTCAACCAACCCCTTCTTGTCACTTATTTTTGTTAAGCCGATCATAAGAAATAGCTGGCTCGATAAAAAGTCCACTTATACTACGAACCCTTGAGAATGCTTCATATGCCATTCCTAATTTAAATTATTTTTCTCCAATATCGACAACTGCTTGATCGAGTGTTAATCGTTGCGATCTATGAATACTAATCGCATAAGCAAGTTGTAGTGGAATTTGCTTGCGAGTAAAATTGTTTAATCCTTTTTTAAATGATTCTACCATAGGAGGAATAGGTAATACATTAGAGTTGTTGTATTTTGGTCCAGAATAGTTGGGAAAATTGATCAAAATGCACAAAGGAAATTCTTCTATAAATCGGCACTTTCGCAATGGCTATAAACAATTTCAACTACCTCACTGATGGTGCCATTGCACAGACCAGCTGAAGTAAAAAGATTTTGCCCCAAAATAACTTGTGCACCCTTACATAGATATAACTTTGGGCTTAAACCTCTTGCATCGTCGAATGAGGCTAACAACGCTCGTGGTCAATGGGTGTTAAGCATTGATGATTGTTACAGCACTGCCAACATTTCTGAGCTTCTCATTGTTATATTCTTCAATTTCAGCGTTCTTCGAGATTAATCTTAACACATTTTAATTCGAAAAAAATTAACGCTAATTGAACATGGTCGATAAGAGGTCGTAGTCTTGTAGAGTCAGTTCTCGTAATGATACTCTTAGTAAACATTCCCTGAAAGCTTGTTGTTCTGGTCTAATTTATCTCATTATCTAGTTCAATACGAACACTTTGCTTATTTGACGATTGCCTAATTGACCTTGAGTGGAGGTAACATCACCTCACCTCGGATTCTCGTAAAGTGGGATATCTCCAACTGGCTGCAGTTGATTGAAATCTCCGAAGAACAGCACTAAGTACCCTTTTTAGCAGAATCGGCAAAGAATGATGAATTTTTTTTGTGTTAAAAGTTTTGTCACAGTTTCTTATAAATTTTGTGCAGTGCGGGTTGAAAAAATTTCATTAGATTTAGAAGAATTTTATCTTGAATCCTGTTAAACATAAATTCAATTAGAAAATAAACATAATAAATATTTACTTTTATCATGAAAATATTCATCATTCTCTGCCGAAGCTGCTAAAAAATATTACAAGCAATAGCAGCAGCGTAGCGAGTGCAAACAGCTACAGCACGACTCTGCATAAAGGACAGCAGTACCGCATACCAAAATCGATAGCAACAGCAAGAAGACGACTTCAAAATGCGATAGCTTGCTGTTGCTGTGACTTCGATAATGTTCCAAAATTACAGCACGACTGAAAAACCGAACGCTCGCTGCCGCTGAAACTATTTGTTTCTTTCGTAGTTGGCAGCCGAAGCAAAATTTATTTATGCAAAATTGCAAAATAAATTGCTAAAGCGCAGCCAAAGTAAAAACTTTGATGTTTTTGCTAATTTGGCAGCAGCAATTTAAACCCTGAACAATAGTATGCATCAAAGTCATGAAATAACAGTTGATCTCGTAACGCCTAAGGGTGCGAAAATCGACCCCCTGCACCTTCCATACGATTTGTTGCTTCACTCGATCAGCTCTTCACCTCCGTAAATAAAAGTACTCTTACACTGGACACTCTGTATATGTATTTTTGTTTTGTTTGAATAGAAATTTGAATGGTTTGATAAATTTTCATCAGATTAATATAAATTACTTATAAAACAAAAGGTACAAAAACGCCAAATTAATAATCAATTAATAAAAATGTATGCGAAATATTCTAAACACTAGCACTTTTCACTATTATTGATACTTTCAAATCGTACACCGACTAACAAACGCGAACTTGTCCTTCCATGATGATCGGTTTTTTGACAGATACATAAATTTGTTTTGTTTGCACAACAAAAGCAATAAGAAACAGTAAGCTGAAGCAAAGTGAATTCAGCGAACAACAACAACAACTTATAAACTAAATAGAACTTCGAAATTTTAGCTTCGTCAGGAAATAATATTGGAGGAGTAAAACAGTTTAGAAAAAACAATTTTAAAATCGGTCAACCAATTTAGAAGTTATGCTGTGTCAAACATTTTTCAAACAAGCTGTTCTATCCAAAAAGACACCCCATGGATTGAAGAAAATTAAAGTAGAACAGTTCATTGCAGTATTTCCATCGTTTTTTTTTATGTCAAATACAAAACTGATAAAAATTGGAATTTGAGTCTTTCCTCAATTTTTCCTTAAAATGTATATATCTCGAGAACTAGATATCTCAGATAACACTATGCGACAATTTAAGGGTCATGGAATGTAACGAAAAAGCGACCAACACAGATCGATGGTACTGATCTAGACCAACAAAACCCTAAAAGGGTTTTGCAAAGTTAGTTCGCTTTTAAAAGATATAGGCATTGAAAGTTTGCCTCTTGCAGAGTATTTTTTAAAAATGAAGTGCTCATAAGGGCATATCGAATTAAAAATTATTTTTTTAATTTCTCATTCTGAGAGGTCTCCAAAGTTCAATCAAAGTGATCTACCAAAAAAAGGATGACTTCCTCTCCCGCAAGGACAAAGTGGTTTTTTGAGAAAAACAGTAAAAAATAACGATCTATAAATGCTTTGATTTTTGTAAGAAAAACTACATATGTCTTAAAGCAAAAGTATTTATAGACTTTAACTAACAATATCTCGCCAAAGAAGATGCCAATCTTAATTTTTACTCAGTGTCCTGTGTGAGAGATATTCGAATCTTAAGGTACACTCGAAATAGCACAGAACTTTTGATAGTTATCTGATTGTGTTATTCTTATATTTGGTGTATTTAAAATTTGCACATTTTTTGCCTATGCATTTACTATTTTTTGAGAAAAGCATACTTGAACGCAATTTTTCAACTTTTTGAAAAATATTTATATAAGGCTTTATATCTCAGGCATCAGAAGTGGTACCGAAAATATTTTTCTCTATTTTTAATTCTTCAGATATCTCCTTTAAGGTTATTATTTTTTTTTTAAGAACGCATCTTCAAAGCAACTGTAAATCAATTGAGACTCATCGAATGGCAGGTTTAGAAACTCAAAATTTTAGGTTAACATTTTGGTAAATGATGCGGTGAGGTGTTTTGACGAAATAATAAATTTCATGCTTAGCAGAAAAGTTTTTTAAAAAAATCTAAACACAAAAAACAATCGCGGTTTTAACCTGGTGTTTTAAAAAAATACTTTCAGACAGTTTTTCGTTCAGAAATATTTTAAGAATCCAAATTGACAAAATTATCTTCGGTATCACTTCTGATGCCAAAAATATATAAAACCTTATCTTAATTTTTTTGAAAAACATATAAAATTGCATTCAAAATACATTTCTCGAAAACAAGAAAATGCATTTACGAAAAATATGCAAATATTTAATTCGCCAAATTTGAAGAAAACGTAAACACTTCAATCAATAACACCAACATTTAGACAATCAGATAACAATAAAAAGTTCTGTGCTATTTTGAGCATACCTTTGGATTCGAGTATCTCTCACACAGGACAATAAGGGTAGGAATCGAGAGTTGGACTTTGCTTGGCGAGATATTCTTAGTTAAAGTCTGTATTTAATTTTGCTTTAAGACATGTTTTCTTTTCTTACAAAAATCAAAGCATTTACAGATCGTTATTTTTTACTATTTTTCTCAAAAACAACTTTTTCCTTGTGTAAGAGGAAGACATTTTTTTCTCTTAATTTTTTTTTTGTAGATCTTGATTACCATGCAACTTTTGAAACCTCTTCGAATGTGAAATTCGAAAAAATTGTAATTCGATACGCCTCAACGAGCACTTTATTTTTAAAAAATACTCTGCAAGAGGCAAACTTTTAATGCCTATATCTTTTAAAAGCGAGCTAACTTTGCAAATTCCTTTTAGGGTTTTCTTACTATACACTAGTACTATCATCCTGTGTTATCCGCTTTTGCGTTAGAAAAATGTGTTGCACAGTGTAATCGAACGATATACTAAAATTTTTGTATAATCACAACCTACAAATGTTCAGAGCATTCTTTTTTATTTATATAGATGCTATAGACAAATACACCCAAAATGGTCTTTAGGCCCAACTTTAGGCAAAAATGGCGGCGGGTTGCGGTCAATAAATCTGAATAAAATTTTGGGAACTTAAATTTGGCACCAAATGTCGCATTTTGACCCTATTTAACGTTAAATTTAACATCAAAACTTCAAGTTTGATTCTATGTTTCCATCTGCTCGAAATCTTGTGATTTTGAAAAAGTGATTTTAAAGTGTTTCCATTTGGCATATCACGACAGCTAGATTTCATTTGACATGACAACACCTAATTCCACGAACAGTTTCTTAAATTCCACAAATATTACTACAATGACTTACAATTTTTCCAATTAGTTTAAATCTTAACTATCCACTCGATGTTTGAAATTTAAAAAAAAAATAAAAATAAATGTTTGAACATGATGTTGTACACAAAAGTTTTAATAAATAAAAAGGACTGTGAATTTTAAATGTGAAATATTTGGATAAAAATCAATAAAAATGACGTTATCAAAATAATGCAACATTTAAGACTTCAAATAATTTCGATTTTTCGATTCAGTCGAAGATAATTCCTTACTAGTTTTTATTATTCTCATAGTCCTCATAATCGACACGCACATTAGTAACCACTTCCAAATACTTCGGCAAATGTGCTTGTTTTCTTAATATCTGCTTCAGACAAAATGGTCGGACGAAATTGAAGTTTGGTGCTATCTACAAAGATAAAATATTTTCACAAGATTTCACTGCCTCTTTCCATTTATTTGCTGTAGCTGCTTGCATTCAAATAGTTAAAGATTTTGTGCATCGCACACAAAATAGAATACAAAAATTATTTGATATTCTTGCTAGCAATTAAATTTCTATGTGAAGCAAGTTACTACTATTTAGGTACAGTAGAAGCAAAGAGGGGGGACCACTTAATTTGTCTATTTTTTAATATGTGTGTGTGTATATATTTGTATCTGCAAGTGATGGCCAATTATTAGCTACCTTCTTTGGTCTGCACTCACGCAAGTAATTATGTTAAATTTAAAAATGCTTCAAGTTATAGAAGTGAACAAAAAGTCTCATATTATGGCTATGTCTAAAACTGATGCGGTTATTGTAGTTGCTTTACCCTAAGTGCATGAAGATAAAACGTATGAAAAATTAGCTTCAAGCAGTTTTCTTGAGTAGGGTAAATTTGCAGTAAGAAGGTATTTTCGAGTAATTCGAAAAAAATAAAGTTAAAATTGACGCCATTTAGCGAATTCTTAGCCGATTTCGATGTTCTTAAGTTCAATGGAGAGGTATTTTTACGTGCTCATGTCATTTTTGTGAAAAAACAAATGTCATTAATGGAATATTATTTATTTAAAGTTTGTAGAAACACTATTTTTTTAAGTTGAAGAAAAGTATAATAATTTTATTTTTCTGTAAATCTTCAATAAATATCGTCACAACCAAATTCGAACACTTGAAGTGTTTAAAATAAATTGAAAAAAATTATGACGACATTGAGAGGTCAGACCCGGAGCGATAGCTTCTTAACATGTCCCTTTTTACATCTTGCACAAGTTGCTCATATATAATAGTGGTATTCAATGAACGCCTTATTTGCGATGTAAACAGCGTATGAAAAGGGAGTTTTTTATAGAGTGATACAACTTGGCATCACTGCTTTATTGGAGCACCTATTTAACAGCTGATAGTTGCTTTTTGTTTAGTTTGCTTTGACATTTTGACTTACACCTGAGCAACGCGTGCAAATTGTGGAAATTTTTAATCAAAATAATGGTTCTATTCGTCAAACTTATCGTGCACTTCGTCCATTTTATGGCGTACATAATCGTCCTTCAGAGCTGCTAATTCGAAGAACAATAGATTTTTTTTACTGTTACTGATAATGTGCATCCCGTGAGACGCCGAACAGTGCGCACTGAAGAATCTGTAGACGCTGTACAGGAAAGCATTGATCCTAATCAATCAATTCGTCGCCGTTCTCAGCAACTGGGGTTGTGTCCACGGTTGCCACTTTGGGCCAATTGGCTCAAAAGTGGTCTTTTTTCAACGTTTGGTCCGCTGGTCCTTTTCTTTTCTATTTGGTCCCTTTAAAGAAAATTTTTGCGTATATAACTAAAAAAGTGTTTTATTACTGCAAAAAAAATATAATAAGTAAAAGCAACACTGTTCTCAAGAAATGAAACATTTGTACGCTGACAACACTGTCGATAATAATCGATTGCCAGTCAATTGTTACTTTTTCACATCTTCAATTGCAAATCAAAAGTGGGAAATGGTGGAAAATTTGCAAAACAAATGCAAAATAATATTTTTATTTAATTTATCATGGACAAGTAAGATAATAACTCATTCGAATGCATGTGTAATTGTTATTTTTGCTATAATATTTGATGCTGTTTAAGGTTTTTGATAAAGAAAGCGAAGGTTGCTGAACAAGATTCACACACGGAGTCAGATGAAAGCGATAGCAGTGGGAAGTAATAAACACGTATATCATGCTACTAGCATAATATTTCTACTTAATATAATTTTAGTGACATAGCTATCGAAAAAAAGGATAAAATAAAACGCAAGTTTCGAAAAGAATGGCTAAGCCAATTTCCTTGGCTCAAAGAGCAAAATGGAACTGCATACTGCATCCTTTGAGAAAAGTGCATGGTAAACCACATAACAAAGTTAAAGCGGCACACACAGCAATCAATTCATGTTTAAAATGTTGCCAAGAAAAAATGAAAATCAACTGAAGTTAGATTCTTTTCTTAAAGGACAAAATGATACTTTGGAAAAGCAGATCCGAAACGCAGAATTAAATTTAGTGATGTTCATAATGGTACATAATTTTCCATTTATGCTCATGGATTATTTGCCAAATTTGCTAGCCGTATGTTGTTCGGACTCCAAAATAGCACAGACTTTACGATGCGGCAGAACAAAATCAACCCAGCTCTCAGAGATTTTAGGGAACGAAGCAATGAAGAGAATAATATCGGATCTTAGAATGTGTAAATTCTCTCTAATTGTGGACGAAACCATGGACTGTTCAACAAAAACATGCCTAGTTTTGGGTGTTAAGTATTTTGAGAAGTTATCAAACACTATTTGCGATAGATTTTTATCACTAATTGAACTTAGCAAAACTGATTCAGAAACAATATACCAAACAATTAAGACATTTTTTCAAAAGCCTTATGTGCCTCTAAGCAACTTGATAGGGCTAGGAACTGACGGAGCCAATACGATGGCAGGCGAATTTAACGGGCTAAAAACAGAATTAAAAAATGATACTAATATATTTTACATCAAGTGCACTTGCCACTCACTACATTTGTGCTCAAGCTACGCCTGCAAACAGTTACCGTTAGAAATCGAGAAGCTACGTAGGAATATATACAAATATTTTTCGCATAGCCCAAAAGCGAATCAACGAGTTCAAGGAATTCCAGGATTATTGTGGCGTAAAGTCACATAAGAAACTTGGAATTTCTTTAACTCGTTGGCTCGCTCTGGAAAGTGTGATTGGAAGGATCAATGAACAGTGGGAGACGCTTCAGCTTTATTTTTCATCCTCGTGCATTGAGTATAAATTATACAAAGAGAATTCTTCATCCAGCCTTCCAACTTCGTTCCAAACTATCAGCCATCCACCGACAGAAAAACCAAAACAATGACAACCAACGAGTTTATGTACTCGTTTGTCTGAGTTATTGACGCTCAGCAAGAAGAAGAAAACATGAAAATTAATACAGCAAGTAACGAAAGAAGAAGAAAAGAATATTATAAGTATATGAATGAAAACCAAACTTCTATTTGCCACAAATTTTACAGCTTCTTTTTTTGTGTTATTTTTTGGGATCTTATTGGGTTTGCCGAATTTATGTTGTTTCTAGCTGGACATTGTTGTTGTGATTTTATTCTAGCTATATCAGCTGCAAATAATAATTTTTTCATTAGCCGAATAAAAAGACGGAATTCTGATTCGGCTAATTCTTTAATAAGGAGTTGCAAAAATGTTTTTTTTTTCATGAACAGAAGAAAATAATGCATTTATAAAATGTCTTTCTCTGTTATATTAGAATATAAAAAAATGAAGAAAATACAAATAAAGTTGGTTTTTACCTATTTGCTTTAATGTAGTTAAAATTGTTTTTAAGTACACTGAGAAAAAAACGTACTTTAAAATTAAACAAAATATTTTAAAATAGAAATTAAAAGCATTTGCGTTTCTACAAAACGAAATTTAAAACAAGCGTGTTTAATTTTCAACTATAAACTCATTTCTGATTTTTGTATAATTTTCTCTTATTTCCATCCAATAACAAAAAATACGTCGCTATCAGCGATTAAGACAACTGAGACTCCGATTGTACGATTTAATTGTTTGAAAATATTTTTGAATTAGTCTTACAAATATTGAACATAAGAAATAACAACTAATTATTTATTTTGCTATTTAAAATATTTCAAGCCGCAATAAAACGCAACCTTCATCAAATGAAGTCAAAAAAATTTGTTATTAGGGGGGTCCCAGGGGTCGCTAATCACGAAACTGACTTCGAAAACTGGAAAAAGTTAAAAAAATGGCATCAAAAAAATGGCGTGTTAGTTTATTTCTTTTTCATTTAAAACATTTTTTTTCAGTATTAAAGTTTTTGCATTAAATTTTTCGTTTAAATAAATGTGCTTAAACTAAAAATTTTTACAATGAAAGTATATTTAAAAACATTGTTTTGATAAAAAAACTGTTGTTTTAAATTAAACTTTAAAAACATTTGTATTTAACTGAAATGAAATTGTTTCAAGCTCTATTTCAAAAACAATTTAGTTTAATATGAACACAATTTCATTTAATTTTAACACATATTTCCCTCAGTGTTGGTATTTTATTAAACGAAACCAAAGCTGCAAAATGTAATGATAGAATTTTTAACATTTATTAGAATAATTTTTAAAATTTACCACTTTTAACGTTTTATTATTTATTGAAAAGTATTTAAAGACATGGCTGCGAACAAATGTAATATTGTGGCGAAATTTGTTGTGAGCATTTTTATCATACATTTCTTAATTGGTTAAAAATCAACGGCTTAGGAATATTTGTGTTTTGCAAATTTAATTTTAAATACAGTTAATTGCGCACAGAAAAAAGTACGTATAAATTGAAAATTTTTTAATAAATAAAGTACGTTTTTTCTCAGTGTACTTAAAAACAGTTTTAACAACATTAAAGCAAATAGGTAAAAACCAATTTTATTTGTATTTTCTTTATTTCTTTATATTCTAATATAACAGAGAAAGACATTTTATAAATGCATTATTTTCTTCTGTTCATGAAAAAAAAACATATTTGCAACTCCTTATTAAAGAATAGTTATTTCATTAGCCGAATCAGAATTCCGTCTTTTTATTCGGCAAATGAAAAAATTATTATTTGCAGCTGAAACCAAAATATGGCTTGAATAAAATCACAACAACAATGTCCAGCTCGAAACAACATAAATTCGGCAAACCCAATAAGATCCCAAAAAATAACACAAAAAAATAAGCTGTAAAATTTGTGGCAAATAGAAGTTTGGTTTTCATTCATATACTTATAATATTCTTTTCTTCTTCTTTCGTTACTTGCTGTATTTATTTTCATGTTTACTTCTTCTTGCTGAGCGTCAATAACTCAGACAAACGAGTACATAAACTCGTTGGTTGTCATTGTTTTGGTTTTTCTGTCGGTCGATGGCTGATAGTTTGGAACGAAGTTGGAAGGCTGGATGAAGAATTCTCTTTGTATAATTTATACTCGTTGCTCGTGTCTTGAAGTAAGTGGCGTTAATGCATTTGAATTAGCACATTCAATGGCTAATCCGGAATTAAAAGTTTACATGCTGTTTTTAAGCTACATATTAAAAATTATTAATAACCTGAATAAAGAATTCCAATCGGAAAAGTTTCGCCTACCATTTTTATACTCGCAAATAGAAGTACATTTTAAACTTATTTTGAGTAATTTTATGAACAACGACTTTGTGAAAAGTGTTGATTGTCTGGAAAAATTTAATATACTCGACAAAACATGTATTATCTGAAACGGAAACATCAATAATGCCTTTAACTATAGATTTTTATCATTTAATTAAATGTGATATAGATACTATAATTACACAATGGAAACTCTTAAGACTTTTAAATAGTAATTTGAAACCTGATATGGATGTTTGTGTATTTTGGGAAAAAGTAAGTTTATATAAAAATGGTATGGATGAAAAATGTTTTGAAGAATTGACTGATTTTATTTATGACTTGCTGAGCCTTCCACATAGTTGGGCGGCAGCAGAAAGGAAATTTTTTGAACTATTTCTGATTAAAACTAAACTAAGAAACAAATTAGAGTTAACAATACAACAGTAACAGTACAGTTAACAATATAATGTTGTCCAAAGAACTATGTGCACAAAATGCAGGGCCTCATCACGTTTGGTCAGTAAAAGACATAGGCTGGGCTTAATTTAAAACAATAAATGATTATTAAAGAGGCTTTAATAATAATAATAAATTTATAATATTTTGAATAAGTTTGTTTTCTTTTATTTTTATAATCGTTATCGAGTCATGTATCTCAACCAATGTTAACGTTCTTATTTTAGTATCCAGTCATATACTATTACAGTGAAACCTCTACTAACGGACACCTCTCGTAAGCGGACACTTCTCTTGAGTAGACAGTTTTTCCATGACCAAGTTTTTCGTCCGCTTTTTCGAACAAATTAACCTCTCTTAAGCGGACCCTCTCTTGAGCGGACGTGGACAGTATATTTTCGTCTAGTTGGGCGAAAAACCTCTATTAGGCGGACGCGAACCTCCCTCAAGCGGACACAAACGTCTGTTGATCGGACGCGAACCTCTCTCAAGCGGACACAAACGTCTGTTGAACAGACGCGAACCTCTGTGGGAAGGACGTGAACCTCTCTCAAGCGGACACAAGCGAGAAAAGTAACTGACAAAATGTGTGTAAACATACAAAAATGAAATTGGGGATTTCCCTCATAAAGCGCCTGGCTTGTTTTTTTCTTTTCATTTGCCTTGCCATCGCTTCATTGAGCTATAAAACGTTGCAGTGAATAGACAGACATACGAGATGGCGAACACATATGCAAAATCGTTTTTTAAAGAAAAACAAAAAACTTACGTCAATCGACGATTTCTGAATTTCTTAAGTCATTACACATGAAAAATGTTGAAGTTTGTCAATTACATACTATTTTTCATGATATGAACTGAATTTTTTTTTTATTTTAAACACATATGCGTTAAAAGAATATTATATAATGCGCGATTTTGTTAAATACATAAATACAATAAATGTATTTTGCAGTGAAAAAATTGCCTTTGACATTTGATCATTAATTTATAACAAAATTAAAAGATATAAAACTCAGCCTCTCTATTAAGCGGACACCACTATGGGCGGACAAAAATGGGCTGACGGTGAGTGTCCGCCCCAGAGAGGTTTCACTGTATACGCCTATACAAATATCTATTTATGTGTAAAAATTAACGCATATGTACCCGTATGTGATAAATTTTATTTTAATTTCGTTTTATGTGCAATTTGAATTCAAGCCCTTTTTGTAATGGCTTCAAAACCAATTTTTACGTTAAATTTTTAGTATGTGTTTGTTTTGTTTAATATAATATTGTAAGCAATATATGTATACAAATAAAAAGCAAAACAAAATGGTCCTTTTTTTATGAATTTTGGTTCCGAAACAAAATTATTATAATTTAAACTTGTATCACTCTATAAAAAAACACCCTTTATGTATTACTTCAGGAAAGTCATGAACTAGGATAAATGGGCTAACTCTACTACCGGAGGGGGGAGGGGGTGTTACAAAAACCGCCAAAAAACATCTAATTTTTGCACTTTTTAAAAAAAAAAATTACGCCATTTTGTAAATTTTTTATATTTTGGAAATATCCTATTTTAAAACTTGCCTGACGTGATTACCAACAAAATGTCACCCGCAAAATTACGATACGACATCTGGTTATCAAGAAAGCGGCACCCCGTTTTACGTAGCCATTTTCATCGCTCTGGGAGGGGGATACAAAAACATCGAAACATTAAAATTAAACGGAAACATTTAGGAAATTACGTCTACTTTCACGTAAGAAAAACCCAAAGTCGATAAATTGAAGAAGAACGACTGATCTACAGCAATTTTAAAAAATGTTCTTTTTATGGGCTTGAACTGCAGGTCATACCTTAAAGAAATTTTTAATCCAGCAAGTATTATTTTTTAATCCCTACTTTTGTTTAATTTATCTGGGTCTCGAACCTACGTTTCTAAAAGGAACTTACTTGCATTCTTAATGATAAAAAATAGGCGCAACCTTGTTAACAACTTAGTTGGACGAGTGGATAAGAAGTTAGACCAGCACATCAGAGGACGTGTGTTCAAATCATAACATGGTCAGAGTAAATATTTTATATTTTCTGGACTAGAAAATTTTAAACTTTTTCTTGGATTAAAAAGTAATATTTTTTTGGTGTTTTCCTATATGCAATCCAAGAAAGTTGAACATTTAGTCCAAGATTTTTAACCGTTTATTTTGTATTCTCTTCAAAATATATTGAATACATAATGAACATATCGGGACTGGACTCAGGATTGACAAACCTTTACAGATCAATTTTTTTTGAAGACGTAATATGAAGGTCCAAAGTAGTTATGCCTTTTTTTACAACACAAAATAATGCAGAAAATTTTAAAAAAACTAAAAAACACAGTTTCAATTAAATTGTTTATTTTTGAAAAACAAAGATGAATTCTTAAACAAAAAATTAATTAAATGAGTTCTTTCGGAAGGCCCATAAATTAATTTAAAAAACAACAAAATAGCATAATAATTTTAGTAATTCTAAATACGAATTTGGTGATATTTTTTACAGCTTGTTTAAGAAAGTTTTTCTTAATTTTTTAAGGTCGCATTTAAGTTTTTTAAGTTAGTATTTTGTAATATTTTGTACACGGTAAGAAAAAATGAAGCATTCTATGCTTGAATCAAGCAAATAGACTATCAGTTTACACTCAAGCGTAAATTTCTCAATTCAAGCATTACTTTGCTAGAATTAAGCAAATCTAGAACACATGATATTAAGAAATAAATACTGAATTCAAGCAACATTAGCTTAAAACTCAAGAATATTTTTTCTACATTCGAGTCTAATATTTACTTGAGATAAGAAAAATTTGCTTGATTCAAGTAAACAATTGGCTGAAAACTGGAACAATTTGCTAGATTTGAGAAATTTCTTTTTCTTCAATTTGCTTGATTCAAGTAAATATTTTACTGAAAACTAGAATAATTTGCTCGACTTTTACATGCTTTGTTGGCACACATTGTCGACAGTCATCTAGAACGTAGATTTTGTTGTAGAGCGACTCTTTAACAAAAACTTCAAGATTTTCATGATTGTTGTAATTCGCTGAATTGTTCAAAGGCGACAACTCTGCGTTTGCTTAAATTAAGAAAATATTTTCATAACTCAAGTCGTATTCCAGGTTCTACAATCAAGTATTTTATGCTTGTTTCAAGCTGTTGTTTATTTTGCTTAATTTTGGCAATAAATGCTCGTTATTATTGGTTTTTTCTTAATTTTTGTTTTTAATGCTTGATTTGAGCAAATGAGACTTAATTTTAAATTTTCGTATATCAAGCAAAATATTTGCTTAATATAAGAATATTATTTCCCTCCGTGTAAATTGAGTTCAAGAAAGGATTATGTTTTTATATTTTTCACGTCATATTTTGTACAGATATTAACAAAATATTTTTATTTTTTATTATTAAAATCACATTTTAATATTTCTAAGGTAGTATCATGTGTTTCTCATATTGTGTTATTTTGTACAGATATTTTGAGAAAGTTTTTTACTTAAAATTTTTTTTAAATTACATTCAGGCTTTTCTCAGGTAGAATTGAACATTTTGGTGGAATTTTTTTTTTTATTTTTTTTGCAGTGAAGACAATCCCGTGATCTCGAAAATCCCGAGATTTTAGGACTTGCAATCCCGGGACCGTCGGGACTAAAAAAGTCCGGGATCACGGGATTGGATGCCTTAGTTATGTGAAATCAAAAAATCCGTAGGTTACAAAAAATTCAAAATCGACCTTTAGACTGATTATGATGCACCTTATCATGTTACATGTTTCGCAAAATTTTACACTTCTGCAATTAAAATGGCGTTTTTATTAACAAAGTTCTCAAAGCCCTCAGTTAAAGCGCAACTTACAATTTAGAAAGTTTTTTACTTCTCTCTCTTTTAATAAAAAAATATTTTAATTTAAACTTGCGGCTTTTTCGATTAAATATGAAGATATAAAAAAAATTTTCACTGCCTAGGGGGGCACTTCCCCGCTGCGGAGGACCATGTCTTAACATGTCCCTCTTTAAGAATGTTCATAAATTATTGTTGCGCTTTTTTTATTGATTTACACTGTGATATTGCATTTTGCTATAGTTCAAGAAAATGAATATTTGTTATCAAATTATAAAGTCGACTTTTTTTTTTTTATGACCATGATTGTAGGTCTAGTTATAGATGGAACGATGGAAACACTGCCTGTCGATTTTTTAGAAACCATGAAAAAAGCTCTACGCTAACTGAAGTAAACGAGAAGCTTATAAAAATATTTTATATAATTCTAAGCTATACTTACAGCTAGGGGTGTCCACTTAGAAAATACATCGATGTTTTTTTCGATGGAATGCATCGAGACAGTGCATCGATACTTTCCGATATATCGTTGAGAAACATCGATGTTTTCTAAAAATCGATTACTTTTTCTAGCATTTTATCACAATGATAAAGCCAGCTCCTTTCTTAACTATTTTTAATTTAACTATGACTATTTTAGTGCATTATTCTGTATCACGAACAAGCACACCAACGATGAGAAAGACACGAGAAGTAATACAATTTTGTATGGAAGAAAGTATTGCTTCTCGTGTCTTTCTCATTGTTGGTGTGCTTCTTCGTGATACAGAATAATGCAGTTAATTTATCAAAAGCTCCTACAAAACCCCTGTCCTTGTCCGCACGCTTTTTATCAGTAGTTATCAGATTCAGTTGTTGTTGTTTATTAAAAAATAAAATAAACGCAATAAACTTTAGAATATTGGTTATTCTAAAAAATAAGGTCAATATATAAGAATATTGGTCATAATTATTATAAAAAGTAAAAACGAAAAAAGCCTCCGCAATCATAGAAATTCCAGTATTAATTTCCTATTTCCAGTGTTTTCCTTTTTAATTGACGGTCCTAGAACCAAAGGGGTACAAGTGCAGAATTCCAATTTTTAGTGAAAACTGGTTAAACTGTAAATTAAAAGTACCACGAACAAGTCATCAATGACATTAGACCAATTTAATGTTCTTATGGTGCCCTGGCTGGAGAATGAAATTAAATACTAAAAGGAACTCCTAAAACAGTGGGAGCCAAAGGGGTACAAGTGCAAGGCTAGTTCCTTGAATGCATGAATGTTAGCTTTTTGTGAGATAACAGCGAGTGACTCTCTCATTTTTTCTTTCTTTCTTTATCATTCAGCTTCAGTTCCCACGTGGTTTCGAACGGTGTAGTGCGATCGTGTTTTCTCCGTGTAAGAAAAAAGTGTCAATTTTCGAACTTCACTTCTTTCAAGTGTCCGTCAACCTGTTAAGTTTTAACAAACAATTTGTTTTGAATCAGTGCTTTTTTCCTGTATATTGCTGAATGATGGGTAAGTTCTGAAATAATATTGTTGCTGGGGAAACTATTTAACACATTATTTATATATTTTTCAGCTTCTTCTGATGGAACTGAGGATTGGGATATGAGTTCAGATTCTTGAGAACAGTACGGCCCTGAGCTTCAACATTTCTTATCTCCTACCTCTGGACTCGAAACATCTGCAGTTCCTGTTACGCCACCATCGGTGTCAAACACGCCAGCAAATACAACCCAAGTTAGCAATGAAAAATGTAAAAAGAAGATTGCAAGACCAAAGTCATGGAAAAAGAATGTTCGCAAGTTGTTAAGAGATAAAGGTGAGGCATATATTGACAAAAAAAAAATAATCGTCACTGTGCACGGTCCATAAAATCATATGAACATACCTGCAGGTATAAATGCAACACCAATATATCCGAGATGGCAAGAACAAAAATATTTAATGAATTTTGGTCCCAAGCATCGTGGAATTTGCAAAGTTCGTTTATTTCTTCTTGTGTAAAAAAAACCAAACCCTCTAGAAAAATAGAAAATGCAACAAAAGGAAAGAGTTTAAGCACTATAACCACATTGCTAGATAAGAGAGTGTGTAAACCATTTTTTTTAAAAACTTTAGATATAAGCAACAAAAGGTTTATCAACGTGGTTATGAAAAAAAGTAAGGTCGGTGTTTCTCCTCCAGACCAAAGGGGTCGACACATCCCAAAAAATAAAATAACAGATGAAGCTCTTAACTTTGTTAAAATGCACATTGATTCGTTTCCAAAGTATAAAAGCCACTATTCGCGAGAGGCAAATCCAGACAAACGGTTTTTGAATGAACGTTTAATGTTAGTAAAATGTATCAGCTATACATAGAAAAATGTAATCAAGACGGCAAGCCACAAGTGAAAGAAAGTATGTACAGAACCATTTTTAATACAAGGTTTAACCTATCTTTTCATCGGCCCCATTCAGACACATGTGTGACATGTGATAGACTTGAGCATGAAGTCAGGGCTGGCAACACTCAGGCTGCTACTGAAAGGGAATTACATCAACGAAACGCAGAAGCGGCCAGAAAAGCAAAAAAGGAAGCGAAAAATTTGGGTTTGGAAAACCAAGCTCATGTATGTATATTAGGGCGGGTCAAATTCTGGCTCAGCGAAATTCGTAAAATACATGTAATTTCAAGACTTTTTCTCCACTACAGCATATACAAATTCTGAAAAAAAGCTGTGCGGACTTTCGTAAATAGATTCATACACATACATTCATACATTCATATTTTATAATTGAGAACAAAATCTATTTACGAAAGTCCGCACAGCTTTTTTTCAGAATTTGTATATGCTGTAGTGGAGAAAAAGTCTTGAAATTACATGTATTTTACGAATTTCGCTGAGCCAGAATTTGACCCGCCCTAATGTATATGCTTTGATTTGCAAAAAACACTGCCAACACCTATGCTTACCTGTAGCAAGGTTTATTATTTGAGGCAGTTATGGGTGTATAATTTCATGTCTATTAAAATTTATCGCTGGCTTGTCTCCGAGCGTAAAGCACATTACTGCTTTTAGTGACAATGTTGGGGGTCAGAATAAAAATAAAAACATTTTAAAGTTCTGGAATTATGTGACTAGATACACGCACATTGAGACTGTCGATCATAAGTTTCTTGTTTCTGGGCACTCATTTATGGAGTGCGATCAGGATTTCGGACGCATCGAAAAGAAAAGGAAAGCCACATCCGTCATATACACACCGGATGAGTGGGTTGACCTGGTAAAACACACGAGTAAAAAGTTTCATGTTGTTTAAATGGAACGCTCCGATTTTAAAAATTTTGATTTCATGGACAATATTGTTAACTGTGAGGTAAAAGGAATGAGATCTATTTCTTGGTTTCATTTCGAGAAAAGCAACCCTGACATGCAATTTATGAAAAACTTCGTGAATATTAACATTCCATTTACAGAAGTGAAAATTTTGAAAAAGCGAGCAGGAAGGCCTCCTCATTCTCCTGTTTTAAATGAACTTCACAAAGAGCCTCTAAAAATTAAGCTGGCAAAGTTTAAAAATCTTATGGAGCTATTGCCATTTGTTCCGCCAATACACCATCACTTTTTTAAATCGTTGACGTATGAGGAACCCCATCACAAAATAGAATTGAGTGTTGAACCGAATGACGGAGACTGCAATGAAGAGGACGAAGACATTGAGTCTGACTATGACTAAAACTATATGTTATTAATAAGTTTTGTTTTAAAAAATAGAAAATGAATTTATTTAGTTTTATGATATGGAGTTAAAATAAGTGTTGTTTTAAAAAATAAAACATGAATATAATAACTTTTATGTTATACATCTAAAAAAAAATTTGTTCTAAAAAATAAACATCACATTTAGAGAGTTAATAAAAGTATAAGTTTTATTCAATTTCGTAAGTCTGGCCTGTGAAATACTTTATATATCTGCCCTAGTAGGGCTGTTCACGACATAGTGGGAAAAAAATTTTTTATCTGATCTAAACGCATAGTAGTTTATTTTGTGCCAGTTGGAGTGCAAACAAGACCTGCAAAAATGATATTCAATCCAACAACGTTTAGAGGTTGCTCAACGCTCCCTATGAGTTTAGATCCGATAAAAATTTTTTGGAACAGCCCTACTGCCCTACACACCTAACTTTTCTATCTTTGGGAAACAAGTAACCCAGGATGAAAATAGAGGGTACAAGTGCAAAATTTTAGGGGGTCGCGCGACAAAAACTCAAATGTAGAGTTAATAATAGGTTTTTTTTGTGGCAGTTTTATATTTTTTATTTTAACTTACTTTCAATTAAAAAAAAATTGTTCATTAAATACTAAAATACTACGAAATATTTTTTAAATAAAAAACAGTTTAACCTTATTTTTCTCAGAACTACTTTACATGCACTTGTACCCCTTTGGTTCTAGGACCGTCAATTATTTTTCTTTATTTATTTTTTTATATAATAATTTCACTGGCACAAAATACACTGTACTGTTCAGTCTGCGTGAAACCGGGTTTCTTAGGCAAAGGAGGTGAGGCAGGCGACGTGAGGTGCGCGAAATTTCACTCACCGAAAAAGCTGTAGTGACGATGGACTGACACGCACACATAAGCGAAGTCTTCATATCCCTCCAGGAAAAATCGGAAGGCTTCCATCTGAAAGTAATAAAGAAACATTCCCCACCGTATCTTTTGAAAGCTTTAGGGTAGTTTTGTATTTATATTGTTTCCCCACCGCATTTTTTGGAAGCTTAAGGGTAGTTTTGTATTTATATTGTTTCCAAACCGCTTCTTTAAGAATGCATGTGGAAACTTTTATTTATTGTCAAGCAATGACAATAGAAAATATTAAGATCATTGTTTTCTAGCCGCTTATTGTAGAATTCGATAGTCAGTGGTAGCGCGCTCGACTGTCGCTCAGGGTCCCGGGTTCGAATCCTGGCCGAATCCTTTTTCATAACAAGGGAGAGGAATGTTTCCACATTAATTCTTAAAACAGGGGAGAGGACTGCTTCCAATTCACTTTTGAGGACAGCGGAGAGGAATGTTTCCATATGACTTTTTAACACAGCGGGGAGGAATGTTTCCCTCTAATGACATGCAATGGAGTGTGCAACAAAGGGGAATGCTTCCTACATTCCATGGAATGTTTCCTGGTAACATCCGGGAATGCTCCTTTCCTGCTCATTTCCTGGAGGGTTTGAATAACTGACTGCTCACGCAGACTGAGCACTACAATGTATTTTGGGCCATTAGGTGGTTAAAATTCATTCGATGTTATATGAAAATACATCGATCCATCGAGTTTATCAAAAGCGTTTCAAAACATCGGATCAAGTCGATGTATCGAATTGTAAACATCGAGTTGTCGGTTTAGGCCAAAAAGGAACACATTATATGTTAAATTAAGACAATTCAACTTCAACGAATGCTAAAATATCTAGTTAAACCGAGTTTAAAGTCCAATTTTGGTGACTTAAGCTAGGTTTAATTTGACTGAAGTTTAAACTCGAACTGAAAAACTAGCCGTAATAATAACTTGTAACTATAAATGTATATAAAATCACCTTTTTTAATTTTATAAGATTACTAAAAATTTTATTTTGTCACTGTCTCTAATTTGTTGCACGAGCTACTTTTAACAAAATTTCAAATGGCTTCACTGCTTAAGAATGACGGTAATAAAATGTATGCCCATTTTTTCGAAAGTACCAGAGTTGCATTTTCTAAAAAGTATTGCTACTACAAATTTTTTTGAGCTTTAAAAATTGTATGCATTGCTGTATACATCAAAAACCACTGTTCCTAATTAGTTGTACGTAGCTGTATCTCTTCTGGTTACAATAGGGCTATTCCCGATTACGGGCAAATAGCGTGGCATCGTGGCATTTGCAAAATATGATGGCAAATATTTTCAACACAACAACAAAATGTACAGATTTGCATTTACCCGACTGTGTCAAATTTGCAACACTAAAATCGCATTGCATACAGTCGAGCATGGGCAACTCTTATTTACCAATCAATCAGCTGTCACATTTTAACCAAACGCCGCTAATAAAACAAAATGAACAGAATCTGATATGGAACTCACTTTGATAAATAATACACTTTGATAAATAATAATGAAAAACACCACAAATACTGTTCGTGCTGTTTTGTTTTTTCCTCCAAAACAGCTGTGAGTTTTGTTTGCAACAGTTTTCTAAAAAGTGTGCTCACAGTGGATGGCAAATATTTGGTAGGGCATACATTTGCAAAGCTATTTGCCCGTAACTGGGAATAGCCCTAATATGTATATTTCTGCAAACTATTAAACTTCAAATATGTGCACATATTCACACATTAGTTATCAACCGATAATTCTATTAGCGTTGCTGTTAACGTACTTTTAAGATATAGGGCAAAATGTGTTTAAGTTGTATGGCAGCTGCCACGCTCACTTGTCTTGAATCGCACCGAAATTTTTAACACTTTTTGGAAATCACATATTAGACGTATATGTTTGATTTTGTTATCGTTATTTATCTCATTTTAAAGACATAGCGCAATATGTGCTTAAGTTGTATGGCAGCTGCCCAGCCCACTTCTCTGAACTTTATAAAATTCTTTTTTTTTCACTTTCCTATACCTTAAAAATCGAAAACTACCAAAAAAGTCCACAAAATAAAATTGTCCGTCCAACGTGTACCAATTGAAAAACTGTGGGTCGCTTGCAGGACCTTTTTTGTCCAACAACGGCCGTACAGAAGCCGTTTTGAAAAAATTCCGGCTGTACAAAGAGCATACATTGACTGAACAGTGATTGTACAGCCATGCGGCCCATATTCGACCGTTGTTCGCAACATTTTTACTCGGGTGAGAATCGATAGTAGTGATAGCTGCAAACCATCAATAGTGACAAAGGGCGTCCGCAGGATTTGTTCTGGTTGGGAGGGGGGGGGGGTAAAAGCATAAAGGAGTCTAAAATGCACATAAAGTAAATGAAACCTATATAATTCTATTTTCTGAGATTTTTGGTACTAATATTGTTATCATGATACACCGGTTGACACACGCTTGTATACATAATATATATAAATTATATAAATTATATATATTTCAAAGAGTGTTAAGAAATCTTTCTCGAATCATGCCCGAAACATTTTCAAATTTAATTTTTTTTCATGTAATTTCAAAAAGTTTTTCTCAACAAATATTCTTAGCAATTTAGAAAATGAAATAATGTGAGGTCTTCTTTATTTTTAAATAAAATCGCATTAATTACTATTTAGCCCCCAAGTTTTCTTCTTTTTAAATAAGAATATAAAAATTCCCAATATTCTTTTTTTTTAAACGAATAAAACCAGCAAAGTTTTTAGACCATTTTTTCCATTTTTTGGAGGCCTAAAACTCATAAACCAATTGCGAGCGGCCTGAAATTTATCAGATTTGGATTGAGGAGGTTAAAATCCATATAATCCGCAAAAATTAAGAATTAGAGTTGTCGCTATTCTTGAAATGTTCCCGCATGGACATAAACTGACCTATATTTTTTCAACATCAGTTCTAGCAGCATGCAAGTTACTAAAATCGAGTTTGCAAACATACCTAGTAGATGAATTATTTGAAAAACGTATTTTTTTTAATTCACAACGTATAAATGAATATATAAAGAGGTTCATGTATAGATGGGTTTTGGGCTCCATTAATTTTCTAAACATATTTCAGAACCTCCCTGCAAGGCTTGATTCTGAATCCTGGATGTAATATAAGCACGTGACGCCAAAAAATCCAGAAAATTCTCATATATGGACGCCTGTTAAAAAATGTAAAATTGAAGAAATATAAAATAAATGTTTCAAATCGAGTTTCCCATTTAAATTTTAGTCATAAAAAAAAACGTACCAGTTTAAGATACCAGAAGATATTCTAAAGTAAAAGCGATTTCTTAACAAGAATTTGCAATCAGGTTTCTTTAAAAATAAGTGCTTGATCTAAAATTAGCCTACGTTATTCAGAATTTCCTAAATTTTCTTTTCGTATTTAATTAAGAAGCTTTGCCCTTGCCTAGATCGCTGCAATATTCTCAAATGTAAATGCTGCAAGATGGTTAGCAATTTTATTAAGTTTACGAAAAATTAATAAATTTTCCAAATTGGATCATCTTTATGACCGAAAAACGATTTTTTAAGCCGACTTTTGGGAAAACATTTATTTTTTAAATTTATTTTACTTTTTCTTCTTGTGTTTAATTACTTTAAAACATAAATGTGCTTATCGTCCAAGTTCATATGCGTTATCGGCTTAAATGCCCCTTACCATCTGTTGCGCCGCAGAATGATCTTCGACTAATAGGAGAATCATTCCTTATCATTCCTCAATTTCTTGTACGAATAACTTCGTACTTTCTTCCATTGCATTCGTAGTATTTACTAAAGGCTTCATACTATTAAGTATTAGTTTAGTTTAAAAAAATTTACAACCGAAATCTTTTAGCCTGATTTGTTTCCGGTGTTACAACAATTACCGAATATAAAGAAAGGTATGATTGCAAGGTGGCCGTAGTCTACTGCAAGAGTACGTGGCGCATAAGCTAAAAAACCGTGATTCAAACCCCAGTTCAGATAGAATATTTTTTTTTCATTGTTTGTAAATGTAACAAATGTATTCGTACAACATACATTTCTTTTTGTACAAATACGAATAAAATTTTTGTTATATGTACCAAACTACGTCCAATCTACAAATCCTATTCGTGACTGGAAACTACGAATTAAATTCGTAGAATGGACGCAATTATTAGAATTATTTGCACACAAAATTTTTTGAGTGTACGAATACGTATTGAAAAGTGCCTGTGAAACAAGGGTAAATGAAATAGTATCGTAATTTATCACTGCAACTGGTAAAACATACTATTAAAAAATGCAAGCATGGTTTAGCTTAGCTTTATTTATAAATATACATTTAATGAAGTATTTTTGAGTTCTCTTCAAAGTATATTAACATACATAATGAACATATCGTTATATAAAATCAAAAAAGGCGTAAGTTACAATAAATTCAAAGACGACTTTTTGATTGATTATTGATGCACCTTATCAAAATACCTGTTCCTGCTAAATTTTACACTCCTACAACTAAAAACGACATTTTTATTAAAAATGTTCTAAAATCCCTAAGTTTGAGCGCAACTTACAATTACAATAAGTTATTGTAATAACAATTTAGAAAGTTTTTTCACTCTCCCGTAAAATTTTTTAATAGTCGCTTACGACTTTTTGATTTAATATGAAGATATTTGAAAATACTTCACTGCCTAGGCGGGGCATACGCCCCCTTCTCCCCCCTGCGGACGCACATGATAGTGACGATAATATTTACTATCGATAGTTTTCCCCTACAAACCATTACCTGATCCTGCTACCAACTTAAATTTACAAATATAAATGAAAAGAGTACTTTTAACCATCTTTTTTTTTTGTCTTTTCCTCTTTTTTGTACACACAACTATTTTGAATAACGCAATTGAAGCGCAACAAAAATTAAAAGCAAGTGAAACATTGGCCGCATTCAGCGCAGATAACACTTGGCAACTGTTGTGTGAAAATTCGCTGAATGGTCGAATTTCGAGAGCGCTTACTAAAACTGATCAGGCAGCGGACGCCATTTAAACGAGCGAATAAATTATATGCTACATGAACACAACTGTTTGCTTAACTGTCAGATGCTGTTACTGACGCTGTTTAATTAATAAACACAGAAAGAACGCAGCAAATTTAAGTGAGAAACCTTTGCAATTGAATTAAATTTACATAAAAATTAAATATAATTAAATTGAATCTAACTTCTGACGTATAAAGGAGCAACACATTCAGAGAAAAAAATCGTGAACTAAGGTAGCGCTACCATTACAGTTTGCAACAGTTGTCTGCGCTGAAAGCGGCCATTCTTAGCCTAAAAACTATACAGAAGAAAAATATGAAGAAGAACAGCAGAACGCTACACGTTATGCACTTAAAGTAGTATAAAAGAAGAAGACAATCAAAAAATGAAATGCAACCAAGTGGGTAAACGAGCGGAAGAACGCCTGTTACTTGCAACAAATGATGCAAGTAGCGGAGTCGGGAACAGCAAGGAAGATGCTTTTGTATTAATTTTTTTTTTTTTGCCTTTTTTGTGTTAATAAATATATGTAGGTACCTATATTAATTACTCGTTTATCTTCGTGTCTTGACTTCGGCTGCCTTTGGGAACAACTGTTGCCAAATTGCAATTATAGCAACAAAAACAATGTAAACAGTAGCTTTTGCAACACATACGAACTCATGGCTAGATGCATTCTAGAAGAGTGCGCTTAAAATACGAAAAAATTGTTGTTATTGTTGTTGTTGTTGTTGTTGTTGTTGTTGTTGTTGTTGTTGTTGTTGTATAGGTCTTGCTTCTACGTGGTTATTGTTGCGTTTTTTGTTGCTCTTCTATCTTAAATTTGCACTCGAAAAACGTTTAATTTTTAACTTTAAGCCAAGCCATTTTCCATTCTTTGGCTATTGTGCGAAATTTTCAGCGCGACACACGTCCGGCTGAAAGAAACTTGGCGCCCTGGACAAGAAAATAGCAATAAAAGCTGAAGATGGGTGATGTTCTAATATCATTTCAAACTTAGAGGGAATATTAAAAATTTTTGATTAAGGTAACATATCGTCGCATAACATATTTATTTTTTTTTATTTAACATATCGTCGCTGCGCCTACAAAAATGGTTTTGTGATTTTAGGCAATTGTTTTTTATTGAACATGTTATCAACATATCAGCGTTTAAATTTCAAAAACAGACTTAGGTTTAATCAGTTATTTTGACAAAACTATAATTAAATCGTTGTGTTAGCCAACTTTTAGAGAACATTTGTTCTATTCATAATTTCTACGCTCCAAATTTAAGTTGTTATAACTATACATTAGGGTGTCCCAAATGAAAACCGTTGTTCCAATTTCATAGTTGCTCAATCTGTTTTTGAGATTTTTTCAGTTTTTCGCGCTAAGCGAATCTACCCTAAAAATCAGGTTTTTCGGAGATTTTTCGAATTTCAAGAATAACTGCTCCAATAACAAACACTTTGTAAGTTTTTGAGTCATCATTTCGAAAGAAAAATGTCCAAACTTTACGTTTATGTACATAAATTAGAAGTTTTGGCAATTTTTTTTTTTGTCATTCAGGTCATATATTTAATTTTTTCGTAAAATTATCGTAAATTTTTTAAAAAGCTCTTCATAACTCTTAAAATTTCCATCAAAATGAAAAAAACAAAATGATGCAGTTAGAAATGTGGTAAAATTCTTAACAATTTAAAAAAACATTTCTTGGTTTTACTCTTGCCGTTCCAAAAATATAGCTTTGAAATCTTTGTAACCGTTGATTGAATCGTTAAATTGTTGGTTGGTGTATCGATCACGAAATTGCTAAGAATATGCAATGTGTAAGGCTGCCCTTTCAAACAGCTGGGGAAAGCATGCAAAGTGTAAATCTGCTCAAATAATAAAAAAATTTTGGGCGGTTGCAGCTGGGGCGAATATTTGCACAGACTTATACGGCTGTGCGTATAATCACCCAAGTTGCAATCGCCCAAAAGTACGAAAATGAACGATCGCCCAAAAAACCGTCAAAAATTTTTGGGCGATTGTTCA
Organism: Dichetophora obliterata; assembly: GCA_963920525.1. Lineage (NCBI taxonomy): Eukaryota > Metazoa > Arthropoda > Insecta > Diptera > Sciomyzidae > Dichetophora > Dichetophora obliterata. The sequence continues at coordinate 234,431,737 of OY986435.1, read as the reverse complement.
TTTCGGGTTTGGGCTATTGTTCGTTTTGCTTTTTTTGGGCGATTATTCATTTCATGATTTGGGCGCAAGTTTGCAGTTTTGATCGATTGTTCATCGCTTTTTTGGGCGATTATTCATTTCACAATTTGGGCGATTATTCGTACAGCCGTATTAGTATGGTGTCATGTTATACTCGACCAGTGCTCTATAAATAAATAAAATTAACAATCACAAATTTGTACTTGTAAATTACAAACACAAGTTTGTAAAAAAAACTCGTTCCGCGAATTACAAATCATAAATTTACGAAGCCATACAAATTGTAAAAGATACGTTGTGAATAACAAGTGTTAAAAAATGCTGTTCTACGAAATTTTTAGATGACTTGCAAATAACAATTTTTTTTTTACAAATTTGTGACATTGAAGAGTTAGTTAAAAAACTTAAGTGTATGTTTGGTTTTACTAGTAGTGCTTTTAACTTTATTGCCAACTATCTTGATGGAAGAAAGCAAAGAGTAAAGATTGGCAACCGTTTTTCCGATTATAACGATGTTGAAATGGGTGTGGCCTAAGGCTCAATTCTTGGGCCTTTGCTCTTTAGTATTTTTATTAATGATATTTAATTGATCATTTTTATAATGATATGATATGCAGAAAGATACGTGTTTGGCCTGAGACGCTTTGAACATGTATCTGAAGAGAGTAGAAGCATTTTAGGTTGTAGTATTATGAACGGGTATGGGTACCACCATGATTCAATCAGAATAAGGTTATGTATATATTTGACATATCCTTATTTTATGTAAACAAACACATATTCTCTCTCTGAAATTAATGACAAACGGGGTTGTGTAGTCTTCTAAAAAAAATGTATCATTTCAGTGTTTCGGTGCGTCTTTTTTTTAAAAAAAATTAGTTCTTGTTTTGCTACAATTGTTTTAAAAAAATACTGCTTTTTTCATTACTCTTAAGGGAGATTTTAGGCAAAATCGGTTAAAATTAAGGTAATTTTGGAAGATATTTTTTAAAATAGTATAATATGTATTCGAAAAACTTTGTTTGCGTGTTAATTTGACATCGCCAGCTTAAGTAACAAAATTTTCCTACATATATTCTGTATATATAAAGATAGCGCAAAAAAATGGTGAAAATCGACCCACATGATAGCGCAGCTCAAAAGCGTTTTTAAACAAACAAAAAAAAATGCATTTGAAAATCGACTTTGAATGCACATATTTTACCAAAACGGAAAGAAAACTAAGGAAATTATAAAGCGACGAAAAAGTAGTAAAATTTATGTTATTTTTAACAATACTGTTGCGTGTAAAAACTAGACAAATTTTACAAAAACGCTAATTTTGGTAAAAGTTATGTAGAATTACATTACGAACAGATTAAAATGAAAATATGTTTAAAAAAACTATGTTTTAACAAAAACGCGTTTAAAGCTATTCTGGTTAGTTAAAAGTACTCTGACGCACCGGGTTTTTAGCACTGTAGAATCTGAATTATAAGCGGATTTGATAGATTTTTACATAGTTTTGAATAGTTTTACAACAATAATCAATTAAGAAAAAAAAATTTTTTCAAAAAATTGTTTGCCTAAATCCTCTTTTAATATTTTGATGATAGGCAAGCTTAATTTTTATTAGCGAGATTTAAGTAAGTCTCCTGAGATTTAATCCTGTTCGATGTGTAAATATGACTAATATTAGATTAGTTTTAGTGTTTTTACATTAAAACTAAATATATGAAGAAGTAAGTCTTAATTTAAATTAAACTATAATTAAATAACTATATTCATACTGTTTGTAACAAAGAACTACAAAAAGTTTGAATTGCATAAATTTTATAATGAAAACCATGTTTTAAAATTGAATGAATTTTCAGTACATTCTTTAATGCAAAGCTTAATGTTTTGGAAATATTCGCATGCAAGGATTATAAATTTTCTGTGTACTGTGTTGTGCACATATTACTTTTATTCTTTTTTTTACTGTTTTACAACAAAAACGTGGCAATTATATTTTTTAAAACTCGTAATATAATTTTGAGTCAAAGCAAATAAGTTATAGAAAATGTAGTATAAAACGCAGTAGTTAAATGTGCCTTTTAACCAAGTGCTTATTTTGATATAAAAAAAAATACTCTTTTGTTCTCCTCGCATTATTAGGGTATCTAAGTCAAAGAAGTAAAATATAAGGAAGTGGTGTAGTATCACAAAAGTGCGGCATTTTCCATATTGGTGTTGGTTCGCACAAATACATGAACATTCAAACACGGTCGCATTAGGTTGCATTACAAAAAAAGGCCCAAAAGGTTTCTGATTATAATAACATATTTACAGATTTAGGCTTAAAGTTTTCGCTATTTTGTTTGTTCTTATCCAATAGCAATAAAAGATTGTATTTCCACACCACCCTTGAGGTATACAATTTGGTGCGTTACCGATTTTTTTGGGTGTTCTGTTCCCCAGTAGGCCTATTTCACCCGAGAGAAAACAAAAATATTAGTAAAGTAAAAATGTATGGTAAAAGCTATCTACTGGGTTTGTATGCATTTATATTAATGCATTAAATTTTAAATATATTAATAAAATTATAAATAATTATATATGTTAATAAATTATATATAAAAAAATGGATTTCAATAAATTAAGTGAAGATAAATAAAATTAATTTCTTTCTGAACACCTTTAAAATGAATTGTTTTATTCAACTTTTGCCTTATAGTTGGCTTTTCATTATTTATTTTAGATATATAAAAATATCTAGTTTTTAAAAATATTTAAATTAAAGATTTTTCTACAATATTCAAATGACCGGAAGACTTAATATGACCCTCAAATATACTTTTGCCAAGCAAAAAGTGTTGTGTGTTCAACAAAATTTTATTGTAATACATTTTATGCAAAATAGATTTGTCTTTATCTAATAATTTTGTTTGTACGACCAGTTATTTTTCAGCAATAATGCAACCGGTTCAACTGATTTTGAAGGATTTTTCAAATACCCCTTTGATTTAAAACTTATCAACGATTCCTGGCTACTTTCACCCTCTAAATCCATTTTATATTCATTGCATTTCTGGATTGATTGCAATTTAAACACAACAAACCCTGCTATGTACTTAGCTACATGACCTGTATATTCAGTTAAAATCTAGCATCTGTTAAATAATTATGGTCGTTAAGAAAAGAACAGTCCATGTCGTCATCATTTTTAATAAATAAATTAAATATTTATTTCCTTTTATTTAATTTAAAAAATTTTTTATTTGTTGCGTTATTTTATTCTTTATTTTTGCCTTTATTCCACACACTTCATATTATACACTGTATTCGTAAACTTTCTCGAATTTTATCTCCTAAGCCATTTGAGACCGACATTTTATTATTGCACTTTTGGACTAAGGAGACCCAAGTACCTTTAATAAAAATTAGAAAAAAATTATTAACGCGTGGGCCATAAACTGCACTTGTGACCTGAAAACACGAAAACACGAGCGCCCTTAAATGTGTGGAAATATGTAAATTGAATACGCCCCTGAAACACTTTGACATTTCAATCCCTTAAAATTGGCGCGGAAACAACGTACTCCAATTTGCTTTTTTTCACTTATTTTCAATTAGAAATGCACAAATTTTCACTTTAAATAACTTTTTTAAACACAATAAATTATAAATAACGTTGTTCCGTTTAAAAAATCCAACTGGTGTTCATATACTTACTTATGGAAGGAAACCACATTATTCTTCAAGTTTTGACTACTTGAACAGTTTTTTACAGCACAACGCATGTTTGTATAGTTGTTTATATCATAAACTTTACTAATCTCACTGAAATTATCAATAAAAATAGCTTTTAATTAAGCATTTAATATAAGTAATTTTTTTATCTAATACTTCGACTGACAAACGATCCAAATGTCAAAAAACTATTCGTCAAAACTAAGTGTCAATTCACGAAACATACCGCAGTACACATAGACCCTGTTCTCACTCGCCTTAAAAAAGGCAGAGTAATGGCGTTATTTTGACACTATGCATCTGTCAGGTGTTCTTACTACCGACTTTTTTAAGCCCGCCTTATTTTGCATTCCGAGAACAGTCCATAAATGTGGTGTTAAATTTCGGAGAATTCATTACTTTGTAAGTCTTAAATTAAACAGCAACGCAAACAGAAAACCCAACCAATACAAAACAAAATTTATTTGCGCTAAAACATAAGAGAACCACGAGGAAAATGAGGCACATTGAAACTTCAAAGTAACAGACGTCAAAATGAATCGCAAAATTTTTAAAATTTTTGAAAATGCTGCCTCACGTAACTTGTCACCTTCCCACTTCCCACCTTACCTGTAGACGTCAAAATTAATCCGATGATCCGCCTAACGTAAGGCGCGTGAGAACAGGCTCATACACTGTATGTGAGGGCAACACCACTTCCTTATATTTTATTTCTATGATCTAAGTTCATTCTTGTGAGTAAACGTCAAATCTCTGCATAACCTATATGATTGAATCATGTGCACCACTACATTTAAAGCTTTACGTTGTTTCGTTCTCTTTGCACTGAAAAAAATTTATACGCAAATCCAATGTATAAAAATTAATTGTTGTGTGCTCGTTTTTATGCGCTGCAATACATTCATTCGATTGTGATAACACTTTGTCAACTTGTTGCTTACACTTGTGCGAACAATACAGGCATAGTTAAAATTTACCAGCCCAAAAATAAATAAAAAAATTGCGATATCGAATAGCTTTGGAGTGACGTGTCGCACAGCCCCGAAATTCGGTAATCGACCACAATTTACTCGTGCTGTTTTACTGATAGCGTTTTATGGGCGTTGGGGGTGTGGCAAAAACGCGCCAAGTTTCAGCTAGTTTAAAATAAAAAAAAATAAAAACCGATTTTTTTTTTAGTTGTTCACTGTTGTTGGTGTACTTTATTTTTAAAGATTATATCAATTTTGTAAAAACTTTTATTTAAAAAATTTATGTCTTTATTGGACAATATATTTTTCTATTCTGAAATTTTCATTTTAAAACAAATTGAAACATAAAAATTGAAATTGATTGAAAATAATTTTTTACATTACAAGTAATGTAACAAGTAATATAACAAGTAGATAATATAAGTATTATCCTCTACATATACTCTCCCTCCAGTGAAACGATTACAATAAATTTGATAATATTTATAACAATATTTGATGACAATAGTTAATATTAAAGGTAACTTTCTTTTTTTGTGTTAAATGCGAAGGTGATGTTTGATGAGTATTTGAAGTAATTATGTGGGCTGGTTTTAAATTATCGATCGGAATTGATCTTATAATATTTCCATGTTGTATTTTAAATGTTCTATCGAATTTTTCAATCACTTTAAAAGGTCCTTGAAAAGGAGGTTGAAGGTTTGCTGGTCGATTTACTTTAACGAAAACGTATTCACAAGTCTTGAGTGATTTTGGTAAATAAGAAGAATTTTTATTGTGATGAACTACTTTCGAACGAACTTCGGAAAAATGTTTTCTTAGTTGTTGAAGAGTTTCTTAAGAGTTATCAGTATCATTTTGACTAGAAACAACTAATTCTCCAGGCAATCTAAGAGTTTGACCGTAAACTAGTTCTTCTGAAGAGCATTCCAGATCTTCTTTAATAGCAGTTTGTAAACCAAGAAGAATCCATGGTAAATGTTCTGACCAATGTATCGAATCGTTCGAAGCTACAATTGACGACTTTAATTGAAGGTGAAAGCATTCTACCATTCCGTTGGCTCTTGGATGATATGGAGATGTATGAATTTTGTGTGACCCAAGTAATTTAGTTATTTCCTCGAACATTTTTGAAGTGGGACACCAAATCGTGGAACGTAATTTTGAACAAAAGCATTTGCTATTGTACTGGTCAAAATGTTTTTAAGTGGGTAAACTTCTGGCCAACGAGTGTGTCTATCTATAATTGTCAATAAATATCGATAACTGTTAGATATTGATAATGGTCCTACTAAATCCATGTGGATATGTTCAAATCTACCCAAAGGAATTTCAATTTTCTTAATAGGAGTTTTTGTGTTAATATTAATTTTTGATTTTTGGCAATTAAGACAGCTAGATGTCCATTCATTTATTTGATTTCGCATGCTTGGCCAAAAATATTAAGATTGCATTAAACGTCTTTTTGTACGAATTCCAGGATGAGATAATGAGTGTACTTTCTCAAAAATAATTCTTCTCATTGAATTTGGAACATATGGTCTCGAAGAATTGCTTGAAATATCACACCAAATTTTAATGTTTAAAATTGGAATAATAATTTCTTTTAAATTATGATTAGAAGTTGGAGTTGATATAAACGATTTCAGTTCTTTGTCAGATTGTTGTTCTTCGAATAGTTTTAAAAAGTTAATGTTTTCTGTTGAAATTGCTTCAATATATGGAATTCTGGAGAGTGTATCAGCTACAATATTGTTCAAGGGCAATAAATTGATTTTTGTGAAGAAGTATCAACAAACGCACCCAACTTGTCCATTTCTGACTTGTGCTCTTGTAAAGATGAAATCAGTGCGTTGAAACTACTAAATTTCAAGTTTGAGCACAATTTTCTCTGAATTTTTCATAATAAACAAAATTTGGTTTAGCATCAAATTTGTGATTTTTTTTAATTTTTTTTTTTAATGACGCCAAACTTATAAACCTATTTTTAAAAAAAACAAAGTTAAATATACTTGAAAATTTTACTTCGAACAGTTCTTATATAGGACAATTCCAAGCTAATCGATAACGAACTAAAAACATTAAAGTTGAAGATATTATTTAAATTGCCGTATTTCTATATGAAGAAATGGTCTGTCTTTCATGTAATGTCGCTAAAATTCCGAATTAATGATACTTTGGGATATTTTTAACTTTAAAGTCAAGTGTATCAAGTACATTTTATAAATTTTTTGGAGTAGATATCTTGCAAGCTTGTGCTTCAAGTGTCAAAACACTGTCAGTGAAAAACTAAAACTCAGAAAGCTAAAAGACAGAGTATGAAAATTTAATGATGCTCTGGAAAATTGAATACTTATCCTGCGCGAGCCACTTTTTGGAGGTTGAAAAAACACTAACTAACTGTAACGCCCGTCCCCATAAAAAAGAAAAAAGTTATTTAAGTCCGGAATTATAATATCAGTTATTGTCCATTTTTGTGATAGTTATCTTAGGCATAGCGCTCAAAGATTTCCGTGGTATTTTCTAATTTTTGTTTTCGCATTTGCCCTTTATAGCGAGTTGAAAAGATGTAACGCCCGTCCCAACATTTTTTTCGAAGCAATCCTCCGAAGGTGAGTTAAGGTAAAATACACCACGTCACAAAATTATAATCCCACTAGATTTTTACTTACATCTTTTGTTGTGGGTATGATAACATTTTTCTACTTTTACCGTTAGACAAGTGTGTTGAGACAAATTTTTGTAAATATATAACAAACACCAACAATAACATTAAATGAGAAAATATTAAATACGAAAAAGGCCGCTATCGCAAAATTACGATCGCACTTCATAAAGGGTTTTTTTCCCAGACATATTTATATTGTTTATTTTAGTAATGGGTTATGTTTCCATTTTTTTTTCTACAACCTCTAAAATCCGATTTGGCATTGAGTCAAATAAATTCTGAACGTTGCTGGCTGAAGTCGTCCCAGGCTTGTAGAATAGCTTGTTGCAGCTGTTCCTTCGTGGAGTATTGGGTATTTTCTCTATAAACAACGCGAACTAAAGCACCCCACCCCACATATTTTCCATGATATTGACATCAGGAGAAAATGATGGCCACTCAAGAACGGAAATTTGATGGGTTCGAAACTAACGTAAAATAGCGTTCGATGTGTTTTAAATATATTTTTGAAAAATATCGGAGTTTTCGTCGTATATCCCGTCAGTATCCATTGTAGTCATCTAGTCCATCCAAATTAAACTTATTTTCATCAGAAATGATTATCTTAAAAGAAAATTTCGAGAAATGATAAATGTACAAAAAGATACATTTTGTTCGAAAATCGTACCAGGTTCCAATTAAGTAGCATTCTGCCTTTATTTCTCGCAGGCTTTTTGTGCTGTTGCTAGTTGTTCGTAAAACACGACGAATTTCATAATTGCCGAAACTTTTTTGCGTCCACGCTGATTGTTTTTCGAACCATAATTTTTATTATGTTTTACAAAATTTCGCACTACTCTACTCGATCACTTCTCCCGGTCAAGCAACTTATTTAACAAAAGACTTTTTTCTGAAAAATATGCTTAGATTTTACCTTTTTCACGCTCTGTCAACTCTTTTAAACGTGACATTTTGCAATCGACTGCAGAAAATTTTTTCACTGCTTTTTCTGATTTATTAAAAGATTTTATGTGAAGCAAACTATTTTGCTTTAACAAAAAACTGAAGAACTGTTATAAAAACCAACCAAAACTTTAGTGTACTCTTTTTATTTCACTAAATGGCCTCAGTAACTTAGTACAAAATGGATTTCTGTGCTATTTTATATATTATTTAGTACACGTAACGCCCGTCCTAATTCATGTAACGCCCGGCCCAGTACTAAGTATTTAATAATAAGCTTAATTTTTATTTGACCATGTTTTTTTCGACACAGTGCTTTCAACCAATAATTTTTCTAGCGAATATGATTAAACTGTCTTTTTGAAATAATATAGTTTGGCTAAACTTTGCAATTTTTTAGAGCATTGCAGGAATTCTTTTCTTGTGCTTGTAACGCCCGTCCTTGCAATATTTTTGAAATAACCACAAGAAAAGACCATGGATTTGATTTTTTTTTTATGTATCGATAGACCAGCTAAAATGATATTGTTTTCGACAGCAAAATATGTGGTAGCTATTGTAATTGCAATAATATCTGTGCTTGAAGTCGTACGAATGCAACGCCCGGGACTGTGGAATTGCCCTATATTTTTTTTTTTTTAACAAAATACAATTACGTAGAATATAATATCATTATGTTTTTAATTTAGTGTAGTTTTTAAAATACAACCAACTTTGTTATTTTTTAGTATTTTTTTATAGGTTTGATGTCATTGAAAAGAAAATTAAAGAAGTTGCAAATTTGATGCTAAAAAAGTTTTGATTTACTATGCAAAATTCAGAGAAAATTTCCCTCAAACTTGAAACTAAGTAGTTTCAACGAATTGATTTCATCTTCACAAGAGCACAGCTCGGTAAAGGCGAATTTACACATTTCATTAAAAACGATGATAGTGAACGTTGAACGATGACAGTGAATCAATTTTTAATTTACATTATTCAAAGTGTAAATTTGAAATTTGATGGATGATTCGGTGTTGAATGTCAAAATATATTCCCTGGCTGATTAATTTTATTGACGTTTAAAAAAATTAAGTAAATAAAAGCTATTCAGCAATTAAATAAAAAAAAATATAAACTTTCTGCTTCAAATTATGTTAACACCTTTCAATTGTGTGTTAGTACGAATGACACATCAGTTCGGTTTGCTTTCACTTTCATCAGAAGTAGGAAGACCTTCTACTTCTTTCACTGTTCAATGTGGATGACAATCATCTTCATTTTAAAGATGAAACTCAATTTACACTTTAGAAATCAGATGATTCATCCAAAGTGAACGATGATAGTGAATCGTGTAAATTCGCCTTTACGGATAGATCGGTTGGGTTCGTTGATACACCGTTGAAAATATCAATTTATTGCCTTTCAAATACTTTCTTAAAATAAGTTTTCTGTGGATTAGTTTTTCTGCTAAAAACAGCAATCTATATTAAAGTCATGAAATACTAATAAACCCTGTAACTCCTAAGGGTGTGAAAATAGACCCCTCCCATACGATTTTTTCTTAACTCGACATCCCTTTTCACCTCTTTAAATAGTTGCACTCTATCGCAGGACACCCTGTATATATTACTTTTACTGCAATCACTTCTTGGTCTTAGTCTTCGTCTCAGTGAAATTTTTTGTAAAGCTGCTGATTATAAAATGTACATATACACAACATGAACTGCAAGTTTGGGTCAAATAAATATATAAATAATTGTAGGAGTTTTTCAGGCGATTATTTTTTTGTAAGAAATTCTTACAAATTTTTTTAAAATTTGTGATTAGTCGTCTGTTTGGTGAAACAAAAACTACTTAATTGTTATATTGCTACAAATTTGTTACTTGTAACTACAACAACAAATCCCGTTTGGTGAAACATATATTGACAAATTTGTTAATAAAAAAGTGTAAACCACAATTGTAGGAATTTGGTGACACCACATTCAAAAATTTTTTTACAATTTTGTGAGAATTTCCTTGCAATTCACATATTTGAAAGTTGGTGAAATAGGGCTCAATCTACAACCTGTGCTATGTCACTTCAAAAGTACATGCAATTTTTTTTAGCACCGTGTAATTTTTCGACTTCAAATTGCGTCTTGCGAAAATGCCCTTTTTTTGCACGATGTCCTGTAAATCTTGTAAAGTCTTAAAAATTTTGTCAATTTGTCCTGTTTTTCATAACTATTTTCCAGCTACCTGCTTTTAATATTTCTGATTAAGTTACAGGGTTTTGTTTATTATTTTGCACATACTAATTTTTTTCGACCCTGATTATTGTCGCAGAACACCTCACTTTTGGTAAGAGAATAACAAAAAATTAAATACAGTTTCGTTTCCTATATTTTTTTTTTAAATCAGTGTTTATACAAATGTTTATTATTTAACCCTAAGAACTAAGGTCCAAAACTGATGCGCCCTGGTATCACTCCCAGTATCTACTCACTTTTATCCGACCCTGGTGTGGCATAGTAAACAATACCTGTTACCTGCCCCCTCTCCCCCCCCCCCCACCCTCAGCATGCAATTAAATTTAAATTTTTTAACAAAGCATAATTAGCAATGCAGGCCTCCATTTGCCATTTTTTATCTTTTTTTTATTATTTCGCAATGGCGCACAACAATGTTGCCAACCCAACATATATTTATTATGTTCAAATTTATGATTGCTCAGCATGCGCGGGTTGAATTAAAAGAAAAAAAACCAAATAAAATAAAGCGTTATTAAAAAAAATAATAAACAAAAACAACAATGTAGATATTTAGTTACAGTAGTATAAATGCATGTCAGTCGTCAGTGCATGATTGTGTTTGTACTGCTGCATATGAAGTTGGCTGCATTTTATTGTTTCCATTTAATTTAAATACTTAAACAATAAATTGAATACATTTTCGTGCTTGTTTAATTTTTAATTCTTATGCAACATGCACCGATCAGCGCACCTCACTATTAGTTTAAATAGCAATTAAATGTTGTCGAAAGCACATCATAGCCAAGTGGTAGCACTCCTCCGACACCGCAGGCGCACTTCACCAACATGCATAAATCTGGCAATTAAAGTAAAGAAGAAGTGGAAGACAAAGACGAAGGATCAAGATATCAGCAAACTTGGAAGCTTTCAATGTGGCTGTATTTATTATTGTAATTCGTATAAATTGCACTTTAAATATAGACTTCCGCCCACTTAAGATAACAATAGCAGAAAAGAAACTAAAACAAAGCAACTACAGCTACACCAACTAACAATTGTTTAAGCTACCAAATGCATCAACTTATCTCGTTAGCCATAAACTAAGTTGTTATGCCAAAAAAAACGCATAGCTTCCGCTTGTTTTCACGCACACGCAAACAACAATAACCACAAAAACCTCAACAACAATAACTATGCACAATTTACAAAAACATACCGAATACGCAATTTCAAAATGACACCTTCGCCCAAAAATTCTTCAACCCTCAACCACTTAACACACCAACCGCAACCGTTGCCATCCCCACCACGTTTAAATGCAGCAAAAAGATCATCACCTAGCGATAAGGACTTTAAGATAGCTATCGCATAAATGGCGTCGGTTTCCGCTTCCTGCATGCGTGCATTCGTCTTCTTCATCGTTCTCTTCTTTCACTCTAATAGAAATTTATGAGCTTTGCCAGGGACTTTTTTACATGAAGGCAATGAGGCAAATGCCTCAGGAAGCAAGCGAAATTTTTTTCCGGATATATGGGAAAGCGGGCTAGTGCCTTAATTCATTTGAAACACTGACCAAACGCATAAACATACAGTGCAATACATAGAAGCGAGAAAGCAAAAATTTGTTTGTGTTTACATATGTGCATGCGGTGCGAGCGCTCCCAGTTCATGGAGAGCGCTCATTATGAACGATTAATCAAGTCGAATAGGATCTTTACGAATATGGCGCCCACGTTAGGTCTAAGCATGTTTCTCTCCTCCAAAAGGCTCGAAAAGAGCAACAACAATATTATTGCCCCTTCAAATTCACCTTTCAAATCCGTAGCACATCAATAGCTTCTTTAAATATTTTCCCTCATTTGCGGTGGTATGCTATATGTTAAAGCTGATTCTTGTCACTTCTATGTTTTTTTCTTCACGGAAACATGATTCAACACCACTTTCAAAAATGAGGAAAATCTGGATAGCAATTGAACAATATTTAGAAATGACCGTGACTGTAGAAGCACAGGTCTTTCTCGTGGAGGAGCTCTATTGATCGCAACACAAAACACCATAGAACATTTTTTGATTTAAATGTGACATGCATTCTTACGGACACTGCTTTCAGAAGACATTCTATGGATCCAATTGTGCTTCTTCTTAGCCTTATCAAGAAGTGCATTCTCATAAACTATTTCTGGAATACATTGAAATAGCATTTAAATTCAATTTAAGAAAAAAAAATATATATAATCATAAAATATGTTTTAGATATTTTCCCTGGGATTTTTTAAACTCCCGATAAAACCCAACCACTTCTCAATTCAAGCTCCAAAATCGCCAGAGAATCGGGAAAAGGGGTATTTTATGTGAGATTTTGTAAGTCCCCCTATCCACAAAAACCATTTCATTCCATGGAATGTCTTCTTAAAGTTCTCCTCAAAAACACCTACAAGAATCCTTTCATTGAAGGGCTCAAAGAAATCTTCCATTGAAAGAATTCTGGCAGCACTTCTAGAGAAGACTAAGGAAAGCATTCCTCCCAATGACATGCATATTTTAAAAGAATGCCTTCTGGATATGAAAGTGGAAGGGATGGTATTCAAGACTTTCCCTTCCGCTTAACCTTCTTTTGGAAACACTTTTTTTGCTGGGACCTTATGAAGTGAGCTGTTTCAAACCCTTAAACACATTGACAACAGAATAGGTCAAAATCTTTATAAATACATTGGTGTCATTTACATTTCTCTTTATTCCGCTGAACATTCGTACAATGATTTATGTGGAATTATAACATCAATAACGGTCACTTTAAACGAAAAAGATAAGGTTATTATTTATCGTACCTTTAATCGTCCCAATATTTTTTTTTTATAACCGACGATAGTGACAACCATCTGCTTACAATGAATCTATCTAATGCGTTCAATCACAGATAATATAATAGAAAGATGTGCTACCGCCATACAAGCAAGTGGCACAGTAAAATTTTAATGTGGATTTATCATAAATCCACACAAAAGCTTTATGAGAGTCAGCGAGCGAGCGATTTAAAGCTTTTGAGAGAGAGAGAATAAGTAAGCGACAATGTGAGCAAATGTGAGCATAATATTGAAAAGCAATAGAAATGATATGTAAAGATTTGATGCACGAAGCATCTGAATAAACGATGTAGCTGCCAACAAAATGTAGCAGAATTTTATTAGGTCTTGCTTAAAAAATGTAGGCAATTTTTTTACTAAACTACCCTACGAGTTTTATATAATTTAAAGTTATTATATTTTTTTGCATTATCTCTTAGCTTTTTGTTATATAATTTCAAGAATATAATATCATAAAGATGTCATAATCTAGGTATATTTTGTGTGTTGACTTGGTTTTTTTTGCCGTTTTGCCACATGATATTTTTAGTGTTATATTATTGTAAGGGCGATTGCTTAGCCGCGAATAATGTTGTAAGCAATATTTTTAAGTTGTTTTTTGTGGAAAAATATTTTATTTAACTACTTTTATATATTTTTATTATATTATTGCAAATACATGCTTAACTATATGAAAAGTACTCAGAAATGCAATTTTCAATTGTTCTTATTTATACAACAAAAACATTTTTTTAATAATTTTTTTAGTAAAAATTCAATATTTTGGACCGGTTTTGAAAAAAAAGGATATATTCACTGACCTAACGCTACAGTTGAAACTATTTTTGTAAAGTGCTTTTATTAAAACTTTGATTAAAAAAATTTTTAATAAATATATTTAAAAATAGCGAATATATTTGCATCGAAAGTCAAAGTTTTGGTTTTCATGCCGTTTTTCTCATTCTTGGGGAACGATGTTTTATGTTGTACCAAAAATTTCTGAAATTCTAAAGATATGTGAATGTTTTTGGTATTAAAATTACTGAAATTTTTTAAATTTAATTTGCAAAAAAATTTTTTCAAGAAAGATTTTCAATATCAAAATTTACGTAAGTGAAAATGGATGGAATGAGCGTGATCAAAACTAAGTATGTAACAATCTAATCTAGGATGCACACAGTATGTGTACTCAAATTGAGCGAAGTCCGTTAAGCCATTTAGATTTGTATAAATGTCAATTAAATAAACCAGAAAATAAGTTTTATTAATATAGATATTGTGTTTAATTGTATAAGTATTATAGAACGAATGCAATTCGAAAATAATTGAAGAATTTTCAAAGATTTTTCGATTTTTTTAAGTTTTGAAAAATATGTCCCCAGTTATGATCCTTCATAACTTCAAAAGTATTTTTTCATATTAAAAAATTTATACATGTTTGCAAATAAGACGTTTATATCTTTCATTTAAGCTGTCATTTGTATTGATCTAATGATTTTTGTATAAATTTTCCAAATACTACATTTGTGAAAGAGTTTAAAATATATGGTTAATACTCAAAATTACCTCCTATACAGGCCAAATATACGATATCTGAAAGCTTAAATTATAATTAGCAAAGCCTCAGAATTCGGTATTCGACCGCAATTTAAACGTTTCACTGATAACATTATTATGGGCGTTAGGCAAGAGGGCGTGACCCCTCCCACACAACTGAAATTTTTGATATTGAATAGCTTTGGAGTTATAGGTGGCCGCACAGCCTCGGAATTCGGTACTCGACCACAATTTACTCGTGCCGTTTCACTGCTAGCATGTTATGGCATGTTTGGCAACGGGGGCGTGGTAGCAACACACAGTGTCTCAGCTAGTTATTTATAGAAGCGCGAAGATTTCGTTGTTTTGTTTTGATTGCGTCATTTCTGTTAATTTACTCATTTCAAAGAGTTTACAGTATTGCAAATCCTGTTATAACGTAAGATTGCGGTTTAGGGATTTTTAAATTTAGCTGAAAACGCTAAGAACATTGTTTGCAAACAAAATCCTAAGGTTCATATATGATAATTGGGTTTTTAAAGTCTGAAGAATTTGTTTAGTACGAACTCACCACGTCCACTTTGATGGAGGTAATTTTGAGTATTTTTACTTAAACCGAATAACGTAAATATCCAACCTGCTACAATAATACTTTTTACCTTAATATCTTCGTTGAAATATTTTTTTAACAACAAAGTAAAAATAAATCCAAAATATATATCGAAGTCATATTTTTGCACACTTTAATATGGGAGAAATGTTAAATAAACGCTATATTTTAAACTCTTTCACATATGTAGTATTCAGAAAATGTCGACAAAAATCGTACAAATAATCGTATAAACAATAGCTTAAATAAAAGGTATAAATGTCTCATTTGTAAATATTTACAAATCTTGTAAAATAAATTAATACTTTTTGATTTATAGGATCATAAATGGGGAAATATTTTTCAAAACTCAAAAAAGTCGAAAATTCTTCTTAAAAAAATTCGAGCCAACCTGGAAAAGTCTTAATGATTTCTGTTATCTAGAAAAAATACTTTATCGAACTAGCAATGTCGTTTTCATCACGCAAACTTTTTATCAAATTGTTTACCACTGTTATTAATTTGTTATTAATTTTTAAATAAAAAATACAATGAATAAAACATTTTGTTATTCACTACTATTTCATGAATAAAGTGTTCGCTATTAATTTTTTATTCATTTTTATTTTTTATTCATTATTAATTTTTTATTCATTATAAATTTCGTATTCATTTCTAAGTTTTCATTCACTTTTGAATAATAACTAAAATGAAAAAAAAAATCTTGTTATTCACTTTTGAATAATGAACCAAATTAATAATAAATAAAAAATTAATAATGACAATAAAATTAATAATGAATAACCCATGAATAGGCAATGAATCAAGAAATAATAATGCACAAAAAATTAGTTATTGAAAAATTTGAAATTATTTTTGAATTGCATTCTTTGTAAATGGCATTCATATAAATAAAAAATAATTAATTATTCTGAATAACGAAAAAAATTAATTGAAATTAATTACTAATCAATTTCTTAAATATCAATGTGAATTCAAAATTTTATTTATAAACAATTTTGAATTCATTGGATGGATTTGTATGTCATTATTCAGATTTCCTTAAGATTCTGAATGTATATGCAGATTTTACTGCTCTGGCTGATTCAATCAAAAATAGTCAATATTAATAGCAAGCAGTGAATAAGAAAATCGTTTCGCACAAAATAAGGAAATCATCATGAAAATAATGCAAACAAACAAAAACATTTGTTGCTGTCAAGCAGAGATCACAATTGTTTGGTTCCAACAACAACAATGGAAAAAACAATTACAACATAAAATTCCACGCCTCCGCTAGCTATGAGAAACCATGCAGTGGTGATCTATGCTGTGAAGCATTGTGTAGTGACGAGAGAAAGAGCATTGCAGAGAGAATGTGCATGCAAACGTTGGAAACTTTTCTCTCAAGAAAGCTTTTTCATCGCGCTCACAAAAGCTTACGTATTGATCTGAAAAATATTTGTTACTTTTTATTGTTCTACGTGGCACATCTTTATACTATATAATCTTTGGTTCAATTTTAACTTACTTAGTACCTTTTATAGTAACGACTATCAGCAAATAGCTCCAATTTCAAACCAGAATGAGCGGTGGTCAAATTTACTTCTTACTAACTCCTATGATGAAGTACAGGTCAATCCAACGTATGATGCTGGGCACTTATTCTCTATTGCACTCCACCATACTGCTTTTACGACTGAGTTACGCGATTCCCATAAAATTTTTTTGCAATCCTTTAATAACTCTATTATATATGCCATTTCCTGGAGGGTAGCTATCAATGTTATTGCTTCTGTGTGTCCTTTGTTGGTATTTTCTCGTAGCGCACACTCGAAGTAGTGGCGAGTTTTTTGTTGTAGCATTTTCAATATCACTTGTCTGGAATCATTCAACGAGTATATATATATAAGAGATTTCACTCGTCGCTCGTTATTTTTTACTCGCCGATATTAGCCATCCATCGACAGGATAGGGCATTTTGATGGGACATTTATTTTATACCCCTTCAAAAGTGCGAGTTTGTTTACATTTTGTTTTCTATATTTTGATCATTTTGGCTGCGTGCACAAGGGAGCAAAAAGATTGGTATTTTTTAATGTGCTTGCCTGTTTCTTCTTATTTGAATATCTAAAGAAATATTGCAAATTTTATGAATGAAAATAAAATTTTACAGCTTCTTATATGCATGTGCATGGTTGCCAAGTTTATTTTGTTTCCAGCTGGACATTTTTGCTGTGATTTTGTTGTAGCTATATTTTGTTTGCTGCTGCAGACAAGGATTTTTAGATATTTCATTAGTTGAATAGAAAGACAAAATTCTGATTCGGCTAATGAAATAATTATTGGATAATAAAAAAATGTAGCAATAAAATAGAATTGGTCTAGCTGTATTTAATAAATTTAAAATAAAACAAAGAAATATTGTAGATTTAATTAATGAGAATAAAAGTTATATTTGATACAAATTTTACAGGTTATTATATATATGTATGTGTGTTTTTTTCTTTCATCTTCTTTAGTTTGTTTCTAGCTGAAACACTACAATACTACAAGAAGCAACACTGTTTCCACCTACTCGCTACATTTTGACACTATATGCCCAAAATGACAGTTTATCCCCAGCTGATTTTCAGCGAATAATAATACCTGGTAATTATATCATGATGTAAACAAACTCGCACTTTTGAAGGGGTATAAAATAAATGTCCCATCAAAATACCCTATCCTGTCGATGGATGGCTAATATCGGCGAGTAAAAAATAACGAGCGACGAGTGAAATCTCTTATAGATATATACTCGTTGAATCATTTTATTTTTTGATTTACTGGCTGCGTGTAATACTTGGGCCTCGTCAGATGCTTAAAACCTATTTTTGCAATTTTTTTTTTTTAAGAGACATAAGGTTCGTGTGGTCATATTGTTGTTTTTGTTTTTTATTTTTTATTTTTTTTTTCGTCGCCATCGAAGCTTTAATTTTTTTATTATTTATTTTTTTAATTTGTAATTTAGCTCACTGCCACGACACCTCTGCTTTAAACGATGTTTTCAAATAAAAATTGCTCATTGAGCCATTGAACCCATGCTCATTGAGCCAGGAATTTCGATAAGTGGCCAAAAATCAAATATGTTTGGTATACAAATGTTTTTTTACAATTGATAACGGGACACATTAAGGTACCCTGAGACGAAATATTATTAATATAAAATTAAAAAATTACAATTTGGAAAGATTTGAAGTAAAAAATTGCAATTTTTTTATTTACACCTAAAATTGGAAATCATCGACAGTATAACTATTTCTTAAAGTTCTTTAAAACTTTTTGTACTTTCTTAAAAACATTGAATTTATTATTGAAACAAAAAAATATATAAACACATTTAATTTTATTTTTAACCCATTTTTCACTCATACTACATACATAAAAATGGAGTTAAAAAAATGCCGCGCCTAAATAAGACTCCCCTAGATTGCGCTAGTAATTGAACTAATTTACATAGTATAACTTTCTTTAAGATGTTAACTTTAATAGGGATATGCACACTTTTACACGTTTTTGCAAAAAATTGTCGAAAAATTTATAAAAAACAAACGTCGTGCCGTACCTCAAATCGAAAAATACATCCTAAATCAAAAAACAGATAAAAGACAGTAAAACTACAGCAGGCAAACTAAAAAAATAAAGGGCCCGCCAAATAACTTTTTTTTTTTTGAAAGATCTATAAAAAAAACTACTCGATATTTTCTCAAATTTATTTTTTTATTAGAAAGTACAATCTTTCCAGTTAATAATGAAATATAATTTCATTCAAATGGCTGCCGAGTAAATCATCCATTCTTTCTAAGCTCATTATCCATTATTGCGGTTAGTACAAATCCTTGTAACTTGTTAAGACCCATTGTAGTTTCATCGTTATGTAGAGTGAAATCTTTCCCATTTTTTAGTAATTTCTCAAGTAATTGAGCCGTAGGTAGTTCAACTAAAAAGTTAAATTTTTCTCTTAATCTTTAAATAATTCTTAGTGATATATTTCTATTAAATAACTTCCTAATTTCGACAATTTTTGTGTAACTTATAGGCATTTCTAACATTATTTATACTAGGATATCTTTATTTTCATTAGACTTCTTTTAATTTTGAATTTTGATATTTGAATAACACTTTAATTTATTTCTTAAACGAAGAATTTGATTTTCTTTTATTTTCGAAAGGAATTCTGGCTCTGTGAATCTGTTTTTATGTGAGTCTGGATATTTTGAAATACCAATGAAGTCTTGTGATAAAAAATTGTTTTTATTTTTTGAAACTGAACATTTCTTTATAAAATTTTGAAAGTTTCTTAATGTCGTTCTGTGGGTATTGGGTCCTTCAATTTCTTGTAAAACTTCTTAAATTTTGTCATTGTCATTATTTTCTCTAATTTATGTTTCCGAAAAGTTTTTAAAGAATTAAACACTTCACAATATGTTATATTATTTTTCCACTTTATTAACCCTTTGGTGTCCATAAATATGCACTTTAAATAGGCACGACATATATCTGGGGTCTCAAGGAATAACGACTAAGCTCAAAGTATCGTAAAAAACGATATTTTACTTGCACGAACTACGACCCATTTTTTTGAAATATATGAACAGTTACAAACAAAATATGTGCATGCATAAGTGATGATCAATTCTGGGCAAAAAATTGATATCTGCATACTTCCAAAAATTGGCAATAAAGTAAATTCCATCTCGCTTTTTTACGATATTTTGAGTTTAGTCACTATTCCTTGTGACCACAGATATATCACTCATTTTAATATAAGATGATCATGTATTTACTTTTTTAATTAACTTTTCTTTTTTACATATAAATAATATGTGATTCATAATCTAACAAATCGATTTCGTAACTGAATTTCTTGGAACTTAAAAACATACAATACTAGGTCGCCATTTTTATTAAATATCCGAGTGGCTTTACCGTAAAAGCGATTGTACGGAACTTCAGCGACGCTAGCAGTGAATTAAGTTCAAATAAAAAGTTAAATTTTTCTCTTAACCTATAAATCGTTCTTAGGGCCATTTTGTTCACAGAGAGATAAATTTATCCCCGAGTTAATTCCATGATTTTTCCAGTTTTTCATTTGTTCACAGTGAGTTAAGCATTTAACTCTTCAGGCCGTAGATAAAAATGGTGGCGAAATAGCTTAACCCCAGAAATATTTAACTCGTGAAAATTGGTGAGTTAAGATTTTTAATTCGCTCTCATCACTCTCATTTTAATATTTTTTATTTACTTGGTGTAAAAATACTGAAAATACCGATTTTTTAAACATAGGGAAACAGTATTGGGGGTTACTGATTTCGAATCTAGTGTCAGAATTTTAAAATTCAAGATGTTGGATAAGGTTGCC
The DNA here is from genome assembly GCA_963920525.1 of Dichetophora obliterata. NCBI lineage: Eukaryota > Metazoa > Arthropoda > Insecta > Diptera > Sciomyzidae > Dichetophora > Dichetophora obliterata. Next base: position 234,410,839 of record OY986435.1, on the reverse strand, counting down.
ACCTTAATTTTTTATTTTTACGAATTCGGGGCTGGCGCGAACTAAAGGGTAAGAATGGGTCGCTGAATCCGAATCCGTTGTCAGAATTTCAAAATTCGAAAATTTTTCTACACATAGGGCTGCCACCTAAAAATGTTTTATTTAAAGCATTTTAAACATGAGGAAATAGTATGGGGGGTCGCTGATTTCAAATCTGAAGCTAGAATTTTAAAATTCAAGATGGTGGATAGGGTTGCCACCTTATTTTTTTGTATTTTTATGAATTCGTGGCTGGCAAAAAAAAATGCTACACCAAAAATGGGTCACTGAATACGAATCCATGGTCAGAATTTCAAAATGATAAAGTTTTGAAATAATAGGGTTGCCACCTAATAATATGTATTTTTAAGAATTTTAAACATTATATAACGTTATTTAACGTTATTTAACATTATTTAACGGGAGTCACTGATTTCGAATCTGATGTCAGAATTTTAAAATTCAAATGGTGGATAGGGTTGCCACCTTAATTTTTTGTACTTTTATGAATTCGGGGCTGGTGCGATTTAAAAGGTAAAAATGGGTCGCTGAATCCGAATCCGTGGTCAGAATTTCAAAATGATAAAATTTTATAATAATAGGGCTGCTGCCACCTAATAATATGTACACTTGTGCTCATATAATTAAGTCTCGTAAATGATGAAACGAAAATTTATTTAAAACGACTTGTATACTAGATAAAGAAAGACTTTTTTTACAAAAATCAAAGTAATTTAAATGTAGTACCAAATGGAAAACTTATTTTATGTCTAAATTCTATTATAACAAAAACATTTCGTTCATTCGCTTGGTTTGATCAAAATGTTGTGCTCATATAATTAAGTCATCTGAAAATTAAGATAGATAGTTGAAGAATATGGTACTCTTAGCCAGATCTACCTTATGCGGAGCTAGTATTTAGTTGGAAATCCGTTATTACGTAGCACTTCAGCACATCTCTTCGGCATTGTTTGGACTAAGGCAGCGCATTGAGCGGAGCTTATTTTATACCATTCTGCCTGTAGTATTTTCCATAAAGAAGCTTTGTTTGCAGGTTTTCTTGCAGCTACTGCTCTTTTTATAATCCCCCATAGATTTTCTATGGGGGTTTAAGTCTGGAATTTGCGCTGGCCAATCTAGGGTTTTGATATTGTTAGCACTAATCCAGTTTTTAACGACCCGCGAGCAGTGCTTAGGATCATTATCGTGTTGGAATATCCAAGCTAACGGTAAATTGTCCACATAGTCACCATGTAAATGGTTTTCCAATATACCCCTGTACATTTCACCTGTCGTTTTTCCTTCAATTTTAATTATCGGACCAACTCCTGATGAAGTGAAGCAGCCCCACACCATCACTGATGAACCACCATGCTTAACAGTTTTTTTAGTGAATTTAGGGTTAAATTCTTGTAGTGGGGTCTGCCTTACATATGGTTTCCCATCATTACCAAACACGTTGAATTTGGATTCGTCACTCCAAACCACCAATTTCCAGAATTGTGAATCCTTGAGCAGATGTTCTTTTGCAAACGCTTTTCGTTTTCTAATATTTTTTCTTGCAACATTGGGTTTTCGTCGTGCTAAACGTCCATTCAACGAATTTTTTTGTAATCTGCGTCGGACAGTTTGCGCGGATATTTGTACACCGTGATACTTCTCTAATTGTGCCCTGATTTCAGTAGAGGTTAAGAATGGTTCCGATTTGCTCAATCTAACCAAGCGTCTATCGTCGGAAAGGGGTAGTCTTTCTCGGCTTTCTACGTGGCAAATTTTCAAAAGTTTTGTTTTTTTTATAAAATTCTATGGCATTATTAACTTTGCCACGAGAAAACCCCAAAACATCTACAACTTTCGCAATACATTGATGTTTTTGAAAATTTTCCCATATGACCTTTCTTTCGCTTGAGGTTGAACTTTTATTCTTGCCCATGACGACGGTGACTACAAATTGTGTTGAAAAGAACTTTAATTCGTTAAAAAACACAATATTAATGTAAATTACAGCATAAAAACATTAAATTTAGCTTTTTCAAAAACAATGACTTAATTATGTGAGCACACTTATAATGCCACGAGCTGGAAAAAATTATTTTAATTCGCCGAAATGAAAACGTTCGAATGCGAAATGAATCAACACAGTTGCTAATATAACGGAACTTTTTACTTGTGCAATATCAGGGGTGTTAAGTAAAAAATAAAAACTTTTTTGGAACAATTGTAAAAAATCTTGTTGATGACTTAATTCTATGAGCACAAGTGTATTTTCAAAGTTAAAAGTAACCCTATTATTTCAAAATTTTATAATTTTGAAATTCTGACCATGGATTCGCCACGAATTCATACCAATACAAAAAATTAGGGTGGCAACCCTATCCACCATTTTTAATTTTAAAATTCTGACATCAGATTCGAAATCAGTGACTCCCTAACACTGTTAAATAATGTTTAAAATTCTTAAAAATACATATTATTAAGTGGCAACCCTATTATTTCAAAAGTTTATAATTTTCAAATTCTGACAATGGATTCGTATTCAGCGACCCATTTTTGGTGTACCATTTTTTTTTTTTGACAGCTACGAATTCATAGAAATACAAAAAATTAAGGTGGCAACCCTATCCACCATCTTGAATTTCAAATTTCTGACTTCAGATTCGAACTCAGCGACCCCCAATACTCTTTCTTCATGTTTAAAATTCTTAAAATAAAACATTTTAAGGTGGCAGCCTTATGTGTAGAAAAATTTTCGAATTTTGAAATTCTGACAACGGATTCGGAATCAGCGACCCAATTTTACCTAGTGTGTCTCCGAGAGTTGAATTCGCATAAATAAACAAGAAATTAGGTGGCAACTTTATCCGCCATCTTGAATTTTAAAATTCTGACACCAGATTCGAAAGAAGTAACCCCCAATACTGTTTCTTCATGTTTAAAATTCTTAAAAAATGTTTAGTTGGCAGCCCTGTGCAGAAAAATGTTAGAATTTTGAAATTCTGACATCAGATGCAAAATCAGCGATCCATTTTTACCTAGTGTTCACTCCAACCCCCAAATTCGCAAAAATAAACCAAAAATCCCCACACATTTTTTAATGAATGAGCAACACTCTAACATTCCAATGGAAATCGATATAAACTGAGAGCAAATTTATGCTCTAAGCATAAAGCAGGGATAAAATGTGAACAAAACCACTTTTTTTTATCTCCCGACTTATACGCTTGGTATAAAATTAACCTAGAGATAGTTATCCCCGAATTAAATCATATTTATGCCCTTTGTGAACAAAATGGCCCTTAGTGATATAATTCTATTAAATAACTTCATAATTTCGAAAATTTTTGTATACCTTATAGGCATTTCCGACATTCTATATACCAGTGGCGACATGTTGTAACTTCACTGTCGAAGCGAACATCGAAGCGAAGTTTTCGATCTGACGGTATGTTGTAATATTTTCGTTCGACAAGCGATTTGGTTTATTTCAAAGTTATGTTCGAACATCTAACAGCTGCACGCAAGCTTTTTTTCTGATACTTGCCATGCTAAATAACGTGAATTAATTTTTTTTTTAATTGTTTTATTAATAAAAAATGTAATTTAAACTAGAAATGATAAATTGGTTATTTTCAACAAATAACATTGTTTGGAAAAAATAAAGTCAACTTAGTTTGAACAAACAGTTCTGTGGTAACCATATATATAATTTTATTAAAGCCAATACTTTTATTATTTCACTAGCTTAAAATCATTATTTAACTTGATGAAACTCGCTTCTATGTTATATAAATAATATATAATAAATAAAACCATGCTTAAATGGATAAATATTTCCATTTATATTTACTTCACTTCTCGATCACTGCCACCAAAATAAAGTGATATTTTATCGCAAATATCGCCTGTCGAAAGTGTTACAACATACCGTCTTTCGATAATTTCGACAACTTGGAAACTTTCGAAGTTACAACATGTTGCCACAGGATATCTGTTTTTATATTAAATATGTTGTAAATTCAATTCTATGAATATTGTTGCCTCAAAAAAAAAATAAAAATTTTAGATAAATTCTTTTTTTGTTGACTTTATATGATTTAAATACAAATTCTAAATGTTTGATAGTTTAAATCATACTTGATTTTAAATACAAATTCTAGTTGTTTGACAGTTTAAAATCGTTTATCGAGCTTAAGGTCAAAGTTAGAAACAATTAATTGTTCTAACGAATTTTTCTAAAGAAACAACAACAACAACAAAGTTTTTTCAATATGAAAGGAAAAAAACCACTAGCAAATTGATTTTATTGTACAATTTCTGCGTGCTAAACGCGTCATCAGAAATCTTTGTGATTGCCCGTGCAAGCGCGTAGACGCACTGCACCATCGGGGCGATGAGATTTTGAAGCTTCAATTTCTCATTTTTTTCCCTTAATTTCATAATGCCACATTTGTTGTTGTATTTCTGTTTTACTTTAGTTTCTATGCCTATATTATATGTAGTCCAACAGCCTGCTGGAATTCTGCACTAACAAAGCATGTTTACTGAAGTTGTTTTTAGAATTTTTTGCTGATTTTGTTTTTCAGCTGTTTCCGTTTGGTCGAGCTCTACCATTTGATTAAAGTTTTTTCCTAAATGACCTCTATGTTTATTATGTTGACTTTATATGATTTAAATACAAATTCTAAATGTTTGATAGTTTAAATCATACTTGATTTTAAATACAAATTCTAGTTGTTTGACAGTTTAAAATCGTTTATCGAGCTTAAGGTCAAAGTTAGAAACAATTAATTGTTCTAACGAATTTTTCTAAAGAAACAACAACAACAACAAAGTTTTTTCAATATGAAAGGAAAAAAACCACTAGCAAATTGATTTTATTGTACAATTTCTGCGTGCTAAACGCGTCATCAGAAATCTTTGTGATTGCCCGTGCAAGCGCGTAGACGCACTGCACCATCGGGGCGATGAGATTTTGAAGCTTCAATTTCTCATTTTTTTCCCTTAATTTCATAATGCCACATTTGTTGTTGTATTTCTGTTTTACTTTAGTTTCTATGCCTATATTATATGTAGTCCAACAGCCTGCTGGAATTCTGCACTAACAAAGCATGTTTACTGAAGTTGTTTTTAGAATTTTTTTTGCTGATTTTGTTTTTCAGCTGTTTCCGTTTGGTCGAGCTCTACCATTTATGATTATTATTATGATTTAAACTATCAAACATTTAGAATTTGTATTTAAATCATATAAAGTCAACATAATAAACATAGAGGTCATTTAGGAAAAAACTTTAATCAAATGGTAGAGCTCGACCAAACGGAAACAGCTGAAAAACAAAATCAGCAAAAAATTCTAAAAACAACTTCAGTAAACATGCTTTGTTAGTGCAGAATTCCAGCAGGCTGTTGGACTACATATAATATAGGCATAGAAACTAAAGTAAAACAGAAATACAACAACAAATGTGGCATTATGAAATTAAGGGAAAAAAATGAGAAATTGAAGCTTCAAAATCTCATCGCCCCGATGGTGCAGTGCGTCTACGCGCTTGCACGGGCAATCACAAAGATTTCTGATGACGCGTTTAGCACGCAGAAATTGTACAATAAAATCAATTTGCTAGTGGTTTTTTTTCCTTTCATATTGAAAAAACTTTGTTGTTGTTGTTGTTTCTTTAGAAAAATTCGTTAGAACAATTAATTGTTTCTAACTTTGACCTTAAGCTCGATAAACGATTTTAAACTGTCAAACAACTAGAATTTGTATTTAAAATCAAGTATGATTTAAACTATCAAACATTTAGAATTTGTATTTAAATCATATAAAGTCAACATAATAAACATAGAGGTCATTTAGGAAAAAACTTAAATTCTTTTTTTTTTAAATCTTACTTCATATTAGGGCTGATTATTTTAAAATGGTAAGAAAAAATCTTTAGAACGTCCGATAGATTTTTTTAAATCCATTAATAAAAATAAATTCATGTTATACTTTCCTGTGAATAAAGCGGCTAGGTTGCCATTTGATGTAGAAAATGAGTGAAAAACAGGCTTTTTTGTACTGAACTTTTTTTTTTACCCATTCTTCTGGAAAACCGTAAAAAAATCTCTTAAGAACGTCGGATAGGAAATTAGATATATGTTAGACAAACAAAGGTTACTCAGATGACCCTTCAGGATTTCTTTATATATTTGTGTCATTTCAAATATAAAAATGCATTTTCCTTGCATTTTTTTTTTTAATTTTTATAACCTGTGCTTTAAATAGTGCATTCTAAAATAGATATCCTCTATGAGTATATTCTTTATAAAAATAAAAAATTATAAAATGTTTACTTTTCAAGAGGGGATAGAGAGAATAATTTAAAATGGTAAAAACAATACCTTCTCAAAAAAAGGAGATTTGGTAAGAAAAAAACAAATTTAAGTTTTATTTTTAATTACTTAAAATTAAATGCTGTATAAAACTGCAAACTAAGATTTTATATTAAGAGCAAAAACTTGGAGATATTTTACGTTTAAAAAAACGGCAAAATTTAAAAAATACTCCCTTTTTTGGCCTTCCGCCTTTTTCAAAAAATTTAAAAAAAAAATTTAAAAATTCTATTTTGTGACGAATCTTCGAATTCCGCTTTAGCTCGTCAGAATTTTGACAAAAAAATATTTTAAAAAAGTTTTGGCATTGAGTCTTTTAATTAGATCCATTAACCCGGTTTCAGAACATTATTGAGTTAAAAAAAATTGCCATTTAAGCTTTTGCAAGGACTTTAAGCTAGTCAATTGTATTGCGCGTATTACAAATAAGAGATAAGCTTGAGTTAATAACACTATATTTTATAAAAATTTATAGAGAGAATATTATTTTATGTCAAATAATTACTTTGTGCCTACAAATGTCGCTTAGGACAACTCCCACAAGCAGATGTTTTTGAAAGATCGATACGTAAAAGAGTTAAAATATTAGTACTCAAATCTCTGAGTTTGCGTTCTCCCATACATTGTCCCTTGAAATTAAATTTGTTTTATTGAATTTATTTACTTTTGTGTTTCTATCCAGCTTAATTACTGATAAAATCCCCTTCGTTTTGATAACAAATTTATTTGTTTCTTCTTTCTTAATCCGTGCGTAAGACTGCGACCCCAAACCCACTGGCAAATCAGCGCACCGCACCTCTTTCCAATTGGCACAACGTCTGTTAAACGAGCGTAAAATTGCTTGTATCGAAGTTACCGGAAACGCGCACACAAACTTTTTCGCCCCAACAAAAACCACAACAACAAATTTCGTTGGGTAGCTTGCAACAAAAATGTTAATGTGTACAAGCTGCGGTAGGCACACATATACACACGCACTCACAAGCACAAGCACCAAGGGTGGAGCTAATAGGGGAGGAGCATCCCACACCAAGCTGTACGCAAATTTTTTCATTAGTTGCACCGAGTGCACGGCTTAGGGTGCACTTTTACCAATTGCACCACACAGCCGACTGACAACACACGGCATTTGGGCTCCGAGTATAAAGGTAGGGGTTAGTTAAGACCAGGTTAGTTCAAAGCACATGCAGTGCATGCTAGAAAAACTTCAGTAGTTGTGGCAGATGCTTGGAGTGGCTCATTAGATGAAATATCGATAAACTCAATGCACACAAAATATTGTAAGCAAACTCAATTTAGGGCCAACTTTGAAACAAACACATACACCTACGTAAGCGCTTAGCTTTCAAAGCGCAGACCGCACAACGCGCCACATTCTGCAGCAACTTGGCTCGTTGTGCGTAAATTTTATTTATTTTTTAAATTTTACATATCATAATTACATAAACGCATGCATGCCAAGGATATGTAAGGAAATGCGTATTCGATGCTCCACACAATCATATCTAGTTGACTGACTACTTACGCACATGCGTTGGGCTACGGAACGTATGCGTTCGCTGTTGCTAAATTGCACCAATTTTGCATTGGCGGAGAATAATTTTTATAATATTTTATTTTACTTTTTTTTTTTTTTGTTTAGGCACCCTACAGCAGCAACTCAGCCCCATGCTGGCTCTTAGCTGAGGGGAAATAAAGTTGGTCTATATAATAATACGCGGTCTTACTTGAAACACGCTTCCTTGCACAAAGCTTGAAATTTTCCACAAGAACACTCGCTCTGCACAGGATATATTTGCACAGGAATTTATTTATACTGCATACATTTTGCAACTTTGGCTAAATTATGAGTAAATGGCTTATATCAGTTTAGGACGTCAATTTAAAATGCACAATTTAACGATTGAACGAACGCATACGTTTGTAGTGTTATCTTATTATTACATTTTAATATTGTTTCAATTGTATGTAAAACACTTTGTTTTAAAACCACTTAGTTTTTAAGTTCTTTTTGTATTTTTTAGAATTAAGTTTTCATATTTTAAATGTATAAAAATATTTCAAAATTTTTCAGTATCTAATAAATTATTCAATCAAACGTACAAATACAATTTTTATTATATTTCACGTAAAAAAATATAAATTCCACAATTGGCGATCCTGCCAGGAGCTTGCGTTCCTGTTTTCAATCATATTGGAAAACATATTGTTATCAATAACAAAAAGAATTACTGCAGAACCATCATCTCTGCTACAACTTCTCAACCAGAAACAACAAAACCAGCTAACGACCTCTTTAATGACTGCGTAGCACAGCGAACACGCTCAAAAAAACAGTCTCATCCGAAGAGCCCAGCACAAGTCGTCACAGCAGCAGCAGCAGCTCATACGTTCTCACCTACTCGTCGTCACACGCTCACCTAAGCACCAATACTAGTGTACCGTCAAGCAGCTATCGCACTAATACAGCCACAAACGCTCCAACAACAACCAAAACGCAGCAGACACGGTCACTGCGTACAACAAAAGCAGCAGCGTAAACAACTAAATAACAATAACAGCAGCCGTAACAACAACAACAACCACAACCGCAACGAAAAGAGCAACAACAACAACAACGTCGGCAGCAACAACAACAACATCTACAACAACAGCATTAATAAAAGCAACAACATTAACAACGCAAGCAGCGACGCCAACACAAGCAGCGACGCCGACGCAAACAGCAACGCCGACGCAGGCAGCAACGCCAACGCAGTCAGCAACGTCGAAACAAACAGCGACGCCAACGCAAGCAGCGACGCCAACACAAACAGCGACGCCAACGCAAGCAGCGACGCCAACACAGACAGCGACGCCAACGCAAGCAGCGACGCCAACACAGGCAGCGACGCCAACGCAAGCAGCGACGCCAACACAAGCAGCGACGCCGACGCAAGCAGCAACGCCGACGCAGGCAGCAACGCCGACGCAGGCAGCAACGCCGACGCAGGCAGCAACGCCGACGCAGGCAGCAACGCCGACGCAGGCAGCGACGCCGACGCAGGCAACAACGCCGACGCAGGCAGCAACGCCAAGACAGGCAACGACGCCGACGCAGACAGCGACGCCGAAGTAAGCAGCGCCACCGACGCAAGCAGCGACGCCAAAGCAAGCAGTGACGCCAGAAACAAGCAGCGACGTCAGTAAATCAGCGACTAAGGATTGGTATTTATTTATATACACTACACAATTAGCTTTTTAGCGGATGTAAAACGATAAGCCGGCGCTTATCGTTTCACAACCGTAGGCACTACACTGCACGCTAGGCACACTTCAATTTTATTAATATTATTTTAAGAAATTTATTTGTAATAAAGCTAGTATTCTTTAAAACAATACAATGCAACGTACTCCTACTCGGTTATCCACCTCAGGAGACGGAGATAACCATTTAATTAATTTTGAGCCTCCTTTATTGAACCCTTTCGATGATTCATCATCTAACATTGAAGTTCATGCAACGTCAGTCAAACTCCCACAGTTCTGGACTGATAGTCCTGATGCATGGTTTATTCATGCAGAATTCCAATTTCGATCTAAAGGGATTACCACTGACCAAACAAAGTATGAATATCTTGTGACTGCACTTCCACAAGAAGTCATAGTTACGGTATTAGATTTCATACAACAACCACCTTCAACCAACTTGTATGAAGGTTTGAAGAAAGTTCTGATAAATAGACATACTTTAAGTGAGAACAAACGGTTCGATAAGATGCTATCTGACACTGAGATGGGTGACCAAAAACCATCTCAATTTTACAGATCCTTGCTTCTTTTAGCTGGTTCAACAGTCAACAAAGACTTAGTTTATAAGCTTTGGTTACGTAAACTACCTAAAAGTCTGAACATTGCTTTGACAGGATCTGGTCATAAGGAATTAGATGAGTTGTTATTACTCGCTGATAACTTGTGGGAGGTATTAGCAGAATCTGAGGTATCTGCAATCAAGAATAACTTTAATGTATCGAAACACATCTCTAATTCTAATGAGATAGCAAATATTACTAAACATTTTGCAGAACAAACATCTAAAATTTTTGAATGTTTTCAAAAACTCTCGCTTGATGTTGATGAACTTAAGAATCAACGTTTCAGTCGTCCAATTTCCAGAAGATTTAGTTCCAGAGGAACTTCAAGACGTCGATCGTCTTATAGGTCCTCTTCAGGTCAACGACCTTCCAATTGGGTATGTAAGTACCATTTCAGATTCGGTAAAAACGCACGTAAATGTGAACAACCATGTGCATTTGTTCAAAACGACAACTTTTCACCACACAACATAACACAACACAATTCAACAAACTAAAAGACTCTGTTGTCGCGACGACTGATAATAGACCCGTCATACATACACGTCGTCTTTTTGTATTTGACCCCTCTAGTAAATTAAATTTTCTTATTGACAGTGGAGCAGAGGTATCAGTTCTACCTTCCTCAAAATTCAAAATTTCAAACAAAAAATCAGATTTGGTATTACAAGCTGCTAATGGCACAGCAATCTCTACATTTGGAAAAAAATTATTGACACTTAATTTAAATTTACGACGTGAATTACCATTTTCATTTATTATAGCTGACATCTCCAAACCTATTATAGGTGCAGATTTCTTGACAAAATATGGCCTTCTTATTGACCTTAAACATAAACGTCTCGTTGACCCTTTAACTAATTTATCTGTCAATACAATTTCAGCATTTTCTGAAACATCTTTACCTAAATTATTTACTATAGATAACAAGTATACACAATTACTCAAAAAATTTCCTTCTTTAATAACAGAACCCGATTACACAGCACCAATTAAACATCACACTGTACATCACATTGTCACTGAAGGACAATTACCTTACACAAGACCACGACGTCTAGACTTGCCAAAGTTAAAAGTAGCTAAACAAGAATTTCAGTTCTTAGTTACTTCTGGTATTTGTAGACCGTCAAATTCTCAAACATCCTCTCCATTACACCTAGTACCTAAACGCGAGCCCAATGATTGGAGACCATGTGGCGACTACAGAAGACTTAACACAATTACAGTACCTGACCGATATCCATTACCACACATACATGATTTTTCTTTAAATTTACACAATACATGCATTTACTCAAAACTCGATTTAGTCAGAGCATATCATCAAATACCAATGGCACCTAACGACATACACAAGACAGCAATCACTACACCTTTTGGGATGTTCGAGTTCCTCCGTATGCCATTTGGCTTAAGGAACTCAGCCCAGACATTCCAGAGGTTCATTAATGAAGTGCTACATGGACTAGATTTTATTTTCGTATACTTAGATGACATCTTGATTGCTAGCGAGACAGAAACACAACATTTCGAACATTTAACGCAAGTTTTTAGAAGACTCAATGATTACGGTTTAAACATAAAACCTAACAAATGTGTATTCGGAGTTGATAACATTGACTTTCTTAGCTACAACATATCTAAACACGGAATACGTCCGTCACAAGAACGTGTTAAATGCATTCAAGATTATCCACAACCGGTAACAGTCAAACACATGCAAAAATTTATAGGTATGACAAATTACTACCACAGGTGCATTCCTAAACTCGCACACATGCTTGAATCCATTTATGACATGGTAACAACAGCTTCGAAAACTAAAAGCAAACATTTACAGTGGACAGACACTACTTTACATGCATTTACAACAATCAAAGACAGTTTTGCCACGCAAACACTTATTAATCATGTTAATAGTAAGGCACAACTGTCGATTGCTGTAGATGCATCCATTACCGCAATAGGTGGCGTTTTACAACAAGAACATAACAATAAACTTGAGCCTATAGCTTTCTTCTCTAAGAAACTTTCACCTGCTGAAACGAAATATAGTACATTTGACAGAGAATTACTTGCGATTTACTTAACTATTAAACATTTTCGACACTTCCTGGAAGGTAACATTTTTACAGTTTTCACAGATCACAAACCTTTAGTTAATGCATTATCTTCTAAAACCGAACGTAGTCCTAGACAAACACGACACCTTGAATACATAGCACAATTCACTAACACAATATTACACATTAAGGGTACAGACAACTCAGTAGCAGATGCACTTTCAAGATGCGAGGTAACAGAAGTTAGAACACCCGACCTTGATCTCAAACAATTACATCAGGAACAAATCATTGACACAGAACTCAAGAGCATAACAGACAAAACAACTTACAAGTTTGAACAAGTTGATATTCCGTTTTTAAACATAAAAATTTGGTGTGAAAATTCTACAAATAATACAAGACCATACATTCCCCAAACACTACGGAAAAGAGTTTTTGATCAAATACATAACATTTCACATCCAGGAACTAGAGGTACTAGACGACTAATCACACAACGATATTTTTGGCCTAACATGAACACACAAATAAACAAATGGACTCAAGAATGTATTAGATGTCAAAAATCTAAGGTACATAGACACACTAAAACACTACCTCACAAGATAAACATTCCGAGCGGTCGTTTTGAACATATTCATATTGACTTGGTTGGCCCATTACCGATTTCAAATGGTTACCGATATTTGTTTACCATAATTGACAGGAACACACGTTGGCCTGAGGTTTATCCTCTTAAAGATACAAGGGCTAATATTATTGTTGACACGTTCCAAAGAGAGTTTATATCACGCTTTGGGGTTCCTCTGGAAATTACTTCTGATCAAGGACCTCAGTTTACATCAACTACATTCAAAAATTTTATTACCAAATTTGGTTGCAAACACATCAAAACTTCAGCTTATCACCCACAAGCTAATGGGATGATAGAACGTTTCCATCGTCAACTCAAAGCTTCTCTTATAGCGAGCAATAACCAAGACAATTGGTACTCAGAATTACCACTAGTTCTATTAGGGCTAAGATCCACGTTTAAAGAAGATGTTAAAGCATCCCCTGCTGAAATGGTTTATGGTCAAACACTCAGATTGCCAAGTCAGTTAGTCATTCCTAGTGAGCAAAAATTCAGTCCATCAGAAACTTTGTTCAAACTTAAAGATATTGTTGCTAATAATCAAGCACATATTTCACATCATAATCAGAATTTTAAACAATTTGTGCCAGAATCACTCAAAACTTGTGAGTTTGTATTTGTTCGCAATGACACTATTAAAAAACCACTTCAAGAGCCATACGACGGACCATTCAAAGTATTAGAAAAGTCTCCAAAATTTTTTAAAATTCTTAAAAACAAAAATATTATAACGGTTAATATTGATCGAATTAAGCCAGCTTTTGTTAACATTAATGTTTCAAAAACACTTTTTAATGCAAATAAATCAGCTAAGACAGTTCATTTTAATTTATTAGCAAACACGGTAAGACTAATACCGAATTCTTTGGAGGGGGAATAATGTAGTGTTATCTTATTATTACATTTTAATATTGTTTCAATTGTATGTAAAACACTTTGTTTTAAAACCACTTAGTTTTTAAGTTCTTTTTGTATTTTTTAGAATTAAGTTTTCATATTTTAAATGTATAAAAATATTTCAAAATTTTTCAGTATCTAATAAATTATTCAATCATACGTATAAATTTTTATTATATTTCTCGTGGAAATATTTAATTTCCACACGTTGACATTGACGTGGATGCATACGCATTCTAAAATTACTCTTATAGACATCGTTTGATACAAATTCTAGAAAATTTTAAAAAATTACCTATCTGTCTTTGTCTCGACAAAATCTCTGTCAACATAAAAAGGCCTTTAATCAATCAGAAAAGTATTGAACCTGCTTGTAATAACAAATTTTAAAAACTTTGTTCCTAGAACTTTTGTTCCAAAAATATGCAACTTTTTGCAAAAGAAAACAACTTAACACATGGCAATTGGAAAAAGAGTCCCACACTTGACACTTGCTATCCAGCTGTAAGTCCACGATGTTCACTTTTAGCCCATATAGTCAACTGGCTATACACCACAGAAGATATAAAACCAGTGCTGCCACAATTTGCTCAAAAAATGTAAGCTCTTTTAAAGAGCCACACAGTACTTAGTCCCATAGACAAAAATGAAATAATTTGTTTATTTCAAATAAATGCATATATTGGTATCATTTTAAAGGTAAAAAGTCCGCTGACATAAATTAAAAACATTTTTTTAAAAAATTGCATGTGCAAATTTCGCAAATTTAGCCTTATTTCTTAAATCTAAAACATTTGGCACAGTAAATCACTCTTTACTTTGTTAAAAACTAAAAAACTGTTGTGGGTTTTGTGTTAATGCTGTTAATCTTATAAGTAGCTACTTATTGAACACAGTACAGATAGTTAATGTTGCCAATAAGTGCTCTCAATAGAAGTCTGTTTGCAATGGAGTGAGCCTTAAGGATTAGTTGTTTTTTTTTTTTGTTATTGACAAAATGTCTGTTATTTTATTTTAGAAATAGTAATGTTTACATATAAGACAGAGTCTTTTGAATGCATTAAGCAGTTTAGAATAACAACTAGTTATAAAAAACAGAAAAATAAATATAACTTAAAACTAGCATTTAGTGATTTAACAAAAATAATAAATAATAATAAAAATTATAGCAACAGCTTGTCATAAATAACAACAAACCATGAATGAACAAAAAGACATCATTAGATTATTAGATAAAAAAGAAATATAAATATGAAGAAACAGTAAGTTTAGATAGATAAGTAGTAGTGTTAAGAAAAGTATTCAAAAATTTCATGCTTAAAGTTGCGTTTGTTTTGAATAATTTTAATTCTTAGAGGTAACGAGTTCCAAATTCTGATAGCGTTTACAAATAAAAGTGTGTTTGAGTTTAAAAAATTGTATCTCGGGATAAAAAGGTTCATGTTTTTATTCGATCTGCAAAATTCTAACTTATCAAATAAATATTTAGGTGTTTTTGTAATATAAACCTGCAATAAACCTGCATAAATGCAAAACCGCCAGCGCAGAACTCCTTCTCGTATTGGAGGAAGGAGGCTACGATGTGGCTTTGGTACAGGAGCCGTGGATTGCCTCGGGCAACGCGGTATCTGGCCTAAAGTCACAAAACTTCAATACGTTTTTCACAACAACAGTAAGTAGAACAAGAACAGCCATCCTTATAAGGAAAGGCATCTAGACTTATCTAATGTCTCATTACAGCACTGACGATCTCACCGTTGTGGCGCTAGAGGGCGACGCGGACGAGCCAATCCTGGTCGCCTCATGCTATATGGCGCATGACGTCGACGCACCACCAGACGACCTGCAAAGAATAGTAGCAGTCGCCGGCGGGAAAAACCAACCAAGCAATTATCATCGGAGCAGATGCCAATGCACACCACCCAGTATGGGGCAGCCCAGACATCAACGATCGAGGTGAGTCCCTACTTAACTTTATTCTACAATATGAACTTAGCGTAGCTAACATAGGCGAGGCACCCACGTATGTAGGCCCCACTTCGTCGAACGTGTTAGACCTAACAATATCCTCTGACAACAACACTCTGGTCACAAATTGGAGGGTGCTAACGCAGCTCTCCTTCTCGGACCACAATTATATTAGCTTAAGTACAATATAAGCTTTAACTACACTCCAGCTCAAAAGATCTTAAGAAGCCCCAGAAACACTAACTGGAACCGCTTCAGAAGCATCATTGAGACCAAATTACCAGCTACTAAACAAATTAATACGGAAGAGGGCATTGAAAGGTCCCTGAAGATTCTCTCGGCCCATCTTCTCAAGGCCTACCATGCCTCTTGTAAGCCCACGCGAACAAAGCGTAAGATCAGACCACCATGGTGGAGTCCGAACCTTACAGAGCAAAGACGCGACCTAAAAGATTTCTTTAAACTAGCTAAAATAGCTGACCAAGAGGAAATTTGGGGGGAATACAAATGTAGGCTCAAACTTTTTAAAACAAACGTAGGCAGAGCAAAAAAACACTCGTGGAAGAACTTCTGCTCAAACATAGAAAAAACTGCGGACACAGCAATGCTCAGGAAGCTACTCTCAAAGCAGCCTTCCATTGAGAGCCAGCTACGCAAAGACAATGGCCAGTGGACGGAGAGCAGTCAGGAATCCCTCGAGGTGCTTTTAAAGGCGCATTTTCCTGGCTGTACCGAAGCTCCTAGCACTGCTACAATACGAGGGCATAGGACAACCCCGCTACAGGTTCCACACGACTTAATAACGTCGGACGGAATCGCATGGGCTATAAACTCGTTCTCGAGATACAAATCTCCGGGACCAGACGGTATAATTCCTGCCATGTTGCAAACGGTTGAATCGCGAGTCGTCCCATGGCTGAAGAATATATTTAATGGATGCATCAGGCTAAACTATGTACCTGTGGCCTGGAGGACAGCGAGGGTTGTATTCTTACCGAAGGCAGGTAAGAGCAGCCATCCATGTCCGAGAGACTACAAGCCAATAAGTCTGACCTCCTTTGTACTCAAAACGCTCGAGAAACTGATTGACTTGCACCTAAGAAACAATTCAATCCAGTTATCAACCAACCAGCACGCATACACGAAAGGGAAATCGGTTGAAACGGCACTACATTCCCTAGTAGTAACCATAGAAAAAGCCCTCCACCACAAGGAATACGCACTCGGGGCGTTTCTGGATATCTCAGGTGCATTCAACAATGTATCAACCACCGCAATCCTTAGTGGATTACGTGCAATAGAGGCACCACCGGCAATAAACCTTTGGTTAGACAAGTTGCTAAGCTGCAGAAAGGTGCGGGCTGAGTGGGGCACTAAATCCATGGGAAGGGAAGCTCGCAGTGGGACACCCCAGGGAGGGGTCCTCTCGCCACTACTATGGAATCTTGTGGTTAATAAACTACTCAAAAAGTTCGCAGGTAGAGCCCCGAGGATAACTGCCTATGCAGACGACATAAGCATTATTATAGTAGGGAAATGTCTATCAACAGTAAGCTCCATAATGGAGAGCACACTTAAAGATGTACTTAGATGGACAAATTCAGTCGGTCTTAGTATTAATGCAGAGAAAACGGATCTGGTTCTGTTCACGAAAAGGCACAAGATACCACAGTGGATACCACCGAAATTGAACGATATACGTCTCATACCGAAAACTCACACAAAATATCTAGGAGTCGTCCTGGACAGCAAGCTGTCATGGAAAACCAACGTGGAAGAAAGGGTGAAGAAATCCACCATTGCACTATACACATCCAAAAAGATGCTAGGCAGTACTTGGGGTCTCTCACCCTTTCTGATGCACTGGATCTATGTAACGGTAGTGCGTCCTATTCTACTCTATGGGATTATTGTGTGGTGGCCGGCTGTGAACAAATCAACATTCCTCAGGCACTTGGAGAAAACTCAGCGGCAGGCAGCGCTATGCATCACGGGGGCACTGAAGTCAACTCCAACTAAAGCGCTTGAAACGATTCTAAGTATGGACCCCCTGGACATACACGCAAAACTAATAGCCGGAAAAACGGCACAACGCCTTACGGCAGCAGGCAACATGCACATTCAAAATTTTGGACATTGTACAATCGGAAAGGATCTACCTAGTAGCACGGACTACATGGTGCCTCGCACGATAGTCAATTCCAAAGTACGAACTCTTCTGGGACCAAAGGACTGGTGCAAAGGTATAGAACAAGCACAGCAGGCGGTCAACTTATTTACCGACGGCTCCAAAATGCCTACGGGGGTAGGAGCGGCGGTGTATTGCGCAGAGCCTAATATAAGGCAGCCATGTAAACTGCCGAACCACTGCAGTATCTTCCAGGCGGAAGTATTTGCCATAAGTAAGGCTGCTGAGATAGCCCTCAGCATGGACACACAACACTCTAACATCAACATTTTCGTTGACAGTCAAGCGGTGATCAAATCCATGCGCTCCGCTGGCATCAAGTCCAAAAGTGTCTTGGCTGGCAAAGATGCACTAGATGCACTATGCGCTTCGAAAAGAGTGCGCATCTACTGGGTCCCTAGCCACCAGGGCATTGAGGGAAACGAGATGGCAGATGGTTTAGCAAAGGAAGGCGCCGGGCTGGAATCAGAACTCGCAGAACATGTACTTACTCCGCTACAAGAGTTGTACAGGAACCTCGAAAGAAGAGCCACAATAGCAGAGAATCGTAGATGGAAAGATACGACATCGTGCAAAATCTCGAAAATCATGTGCAATGCACAATGCGAAAAACGAAATCTGTTCATCTTGGCACGCCCGCGCAAAGATTGCAGGACACTAGTGGGCATGCTCACTGGTCACTGCATGACGGCAGCCCACGCGAGGAAGCTGGGCGTCACCACGGATGACAACTGCAGGAAGTGCAAGGAACCGGGCACAGTGGAGACCCTGGAGCACCTGCTATGCACATGCCCCGCCCTACTTAGATCGAGACTAAAATACCTAGGCTCATCGACATTCCCGTCACTTAAAGATGTAGCCAGGGTGTCTCTAGAATCTCTCCTAAGGTTTGCGAACTCAACGCAAATCTTTAAAGACTTTTAAAAACAAACACAAAGGTTCCTTGTTGTTCGCTACCGGTACCACTAAGGACCTGAATTGGTCTATGTGAGCCTTCACGAAGGCATCCGGTTTAACCTAACCTAACCTATGCAAATAAACATTTTTGAGTGTATTTGTGTGTGTGTAATATTTTTCCTTCGTATTATAGGACGATTTCTTTTTGTAGCAATATTAATGGCTACCAGCGGTGTAGCACACGATTTTGTGTTCTTTTGATAAAAGTATGGAGCGCTCTGAAGGGTTGACATGTTCTATTGCTACAAAATTGCAATATTTTTGGCAGAATTTTTACACTTTCTGCGGTGTTTTTTTTTTCTGCGGCGAAAAATAGTGTCCCCTTTTTGTATCCTATTTAAAAAGTCATTTTTATGCCTAATCTTGTGACAGCGTGAAAGACTTTTTAGTGCAGCAAGTAACTGCGTGGTGTAGTTGTTCAACAAAAGAAATCGTCAAAAAATCATGAATGCAAAAAAAAAACGACGACATTTCATGCAACACTTTTACTCGTATTCGGGGAAATACCTATTTGGTTTTTTGTTATAAATCATTTATCTCATTCGCGGATTTTAAGTTTTTTTTTTTTATATTTTGATAAAAAAGTGTACATCTGTCTAGACGAAAGACCGTGTTTTCGATTATACTTGCTCAGCCCAGTAAGAATTTATAATAATTAAATTAATATTGATTGTAATAGTTATTGAGTGTGTCTACTTTTTTTTTAACGTAGATAGATGTGTGTGCATTATTTCTGACACTAATTTAATTCAACTGGCAAAACTATTATTCCCAGAAAAAGTTTATCCGGGTGTGAGTTTAAAAAAAGGCGGAAAATAACAGCAAAAGAATCCAAGCAAAATGTGGCCACCATATCTGGTTGCAAAAAAATAATGATGACAAAAATGAGTTAGAACCAGTCAATAATTTCAATCAGTGCTCATCAGCAATGTGCGATATAGAAGAAGCGAGTTGCTCAGGTCAGTATAGGGTTCTGGATGAGAAAACTAACAATGAAAATACAGCTGCAAAAGATGATTTCGTGCCGGCAGTAAGCGAGAAAATCCCATTAAATCCGTCAGAACCAAGTTCCTCAAAGTTGGAAGCTGTGCCTATTTTTGATGAAATATCTGACAATTCGACAGGAGAAGGAGAGTCTGCGACAATTGAAACAGCCCAATTTGATATTTCTGATCCAGTAACTTGGCCTACTAATGATAAAATTAATGATAAAATTCGATCACTTTTGTGTACTGAAATGACAAAATTTTTGAAAAACATTCCGGAATGTATTGACTTTAAGTCAACAGAATGGGAAAAACGGCATCTTACACCCTCGGCATGGTATAAGGAGCTTCCGAAAAACGAGAAAGTTAAAAGGACATGGCTAAGTTATTCAAAAAAAGGCAACTCCCTTTTTTGCGTACCATGCAAACTTTTTAAGGGCCCCGGATCGCTTTTAACCAAGAATGTATGCGTTGCAAACAAATGGCTTCACGAACTGGAAAATAGCTTTAGAGAAGTTATGCCAACATGAAGGGTCACAATCACACATGGAAAATTTTGTAAAGTTGAAGACATTTTTGAAAACAATGAAAAACTGTATCGGTATTGACACTCAATTTGAAAAGGCGACTTTTAGAGGCACAATATAGAATCAGAGTAAATTGAATCAGTCGTCGGCATCGAAAGAACATGGCAACTTTTTAAATCTGATTATTTACTAGGGCGGGTCGATTTATTTTTCAACAATTTCCCTATGATTTCCGTATTCTATGGGTTATTCCATGAAAATTTGTCAAAGGAACCATACCTCTATCGTTAAAATCGAGTCCCCTACTTTTTGTTGGTAGATTTTTTCCCAAATTGACGTTCGTATGAAATATTATCTACACGTTCACATCCATAACTCAAAAACTATTAATCGCCAGTAGGTGCGTTGGAAAGGTGAGCTCATTTTTTCATCAATTTAAAAAAATCTCCAACATTGGTCCAACGGTTCAAAAGTTACAGGCATTTTTGTCCAAATTTTGGAGCATTTTTCCATTTTTTTCATGATTTTGTCTAATATTTTGTCTTTTACTACACTCAAATTGAATATTTTTTTTTGATAATAGGTTGATAGATACTTTATTATCTATTAATTTGAATTTTTGTAGAAAAAAAAATAAAAAGGGTAAAAAATCAAAAAGTTGGTTTTATGTGTTATTTTGTTTTAGCAATATCGCATGAATTAATCAACCGAATTCGATAAATTTTGGCTTAAACTCTTCGTTTTGAATTGTTAATTGAATTAAATAATGGATTGAGCCAAAAAAATAGTCATGAAAGTAATATTCTTGGACAAAATCATGAAAGAAATGGAAAAATGGTCCAAAATTTGGACAAAAAAGCCCGTAACTTTTGAACCGTTGGACCAATGCTGGAGATTTTATTTTGTAAATTGATCAAAATGAGCTCACCTTTTCAACGCTACTGGCGATTAAACCCGATCGATAGTTTTTGAGTTATGGATGTGAACGTGTAGGTAATATTTCATACGAACGTCAATTAGGGAAAAAATCTACCAACAAAAAGTAGGGGACTCGATTTTAATGATAGAGGTATGGTTCCTTCGGCAAATTTTCATGGAATAACCCATAGAATACGGAAATCATAGGGAAATCGGTGAATTTTTTCACTCCCTACAAATCGACCCGCCCTATTATTTACTGTCTAAACATAATACAACAATTAAATCGCACATAGACGAATTGAAAAAAGGACAAGTTTCCTATCTCTCCAAGACAGTACAGAATGAAATTATTGAAATGATGGGCAATAGTGTCCGAAAGAAAATTCTCGAGCATGTTTCTGAAGCTAAGTATTTAACCGTAATGTTTAACTGTACTCCTGACATATCTCACACTAACAAATGAGTCAAATAATTAGATACATCACAAAAACGAACAAGGTGAATTTGAAGTTAAAGAAAGCTTTATTGATTTTTTGGAAGTAAGTGGAAAGACAGGAGAGTACTTGACTAAGGCTATTCTAGATAAATTGGAAAAAGATGGACTAGAAATAAAAACTGTCGAGGGCAATCAACAAGGGTATACAGGCTAGAATTTTAGAAAAAAATTCATTTGCGATCTATGTTCCGTGCATAGCTCATTCACTCAATCTAGTTGGGGTTCGTGCAGTTTCAGCTAAAACATCTAGCATTTTTGGAATTATCCAAAGAATTTATAATTTTTTGTGTTTTCAACACAAAGGTGGGAAGTCATGAAAAAATACACAAAAACAAATCTAAAGGGAACAAGTCAGACCAGATGGCCCTTTTGAAAAACATCATTGGAGTGACCGAGGCACTTAAAGAACCTAACGAGGGGCAGTTTCAACCTGAAACCAAGTCAGAGGCAGGCAGTCTTCTTCATTAAATCCTTGACTTTTGTTTTATTTTGTATTTAGTCGCTTGGGCCGATCTGTTGAAAGAAATCAACCGAATAAATAAAGAAGTACAGAAGGATGATATTATTTTGTCCAAATCCGTAGATATGTTGAAAGGTCTTACTTCTACTTTAGAGAGATTAAGAATCTCCCCAAATGAGTGGCTCGAAACCGCTACAGAGATAGCAGAAAGCATCGGCGTTGAGCGGACTTTGGAATCACGCAGAATTTCAAAAAAGAAAAAAATGCCAGGAGAAAAGGCGAATGATGAAGCCCGAAACTTTTCACCTCAAGAGAAATTTTTTACAGCATAAAAGAAGTCATAGATACTATGATTGTTGCGATTAAGAGCAGGATGGGAAGCGCGCAACAATTAAATAATAGGTTTTCTTTTTTGCAAGGACGAGAACTCAATTCAATGACTGCTAAGGACCTAAAAAAGCAGGCTGAAAATTTAGCTATGAGATATGCAGAAGACTTGCATCGGATAGAGTTTAGTACAGAGATTTTGGTCTTTCGGGACCATGTCAAAAATATGGATTCTACTTTGAAAGAACTGAATGCTCTGCAATTGCTCAACATTATAAACAACAGGTAAAAATTTAGTTCATAAGAATATATCACCATGGAAAAAAGGTTGTGATTAACATATTTATTATTCTACATAGATAAGCTCGACGCTTTTCCTAACGTTTGCATAGCATTGAGAATCTACGCAACACTCCCGACAACATCTGCAACCTGCGAGAGAAGTTTTAGTAAACTTAAACTTACAAAAAATTACCTGAGGTCTACAATGACTCAAGAAAGGCTTTCAAACTTGGCAATACTCTCTATTGAGAATAAAAAAGCAAGTTCAGTGAAGTTCGAGGACGCAATTGACACATTTGCCGAAAAAAAAGCAAGAAAGGCTGTCTTGCAAAAATTGATTAACCCTTTCATGTCCGGTGTTGCCTACAGGCAACATTGTACTTATAGGCTTCTAAGTCCCGATATTTTCATATTTTTGACCAGTGGTTTTTTGCTTCATGTAGCCTTATGTGTTGTGCAAGCTTACACCTATTTGTTTTATTGAAGGCTTTGCACGTGTCCATTAAGTAGCCATTCTCCGTAGAATAAAATGATCGAAATCAAGATCAGGATCGTTTCGCAAAAAAAGTGTTTATACAAAAAGTGCTTGAATATATTTAAATAATTGTTTAAATGTAAAACCAAGTGCACAATGTAAATAAATAAAGGTGAGAGACTTAAATACATACAAAAAATAATGAGAAAAGTGTTAAGTTTGTCCAAAAACTGCCCAACGGTGCACAAAAGCAACATCCTGTAACTTACGAACTCGGGCACCAAGGACATTAAAATTTTTGGTCAGTTCTTATTATAGTAAAGACTAGCACATATTTAACCTCAAAAAATGTGTAGCCTCACCCATTTTAATTTGGGCATGAAAGGGTTAATTATACAGTGCAACACATAAAGTATAAACTCCTTCTCGTGTGCGGTTTTTCGAAGTACTTTTTTATGGACAATTGTACATTTTGGCTTACCAATCGCGTCGGAAGCGAATTTCATCTGGGGGGCAGTACAAATGGGGGGGCAGTACAAATGGTGGTGCAAAAAAAGTTCACCAAAATTTCTTCACATGAAACATGAAGAAGAGAGAAAGAAGAGGAAAATATATAATACAAAAATATTATCGTTGTAAAAAAACTGATATTTTGAATAACTTTTCCTTTTAAATTGTTTATCTAGCTAAAAAAGTGGGGGGGCAACTGCCCACCTTTCCCCCCCGCTTCCGACGCCAATGTGGCTTACACTTGATTTTTCTGAACAACATGCAATTTTTCTCACGGCTATATCTCGGAAACATATTTTAATTTTGTTTTCCTTTCATACTCACATTTCTAGCTACATACTAGAAGAAAAAATCAAACTCAAAATTGCTTTAATGTCGAAAAATGCTTGTGAAAATTGAGGCACTATAGCAGTTTTTTCGGGTTAGTTTTGTCTCCTACTCTATAGCTAAAATTTTGCCGAAGACAGGAAAACAAAATTCCTATATGTTTCCGAGATATTATCGAGAGAAAAACGGTTTTTTTTTAATATCAAGTGTAAACCAAAATATAAATGAAACCATTAAATCTGAACAGCAGCTAAACTAGCAAAACGAGGTTTTGTTAGTTTCGACAAGTACTTTGAGAAATTTTACACGACAAGGGCTAAGCTAAAGGTGAATGAGGGCCGCATACACTTCGCGAGCCGACCAAGCTTTGCACCTACGACTTCGCAGTTCGCAAACAGAGTAGAAGAGTAGGCTGCTCAAAAACACCAAAGATCAACGGTATGTGCGAAAGTCGGAGCTCCAGCAAGCAAACGACAGAGGCAGAAACCGATCGCAAACGCAAACCCGCAGCCAGGGACGTGACTTAACGGCACTTGATCCTAACACTGATCGGCCGGAGCGATCCCCAAGGTAAAATGACTCTCGAGAGATGGAAGTCCGTAGAGATGAAGCTTCTCGAGGTGATGTTCGCAACGTTGGAAGGCCAACCTAACGCTCCCATGCCCACCTTTGATGGAGCGGGCTTGCTTAATGCGGTCTTCCCGAGAGTAGTGCCATAGAAGTCCGCGCTGAAGCTTCTCCAAAAGCAAAAAGCTTCTCCAGACTGGAGCCAACAGCTGACTGGAGGGTGTTGAAGGTTGCTGATCCACTACCTTGGAGTACCGGGGGCAGCATTGCAAACTCCAAATCAACAAGGAGGCAGAGGCAAAAAAAACTAAGTAGATTACTATAAGGAAGATTTTATATAAACCAAAATGTTCATAATTCTCTAGGCACACAACTGCATTCTTAGAGATAAATGGTGACGTTCAAATTAGAGAATTTTAAAACAAAGCTCAGTTTTATTAATAGTCTGGTATGAAAAAATAGATTCCCTTGTTGTTTTGATGACAAAAACAGTAAAATAATTTTTGCGCTTAGCTGGAAGAATTTTTGCAAATAAATGCTATGTCATGTGAAAGGTAGCCAGATGTGAAATTTTTAATTGATTTAATTTTTACAACAAAAACAATTTTTGAGTCATTTTTTGAGTAAAAAGTCAATATTTTGGACTTTTTTTGACAAAATTATAAAACATAGTTGCACTGACTGAACGGTACAGTTCAGCCTATTTTTGTGAAGTGATTCTATTGAAGTTTTGAACAAAAAAAATTGAATCAAATATATTAATGGACAGCGGAGATATTTGCATCGAAAGACCGAACTTTGACTTTCATGTCATTTGTTTCTCATTCTTATGTAACGATGTTTTATGAAAAAGTCGTTGTACTAAAAATTTCTACAATTTTCAATATATGTCAGTGTTTTTGAAGTCAAAATAACAGAAATTTTTAAAATTAAATACACAAAAAAATCGCACAATTTGGATAGATTACTCTTTTTCAAATAAAAACTTGTTTTTTAAATAATACTTTTTATTAATTAAATGGATTTTAAATGTATTTAAGTGTTAAAAAAGTTTTTATTTCAACTCAAATGATTTAAATCGTCTAAGAATTAATCATTTTGCTGCAAACTAATTTATGTATTCATATAATTTTGATATAAAGATGCATCTACATATAAACGATATGAATTGAATTGACGTTTCATATATTAAAAACACTAAATAAAAACACTAAATAAAAATACTAAATAAATTTATAAAAAACTTGTGTGTATTAATTAAGAATTTTCGTGAACAGACACTCCTCAATTATATTCGTGAGCACTCGTGAGTCAAAAAATTACATAGTGATCGTGAGTAAAATAATGATCTTAATCGAGAATGTGCGTGATTAGAAGAAAAAATATCGTGAGCGTGCGTGTTCTTGAGTCAAAATCACTCCCGCACCCATCCTTACGAGAGGGTTTGGATCAGTGAGTAGCGTGTTGCACTATCAATCGAAGGGCTATGAGTTCGATTCTGACAGCGTATGAAAAAATGTTTTTAATATTATATTTTCTTGTTGTAATTGATGCAAGCAAAACGGAACAATTCAAAAACGGTTATCGGTAAAAACTTCCGAAAAATGGTGAAGAACGGTGTCGGAAAAAAGTCAAATATTTGGGCCTATTCTGCTGAATCTTTTATTAAAAAAAAATCTGGAATGATTTCCCATACAAATTTTTGAGCCGTTAAAAAAATCTGTTATGAAGTCAAAATTCGTATTCTGCATGAAAACCTTTATGAAATCTGTTAAAAATCACAAAAGATTTTTCGAACTGTTGAAAAATCTTGTACAAACTCTTAAATTGGTATTCTTCATGACAAAATCTGTTATAAACACAACAGAATAACAGATACTTTTTTCTGCCTTTTATACAAATAATTTTATTCTGTGTGTTACTACGTTAATTTTTGCTTCCGTATATAATTTCTTCATATTCTATATTAATGCGCTTATTTCTATATATAATTAAAAACTAATTAAATAATTTTTAGGTGAAATAATTTATAACAATTTTTTAAAAAATTGCTACATCTAAGCATATTTTTTTCACTTAAAAAAACATTTAATAAATATTTATTTTAAAGCTTATCCCTTAAAATATTTAATTTATTAAAAATTTAGTTACTCAAAAAACTAATTTCTCAATAAATTATAAATTAAATTTATTTCTAGAAAAAACGGCAACCTTTAAAAACGAATAACATATCATTTCAAATAGTCTATTAAAAATAATAATAAAACAATAACTTTTATAGTCTATAAACTCTTTTAAAATCGGGAAATTTTAAATTTTAAATTATAATAGAAAAACCCTGATACACAAGGTACAACAATAAAAGTTTTCTTTTTATGAAAAATTTTTTCAATTATTTCAATGTTCTTTTACAATACTAATTCACTATAGCTTAATTTATTTTTTCTTTATACAATACTAAAAATCACTAGCATAAAATTATTTTTAATAAAATAAAATATAAATAAAAATTACCTGCAAATAAAATTTTTTCAGTTTATTATGAATTGCACAAAACTCACTTCAATGCAAATAAAGTACTTTCCTAATAAGCTTTAAACTGTCATTCTAGATACACCTTCCGGTACATCTACTATGTGACGACTTATCTTATCTTAATAATAAGAGAGACGGGCGATATGTGCATATTTTAGAGCTAAAGTCAAGCTATTTATCTTTATTTTAATTTATATTTCTATTTTCAAGTTGCCTTGATTAATAATATTAATTACTGCTAGAATTTAAGTTATCCTACTTTAAAAACAATAACAAAAAGCACAAAAATTTACATGTAAAATAAATAAATAATAAACTTCAAAGCTAAAATAAAACTTTAAAATTTTTACAAAGTAATATGATAACCTAAAGAATCTTTTTAAAAATTTGTAAATACTTATAATTAGTAATCTATAAAACCAAAGAAAAATTTGGGACGACAAATCTAATATTATAGTTATAAATGTTACAAAAAAAATACGGGGTCCGCCATCTTTTTCAACTAGTTTTTTTTTCAACTAGTGCTTATTTCGTGAATGGTAACACTTAGCTCATGTTTGATTTGACAGATAATTAGTTTTATCCTTCCGCTGAACGAATATGGTTGTGTATACGCTTGAACAATGTTGGGAAATATTGCGACATTACTTTGAAAATCATGGTAATGTTGCAGAATGTGTGCAAAAATTGCGTACGGATTTTGGAAGAAGAGAAGCACCGTCAGCTCCGTATGTTCGTTATCTTGTGAAAAAAGTGAAAGAAACTGGCATCCTCATCGATAAACCAAAGCGTGAAAAGCCAAAAGCAGTGCGTACACCCGAGAATATTGCTGCTGTGGCAGAAAGTGTGCGTGAAGCGACATCAACATCAATTCACCGTCGTTCTCAACAATTGAACATTTCGGAGACATCATTGAGACGAATTTTGCATAAGGATCTTGGTATGACGCCATACAAAGTCCAATTGGGTTAGGAGTTGAAGCCAACTGACCATCCAATGCGTTTTCACTTCGCTAAGTGGGCCTGCGATCGACTTACAGAAGATTCCGATTTTGCCAAAAAAATCATCTTTTCAGGTGAAGCTCATTTTGATCTTGGCGGGTAAGTAAACAAGCAAAATTGTCGCATTTGGGGCACAGAAAACCCGCACGCATACATTGAAAAGTCGCTGCACCCAAAACGAGTCACTGTTTGGTGCGGATTTTGGTCCAGAGGCATAATTGGGCCATTTTTCCTCAAAAATGAGCAAGGAGTGGCCGTTACAGTCAATGGCGATAGTTATCGGGCCATGTTGAACGAATTTTTGTTCACAAAAATTGAAGAGGAGGATATTGGCAACATTTGGTTTCAACGTGCAACACAGCCGAAGCTACACTCGATGTTTTGTGCCCTGTTTTTGAAGATCGCATTATCAGCCGCAGAGCTGATGTCGTTTGGCCACCTCGGAGCTGCGATTTGACACCATTGGACTATTATTTGTGGGGTGCCCTCAAAGATAAGTGTTACGCCGACAAGCCAGAGACAATTGACGCTTTAAAGGACAATATTCGTGAAGACATTGGTGAAATACAGCTGCACAAAATCGATAATGTGCTTAAAAATTGGACCGATCGTGTAGGCTACTGCATGGCCAGCCGAGGCAGCCATTTGAATGAAATTATTTTCCATTATTAACCGGAAGGATTGTACTTTCAAATAAAAAAAGAAATTTGGGAAAATATCCAGTAGTTTTTTTATAGAATTTTCAAAAAAAAAATTATTTGGCGGAACCTGTATAAGTTTACAGTCTCAAAAAAAATCTTTTCAAATTAGTTAGATCACGAAAATTTAAAAGATTGGTGCCAAATTTCTCCTCTTCCCGTAAAAATCTATAACCTTTATCTACACCCCCTAGATTGTAAACTTTAAGTTTATACTCTAGAATACAAGA
Source organism: Dichetophora obliterata (assembly GCA_963920525.1). Taxonomy (NCBI): domain Eukaryota; kingdom Metazoa; phylum Arthropoda; class Insecta; order Diptera; family Sciomyzidae; genus Dichetophora; species Dichetophora obliterata. The sequence continues at coordinate 234,381,540 of OY986435.1, read as the reverse complement.
AACGGATCATGAAAGAAATTTTTTCTTAATATAGGCTTACAGTCTCAAAAAATCTTTTCAAATTAGTTAGATCACGAAAATTTAAAAGATTGGTGCCAAATTTCTCTTCTTCCCGTAAAAATTGTAAACTTTAAGTTTATACCCTAGAATACAAGAAACGGCTTATGAAACAAATTTTTTCTTAATATAAGCTTACAGTCTCAAAAAATCTTTTCAAATTAGTTAGATCACGAAAATTTAAAAGATTGGTGCCTAATTTCTCTTCTTCCCGTAAAAATCTATAGCCTTTATCTACAACCCAGTAGATTGTAAACTTTAAGTTTATACCCTAGAATACAAGAAACGGCTCATGAAAGAAATTTTAAAGATCTAAGCTCACAATCTTTTAAAATCCCCAAAGCTATTCAACCACGAAAACATAAGAATTGGGACAGATATCGTTTTTTTTTCTAAATTACGAAATTCCCTGTCGATAGTATGAGGAACCTCCTGCATCACCTACATTGTAGTTACTAGTTCGCTCCCTCTTGGATTCAACATCTTGTCGTTGGTAGGATGAGCTACCACCATCGCCGCCACGAAGATTGTCATTCGAATAGCAGTTTTGGCCACCTCCACATGCTCGTCTTCACGTTTTTCTTTATGTTTGTAACCTACGCAATCACCTTCACCATAACTGCGCGACTGTCATGACTTTTATTGAAATTTGAGCTTCTGCTCTGGGTCGTCCTCCCAGTCCGACATTGTTTTAAAAGAAGTAATTTAAACAAATCGGCAATGCTAATTTGTAATGCGAATTCACGACACTTCTTTAGCGCTAGTTTTTTTAAAATATTTGCAATTTACAACTTAAAAGCGATAACTCCTTCAACTTGCGTTAATTTATTTTTTAATTTATTGACAGAAATCAGCTGTTTCATAACAGAAGTTAACGAAATTGTAATAGATTTTTTCGAAGATTGATAACAGGATACCATTAAAGTTCGAAAGGCAGAATACCAATTTTTTCAGATCTTTTATGGTCGACATCTTTTATGATTCATAACAGAAAACTCATAACAGAATAACAGATCTGGCAGAATAGGCCCAATTGTCCTTAGAACCTGAACTTTTATTTCAAGTAGAAGTAACTATGTTTAAAAACATTTCTTCAGGAGTTCTTAGTTTTTGTTTCTCTAGGTTATATAAGTATAATGCCAAGGCTGCATGTTGAAATTATGGTTTATATAAACTACTATGTAAAGTGCTTACATGTACCCTCCAGGAAAAATCGGAAGGCTTCCATCTTAAAGTGATAAAGAAACATTCCCCACCGTATCTTTTGAAAGCTTAAGGGTAGTTTTGTATTTATATTGTTTCCCCACCGCATCTTTTAGAAGCTTTAGGGTAGTTTTGTATTCATATTGTTTCCAAACCGCTTCTTTAAGAATGCATGTGGAAACTTTTATTTATTGTCAAGCAATGACAATAGAAAATATTAATATCATTGTTTTCTAGCCACTTATTGTAGAATTCGATAGTCTAGTGGTAGCGCGCTCGACTCTCGCTCAAGGGTCCCGGGTTCGAATCCTGGCCGAATCCATTTTCATAACAAGGGAGAATAATGTTTCCACATTAATTCTTAAAACAGGGGAGAGGACTGCTTCCAATTCACTTTTGAGGACAGCGGAGAAAAATGTTTGCACATGACTTTTTAACACAGCGGAGAGGAATGTTTCCCTCTAATGACATGCTATGTTAAAAACGCAATGGAGTGTGCAACAAAGGGGAATGGTTCTTACATTCCATGGAATGTTTCCTGGTAACATCCGGGAATGCTCACATTTCCTGGTGGGTACGTACAGACAGCAGAAAATTATGTTAATATGTATATGTAGCGAGCTAGAACCAAGGTCAAGTGTTGACTTAGTTAAGCTGCTGCCAATGAAGAAGTCGTGCAGAACAGCCAGCCACACTTATATACTACAGTTGACGTCTCACTCCCGATAGAAGAAACTCCAATGTTTGCATATAAAACTTGTACTGACAACGTTGTTGGTGGCGCCAACAATGGTTCCTAACGATGAAGTTTTCTAGGTTGTGCTGCTGTTGTTCATTATTAGCTTCAAATCTCTTTGAGTTGCACTGCAGCAAATTGGCATGAGTAGAAGAAGATGCGCGACTTTATCCTGTATTCCTGGTTATTGTGCGTATAGGTATGATTGCATGTGTATTTGCGTTATACAAACACTTGCTTTGTTCTTATATTTATCTATGTTGCGTTACGTCATAATGTTTAAATGTTGTTCAACTTGTTCTGACTCGTCCGACTTTCTTTAATGTGAAAATATGGGAAAATGTGAAGTTGAAGTAACAGCAAAATTGCTACAGGAAGTACAACTTCCGGAAGTGTAACAACCATCCGAGAGAACCGAAGCAAACGAGTTCCTTTAATCAGGTAACTAATTGATAGATGTTATCTAATCGTTGCCATGAGAACAATAAACCGGTTGATTAGCAAAATTCTAATTTTATATTGATATTATTATTATTTAATACGTTTTTAAACTATTGCTCAATTAAAACATCGCGTTTTTACGCGAGTGCATCGCGTTTTTGCTTTAACGTATTTGTATTAAATCAATTAAAGTAAATCGCCAGCACAATAACGATGCCAACAAATAACAAATTGGAACAATCTCCATTCAATCTAAGTCAATAATATTCAACAGCTACTATCCCGTAATTATATAGTATGCCAAAGATATTTATCGAAACTTAGACAGAAATGTGAAGTTGTTTGTTATAGTTTCAAATTTGACTTTAACTCTGTTGGTGTATTAGCAAATGACTGAATTTTATTGTTTTCCGCTGATCTATCAAGGAAGCTACACATACAGGGTGTCCCAGACTTAGAGGACAATAGGGCGGAGCGATTATATATGAGAAAAAAGTACCCTTGTATTGAATTGGATCAGGGAGGGATCAATCCGGCCTTTGTAGTCTAGTGGAGAGTGCACTAGACTATCAACCCAGAGGTCCCTGGTTCGAATCCGGGCTCGGTCATGGTTCTTTTCACTTTCTTTGTTCTTTCCTACATTTGAGAATTATGGAAAACTAAAAATCCACAACTAAAATTGTGGAAAATGTGGAATAAAAGGAAAGGAACAACTAAGGACTGGAAATGCTTGCCGATGTTAAGACATAACACTAGCCTCGGTTAAAAGCAATTCAAATTGTCTTTCACGGTTGTTTCGCTTAATCAATAATCACGTATGGTTCCAATCAATTCTTCTAAATAAATCTATCTCTTTCCTTTCAGGTCAAAATAAATAAAAAATAGATATGGTATCTTACATTAACGATATGAAATTTTGAAAGGATAAGACTTAATCTTCCTGCTCCTGTTTTGAGCCAAGAACAAGACATTTTTTTACGATTTTTTGAAAAAATTCTAAAAATATAAGCTTTAATCACTATATGATCCCGTTCTATAGCTGCAGAAGGTCCTTTAAAGTAATCTATTTTCAAAAATTATTTTTATTGCAACAGAAATGAACAGAATAGTTAAATATAAATTAGAAAATTTTCTATACAAAATTTGGTCTCGATATTATAACATAATCTTACAGACTATTACAACTAGTACCTTATATACATTTAATTAATAAAAGTAAACTTAACTAAAAAATATGAATAATTTTAAACGAAATTCACTTAGACTGAGATTGAAATTGAGAAATGGTGTAAAATTATTAAAAACGTATTATTACATAAAAGTATGCACCGGGCAATAGGTTCATTTGGACCATAGTTTGTTCTATGAACTCTATCATCGAACATCCGATGATTTCTTAATGTTCTTGTTGGAAGATGGAAAACAAATAGGCTACAAATACTTTGACTGTAACCCAAGAAATTTACGTCTAGCCTCATATGATGGAAGACCATCAGGCCAATACATTTTATTTAGCGCATATTTAGTTAAGTGCTTTTGAATTTTTTAAATACGATTAGAATGTTCCTCGTAATATGGATCCCAGATAATTGAACAGTAATCTAGTACACTACGAACTAAAGACACATACAGAGCTTTAATGGTCATAGGGTCCTTAAAATTTGGCAAATTCCTTTTAATAAAACCCATCATAGTATATGATTTAGAAACCACATATAAGTAGTGAATTTTAAAACTAAAATTCGCATTGAAAATGACACCTAAGTCTTTGTTTTCTAGTTTACGGACAAGATCACAATCATTTATAGAGTAGTCTCAATTGGCTCAATACACTTCGTATAAGAAACTGCATAGCATTTATTAATGTTGAAGGTCAAATTATTTCTTGAACACCATTCACTAAAATTATTTAAGTCACTCTACAGTAACAAGCAATCTGAAGTAGTACAGATCTTTTTAAATAGTTTTACACTATGAATCCTGGAATAAACTTGACAGATCATTAATAAAAATTAAAAACAATAATGACCCACAATGTGTTCCTTACGGAATACCCGAAGATGCTTTAATTTCAATTTCGGAAAACGTTGAATCGATTTTAACTAAGAGTTTACGATTGGATAGAAAACTTTTGAAAAATTTCAATGTATGTCAGAAAGCCCATATTTTTTTAATTTAGGCAATAATATGAAATGATCAACCTTGTCGAAAGCCTTTGTAAAATCCGTGTAAACCACATCAAGTAGACAGCGATCAACCATAGCATTAACTATGTTATTAGAGATTAATGTTAAATTCGTGCAAGTGGATCTACCGGGTAGGAAACCATGTTGGACATTACTAATAGCCTTATGAACGTGCTCATATAACTTATTTTTGATAATTTGATCAAAAATTTTAGCAAAAGTCAATTGCTTAACAACGGCTCTATAATTACATAGATCGCTGCGGTCACCAGATTTATATATAGGAACAATTAGACAAGTTTTCCAACAATCTAAAAATCTACCCGAATTAAAGCATAAGTTAAATAAATATGCAATAGGTTTGATTATATTTACAAAACACTTTTTAAAAAACATTGGAGGAAATCCTCCCTTTTCTTGTTTGAAGCTAGGTTTTAAAGATGAAATAGCTTCTGAAATATCAATTCCAGAAACTACAAAAATATTGACGAAATCAGTGCCATGAGTTTCAAAACTTAAAAAATCTATAACTGCTGGGGTATTATGCTTTTCGTACACATCCTGAAAAAATTTAGCGAACAAATTGCATGACTCCAGTGTACTTCTTGAATTAGAGTCCTTGAACCTCATACTTGTTGGAAATCCATTGTTTTACGCTTCGCATTTATGTAAAGCCAAAAAGACTTCGGATTTGCTTTTAATTGCGTTTCTTGTAGTTGTATACTAGTTGTATAAAAACTTATGTAAAAAATTAAATTCATTTCTCAATTGAATAAAATGCAAATGATCTGAATGGCAATTTGTTTGCTTTAATTTTTTTAAATGCTTTGTTCTTTACATTTTTTAATTTGGAAAGCCGTGCATTAAACCATGGTGGTTTGTTATTTAATACCGGCTTCTTTTTAGGGATATATAGAGAAATTTTAAACAAAATCTTCTCACATATATAATTATACACTTCGAGTGGATCATTCAAAGAATCGAGATATCCCAGTCGCAAGAGCTTAAAAAGTTATTGATTAAGAATCATAGTTAGTTACATATATTAATTTAAGTTTAGTTGATCCCCACTGTAAATACCAAAAGCAGTCGAAAGACAAGAAACATATATATATGTATACTACCTTTAAGTTGTATTACCCTAACTTTACTACACTAAGAATTATAGTTAGTTATATAAGTTTATATGATCCCCACTGTAAATACCAAAAGCAGCTGCAAGACAATAAAACGACAAAACCAACCTACTAATAACCAACCCCAAGCATATCAAGGCCGACCAGGTCAATACATACGTATAGGCAACCAACTAGAGTACTAGTGCAAATTAACCAGTGCAAAGAAAGCCTAAATCATATAATTCCCAACCAGTTTTCACACTACAGCATATATAATGGCGCCGTCAAGTCACACAAATCAGCATTCTTTTTAAGTAATGGCAGTTACTTTGGGGGGGGGGGGGCACTTTTATTGTCTTAGCCGATATACATTGACTGCAACAGTCGTCCACCGACAAAACGAAAACTTGCCGTCAGAGAGAAATGTCGCAGTATTCTCGACGACTTGATTATAATTAATGCTACCAACTCATCTTATTCAAAAATAAGTATATTTGCTTCTTAGAACTCTGAAAAGTAAGTATTAGTAAGTATAATTTTTAAAAATAAGTGTAAGTAAGTATTTCACCTTAGAAAAATAAATTTAATATTTTTTGATATAATTTACTAATTTATGTAAAAATCAATAGAACCCACAATATTCCTTAAATATTATCACACTCTCTTTTTATTTTCCTCAAAAAGTTTTTTGTATGCAATCTATCTAAATCCAAAAATTCTTCAGACAAAAAAAAACAAAATATTAATTGTATATATTTGCCGTTCATATATATAAATATATGTATTTCATATACATAAAATAGTTTAAAAACAAACAAAAGCATAACAGAAAGGTTAAAGTTATACGCATTTTCAAAGTAGCTAAATAAAAAAAAAATAAAAAATCACATTCAAATGTATACAGAGACCAAAGAAAAGTTATTATTATTCGCCCTCACTTTAACTGAATTGAAGTGTTACATTAACTGGTTTTTTTTCTTTTGCTTGAAATCGTAGTTGTCTAGTCTAAGTGGTCACTTTCATTTTTTCACATTTTTTCTCACATTTTTCGAATTTATATGTATCAAAGGATATTGTATTTAATTTTTATGAAGATCCGAGCAATATAAGTAATTTTTTTCAACCCAAAGCTTATTCTATCTGATCTCATGTTAGAACGCATTTAAAAAATTTTAAGAGCGTTTTTCTCAAAACTACGTTTCCACGGACGCCCCACACTATTTCTCCGGAACCCGAGGGCTGATCCTTCTGAAATTTTAACCACATATTTAACAGAAAACTACTTACAAAATAGACTATAATCGTGTTAAAAGATTATAGTCTTTAATAGTCTTTAAATAGACTATAATCGTGTTAAAAGATTATAGTCTATTTTGACTATCTATTTTGAAAAGACTATATTTTTTTACAAAAAACAGCAAAAAAAATAATTTTTTCATTTTTTTTGGTTTTTGTTAATTAAAGTTAACAACAATCGCTACAAATTAATATTAATAGTCTATTTTATAGTCATTGTCATATTGAATCTAAAACACTTCGGTTTTTGTTTCAAATAAACAGATGCCGAGATATCGTGTGGGAGCCGACCTGCCTCCAAATTATTAAAAAACATTCATACATTTTTTTTATTTTTCTAATTTAAGACTTCATTTATCATTCCTAACAACTTATATAAACATATCTTTCATAGCAAGCTCACGAGAAATTCTCAAAAATAGCCTATTTTTTTAGCCGACGAACTAAACTACACTCTTAATATGTCAGGTCTTGTCTTTAAAAATTGTAAAATTGGACACAGCTGTATTCAATATTAATTTTTACAAATAAAATTGACTCCAGAGTCTGTATTTTTAACACTGTTGACACTAATTTTCAAACTTTTTCCGATTTTGCAAACAAATACGTTCAACGTGAGCTGAAAAGTAAGCATAATTAAGTATAAATCTTAAAAGTAAGTATACTTATAAGTATGGAATTTGAGTAAGTATATGAAGCTCAAAATAAGTATGATACTTACAAAGTAAGTATAGTTCGTAACATTAATTATAATGAACGCAACAGCGACAATCTGTATTTCATCTAAAACATAAACAAACTCTGCTCTGTTCGCTCTTTTCGTCTATCAAATTAGAAATAGATTGAAGTCTGCGGCAGCAACAATTGTGGTCGTGTACTCTCTTTGTCGTGCCGTCTTCAAAAAATACATCTTCATAAGAAAACATGCGTTCTATTTGTTGACAATTGGCGTTCGTCGCTAGTCGCAGTCAATGCCTGCATTCAGCGGAAAGAACTGTTCCACAACTTTCGGGCTGAATGGTATGCTCTCACAGAACATGTTCCTTGAGATGTCACAATTTATATAGCGAAAATATTTTATGCTACTTCGCTACTTGAGCACTTTTTCGGCTAGAATGCGGCCATTGTGTATCGGCTATCTCTCTTGTGTGCACTCTGGGTTTCAGTTCGGTTTCTACCAGAGTCGGTACATGAGGTTCATTTTGGGGGCTTACTACTCTGGGCTCCAGCTCGATTTCTACCAGAGTCGGCACATGGGACTACTTTTAGGCGAGTTTGCTACTCAGGGCTGCAGTTCAGTTTCTACCAGAGTTGGCACAGGGGGTCATTTTTGGGGAGTTTTGCTACTCTGGGCTCCAGTCGGATTTTTTTTCTTAAGGGGACCATAGCTTGAGACGTATTGTATACAACATATCAATCAAGACCTCTGCCCACGCTTCCTACAAATGACGTAATTGCTGCTATCTCTTCATCATTTATTAATTAGAGCATTACTTTTAGTATTCCTTTTAGCGTATGGAACCAACTACCGACATCGATTACCGTTCACCGATACCGATTATCATCCGCTTAAACCTCGCTCTGCTACAGTTTACACGATTTGTCTTCGACCGCCATCGACAAACACTCACTTCGGCTCACACAACACTAGTTCAGACTGCCGTACGACACTGCGCTGCAATACGTATTATAAGCTTATATTAAGAAACCAAAACCATTAATAAAAAGGTCGTTTAAGCTCTAAACGATAATTTTGTAAAAGATTTAAAAGCTGGTAAAGCACCCTGCAAGACACTCCTAACCGAAACTTTAACACGTTCACACAAAATTTCAGTATTCAGTAACACATATGAATGGTATTTTATTATTAAAATGGCGGTACAAAATACTATTAGTTATTTAACCTATTATTTAACAGGCACCAATTTAGTTGTACATCCCTGTTTTCTCTTATTGGTATGGTAGACAGAGACAAATGATATTCTTTGTGTTATACTTGTCTTTGTCTTGGTCTTTCTTATGAGAAAAATAAATTTGATGTACACACAATTTAGAAAATGTTCAAACGAACGATTTATATCGTGTAACAGCACGTAAGTACTTTTAATTGTGAAACATATTAAATAAAATATTACATATTGTAAGAATAATTATATTTTAAGACTTTTTTAGTTAAATAAACGAAGCTGGTGGTCGTCAAGTGCAGGTGATAGCTGCTGCTCCAAGAGCTACTGGCATACCATTGACTGCAGCTCCACAACCGCAGGTTCAAGCTAAACCAGCAGTCTCTACGGCTCAATAAAATAGAAATATTACGACGACTTGCTTTGCGCACTGCTAACTTTGGCATTCAGCAGCAAACTTTGGTGCAACAAAATACTTCGCCAACAAGTGTTTGACCATGGCCATAGCCAATCTGGTTCTCGCCCAACAAGCAGGAGCTGCTAGCATGCCTATCACGAATACTTTTATTGCTATTACACACAGTGTTTCTAAGTGGATTTGAATGCAGCAATTTTCAAAAAAAATTCAAAAAATAAATGTGTTCATATAGTTAAAAAGTAATAGGGAATTAACTAGTGTACTTGGTATAACAAATAGTTAATTACTTTGTCATTTCACTGGTAGCTGCGACTGGCATTTTTGCCATATAAATAAGTTATTTAACCCATTATTTAACTAATTGTTTTAACTGGCAAGTTTGACAGATATTTTCAGTTATTTAACTTATCTTCTGAAAAAATACTGACCGAAACTTCCGTATTGCTTCTCTTTATATAACCAGTAACATAACCGGTTGTGTTCTTGCAGGGCAGTTTCAATCATTGGAGAGTGCGAGAGAAAAAGGCCCTAGGGCTGCCCGCATAGTAAGCGCCGAAGCAGGCAGGCAGGCAGGCAGTCGCAGACAGCAACCCGCTCCACAAATAACCACCGCAGAGTGAATGCGAGGAGCAGATCAGATCAGTGCGACATAGTTTGTTATTGTTTTGCTTTTTTTCGCATTTCTTTTTTTATGAATGCTTCTCCACGAAAAAACATTTAACGTGGATTCACTGATAACCTTCAGCATGTTTTGAAACAATTTTGTCGATTTTGTCAAAATATTTTTTATAATTAGGGTATACACTTCACTTTGTAATTTTCCGAAATCGCAAATTTACGACGACTTGAAGTGAGCGACTACTTTTAAATTTTTTTTTCCGAAATATTTGTCAAACTACAACGCGCAAACTGCTAATTTATTGAAACCTTTGTCGTTGTCGTTTAATTGTGAAAAATGCCGAAAATAAGTGTATAACTAAATTATATGAAATTTTATTGAAGAATACCGTTCAGGATGTTGTTTTTTCAATGAAACACAGTTGCTTGTGCGAACTGAACATATCTTTTCTTCGTAAATTTCCGACGATTATTTTTCATCAACTCAATAGATGATTAAATTTAAGCAATCTTCGGAAAACCAGAACAACAACAATTGCACTGAAATTTTCGTAAATTTCCGATTTCGAAAAATTACGAAGTGAAGTGTATACCCTAAATATTATTATAATTATAGGAAACAAACTTACTTGGTGTTTTCATAATTTTAGCAATGCTTTCCCATAGTTTTTCTACTATGATACGGTTGCGGTAGCTTTTGTTGCTTTGTTCCCACAATGCTGGTTGCGCACAAACTTCACCTATAAGAGCTTCTATGTCAACATCCATTTTCAAACTAAAATGTTTGCTTTCTTTGACAAATTTGTCTATAATTATCTAACAAAGCACTCAAATTTCGCAAGAATTGAGAAACAAAATTTTTCTATTTTGCTTTTACTGACTTCATGTCAATCAGTTTTGTTGTGCTTATTGAAAAACTAAGAAAATAAGAGTAATTTGCACGATTTTGTCAACAAAAACAAAACACAACTTTCACTCTTTCTTGTGCGCTGACTCAGCCGCTGCTGTTGCTTGTATGTGTATTTCGACGAATTTAATCTGTTGTTGCTGTTTTTTTTTTGTTTTGATTCTTTTTTCACTCAAAAGATGATGAAAACAAAATCAAAACAGTCCTTTGAGTTCTGATTTCACAAAATGTGTATTAAATGCGAACAACAACGCATTAAAAGGATTATTTTTCATCTGTTTTACATGTCCAACAATTGGTAATTTCATCAACCCATAATTTTTGTTGTTTCAGTTATTCAAAATTTATCACCAATAACAACAACAACATAGATGCACAAGAACAAAAACGATCTTCACACTCGTTGCTATGTTGTGTTTGCATGGTGTTGTTTTTGTGTGTTTATCATAATATGTACACATGCGCTGATGCTTATTATGTTTGTGAGTGTGTTTCGTCCAACGAAAAATAATAAACGTAAAATGCATCTAATATAAATTCTTCCTTGCGTTAAAACTGCGTTTAAAAAAATTGCCCATCAATTTTTAACAAAAATTAGGCAAACACGCAAAATCAGCTGCGAGAAACCAGGACAAAACACTTTTCTCGCTGTACCTGCTTTGGTCTGCCTGCCGTCACTATGTGCACCTCGGGCAGATTTATATGAAACTGTATGAAGCCACTTTTGTCGCACTGGTGCCTGTCTGCTTGCCTGTCTGCCTGCCTGCCTGCTTCGGCGCTTACTATGCGGGCAGCCTTAGGTCAGACATATTTATGAAGAAAACAACAACAACAGCTCCGAATGAGCAATACTAAAAATAAACTGTTCCCATTTTCTTTCAATTGAGGAATAATTTTACACTATCAGTACATGTAAGCTGAAACTGCAAATTTAGTGCACTACGCCCATCTCTAAAAACACCCCAGTGGCAAATGGACTACATCTGCCTAATGGCTAAACAATTCTTAGACGCTCTTACAATTGTGCAGTAACTTGACAAATTTCAGGGAAACTTTTCATAAATTTTAATTAATTATATCCAATATTCATTGTTTAAGGGAGATATAAAAAATATAAAAATTTTTTATTTTCATACAACATGTAGTACCGACTGTCGTTTTACCCTACGCATGGAACTACATGTTTTCCAATCTGCCATATTGGTTTAATATGTTGGACCATTCGAAAGCCCCTATTCTTGCTGTCATACAGTATCAAATGTTTTGAGAGGAGTTGCCAGAATTCAGTTATAAGCATTTATTTTCATTTTGCAGCCTTGCCAGCTAGCTTTTCTCCACTTGAGATTGTGTTAGTCTATCTATCTACGTATACTATCTATCTATCTGTATATCTATTAAAAGCGTTTTGATACTGCACGGATGTTTGACAATCATGCGAGAACCACTGAGCCGTTTTAGACGATGTAGATACAAAACGATTTGTTATTTCAACTAAGGCCTTTTCTACACTTGGTCAACTCAATTCCAACACAACTTCAACGCAACAGCGAAAAAGTTGAAAAGCAATGCAACTACAAACCGAATGCTTTCAGACTTGCTTGAAAAGTCATGCAACATATTATAATTGTTATTATATAATAACTCATGTTTTCGACTTCTTGCACTAATTTAATATTTAACACTTGCTCATTCATCTTGCAAACTATTTCTTCTTCTTTTAGATTCTATTAGGAACTAATTAATTAGCTTATTCACCTTGATTTATATAAAGCCTACTGCACTACAAATACTTGAATTCACAAAACAAACAAACTGATGCAACACGTCGCCGATGAAAATTGCGGAAAGCCGCGTTGCGTTGAACAGGTTGAGAACGTGTCGAGATCTTGTTGCGTGCAAGTTGCTCAATCTGAAGGTTCCGGTATAAATACACAGGCTAGCAACTTGAGTTGGAGTTGCGTTGACCAAGTGTGGAAAAGGCCTTAATCGTGATAGGCTATTGATTTGCCACTCCTACTTTTCACGTCCACTATATGCTAAAAATGCAAAATTTAGACAGTTTTGGTCGTATAAAACTAAAATTTGGTAATTTTATTTGTATGATTACTTTCGGCAGCTGTACTAAAAGGGTTCCCACGCCCCCTTTAGCCGCCCACAAATCAATGAAAATGCTATATTTAAAACGATTTTGGTCGTATAATACTACGTTTAAATTGGCCCAAATGACTCATTTGGAATAAGTCATTCAGAAGTGCTTACATTGGTTTTTTTTTTGCGAAAGTATATCATTTCGTTTGACAACTGGTTCTTTGTTTTGTTTTTACTGGTTGATATTGATGATGATACTCGTGTATAAAATTCTTTTTTGTTTGACGTTTTCCTTTGTTTTAAGTTAGTTCGGTGTTCTTTTATCCATTCTCCATTAAATGCGCTCGAAATGTTTGTAATAAACTTGTAAGAACGTATCCAATCTCATTCATTTGTTTTAAATGAGTTGAATTGTAACTGAGAATTTGTATGGGAAATGAGATGACTTCATTTCTCATTCGGCTGAATGGGCAGAAATGGGCCCAATGTTAACGTAGCTTAAGACTAAAATTTGGTAATTTAGTTCGCACGGCTACTTTTGGAAACTTTACTAAAAATGTTTGTGTTCCACTGTAGCTACGCCCACTTTTCGGGGATTAGCGTGGAGTGATGGGTCGGTATAGGTCGTATTAAAATAAAATTTTGTAATTTAGTTCATTATCTGCAGCTCGATTGAAATCACCCAAAATAGAGTAGCATTTAAAAACGATATCATGCTGAATTAGTTTTATAACCGATGATTAAATTGTGTACTTACAGTAACTGTATAACAATAAATGTTAATAATTGATTGAATAAATAAATAAATAAATATCATTACTCTCGGCAACTGTACTAAAAAGGGGGGTGTCCTACTTTAGTTGCGCCCATTTTTTAGGGGATAAGCGAAGGAGGATAAGCGGAGTAAAGCAAAGCGCGCTGAGTTTAAGCTAAATTGAGCTGAAATTTTGGCAGTCGATTTATTTCGAGTACGAGATGGTTTTATGTAAAAAATTTTTCCTTACCCTCATTACCGCCCACAAGTCAACAAAAATGCTATATTTTGGACAGTTTTGGTCTTATTAGACTAAAATTTGGTTATTCAGTTCATAGCGTTAATTTCAACAACTATACTAAAAATGTTGAAAATATGTGTGACATTTTTTTCTGAATAGCATAAAAATTCATATATGCCAATAAGGCGGTCTATGGCTCTTGCGTCTGCCGGAGAATGCTATAGATCAATAAAAATGCTAAATAGGTAATTAAATTAAATTAAAACATAGATTTATGAATATACATATCTATGGAATGCTTTTAAATATTGGAACATTTTTTTCACAGAAATTATTTTTTAAGCTGTAGAATATTGTAAAAATATTACATTTTGAAAAAACAAAATATTATCCAAAAAAATTTTTGGGTAGTAGCCCATGCTTTTTAATGATAAAAACCGTTTATTGAATTTTGTGTCAAAATTAAGCAATTTTTGCGGATGATATGTCTGCATTATATAAGAGGGGGGAAAGTGGAAATTGAAAAAAATGCACAGCAAAAGAATTTTGGCCTATTTTTTGGGCACAAATTAAATATTTTAGATGTTTTGTGAATGCGATATAAAACATTGAACTGATGAAGTCACGTTAAATCTTTGTTTATTTATCCAAATTCACTTAATTGACCTTTCGGACAAAGGAAATTGTATGAACATCGATTTGTAAATAAAAAAATTTAAATTTCAATGGGTTTCTTCTCATTCAAAGACTAAAGAAAATGTGTAATATTTAGAAAAGCCGTAGCTTTTAAGATATCGCAATGATTTTGATGTCATAATAACGGGAATTTTGCAATATACTAGATATGCGTTCAAAATATTTTCGAAAAATCTTGAGTTTGCTGTTATTTTTATTAATCAACGACATTTCATACAAAAATACGTTGTACTGAGAAAATATTTAGTTTTCGAGATAAAGCCAATAGTTTGATGCCATAATAATGGAACTTTTTTAAAACTAAAGAAAATTATATTCATCTTCAGAGTCTTAGCTAAAAAATTAAATTTTTTGAATTAGAAATTGAAAACATTTTTTACAGAAATTTTTGTATAATCCTGTTACTAACTTTTGAAAAATTTTGTACACAAATTTATTGGAATCCTATTATGACTTATTAAAAAATCAAAATACAGAAAAGGCCAAGCACCTTTATGTCACTATAAAAATTACTGTTCAAAGAAGGTAATTTAAATAAAAAAAAAGTAATTTTTAATATATATACATTTTTTTCATTATTAAACAAGCACAATTATTTTTATATTTTGCATTTGAAAGTACAACAAAATACTTTAATTTTAAGTCCTCAAATTTTTACATGGTATTTAATATTTTTCTCGCAGGCGAAGCAGCGGTAGTAATAATATCTTAATATTTTCTAGTAATAGATAAAGAACATGGGCCGCACGGCTGAACAAGGGTCCAACATGGCCAAAAATAATCCAAAAAACCTGTCGGTCGAAAGTTAGGTCGAAGGCTTTGCAGTAGCCATACACAATTTAATTTAGGTTTTGTACTGCCGTTGCATGGCACCAAATATTTTTAAGCTTTTATTCAACAGCAAACGTATGCGTTACAACAAAAGCAAGCCTCAATCAGCGATGGTGATGTTGACAGTATCAACGCTTGTGTGTGGCGATAAAGTATATATTTTTTATTAGCTTACGCTCCTTTTACGTCCGTACAAGGGTCGAACATGGGCAATGAAATCATCCAAAAAGCCTAGCGGCGGAATGTTGGGTCGTACAACGGTCATTCAAGGCCAAAACTAAGTTGTCGGCCGTTAATTTTTCAAAGTTATCAACAAAAGCAAGCCTCACTCGGCGATGCTAATGTTGAGAGTATCGTCACTTGTGTGTGGCAATAATTCCGTAGTCACAAGGAATAATGACTAAACTCAAAATATCGTAAATCAGCGATATAGAATTTTCTTTATTGCCAATTTTTGAAAGTATGCAGATATCCATTTTTAGCCCAGATTTGATCATAACTTATGTCTGCACATATTTTGTTTGCAACGGTTCATATAATAAAAAAAAATGGGTCGTAGTTCGTGCAGTTAAAATATCGTTTATTACGATACTTTCAGTTTAATCGTTATTCCTTGTGACCAAAGAATTTATAATATTTTTTCAGTAGTTTTTGCCGGGTTAAACATACATATATTTTATTTATTTCAGCATGAAGATCCAATTTTTATTGAAAAGCTGCTCATTTTTATTGTGGAATAATCACTGATCGGCCGACATACGGCCGCTATACGCCCGTTGTATGACCCTTGTACGGCCACTGTGTGGTACTGTTGGGTACGACACTTGTACGGCAGAGAAAAAAGTTAAACACAACCCCTTGTTCGGCCGCTATTTGGCCTCAGGTTAGAAAAGTTTTTTTTTAATTGGGAAATCGGTGACGATAGAAACAGAGCCATTTTTTAACTATTTTTTTTATACACAGTATAAGAATTTTTTTATCTTTGTGAAATATATTCGTCAAAAATACATTTCTTATAGTATAATGTCAAAGTAAAAAGTTTCTGTAACTAAATTGCTTAATAAATTATAAAAACTAAAACTTTTTTTGAAAATTTTTTTTTGGTAGTGCTGAGAAAGACCTAATTTTTTTAATATATCAAATAAGTGAAAATAGGTAAGTTTTTTTTTTAGTATGAAAAGGTTTATTTCATATATGAGAAAAATATAATTTCTTTATCACTTTTTTCTACTTTAAAAAAAAATTGTTTATGTAAATACTTACTTCCAAGTAGTGGATGGAATATATTCCGAATATATGAAGCATCAATTACCTTGTAATGACCACTACTTCCGACTATATTACCTTACTATGCATAAAAGGCCTTACATTTAACATTGAATGAGACAGGAGGTAAGTGATCGCCTCCCTTCAGCATTACCTAGAAGTTATGGAGTAACATACTACTTGTATTAAGTTATAAAAATCACTGCATTACTTTTTCTTGTATGCTACATTACAGGTAATGAGGTATGAGTTCATTACTTCTGCTATATGCAGACGCATTACTTTTTGAAAAAAGTAATGCTTCCTTACCTGGTAATTTATTCTGTATTAGTTCTATGGTAGCCACTGGCAAATCCTCTGCTGGGTTACTATCACTTTATTGATTGGAAATTCTTATGATTTAGTTGAAGAAATGATAAATTTAAATTTAAGTCTAAGAAGAAGTAGATAAAATTATTTTTTTTTGATGGATTATATTTTTCTTGCCGTCACGGGATTTTTCAATTTTGTTTGCAATATAGAACATGGTAAGCCTGTTTTGCAAATAATAACAGTTACTTCAGAAATGTAACTAAATCTTAAACTAACCACCTAGTTTTTTCCAACGACAAGCAAGACACGAGAAGAAATAGAATTTTTATAGAAAGAAGTATTGCTTCTCGTGTCTTACTTGTCGTTTGTTTGCGTTTTCGATATACAAAATAAAACAGTAAGAGATAACAAAACACAAGTGATTATCATTCAATTATATTTACTAAAACTCATAAATATGACTTTTGTTTTAACCTCTTCGAGTAAAATGGTAACATATGTGGTGTCCTTGTAGCATCTCACAATTCCCTTTCCAGTGAGCTAATAGACACACCTAACCATAAACTGTTCGATCACCGAATTATTAGAGTTTGTTCAGGTAAAAGTCTCAATGTGTACATAGGTGTCGTTTACATTCCTCCCGGCTCAAGTGAAACAACATACAACGAGCTATGTGAAACACTGACCACCTTTACCTCCTCCCTAAAAGAGGAAGATAAAGTTGTTATTCTTGGTGACTTCAATCGCCCAAATATATCTTTTGTCACCGACGAAAACGACAACTTTCTTCTTCCTGTAAATCTTTCTAATGCCATAGACTTGAACTTACTTAGCACCTTTTATGGCAGTGACTTGCAGAAAGTCTCTTCTGTACAAAATCAGAATGGCAGATGGTTGGACCTAATTTTTACTAACTCGTATGAAGAAGTGAAGGTTAGTCCATGCATGGGAGCAGAAAATTTATTAACCAACACTGTTCATCATACAGCCTTAAAAGTTGTTTTCTTTGCTAATGACATCAACTTTACCCAGTCTTATAATAACACCATTGCGTACGATTACCTCAACGCCGATTATGAAAGAATAAAATGTTATCTTAGTTCTCTAAATTGGAATCATATTCTATTCAATTTAGATTTAGACAGTGCTGTCTCTATATTTTATCAGCACATTTTTATCGCTATCGAAAGTTATGTGCCAATAATAAAGAATAAGAATAAGCTCGCAGAACCATGGCTAGACAACAATCTCAGATTTTTGAGGAATCAAAGAAATAAAATCTACAAACTTCTCAAAAACACTGATAACATAAGCGATGAACTGAAGCTTAGATATGACGAGCTATCAAGAGAGTTCTCTATCAAGTCAGAAGAAGCGTACAAGTTGTACACGAACATCATCGGAGAAAAAATTGTCCAAGAGCCGAGAAAATTCTTTGACTTTGTTAACATGAAGCGCAAATCTAGCGGCTATCCATCGTCTATGTTTAAAGGTAATGTCACTTCGTCCAATTCTCTTGAAATAAGCAACTTGTATGCCGATCACTTTAAGGAGGTCTTTTGTCTTCCTACCACCTTATCTGAAACTTCTCCTAGCTCAACTATTATAGTTGATAGTTTATATTTAACCCAGGAAGAGATTTCTAATGCAATAAAAGAACTGGATATATTAAAGGGACCAGGACCAGACTTAATACCTACAAGCTTTTTGGTGCGATGTTTAGACCAACTGCTATTGCCACTACACATAATCTTTAACGAATCACTGGTTTGTGGGACATTTCCTTCATATTGGAAATCATCCCATCTTACGCCAATTTACAAGAATGGTGATAAAAGATCAGTTGAAAATTATAGAGGCATAGCAATCTTGTCAGCCATTCCAAAACTTTTTGAAAAACTTATTTGTGAAAAGCTAACAAGTTTCATTAACCCACGTCCAAATGAGCAGCAACATGGGTTCCGAAAAGGGCGATCTACCACCACTAATCTCATGATTATGGTATCAGAGGTTTTAGTCAAAATGGAAAAAGGGCACCAAATAGATGCTGTTTATACTGATTTCAGTAAAGCTTTTGATCGAGTTGATCACAACATTCTTATATATAAGTTAGAAAAATTTGGTGTTGCAGGGTCCATACTAAGTTGGCTAAAATCATATTTAAACGGCAGATCTCAGTTTGTTAAATTCCAGGGAGTTCTATCGAAAAAAATTGCAGTCTCCTCGGGAGTTCCACAAGGTAGTCATCTTGGTCCTCTTCTTTTCAACATATTCATATCCGATCTGTCAGAAGTTCTTAACGATATCCCACATCTTATGTATGCAGATGATTTAAAAATGTACTATTCAATTCAATCAGATGTAGATGTAAATTTTTTGCAATCAAAATTGTTGTCTCTTGAGCAATGGTGTTTTCAAAATAAACTACATCTTAATGTCAATAAATGCAATGTTATTAGCTTTTCTCGTAAAAACAACGTAACATTACATACCTACCACCTCAATAGTATCGAACTAAAAAGGGTCAACCATATAGTGGATCTTGGAGTTGTCTTAGATTGCAAGATGCGCTTTAATCCGCACTATGATAAAATTGTGTCCAGGGCCAGCAAACAGCTCGGTTTTATAAAAAGACGTGCAAATGAATTCAAGAATATATGGGTCACTACATCCTTGTATCGTGCATTAGTGCGCCCAATACTTGAATATGCATGCATAATTTGGAATCCATCTTTCGATTCCCATAGAGAAAGAATTGAGTCTATTCAAAAGCAGTTCTTACTATACGCGCTTAGAGATATGTACAACCCCCATGATTATTGTAGCCTTCCATCATATGAACATAGACTCAGCCTTTTAAATTTGATGCCACTATCAACAAGAAGATCGTTATTGGGCTCATGCTTCACATTTGATGTAATTAATGGTGCTATTCACAGCGAATATATTTCTAATATGATTTCCTTTAACGATCCAATTAGGCGCACTAGGCATACTCGATTGTTAACTGAATATCAGCACCAAACTACATATGCAAATAATGAACCCATCAATCGTTGTTGCAGAGAATTTAATAATATCTCTATATACTACTCACCTTCTATGTCCAAATCCTCTTTCAAGCAAACCCTATATAAATCACTCAGTAATCAGAATTAACCCAGGCCGCAGATAAACTACATACATGTATGGATTTATATGTATAAGCATTTAGTTTAATAAATCAAAATTCTCCCATTTACGTCCTTTTGTCCTTATAGTCTTTAAGAATAACAGTGCACCCTAAACAAGTGCGCGTTTCAATCCGGTGGGCGGAGTATGCTCACTAAGAGCACCAAATAAAAAATAAAATAAAAACAAGGAAAGGGGAGAAGAAAAACAAAAAACTTAGTCATAAGTAAACAAAACCTGTTAGAATAAGTTAGAATAAGTAAATTGCATTGCCTTGTTTGGCCAATAAATAAATAAAAGTTTTTGTATTGAAATATTTGCTGATATATCGTTATTTCATTTATACTATGTTTCCTTCCATCTGCTCGAAATCTTGAGATTTTGAAATAGTGATTTTAAAGTGTTTCCATCTGGCATGTCATGACAGCTAGATTTCATTTGATAATTAAGACTTCATGTGATAAATTTAAGAATGAGCGAATCGTGAAGAAGCAATTGCGTTGTTGCATTTCTTTTGCTGTTTCCGGATCTCTTCAAATTTTTTTTCCAAAATTGCCACTATTAATTGCTCCTTACTGACGCTACTAGCATATTTATTTTCATATTTCCTTTGTCAAAACAATGGCATTTTTCATTTTTATTATTATTGTTTTTTTTTTTTAAATAATTAATTAGATGACATTGCCAATTGTCAATATGAAAAATTTGACATAAGCTGAATAGTGCTGGATACTGATATAACTTTTCAGGGACACCGCATAGCATTTTATGAGATTTTGTATTGGATTTTGTTGAAATCATAAGATTTTAACATTTTTAACTTATACAGAAAACTCTGTTGATTTCAATATGGATTTTACGAAATCTCACAAAATCTCAAGATTTCGAGTAGATGGAAACATAGTATTAAATATTGGCGCAATGGATAGAGAATATATTCTCCCTCATTAGCTCTCTTTTAATTTCTCAAATATGTCGCGTGAGAAGGCTCCTCTGTATAGTAAGTAAAAAAGTGTTGATAAATATTGAATTTATTGTAAAAAAGTACAAAATATCCACATATCTGCACATTTAAAATGCAAAATGCAAATATGTCACGTAAGAAGGCTAGAAAATAGAGAAGTGTTAATAAATAAAGAATTTATTGAAAAAAAGTATCAATATGTCCATATATGAGCACATTTAAAAACTATTGCTTAAAAAAAAAAATTTTGTAAGAATACCTAAAAAAATATTTTTTCATAGTATTTCTTGGTGCGGGATTGAAAAGGTTAAAAAATTATGCTTTAATTAATTGGTGGTTAGCCGCAAGTCCAAACGAAAAATTTTCTGCAGTTTAGGCATTTGCTGATAATAAGATATGTGGTATAGAATGTGATAAAAAAAAATGTGCAAAGAACAAATAGGTTTTTTTACTTAAATACATACTTTTAAAAATAATAACACCAAATTCAAATGACTCGATTTAGTCAATCGATTTAAATATGAGTCCACAGACGGACATGCCAAAATTGAATAAGTTGGTGATGCTGACCAAAAACGTATTCTATCTTTTCTATACCTTTCACGCCTCCATATAGGCCTTACAAAGGGAGTGACCAAGTTTACATATCGCTTACGCAGTTCTCGTGGGCTAGATATAATAATTGGCAAAACCTAAATTAACAAAAATCAAACATCGTGTTTGACAAAAGTTAAAGCGCTGATATTGGTCACGACAGCAATAAACCTCAACAACAACAACATGCACACATTTAATGTGGCTTACTCTGTAGAACGCCATCTAAATCAATGCATCTGCACGAGAGAGTGTCTCGCCCAGGTTCGTGATGCACTTTCAATTTCAGACAACCTAGTTTAGCACATTCAAACGATTTTGGCTGCAATCGATAACGATGCTGTGCTCCGGGCGTTTGGGAAACACCGAAATACGTGCACCATGAAACACTTGTTGATGCAGTTGGCCAGCATTGCACCCACTCCCTTGGCAAAGAAGCAAGAAGCGCAACTACATAAACAGCAAATTACGTATAGATGTTGCATACAATACTAAAAAACAACTCTGTTTAGTTACTACTCCCACTTACATTCATCCTCTTGCAAAATACTTGCAAATATTAATAACATGAATTATGAAATAATCCCATTTCAAGCTTTGGTTCATATTTGATTGAATGAAATATGAAAACTGTTTTTCAAACTCTGCTATTATAAAGGTCCTTTAAGTTAGTACTATTGTACTTAAATTGTGCACAACAACACCAACGACTGCACTACACTTGTTGAATCCTGCATCCTGCCGTTGCAGTTGCTTAAACCACAAGCCACAAAATATGCTTCGGGCACTTAACTCAAATTTGCAAAACATTTTTCGGTAACACCAGACGATGACAATCGAGTGCCTGCAGAGAATTCCCAAAACTTTTCATCAAAATCAACTTTTAGTTGTTTCGGCATCGTGTTGCTGCACACAGAATGAGAACTCAAGGGCACCACAAACTTTTTAATCTTTTGACACATAGTGTGCCACGTTGCCGACATCATCATCATCATCATCATCAACAGCATCGTCATCATTGTTCTTATGGAGTACATTTTTGGATAGCGCTTCCTGTTGGTAGGTTTTTGCAAAAGTATGGCATACATTAAGTTGCATGTTGTTGTAGTTACTGTTTGGCTTGTAATTGTAGCTAGAATGTGTAAAGTGGAAGTTTAACAACACATTTGGGAGATTTGGGCTTTATTCTGTAAGGTCGGTATCAGTTTATGTCAAGAGCGTTAAGAAAGTCGTTATTGAAAGCAGCTTAACTCAATTATTCCATGAAAAGTACAACAGATTTAATCTAAATTTAATACTATATAAAATATTTTAATACTCGTATGCATTTTAAATGAATATTTTGAAATAGATTTTTGGGGTATTTTACTTATTTTTGGTGTACGAAATGCACTCCTCATACTACAAATATGTTTTGAACCGTTAGGTATTTTGATATTTCCCTAGGATCTGCTGATTTCAGAGGCAACAAGGAGCGTGTTTAAGGTCGACAAAGAATTTTATCCTACAATACATTTAAGTACCTTTTGTTTTTAGATTGTGATATTTGCTTACTTTTTGAAAGTATAAATTTAGAAATGTTTCCCTGCGAACATTTTTCATCGCCTAAGAGCCGCCAGCGAATCGTTTGGAAGATGAAACAAAGGGTGCGTAAGCGATTCGCTGGGAAGAGTCTCAAACGAATCGCCAAGAGAATTCCTTAGCGATTCGCGGGAAGAGTCGCACACGAATCGGAAAGAGGAGTCTTACTGCATATGTATGTAAAACGAAACGAATTCTGAGAGTGGTGCGAGACACGGTAAGCAATACATTTTTCCAAATCAAAAAAGATTGTTGTCGTTTCTTTCACGACGTTTGTTTCGTTTAACATAAACATGCAATAAAGCGATTTGCCGACAAGAGTGGCAAACGAATCGCTTTTAGGGTTCCTCAGGAATTTGTTGCAAAAAAATCGAGCACCGAAAATCGTGCTGATATGAATATTATGAGTTTCCATATAGCAATTCAATAAAAAAAATTATTTTTTTTTTTTTTTTTATTTAGGTTACTCCGAAAGCTAGGCTTTCCTAGCTCAAGAAGAATCCTCACTGAAGAGGAAATTATTTGGCCAAATCGAAGATTTATAACGCCATCACAAATTACGAATCTCTTTGATTCCATTGAAAACTGTACTTTAATTGTGTCAGTCGCATCAGCGGATGGACCACAAACACAATTACCGTTGGCTAGTCGCGCTTCACGACCTCGGTGATGAAACAACGCGAGTCGATTGATACAAAAAATTCTTTTTTAAAATTTTTCGATGATTATTTTTAGAAGAGAAGTGTAAAGAATAGCCTGCTTTATATTCCAACATTCGATTTTAAAAATTTTCAAAATAGCCATCTTCCAACGATCGCCGGAATGAGTGAAGGAAGATTTTGAAGATATTTCTTGAATCGAGCACTCATCGCTTAGGAGATTGAAAAGCAATCCATCTTCCAAAGAATACTTAGACGAATCGCAAGTGCTACGCCAAATTAACTTCTCTTTCAATCGTCTTCCAAGTGTTTTAAATGTTTAAAATTCTTAAAAATACATATAACTAGGTGGCAACCCCGTTATTATAAAAGCTTATATTTTTAAAATTCTGACAACGGATTCGGATTCAGCGACCTATTTTTAACTAGTGTTCGCGCCAGCACCGAATTCCTTCTCTGATACAAACTATCTATTGCCAGTCACAAGTGAGCAAGTGCGTCCGCAGAACTTTTTCTAGGGGAGAGGGGGGGGGAGGTGTGCACATATATGAGAACGTGGAATGTTAACTATGTAATTTTATTGTCTGAGATTTTCGGTGCAAATTTTGTGAACACTGCACATATTTGAAATTTTGAATTTTATATTTATATTCTTGATCAGCATCATCACCTGAGTCGATTTAGCTATGCCCGTCTATCTATGATCATGATTACAGCCGGAATTTTCAAGCTATTATCCCGAAATTCAATATTTCAATATCAAAAAAATTAAGATCAAGATGAAAAATACGGCTACCTCCCATACAAAGTGACTTTATCAAAATAGTAAATCTAGAAATTGACAACAATTAACTTCGATATATAATATGCACTCCGAGTATGAAATTCAACAAAATCGGTTAAAAATCGCTTCTACCTCAAATACAAAGTGACTTTATGAAAGAGGTAAAATCTCTCTAAATTCCACAAAAATTTAAATATGGACTAGAAATTTGGCATGTTCTAACAGATAAACATTTTATAAGACTCAAGACTTTGAGTATACTTGTGTTCGGCAGTGGGGGTATTTTAACTTAAATTTTAAAATTTATATTTAAAATTTACATTTGTCAGAAAAACATTACAACGCCAATCTTCTTGGGTTAGAAGCAAAATCGTCCAAAACTTCTTTGACAAACTGGGATTTTGACTCTTTAACCATCGTAGCCAAATACACTATCGAATAGTATGCGCAAACACTTGTTTGCGTGTTGTAGCACAACACAAAATTGCTGTATGACCAATGCGTATAAGTAGTTAATGAAATCGTAACAAAACGTGACAAAACTAAGATTTTTACCAAACTTAGATATTAGAACTCAGGCTTAGAACTTTTTATTTTTAAAATTTTTTTATGAAACTTTTTCCAGTCTTGGGGGGAGCAAGTGCCCCCCCTTACCCCCTGTGGACGCCTATGCAAGTGAGTATCATCCGTTGCCTTCACCACTTCATGAACAATTAAGAAAAAAAAAGAGCCAACGAACGGCAAGTGAAGAATTGAATAGCATCAGTTTCTTCGCAAGATTAAAAAATAGTCTTGTTCACAAACTGATTTCCTCTTCTTCAGTTCATGAACAAGTTCCAGGTTCCTATCATTTAAAGACAAATTATTAAGATGACTAAAATTTTTTTACAATAAGCATTGCTAACAGGAATTGAAAATTTAAATTTTTTAAATAAAATGGATGGATATTTTAGATGGCTATTTTCCCTATAATTAAATCATCTAAGTAGCCATAATAAATGGTATTTTAAATAATTTACTACATTTTTTTAAAATTTATCAGCATCAAAGAGTAATTCTGTTTGTTCCGCATAGTTCATATTTTTTAAAAGGTATCTTACCTTAGGTTAAGGTGGCGGCAGGTCTTTAGACCAGCCCTCTTAGACCATATTATTCGTCCGTTGTGATACCACAGAATGGAAGAAAGTAGTAATCAAAATAAACTTTTGTTTAGGATGTTCTTAATGTGGCAAAAGCTATAGAACATGTGATATTAAATCTGAAGCAAGTGTTATGCCTTGACCTCAGTCGAATCAAGTTACTAAGCGTTCCTCTCCACAAACTTTTCCTACCACCACCAACTGCAAACTTGTCGTAGTAAACTGATGTGTTCTTAAGTTCCTTTGATTAGAAATAAGGAAATACGGTTATAGCGTAGGACCATGGCCTGACCAGGATTCGAACCCGGGACCCCTGAGTGGCAGTCACATGCGCTACCACTAGATTATCGAGGCCGCTGCCTTGCTGCCATTAAGTTTGTATTTTTGTCTAGTTTTTAAACTATTAAATAACTTCCACATTCCAATGCAGTTCCAATATGGTGCAATCATTGCATTCGAGAGCTAGAACTGCAGCATGATACTCAGGCATAACATTGCCAATAAAGTATAAGTAGCCTTCTAAAATGCCTTCTTTATCTATTCTTCATCTGCATTAATTTCTTGCGTATTAGATATTCCTTGGCTTATGAATTCACAAAGCTCTTTTAAATAAAATTTTTTTAACAAGGGAAAACTACATATATTTCAATCCAAATCGTTTGCGGTTTTAAGTGCGTTTCTAATCTTTTGTGCAAATTCTGTGTATTATATTGCAAATTCTGTGCAGATTTTAACTTGGGTAAAATTAGCTGGTCTCAATTTTCTGGAGGCGAAGAATTATTGCCATCGAACGTCAACAGTAATCGAGAGATATTTGTTGTGAACAGTTTTTCGGAATTTGACTTAGTACAAATTAATGGTTGTATTAACAAACTTAATAAAATTTTAGATCTTGTTTTTGCAAGTAAAGATACTTATTTCACATTGAGCGAGTCAATTTTTCCTATATCTCCATCTAATATACATCACATTCCATTATGTATAGAATTGGAATTTTATAATTACTTCAGTTCTAATTCAAAAAGTAAAACCGAATTTAATTTTAATTTTAATAAATGTAATTTTGATCTCTTGAATAACTTATTGCTAAGCATAAATTGGTTCAATGAGCTTATTTATAGTGATGTTCAGAACTCTTTTACTTTATTTAGATCAATTGTTTCAAGCGCGTCGGAAGCGAATTTCATCTGGGGGGCAGTACAAATGGTGGTGCAAAAAAAGTTCACCAAAATTTCTTCACATGAAACATGAAGAAGAGAGAAAGAAGAGGAAAATATATAATACAAAAATATTATCGTTGTAAAAAAGCTGATATTTTGAATAACTTTTCCTTTTAAATTGTTTATCTAGCTAAAAAAGTGCGGGGGCAACTGCCCCCTTTTCCCCCGCTTCCGACGCCAATGAATTGTTTTAAAAACTCTTTGTGAGCACGTTCCCAAAAAACGCACGAAAAGTTATAAACTGCCTTGGTTTACCCCAGGTTTACTGAAGTTAAAGAATCTTCGAAATAAATTTTACAAAAATTGGACTGCGGCTAAAATATAGATTTTTTTTCTAAATATAGACAATACATGAGAGAATTTAATTTCCTTGATAAATTTTTATACAAACAGTATATTCATAATTTTGAGACTAACGTAAAATCTTCCTAGTTCAAAGTTTTGCTAATTCTTCAAAGAAAAAAGCTCCATCCTTCCTATTCCTATTGCCATGTTCTTTAAAGATAAAGTCTCTAAAAATGCTCATGAAAGCGCGAATCTTTTTGCCGACTTCTTTGAAGCGAATTCTAAACCAACAACTACTCTTTCGGATGATTTTTCCGAGAACATTTTCTCATCGCTTGACTTGGTTCATTTCATATATCAGAAGAAGACATGGAAAAGGATATTTTAAATCTTAAAATGGCAACTACACCGGATGCTGATGGAATAGCAAGTATCGTGTTAAAAAAATGTTGTACATTCCTGAGAAAACCACTTCAACTAATTTTTAATAAATCTCTTTCCTCTGGGTTGTTTATTGCAGATTGAAAAGAATCATCTATTTCACCCATTTTTGAATCCGTTAATAAAAACAACATTGAAAATTATAGGCCGATATCGAAACTTACCACAGTATCCAAGCTTTTTAAATCAATAGTAAAGGAAAAAATTTATTTTGCGGTAAAGTGGATAATTTCTCCTTCTCAGCACGGTTTTTTATCAGGTCTATCCATGATTCAATTATTATAAGGTTATTCGTATTTTTTGACGTATGCTTATTTTTTATAAACAAACATATTTTGACAATCTGCTAACAGTGTTTTGTGCTGTTGGAAAATAAAGGTATGTTTCAGTGTTTCATTGTGTAGTTTTCTAGTGTAGTAGTTTTTCAATGATTTCTTGCCAAGTTAATAAGAAAAAGAAACTACAAGGTGGCGCAAAAGTAACCTTGTGATGTTTTTTGGCTGTAATTTAAAAAAAAATTAAAAACTTTGATTCTTCTTATGGATTATTGTCTTTAAGAGCTGCAAGAGTCTGAGGCTTGTTGACATAAACCCGCGACTTCAAAAAGCCCCACAAAAAGAAGTCTGGAGCGGTCAAATCAGGCGATCTTGCTGGCCAGTGCAAATCGCCAAAACGGGAGTTTAGGCGCCCGGGAAATGCATCCTTCAGCATATCGGTTGTGGCACGTGCAGTGTGTGCCGTTGCACCGTCCTGTTGGAACCACATGTTTTCCAATCCCAATTTATCAAGTTGCGGCAAAAAGAACTCGTTGATCATTGCTCTGTAGCGCTCACCATTCACAGTAACCGTTTGGCCCGCGACGTCTTCGAAGAAAAGAGGTCCGATGACTCCTCCAGCGAAAACAGCACACCATACAGTGACTTTGAGCGGGTGTAATGGCTCTTCGTGGGTTACACGCGGATTTTCAGTGCCCCATAAGCGTAAATTTTGCTTATTTACGTACGCTAAGATGGAAATGGGCCTCATCACTCATGATTATTTTTGATGAAAAATCATCTTCCTCTTGGTGGTGATTAAGGATGGCTTGAGCGTATGTTAGACGCGATTGGCGGTCAGCAGCTAACAGCTGATGCACCGTCTGGACTTTGTACGGAAACATCTTCAAATCTCGTACCAAAATTCGCTGTAAAGACCGTCGACCGATACCCATTTGCATGGCACGTCGTCTGGTCGATGTCGACGGCGCTTCCATAACATCCTCGGCTACTGCAGCAATATTCTCTGCAGAACGGCTACTCCGGGGTCTGCCACGCCTGGCAGCATCTCGTGTTGTGCCAGTCTCTTCGAGGCGAGCGGCTAAACGTCGCAGTGTTTCACCAGTAGGCGTTGGACGGCCAGGAAATCTGTGACGAAATTCACATTGTGCCAAAGTCACCGACCGATTATTGGTCAAATAAATAGTCACCAATATTCCGCGTTCTGGAGCAGTGTAGCGTAACATTGTTTATTAACGTGTATTTCGCATGTGTTTACTACACAAATGTTAAAACAGAACTGACATTTTCTGATAGGAGGATTACTTTTGCGCCACCTAGGTGTTGCGTCGTAAGTGTATGCTAAGTTGTAAGTATATTCTAGGAGTTTAGAAGCTCATTTGCAAATTTAAAATAAAAAGTTATTTTTGCCATTGCTCAAAACCTAATTAGTGAATTTTATTAATTAAAAGTGTAATTTAGAAGAAAGTCAGTTAAGGAAAAAACCATATTTTAAAGAAATACTAGTGGTATTCAATGAATGCCGTATTTTCAATGTAAAAAGCGTATGTTCAGTAAGTTTACAGCAGCGTAATTTGCAATAATAAAATTGTAAGGGATTAAACATACGCAGCTTGCGGTACAAAAACGTAGTGTATACATAATGTGACCAACATTTTCAAAGCAAAAAGAAGAACACGCACAGACTTTAAAAAGAGACGCAAAAGAAGTTCATAGAATAAATATAGAAGTACAAAATGGAAGTACATCCACAAAAAATAATGAATGTCTTCATTAAAAGATGCATGAATAAATCTATTAAACAAAAAATTTAATTTATAAGAGATTCAAAATTAGATCCAGCTTACAATTCATTGCTTATTAACGAAGTAGTCCAGTGTGACGAATTCAAAAATTCAATTTTTTTTTAATTTTTCGCAATAGAATATAAAAATTAAATCTTAAAAATATACTCTAAAAGTCTTAGACCTTAATTGAAAATATTTTTAAAGTTACAGCCAAAAGAAGAGAAAACGTCGTAACGTATATTAAAGTGCTGTGAAAACTTTAAACACATTTTTCTCGAAACTACGTTTTCCAAACTTCGGGAAAGTACTAACTAAAAACTATTCGACCGATTTGGCTAAAAATTGCAACTGTTATTTAAGGTATACACAACTAGTTCCGGAACTTTAAAACAATCAATTTTTCAATAAGTTAATTTTTTTAAACAAATTAAAAAAGTTAAATTTACAAATTTTTTCACGAGTCCGCCATTTTTTATTTGTTTTTTTAAATACTCATATTCTAGGGTAGTGCACTACAATAAAGCCTGCAGAACGATATTCTCTTTGATTTTTTTATTTCAGATGAACACGTAAGGCTGGGTGCTTCCCCCAAAAAACTCACCTTCTTTCGTGTACTCTTCTTTGATATAGATAACTATAAGCAAATTAATGTAAAATCAAGTCAAAGAAAATTCCTTTGCACACTTTACAACGTCGATAAAAACATGTTAAAATTTCAAAACGATCGCATTTTATTATCTTATTTAAAAAAATGTATGAAAAACGTGGGCTACAGTACGTATAATGCGTATTATCCGACCGTGGTTTCATTTTTGTTTTGACAAATTTTTGTTTCTTTTTTCTTTCTTAACAATTTAAAAAATTATAAGTGCACTTACTATTAATGGATTTCAAATTTCTGTAAATTTCCTAATAATTTCGTGATGGCATTTTCTTTTCAATACAATTACGCAATAAACTCGGTTAATTTACTTATTTTGAACGCGCTACTAAACGCTCTTGTTTAGGTTTCATAGTTAGGTTTAATGTGTTTATTAAAATAAACGAACAAAATTATATTTATTTTAGTATTTATATTACTAAATGTTGTATGGTGGAGATGCGTACTGCTACCTAAATTAGATCTATTGTACCTCATTTATATTACTTATATATATATTAATTTTCATTGAAGTTAGTAAATAAAAATAATTTAAAAAGTTGTTAATGCACTAAGAAAACGGAGCAATAAAAGTACTGGAACAAAATTAATAGTAGTCAATATAGTATCAATTAGTATGATATTTGGGCAACCGTGTGCATTTTTAGCTCTAGTGACATTGC
This sequence comes from Dichetophora obliterata, assembly GCA_963920525.1. Taxonomy (NCBI): domain Eukaryota; kingdom Metazoa; phylum Arthropoda; class Insecta; order Diptera; family Sciomyzidae; genus Dichetophora; species Dichetophora obliterata. The sequence goes on along the minus strand of OY986435.1, from coordinate 234,350,245 downwards.
TCTCATGATTTTTTTCTGCTCTCATTTTCAAATAAGGATACCATGGTATAAGGATAGAGGTGGCTGCAGCGCTGACTGTGCTCTCTTGCTATACTGCCATGTCTGTCAAATTTAGCTGTGTGGCGAATGAAAACAAAAGAAAATAAATAATAATTTTTGCTTCGTTTTGAAATTTCCGGCAGTACGCTCTCATCTGGTGCATCTACCTGTATTCTTCTAACATGAAGCATACCAATTTGAGAAAACGTCAAAAATACGAATAACCTTATAATAATTGAATCATGAGGTCGATCAACTATTACAAACCTCACATTATTTTCTGAATTTTTCATTTCTGCCTTTCAATAGGGTTATCAAGTTGACTTTATTTACACGAATTTTTCAAAAACTTTTGACAAAGTGTCACATAGTATATTATTAAAGAAATAAGCTAAACTAGGTTTTACTCTTACTTACTACAATGGCTTCGTTCTTATTTGAGTGATAGAATCTACTTTGTACACATTGAAAATGAAATCTCAAGGCCGTTCGTGGCTTCTTCGGGTGTTCCTCAGGAAAGTATTTTAGGACCCCTTCTTTTTAATATATTTATCAATGATATAATGTTCAATGTAAAAAATGCCCAGTGTCTGTTATATGCGAATGATTTAAAAATTTTACTCAAAGTTAAATCCTTGTCTGATGCCTCGCTCTTGCAATCCGACTTAAATACCATACTTGCTTGGAGCTCTATAAACTCTATATTTCTTAACTGCGAAAACTGTATGTTTTCTACCTTTACAAAGTCTTTGGTACCATTAAAAACATCATATCATTTGGATAACAAGCCACTGAAATATGTTAGCGAAATAAAAGATCTTGGAGTTATTTTTGATTCTAGATTTACTTTCATTTTACATCTGAATAGTATTATTCCTAAAGCATATTCTCTACTTGCGTTAGTTAGACGGAATGCTTCAAATTTTAATGGCCCGTTAACGTTTAAGTGTCCGTGTACCTCTATCATGAGATCGAAAATAGAATATGCTTCTTTTGTGTGGAATCCTTTCTATGCATCTCACACACTGCGCCTCGAACGAGTACAAAAACCGTTTACGAGGTTTGTTTGTAAAGCTAATAATTCTCGAGATCTGATTTCATCGTATATTGATCGTTGCAGTCATGGCAGAATTAGACAAGGTAGTGTTAGGGTTGAATATGCTCTCTTTCTTAGTGACCATAACTATCAAACTCAGCCATTTTGCTATTTTTGTCAATACTAGCTTTCACATTGCATTCTCACTGGTTGCAGATTTTGTATGAGTTGTCAACTTTGTTTTGACAGTTTCGGTCACCGGCTCACCGCCCTAACACTACCTTGTCTAGTTCTATTATGGTTGCAGTCAATTAGAACTAAAAACTCTTCAAAATAGAAGAACCATTTTATCGCTTATGTTTGTATATGATCTTGTAGTAGGTACGGTTGATTGCCCTGACTTACTTGAAATGATAAATTTTAATGTACTACAAAGAACTTTACGACTCTTTAACGTGTTTTATTTGGGTACGTGTAGAACCAATTGTGCTTTAAACTCGCTTATGTGTAGATCTATGCTGGAGTTTAATAATTGTATGTTATACTGCAATATAGATTTTTGTACTTCGAAGATTTCTCTTAAGACTTCTTTAAATAATTATTATTGAATTGTGAAAATATTATAAACTTTTATATTTAAATAAGTATCTAATTGTATTTATAAATATATGTATAGTTTTATAATATACTAGCTGAAACCCGGCGCGTTGCTGCCACGCTCAATTGAATGTGTTAATTGAGGTCGATTACTGAATTCCTATGATGTACGACCTATAAATCCAAAGCTGCTCGATAGCACAAATTTAGGTTGTATGCCCCTTTGTGCAACGCCCATAAAATGTTACCAGTGAAACTGCATTTGCAAATTTAGTCCGAATACTAAATTCCGACGCAGTGCGACCTATAAAGCTATTCGCTACCACAAATTTGGGTTGAATGGGAGGTGTAACGTCCTCTTTTTCAACGCCCTTTAAATGTAATCAATGAAACTGCATGTGTACATTGAGGTTGTGTTGAATTCTAAAACTGAGCGATCTATAACTCCAAAGCTACTCAATATCGAAAATTGTGGTTGCATGGATGGTGCCTCGCCCCCTTTTCCAACTCTCATAAAGTAAAATCAATAAAACTGCATGTGTAAATCTAGGTCGAATACTGAACTCCGACGCTGTGCGACCAATAACTCCACAGCTATTCGATATCGCAAATTTATGTTGTATTGTAGTTGCTACGCTCCTTGTCCAACGCCCATAAAATGTATTCAGTAAAATTGCATGCATAGATTGAGATCGGATACTGAATTCCCACGCGGTGCGATCTATAACTTCAAAGCTATTTGATATCGTATATTTGGGTTATATGGGAGGTGCTATTTCCTCTTGTCCTACTCCCAAAAAATGTTATCAGTGAAACTGCATATGAAAATTGAGGTCGAATACTGAATTCCAAGGCTATGCGACCTATAACTCAAAAGCTATTCGATAACAAAAATTTGGGTTGTATGGGAGGTCCCCTTTTCCAACGCCCATAAAATGTTATCAATGAAACTGCATGTATAAATTGATGTCGAACACTGAATTTCGATGGTGTGCTTGTTTTTTATTCCCATAAAATGTCAATAGTGAAACGACATGCATAAATTGTGGTTGAATACCGAATTTTGAGGCTGTGCGACCCATAACTCCAAAGCAATTTGGTATCGCAAATTTTTTATATATTTGTGGGCGGTAAAAGGGGTGTAGCAGTTATTTCTGAAACCATTTCGTACTCGAAACAAATCCACTTTCAAAATTTGAGCTCAATCGGGCCAGTAGTTTCGAAGTCTTCTTATCTTTTCTTAAAAGTAGGCGTTAAGGCTTATTGTGTGAGAGAAACAGGAGACCGGCTTCGGTTTCATCCCTACTCCTTGCTGTTTACTGGGTGAGAGGTGACACCGGTAGACGCCTGGCGGGGATAACTTACCAAGTGATAATTGATCAGTTATCAAGCGGGATGAAAAATAATTGAATTACTAAAATTACTATTAAAAAATAGGGGTTGGTAATAGAAGAGTGAAAATTTAGGTTTGTATGTATTTTTTAATGCCACATTATAAAAAATAGAGAAAAATTGTGTCAAAAAATTAAAAAAATGTTAGGGGTGGACAATCCTTATCACTTAGGGGTATGAAAAATAGATAATAGCCGATTCTCAGAGCTATTGAATATGCATATAAAATTTCATAAAAATCGGTCAAGCCGTTTCGGAGGAGTATGGTAACTAACATTGTCACACGAGAATTTTATGCATTAGATAAAGTATCTTTTGTAGTCTGTAAGAATTTTTTGTTCATTGACTAAAAAAAAAAAATGGTGGGACTTCAAGACAAAAAACGGGACTAGGGACTCCAATTGAAAAACCGGGACAATCCCGGCGAGTCCTGGCAACCCAGGGGCATTCCATACAAAATTTTCCACCATTTTTTTTATATATAATTTGTTTTATGGTTCACTAGTCAAAAATATTTGATACGTATTTTTTTCCAAAAAAAAAAACTTTATTTTACAATTTTAAAAAGGACCTCTTTCAATCGCTAATACTGCAATATCTGATGAAGGGTACCCTGACATAACCCCAAGTGGCACAATCCCAAATTTTTTACTTGGGGCAATGTCACTGCTTGTAAAGTGTCATAACTCCAAGGGGGATAATGTCACTTTTGAGTCTAAAAATGAGAAAATTTGGAAAGACTTTTAGAAATATTTTGTTTTTAGCAAAAATTAATTTTTTGGACTATTTTTTTGTCGAACGTATGTATGTATTGAGAGCTTTAAATTCCAAATCTGTGTAAATTAATGGCCCCTCTCATCTGGTTTAGAAGTTACAGGGGTCCAAATTAAAGAAAATGGGCTCGAAAAACTTGTTTTTTTCTATTAATTGCATACTTTTACAAACTAAGCAAGAATATTTAAAACTTATGCTATTATCTATTCAATAAGCTATTAACCATTAAATTACATGCATTACTTTTCAAGATAGAACACTTTTATTACATATGTAAGTCCCAACTTTTTTCAATAAACTAAACCAGTTTATTTTTTTCTTTAATTTGCACTTCCAGCCTAATATATCGATATATTAAAAATTTTTATAAAAAATCGCGCGATTTATAGAAAAACTATTAAAGTATTTTTTTGGGATTATGTCACTAGTACACGGGTACTAGTCACCAAAAAAATTTGGAATTTTGACATCTTTTTATTTGGGAATATTTCATCCCTTCCATAGTGACATAATCCCAAGTAAAGAAATTGGGTTTATGTCACTTGGAATTATATCTCGGCACCCTGATGACAGTAGAAAATTTTGTCCCAAGGAAGACATGTGCGCCTTTTTGTTAGCTTTGTATGTTTACTAAATTAGGTTTACTAAAACCGAATGATATTACTTTTGGATTGCGAAAAATAGAGATTTGCAATAAATTGGTTTTTTTTAAATTTGAACCTAATTATTTTTTTATTTTTTGTTGTTAAAAATAAAAGCCAAAACATTATTCTTCATACTGGTAGAATTTAAGAGTGGACACTTGAATGCATACGGAGCAACTAATTTTTTACGTCAATTAGATTGCAACAGCTGTCTTTGAATTTAGAACACGACATTTCTGACAACGTCACCGGAACTTTTTAGCAATAGGCAATAAACTGACAAGTTTAGACAAGTAAACAAGTAAGAAAAGCTCGCTTGTGGAAGTTGCGATTAAAAATTCATTGCTCCGTATGCATTCAAGTGTCCACTCTTAACTTCTACCAGTATTAAGAATAATGTTTTGACTTTTATTTTTAGCAAACAAATTTTCAAATTTTAAAAAAAGAACCAATTTGTTGCAAATCTCTATTTTTCGCAACAAAAAAATAATATGATTAAGATTTAGTAAACATCATTAGAAAGCTAACAAAAGTCCTTTGATTGCAATTTCGAATAAAAAAAAATATGTATATTTAAAAACAATAGACATTTGCAACGAAAGTCGAAAATATTGATTTTTCAAGTCGGGTTTTTCTCCTTCTTAGGTAACGATGGTTTATGAAAACGTCGTTGTACAAAAAATGTCTACAATTTTCTGAAGGTTTCACTTCTACCGTGCGTGTCGGCCACACAAATACTTTTTATTTTATATAATTTTTTCAAAGTAAATAATGTAAATAAATAATCAAATAAAAAAGTTTGATAAAATATTTTAGGAAACAAAGATTTATTTATTGAAAATTAAGATGTAAAATTCTTATGGGTTTGGGCGATTCGCACAGCCAATTTGCCCATACAAATTTTTTAACTTCGATTTCGCACGGACTATCTTTATGAACTTTACATGCAAAGAAGATATGCCCGTCAATAGCCTAAACCTAAAAATTATTCCGTTCCCTCAACCTTGGGTTTCAGATTTAATTCCGTCTAAATAGGCCAAACAGTCCACTGCGCGTTACATGGGATAAAACCACTGTGCGTTGTTAGTCAGCGGAGACAACAACCAAACGAAAGTGTAAAGTGCATTCGAAGTGCTCAAAAGCTATAGCTTTGTTTTTATATACACTTGCTCCTATCCTCTGCAGAAACCTAAAAGTTCCAAAGTTGCATATCAAAATGCAAAGCAACGACAGTCAAAACAACGAGAAGCAATACCCTTTTCTATAAAAAAGAGTTCCCGTACGTGAACGTTCGTACGAAGTCATGCTATTTTCTGCTATTTCCTGTTTCCATACCCATAAAAATCGCAAAAGAGAGCGAAAATGAGTAATAGTCCTTGTCAAATGTTGCTATTTTTGCTACACAAATTTGGAGAAGCAGAAATTAGCAAGCTGTCATGTTTTGACGGCTAATGTCAAATTAGAGTACCAGCCATTAAAACAAAACAATTCGTTATTTTTTATTTATGCCGAAAATATTTTAATACAAGCATGTATAAAGACAAAGTCATATAAGAAATTAAAACTCAATTTAATATTTGGAGTCGATTGATACAGTTTCGATGACGTCACATATACAATAAAGGATTTACTAGAATTTAGTTCAAGATTTTTTAACTTGTAAAAACTACGTATAGAGAATATCAAATCTATAACATCCAAACAAATATTAATAGTTTAACAAATTGTAAGCAAGTCACTTTAAATTTTTCACGGTCTCTAAATTCAGGATGTTCTGGTTTTGGGTACATAATTTTGGACTTCAAATGTTTGAACATTTCTTTTGTAGGCTCAGAACTTTCGCAGTATATATATTAAAATAACAAGTAAAATTTGATAGGTATTCTCAAGAGAGCCTGAATCAGATTAAATTGCATTTTATTTCGTTTCTTGATTCTTACATGGTTCATAATTGAATAAACTTTTTCTACACGTGCGTAATTAGTTGATATCAAAAGCATTTTAATTACCACTTTTGCAAGTTCTCTGAAAAATGTGTTGCCTACTCTATCCTCATATTTGTAATATAAGGTCTGTTCCCCTACTTTTATAGCAAAAATTCGTAATTTGTAAAATTTGAGAGTAAGTGAAAAAATTATCTCTTTGCGTAAAAATTGCAAAAAGTACGGCAACAGATTTTTCGCAAAAAGTTGCAACTTTTGAAGAAAAGTCAAAAACATATTAATGTTGCTGCTTACTTTTTTTATAAAAATTTTCAAAAATTAAACAAATGTCGGATCAAAAGAATAAATTGGCCTCTCTGTTTCAGTTAATTGCATTCTACTAAATGTGCCTGGCGAACAATTAATTTTTGCATTTCTGAACACCTTTTTGAGTTGTTCTCTAATGTTTTTACTCTAATTTGATTTTAGCCGGTAGATTGCGAATTTCTGCTTCTCCATATCTGTGCAGCAGAAAATAGCAACATTTGACAAGGACTGGATTTCCAATTTTTGCTCTCTTTTGCGAATTCGCAGAAAACAGCACGGATTTTTGCGAATGTTCAAGTACGGGAACAGACCTAATATACCTCTTATTCAGTAAGCATTGGGTTACAATTATAAGGCAAACTTACAGTATCTAACTTAACTTATAGATAATTTTTAAGGAAATAAACATTTGCATAAGTACTCTAAGTATCATTATTATTTTGTTGTGAGAACTTAACTCTTCTTAAAAAACGTACACCACGCACCGCAAACAATATCAACATTTTTATCCTCCATATGAACTTTACTAAATTGATCTACGAAATCGTGTTTACTGACTAGTCCCAGCTGCCCATGAGCATTCCAACCACTGGCAAATAGAGTACCGCAAGACATCTGCAGAAAGGTATGCCTGGAACCAGCAAAAACTTTCAAAGGCATACATTCATTCAAAACTTCAGTGGATTCTTTGTTCTCCGTAGAACAGCAGATGGGCAAATCTACAAGCTGTGGCAGCGGAAAGACGGTGGGATTCTTCAAGCCATTATCATTTTTAAAAACTCTCAAGCCTAATTGACCGTTTGGGTTGAATCCACACGTATATAAATCGCCAAAAGCAGATATTGCTGCAGTGTGCCAGCCACCAGCAGCAATGCAAGTTATCTGAAAGGAAGAGTAAATAGTGTTTAACCCAGGCTTCAAATTGATTAAGATCGAATAAAAAAATAAATATATGTGTTCAGGGATATAACGCCCAATGAAATAACGCCAAAAAATAAGAAATTAAATAAAGCCCAAAATATTTTGGGCTTACAAAAATGAAATAGCGCCCAAAATCAAAAATGAAATAAAGCCCAAAAAACTAAATAACGCCCAAACCGAAAATACAATAAGACCGAAAATATTTTTGGAAAAAAACTGGAAACATTTTACCTTTAGCTAAAATGGCTTTTATTGAAAATGTGTATATGGAGCAAAAAAAGCTAATAATGAAAAGGTTAAGGGTCGCTCTCAAGTCGTTTCGAAGTTATAGGGGTCAAGAGTTAGAAAAAATGGCCTTAAAACATGTTTTTTCAATTTTTTAACAAAACTATAGGTATCAAAAGAAAGGTTATGCGAATACCTCTATTCAACGATCAAACATAAAAATCCATAGATAACTTTTTAAGATATAGCCCCCTTTTATACTTAAAATAGCACCGTTGGAACAAGTCCAACACCGACTTCGCTGTCTACAGTACTTCTTGGAATATGTATGGAAAATTTTTGGACTTCATTTCATTTTTTATTTTGAGCGTTATTTCCCTGAACCAAATATATGTACATTAGGGATATTACTTTTTTTTACGGCAAAATACCCTTCCAGTACCATGTGGGAAATGTTGTTCTGATAATAAAAAACCATTTTTTAAGTTGATTCGCCGAAAAAAGTTTGCGCACCGAAAGCCATTTATTTTAATATAGAAATACTACCTTCTTAGATAAGAAAAATTAAGGAAGTTAAAGAAAGGTACTCTTTCTGCTTAAAATATCGCAATTTGATCAAACTTTTGCATTAGACTTATGAAAAATGGTTTGGTATTAAAGATTATATAAGAATTTAAACAAAAATAACTTATTTAAGACAAGAGTAACTGTTATAATGAAAAATAAAAAAAAAAGTTCAACGCTTTCGGTGCGGAAACTTTTTTCACGATAGAGGAAAAGTGATACCATATTTTTTTCATTTTTGCATGCTTTACACGGCTATGCGATGGTATTTTTGATATTTGCAATAATTGCAAAAAGTTATATCCCTAATGTACATATATGAATATAAAATAAATTGGCAATTTTAGCCATAGTAAGGACTGGGACCGAGCTTCTATTGATCAATTGGTTTTGGGCATGTTACAAAATGTTTGAACACAAATGATATAGAACTGGATCTACGAGTTTATGTTCTCAAGAAGCTTTACATTTTTAACTGTCTGAGGTTTAGCAATTGCTTGCAGAGAGGTTCGTCAGACGGCCGAACAGAAGTATTTAAAATCAATTAAAAAACATTGTCTGAGCCGGGAATGGAACCCGGCTTCCTTAGCTTCGCTTCCTGCTAAGAATACAGCTGCTACCAAAATGCCTGTAGAAAAGTATTCCATACCTTGATGCCCGCCAAGGCCTCAATCAATGTGGGAGACTCTTTAATTCCCATTGGTTCCTGGCCTATTTGACCTCTTCTACAAAGACATGGAGTGGAAACAATTAAAATAGCAATTCATATTTATGCTTACCGTACAAGCTTACATTCCGTTGCCCCATGCGTATACATCTCCATTCCTGGTCAATACCAAGGCATGCTCAAACCCACAAACTAGCTGCTGCACACGCAGGTGCTTCGGAAATTGATGTATCTTGCTTGGTATATTATAGACAGTATTTGTACTGCTAATGGCGCACGCCAGTTGGGCTCCACAAGCAATGTGCGTCACTTCAAAACTTTCCAAGCTCTTTCGAACCTCTCCAAATATGCTGCGTTTTTTTGGCAATACATGCATCGTTTCCAAGTCTTCATCTAAATTAGCAAATCTGAGCTCCTGCAAATCGCTATCGGTTTTTGGAGCTATTTTAAAAACTTTTCCACTCTCCAAAAGCACCAAGCAATATTTATCGCAAGCCGCTAGCTGTTTGATTGGGTCAGCAGTAGTTAATGTCAGTTGAGCATTTGGCTTATGCTGCAAGAAGCCCTGTAACCACAGCTGGTAGCCAGCAGCAACTGCTATATAACTCCAAGCGGCGACAACAAGCAATTCACCCTTAACATCAGTGGAAGCGGTAAATATAAGATCTTTAAACTTAAATTTAAAAATTAATTTAAAAAAACAGAGAATTTCCACTTATACCTTACTTGAGATATTCTGTGCCCATGCTCTGCGCCAAATTGACCAAATCCATTGAAACCGCAAAAAGCTAACATTTTCCGCTGTTGACAGCGGCTTTGTCGTTGCACCTGAGCGCACTTGAGCGGATGTTCGGATATAAGGTCGGTTGTTTGTTTGGTCTGTCTGCAAAACTGCGTCACGTCAATTCTAGTCAACAAACAGCCCCTTCACAATAGGTTTAGTTGGCCTACTTCTGCAGCCGCAACTCTGCATAAGCTAGTCTCTAGTAAGCTAGTTAGTAAGAATCGCTACTGTAGTAATGTTGTGTTTTAGAAATCATTTAAAGTGTATCTAGAATATAGTTACTCACTTCTTGTGGTTCCTTTGTAGTGTATAAAGCTTTCAATTAATCAATGGTAAGTTTTGCCACTTTAAATTCTTTCAAAAAATGCAAAATACTTGTTGTTGAGACACTTTTTAGCCTTTCTTAATTTTGTGAAATTCATTAGTTTTAACTTTTGTGCTTAAAATTGATTGTTTGCTTATAAAATCGTCATGGAAACAGACAAAACCTTGTGCAGAAAATAAATAATTTTACTTGATTAAAACAATCAGCTGTTTGTAGTTGTTTTGCTAACCAGGGCTGCAACTAAGTACAAATAATTACGTTGCAGATTTTGTGTGAGAACCAACAAGTTTTGGTTCTTGTCCGCAATAAATATTCTGTTTATATTTTCCATTGCAGCCTAAAAGCACGCAAATTCTTTTATAGAGTTATTTTCACATATATGTTGAAATAACATAGTGGGAAAAAATCGTAAGGTGCTTACAAAATAATTCATGTTTTCCTTATACTAATGGATGTGGTTATTTGGTGCGAAATGTAATAACTTAAAATAAAGTCTAAAATCTAAAAATTAAATTTAAAGCAAAATAGTTTGCGCAAAGGGTTTTGTTCACTATGAAGTTTATGTATACTAGTGGGGCAAAACAGAAAATAAATATGTTATATGTTACATTTCGAGCACCTTACGCCTTCGCCTACGGCGTAGCGACTTATCGTCCAATGTCATAAAGCCCAAGGCAGTAAATGTCCCAACGCCCAAATCATGACGTAACACCCAAATTTAAAAAAAATATCCCAATAGCCAAATCAAATGTGACCCAATGGAGAAAAATTGTGCGTTATTCCATTTGGGCATTGCCAAATCAAAACTTAAGGCCATATCGTCCAAATTATGGTCGTCGTCAATGGATGATGATATCGTCCATTGGTTGTTATGACATTCGATTTGGCTGTTGTGAGCATTTTTTTTAATTTGGGCATTACGACACGATTTGAGCATTGTGACATTTATTGCTTTGGGCGTTATGACGTTGAGAGTCATAATATGACACACGATATTAAAGCAAAAGTCATAATGTAACATTTCGTACAAGGGCAAATTTTTAATCTTCTAAAGAAATCGGACTTATTTTCATTTGAAAATAAGATCAAGCTAATTCGGATATATAGGCGAATTTACACATTTCACTCAAAACGATGATAGTGAACGTTGAACGATGAAAGTGAATCAATTTTAAATTTACATTATTCAAAGTGTAAATTTTAAATTTCGTGGATGATTCGGTGTTGAATGTCAAAATATATTCGTTGGTTGATTAATTTCATTGACGTTTAAAAAAATGAAATAAATAAAAGACGTTCAGCAATTAAATAAAAAAAAAATATAAACTTTCTGCTTGAAGTTATGCTAACACCTTTCAATTGGGTTTCAGTAGCGTTATTTACGTTAACGTTAACTGGTCTAAGCTACAATTATCGTTAACTTGTATTCCCAAACTAAGCCTAAGCTATTTTTGACGATAACTTTGACAGTTATTTAACAATATCTGTTGCTCGCTTAACGACGAATTTTTAGCCGTTGTTAACTATAAAAATAACAAAGTTAAGAAATTTAGTGCCATATTTTTTACATTACTCGTAAATTTGAGTGGTTTTTTAATAAAATAAAAATATTAAATGGCATTTCAATATTTGGCAATGGATGCAGCTGTGTTGGAGAGCGAAATTGAAATGCGTGACAGTGCAAGGGACTGTGCTGATCTTCGCCAAATGGACAGCCTCTTTGATTTGGAGCAATCCAAATTTATAAAGCTTTACCGCTTGACCCCCGAAACAACTCACAGCCTATAGGGCCATTTTGTTCATAGAGAGATAAATTTATCCCCGAGTTAATTCCATGATTTTTGCAGTTTTTCATTTGTTCACAGTGAGTTAAGCATTTAACTCTTCAGGCTGGAGATAAAAATATTTAACTCGTGAAAATTGGTGAGTTAAGATTTTTAATTCGCTCTCATCACTCTCATTTTAATATTTTGTATTTACTTGGTGTCAAAATATTGAAAATACAAATTTTTAAACATAGGGAAACAGTATTGGGGGTTACTGATTTCGAATCTGAACTCAAAATTTTTAAATTCAAGATGGTGGATAAGGGTTGCTACCTTTATTTTTTAAATTTTTAAGAATTCGGGGCTGCCAAAATAAAGTGGTATACCAAAAATGGGTCGCTGAATCCGAATCCGTGGCCAGAATTTCAAAATGATAAAGTTTTGAAACAATAGGGCTGCCACCTTATAATATGTGTTTTTTAGTTAGGGAGTCACCGATTTCGAATCTGAAGTCAGAAATTTAAAATTCAAGATTTTGAATAGGGTTGCCACCTTAATTTTTTTATTTATATGATATGTCGCTGAATCCGAATCCGTGGTCAGAATTTCAAAATGATAAAATTTTATAATATAAGGGCTGCCACCTAATAAAATGTATTTTCAAAAGTAAAAGCAACCCTATTATTTCAAAATTTTATAATTTTGAAATTCTGACCATGGATTTGGATTTAGCGACCCATTTTTGCCATACCATTTTTTTGGCAGCCCCGAATTCATAAAAATACAAAAAATAAGGTGGTAGCCCTATCCTCAATTTTGAATTTTGATATTCTGACCTCAGATTCGAAATAAGTGACTTCCTAACACTGTTAAATAATGTTTAAAATTCTTAAAAATACATTTTATTAGGTGGCAGCCCTATTATTTCAAAACTTTATAATTTTGAAATTCTGACCATGGATTCGTATTCAGCGACCCATTTTTACCCTTTTTTACCAATAATTAAAAAAATAAACAAATTACAGAAAATATGGAAATCAGACCATCTCCTGAAAACTGGGAATCTTTTCGCTTGGCTAGAAATGAAGCTGTTCTGTGAGTAACAACATAAAAAGACTGGGGTTATGTAATAAAAATCGTAATGAATGCAATGAAGATCCTGAGATTCTAAATAATTTTTTTGTTGACATTTTTTCTACCTCTAATGATACCTCTACGCTTTCCTGTGACAACCTGACTATACCACAGTCTTTTAAGTTTGAAACGGTTAGTGAAATTGATGTTGGAAACTGTGTTATGCAAATAAAATCAAATGCAGTTGCAGAAGATGGCATTCCCATCAAATTCAATAAACTTTTACTACCTCACATAAATACTTCTCTTACGCACATTATAAATCATTGCTCTATAACATCCTCCTTTCCCGACATGTGGAAAATTGCCATCGTTACACCTATAGCTAAAAAGCAAAATCCATCTGGTTCAAATAATTATAGGCCTATAAGTAAACTGTCACCATTGTCAAAGGTATGTAAAAAACTTATGGCTCAACAAATTAGCAAATATCTTTCGTAGAAAAACTTGCTATCCCGCTATATCTGCGGTTTTAGGGCAGGGCATGGGTGCTCCTCAGCGGTAGTAAAGGTTCTCGATGATATTTGACCCGAATATGATGCCGGCTCTATGACTTTACTCTGCTTACTTGATTCTTAAAAGGCCTTTGATAAAGTCAATCATAGTCGTTTGTGTCAAAAGCTTAGGTATCTTTTTGGGTTCTGCGATAGTACTGTTAATCTAATGTCTAGTTATTTGTGTAATAGAATGCAAAGAGTTAAGGTTGGTCAGGTAACCTCGTTATACAAATTAGTAGTAAGTGGTGTTCCACAAGGCTCTATACTAGGTCCTCTGTTATTTCCAATTTTTATAAACAACATCTTTATTGTATGCCGGAATGCATCTGTTCATGCTTATGCGGATGATATCCAGCTTTATCTTTCCAGCTTTTGATGATCTGTGTTGTAGGTCAAATGAGGATCTCAGTAGCATCAATGAGTGGGCCAAAAGTAATGGCCTTCAACTAAACGCTGCCAAATCGTATATTCTTCCTATATGTAAGAATAAAACTTGTGCCGTTGATGTCCCTGATCTGTTTATTGGCAATAGCAAACTGACTGTGGTGTCGAAAGTAGTAAATCTAGGTTTCTACATTAATTCTTCTTTGTCCTGTGTAGACCATGTTGATAGTGTAGTCCAAAAAGTTTATTATGTCCTACGAAACTTAAGAATGTCTGCTAGTGTCACTCCTACTGAAATTAAACGTAGATTAGTCATACAGCTAATTTTACCAATCATTTCTTATTCAGACATAGTTTATAGTAAACTTGGCGCATCTTCCCAGTTAAAAATTCAAATTGCATTTTATTACGCCACGCGCTATGTGTATGGTCTCCAAAAATACGATCGTTTGTCTCGTTTCCGAAATGTAATACTTGGATACGACATAACTGCTTACCTAAATGCTAGAAACTGTATTTACCTGAACAAACTAATCCATAGGGAAAACTCCTTGCTATCTGCATGAAAAACGTCAGTTTTGCATGTCAAGTAGAAGCCATGTTCTGATAGTTCCGAGGCACTACTCATTAAAATCTTCCCACCTGTTTTTTATTAACGCCATTAGGTTGTGGAATGTTTTGCCACGATGGGTTAGGGAGATCGCTGGGAGAAGATCTTTAAAACAATCTATCTTCTCATTTTTCTCTACTCAATAGTTTTTCACTTCCTTACTTCTCTATGTTTTCTATTCTTTATCTATTCTTTGTTTTAGAAACTTTTTCAATCTTAACTTTAATTCTTTTTTAATTCTTTAAAATAAAAAAATAATATAAAGCCAATATTGTTTAAAAATTAAGGTCCTTAATTTAGGTTCTGTTTTAAACAGTTGTTATTATTCTTAATTTTTAATTTTTATCTTTAATTTCAAATTTTTAATTTAAAATTTTTCATTTTTATTTTAATTTTAATAGTAATTTTAATTTTTTTTATTTTTCCATTAAAGTTTTATTAAATTTAATAACATATATTTATATTAACCAAATGGTTTTGTAGAAAACCGGTTAACCGGTTTAAACCGGTAATTTTTATATTATATATATATTTTTAAATATTTGAAAAACCTGGTTTTAAGCAATTATCATTTTCGGGTTATTTGAGAAACCGGTTTTTAAATTTTGTCGAATATTCGAATAGTTGGAAGCCTTCCTGGTTTTATTCTACCATGCAAACAAATGTATTTCGTTTCGTTTTGACAATTTCTGCGGTTGGGTTCTTTTTTTAGCCTACCTGTATTAAATGTAGCATGCTTGTTTGTATCTTTTGTTTACTTTCGCAAAACACCTGATTTGACAGTTATGCCTTATGAACAATAAGAATTAAAAATAAAAAATATTTTGCAACAACCTTGACCTGTTATTTATTTAAATGACAATGAAATGAGACGAAATGCATAAACAGACAATAACTCAATTTGGATACTTTCGTTCAATTAAACAGAACTTTTAATTTTCTCAATAGATTTTCTTCAGCAATAGCTTATTTTTTTTGGATTAGTATAGGATTTTAGCAAAAAATATCAAAATTAACAATATATTTTTATTCCTTAAAATTTGAAATTGGTTTTTTTTTTCTTGTGAATTTTTCTGAAAACGCGAAAAATCTTTGAAAATTTAATTTATTCCTCCGAAACTTTTTGAGAAACTTATGGCAACAAAAAAATTATGTAGGCATTGTTGTTGAGAGCACTAACTCAGAGGTCCCCGGTTCAGGCATGATTTCATTCATTTTCTTTTTTCTTTACTACATTTAAAAATTATTGAAACAACAAATTCACAACTAAATTGTGGAAAATGTGAAATTAAAGGACAGGAAAAACTAAGGGCTAGAAACGCTTGCCGAGGTTAAGGCATAACGCTAGCCTCGGTTATAAGCAATTCAAATTGACTTACACGTTTGTTTCGCCTAATCGATAATTCACGTATGGTTCCAATCAATTCTTCCTTTAATAATCTATCCCTTTAATTTCAGGTAAAACAATAAAAGCTGTTTGTATAAAGCGCATACCTTGGTGCTTTGATCTTTTTGAAAAATAAAAAATAAAAATTTTTAAGCTTTAATTTGATACATCATTTGTATGCTATGATATGAAGATGTATGCAATTAACTGGAACCAACTTTTTTATTTTGTAAAAAATCTACAAAAGAAATATCACAAAAACGGTGTGACAAAAGAATTACACTTTTGGAATAACGGACCAATTTTACATTAGAAATAGATAGTGGCATTCATAGTACAAACGACTTTTCAAAATTTGTAAGCCAGTGTAATTTTTAAAATTTGAATGCCATTTTTAATTGTTTATTAGTTAATTAAAAAGGATCGGTATACGGAGAAGGATATTCGTGACATGCTAACTTCCTTCAAAAACTACAAAACGTTTTCTTGAAAAAAGAAATGTGAACATCTAAAACAATTAAAATAAAACTTTTATATTATTGATGAAAAAGAAGCTGTAGATCAGATTTTCTTAAAGTATTTAAATATAATTTGCAATTTTTCATTCTTTTTTTTTAAATAACATCAGAGATACAACTCAATGATGTCATGAGAGAATTTTTAAGTGTACCTTTTTGATTGAGAAAATGTATCTTTTTGACTAAGATCGTACTTTTTTAACCAAAATCTTACTAAAAAATAATTGTTAAGTTTTTACTAAGGGTAAATGTTTAATTTCTCTTCGAAAATGCATCAAGACGATCAAACTGCTTTTGCAGCAACATTCTAGAATGTAATTTTTCTATTTAGCGTCACGTATAATTCGCATCAAAGAAATTCTCGCTGCAATTTGGGCTCTTGAAAAATGCCAGCTATGCGCATACTGCAAATCGTGATGTAAAGGGTCCGCCAAATAACTTTTTTTTTTTGAAAATTCTATAAAAAAAATCTACTAAATATTTTCTCAAATTTTTTTTTTTATTGGAAAGTACTATTCTTCCAGTTAATAATGAAAAATAATTTCATTCAAATGGCTGCCTCGACTGGCCATGCAGTAGCCTACACGATGGGTCCAATTTCTTAGCACATTATCGATTGTGTGCAGCTGTATTTCACCAATGGCTTCACGAATATTGTCCTTTAAAGCGTCAATTGTCTCTGTCTTGTCGGCGTAGCACTTATCTTTGAGGGCACCCCACAAATGAAAGTCCAACGGTGTCAAATCGCAGCTCCGAGGTGGCCAAACGACATCAGCTCTGCGGCTGATAATGCGATCTCCAAAAACAGGGCGCAAAACATCGAGTGTAGCTTCGGCTGTGTGGCACGTAGCGCCGTCCTGTTGAAACCAAATGTTGCCAATATCCTCCTCTTTAATTTTTGTGAACAACATGGCCCGATAACGATCGCCATTGACTGTAACGGCCACTCCTTGCTCATTTTCGAAGAAAAATGGCCCAATTATGCCTCTGGACCAAAATCCGCACCAAACAGTGACTCGTTATGGGTGTAGCGGCTTTTCAATGTATGCGTGCGGGTTTTTCTGTGCCCCAAATTCGACAATTTTGCTTGTTTACATACCCGCCAAGATCAAAATGGGCTTCATCTGAAAAGATGATTTTTTTGGCAAAATCGGCACCTTCTGTAAGTCGATCGCAGGCCCACTTCTCAGCGTTGTTCAAGCGTAAACACAACCTATATTCGTTTAGCGGAAGAATAGAACTAATTATCTGTCAAATCAGACATGAGCTAAGTGTTACCATTCACGAAATAAGTACTAGTTGAAAAAAAAAACGTTATATGGCGGACCCTGTATTTCCGAATGGACCCAACTTTACTTTTCCATGCGTATATTTAATTATCAAAACAAATTTAATCTCCTCCAAGCTAATTCCAATTATCGAAAAATTGTAAATAATCAAAAACATTTGGTAAACAAATAATATCTCTGACAAAAAGTGACATAAAGTGACAACCACATTCTCATACTAATTTCAGTGCAAAATTTCACAAAAAGATGAACATTTTAGCAATTGCATGTAAAAAGTAAGGTATAACTAAGCCTTCAGTTAGATCTATCTCGTGAAATTTAGTTACATTTAACCTGTATTTATGTTAACCCTGCCTAGAGAGAGAGATAGCGAGAAGGCTATATTTTGATGGTATTGAAAATTGATACATAACACAAAGTGTTCTACTTCTTTATACATACTTTCTTCCCGAGGCTCTTTCTAGCATAACGGAAACTTTGTATGAAGGGATAACCGAAATGTCGGTTTAGAAAAACCGTTTATTTTTAGTTAAATAACCGATAGTCTTCTTGTAGGAGAGCAGACATAAACGACCCTGCAAGAAGACTATCGGTTATTTAACTATAAAAAACATTTTTCTAAACTGAAATTTCGGTTATCTTTTCATACAAAGTTTCAGTTATGCTAGGAAGAGCCTCGGGAAGAAAGTAACCGAAACTCATGCAAACGTGTGATCTGGCATCCCTTTCTCACACGTTGTTTTTTTATCAATTTCTAATACCATCGAAGTATAGTCTACTTGTTCTCTCTAGTTAAGGTTAACATAAATACAGGTTTAAACCGGTAACCAAATTTCACTAGATAGATATAACCGAAAACTAGTCATATAAAACCGTTAGATATAACGTACATATGGCATAAGGGCATAAATACATAACTAGTTATCGCGTTATGGATTTTAACAATTTTTTTCTTGGTACAATATTTGTTCAATTAAATATCTATATCCTTATCATTATATAATAGATATAAAAGATGGACATGTCATTTGAAAGATAATTAAATTATCTATTAGGAAAAAAATTCAATAAATTTTAGCAATAAGTTTGCTTTTGTGAGCATTTTTATATTACGTTTGCTTTTTATTAGTGACAGCCCCGTTATTTTCTCAGAACTTTGCATCATTTAGGTATCAAAAACATATTTTATATTTAAAGCCTACAGTTCTATCTTCCATTAAATATTTAAATCCATATTAGTTTTTGGAATTTACTCTTAGTTTAATATATTTGCTGCGAAAATCAACTATATAATTTAATAAAATGGCAGCTGTTGACCAAAACTGTTCAGCTAAAAGTTTAAAATTTTTTTCACTGTGTAAAAATGATTATAAGCTTAGTCAAAGTACTTTCTTATAAACAATTTTATAAATCCCTAAATCGCAATTTTAAATTTTAATAAGATTTGCAACACAGTAAACTGTAAACTCTTTGCAATGAGAGTCTTTACAAAAACAACGTAAACTAAGAAATGTCAAAAATAAATAAAAACAAAACTACACAATCTTCGCGCTGCTATAAATAACTAACTGAAACCCGGCGCGTTTCGGCCACGCCCCCTTTGCACAACGACCATAAAATTTTATCAGTGAAACTGCATGTGTAAATTGTGGTCGAATACTGAATTTCGTAGCTGTGCGACCTAGAGCTTAAAAGCTATTAATTTTCTCAGATTCAGGTTGTATTTGAGGTGCCACACCCCCTTCTTCAACGCCAAAAATCTTAATAGTGAAACTGCATGTGTAAATTGAGCTCGAATACAGAATTCCGAAGCTGTGCGACCTACAACTCCAAAGCTATTGGATACCGCAAATTTGGGTGGTGTGGGAGTTGCCACACCCCCTCGTACAATGCCTATAAAATGTTATCAGTGAAACGGCATGTGTAGATTGTGGTTAATGACCGAATTCCGATGCTGCGTGGCCTATAATTCCGAAGCTATTCGATATCGCAAATTTGGCCTGTATGGGAGGTAATTTTGAGTATTTTCACTATAACCGCAATAAGTAAAGTATTTTACCTGTTTCAAACATACTTCGTACTTTAAAATTTTTATTAAAATATTTTTTTTTTCAACAAAGAAAAAACAAAACCAAAATATACATCAAAGTTATATTTTTGTGTACTTTAAAATGGGGAAATGTAAAAAACGGTGTTTTTTTAACTCTTTCACAAATGTACTATTGAGAAAATTTCTACAAAAAAGTTAAATCAGTACAAACTACAGCTTAAATGAAAGGTACAAATGTTTAATTTGTAAATTTGTATACAATTTGTAATGTAAAATAATGCTTTTGGAGTAATAGAATCATAACTAGGGACATATATTTCAAAACTTAAAAAAATTTAAAAATCCCTCTAAGAATCCGCACCAACTTGGGAAAGTCTAAGTGATTTTTATTATTTAGAAACAATACTAAATCGAACTAGTGATGTCGGTATCGCCGCGCAAAAATTTTGTTTATATGTATTATTTAAGGAAAAATCTTCGGGTTGAATGATGACTTCATCAAACTTTTCAAAGAAGTAAAAGCAAGCAATGGTCGTTTCTCTATCATTGTCGAAAAAATATGTAAATGTAAGCATGAAAAACAATAGGAATATATCGTCGTTACAAAAGTAAGCCAGCGAATCTGAAAAATTAAATTTTTCATTTCCAATGAATATTCTATAGAAAATGAAAAATGAAATGTTTCAGATTCGTTAGTCTACTTTTGCAACGACGATATACAGATTTTATATTAATACCATTATTTTTGCCTTAAGTTATTTTCAAATACGTTCAATGAAAACTTTATTTAAATGGACTATACATAAAAAAAATATGCGATGGCTTTTATTTTTCCATAAATTTTTTATTAAATTTAATAATATACATTTATATTAACCAAATGGTTTTGTAGAAAACCGGTTAACCAGTTTAAACCGGTAATTTTTTAACAATAGAAAAACCGGTTTTTAAGCAATTATTATTTTCGGGTTATTTGAGAAAACGGTTTTTACATTTTGTCGAATATTTGAAAACACTTTTTGAAAGCCTACCTGGTTTTATTCTACCATGCAAACAAATGTATTCCGTTTCGTTTTGACAATTTCTGCGGTTGGGTTCTTTTTTTAGCCTACCTGTATTTAATTTAGCATGCTTGTTTGTATCTTTTGCTTACTTTCGCAAAACACCTGATTTGACAGTTATGCCTTATGAACAATAAGAATTGAAAATAAAAAATATTTTGCAACAACCTTGACCTGTTATTTATTTAAATGACAATGAAATGAGACGAAATGCATAAACAGACAATAACTCAATTTGGATGCTTTCGTTCAATTAAACAGAACTTTTAATTTTCTCAATAGATTTTCTTCAGCAATAGCTTCTTTTTTTGGATTAGTATAGGCTTTTAGCAAAAGATATCAAAATTAACAAAATATTTTTATTCCTTAACAAAATTTGAAATTGTTTTTTTTTTCTAGTGAATTTTTCTGAAAAATACGAAAAATTCTTGAAAACGTAATTTATTCCTCCGAAACTTAAAGCTCAATAAAAAAATTATGTAGGCATTGTTGTTAAGAACACTGAGTACCTTTTTGATTGAGAAAAATGTACCTTTTTGGCTAAGATCGTACTTTTTTAACCAAAATATTACTAAAAAATAATTGTTAAGTTTTTACTAAGGGTAAATTTTTAATAACGGGTCTCTTCGGAAATGCATCAAGACGATCAAACTGCTTTTGCAGCAACATTCTAAAATGTAATTTTTCTATCAAGCGGCACTCATAATTCGCATCAAAGAAACTCTCGCTGCAATTTGGGCTCTTGAAAAGTTATGCGCATACTGTAAATCGTGATGCATTTCCGAATATACTCAACTTTACTTTTCCATGCGTATCTTTAATTATCAAAACAAATTTAATCTCCTCCAAGCTGATTCTAACTATCAAAAAATTATAAATTATCAAAAACTTTTGGTGAACAAAAAATATCTCTGACAAAAAGTGACGTAAAGCTAAAGGCGGGAAGCTTGGGACGAACAGCCAGAGACGTCCCTACCGAAATGGGTAACCGAAACTCCAACACAGTCACATACATTTTTCTGTTTACATCTACATTCTCATACTAATTTCACTGCAAAATTTCACAAAAAGGTGAACATTTTAGCAATTACATGTAAAAATTAAGTTATAACTAAGTTTTCAATTAGATCTATCTCGTGAAATTTAGTTACATTTAACCTGTATTTATGTCAACCCTACATAGAGAAAGAGAGAGAGAGCAAGAAGGCTAAATTTCGATGGTATTGGAAATTGATACATAACACAAAGAAAGGGATGTATACATAAGTTTCTGAATTGAATATGAGAATGTGGTTGTATATAGAAAAATGTTTGTGATTAGGGTTGTTCACATTTCAAACCGCTCATAAAATCTATTGTCAAATCCAATAGAACAACGTGGGAGTTCCATGGAAATTTCTCGTTGTTTAATTGTATTTGACAAACGATTTGATGAGCAGTTTGAAATGTGAACACCCCTATTGTGTTGGAGTTTTGGTTAGGGGAGTAGATAGAAATTATCGATTTTTTTATCGAACGTAAAGGCTAGTAACGCAAACAGTCCCACTTTTTCAACGTTTTTCAAAAAGTTCCCGGGATTTCTGATTCTATTCTTAAAAACATGAATTTCGGTATACAACACTTTAATATTAACTAACGGTAAATAGTCGCGCAAACGGCTTAATGAATTTTTGGCTAAAAATTAATTTTTTCGAAAAAAACAAGAAACTTTTTCTTCAGTATTTTGCATATAGCTATAAAACTAATGAAACAATTTTTATCAATTCATATTTATTTAAAAGCTAATAAAATTTTCCATCTTATGCTATAAGAAACATTGCATTTTGTACATTTTTTTTAGAAACTCTGCAAAATTAAATTTTGATTTAAATTTTTTCGAAAATTTGATAACTTCAACTCACATTACCCCACGCTACAAAAGCACGAATAAGAAGTTTTTGATTATGTAAATATCGTATTTTGAAGAATTTTACGGCAAAAATTTTGATGTATAATTTGAAGATATATGATACGGTATTTTTACCAAAAAGTAACACAACTGCACAGTGAATTTTTTGGAAATTTTATTTTTATTAAACGTAGCTACATAAGTATTTATAAATTACCATAAGAATTATATGACATAAGTTTAAGTTGCGAAGTATTGTACGTTTTCTGTTGTCCAGATGATTTTTATTGTAACGTTCAATTACTTGGATAACACAATTTTGCTGTCCTGGATCCATTGTCCACGTATTATTTAGAAGTTACATTTTTAACAATTTTTTAACATCCAAAAAATGTTCATTCATACTCCACAAGAAAGGATGCATCTCAATAAATTCCTTACAAAAAAAAAAAACTATTAAGAAACTGTATAATATAGTAAAGCCAGCGAAGGTCTCAAAGGCCAACTGTATAATATAGTAAATAGCAGAAATGCTGTATAACAACAAAAAAATTAACGGTAGAATGCAATACAATGCATGGTAATGCTGAGAACATACTAGGGATATTCACAATCCAGTGCAAAAGGTCTTGCAAAATGGTAAAATATATATTTACTCTACACTAAGAAAATAAAAGGAATGCATTTACTACGCTATGGCATATATACAACACTAAAATCCATAACTAAGATTTACTATATATTGCAATACTAAATTGCAAACTGACTGCTGATTATAAAAAAAAGTTCAGGCGAAAAAAACTGATATGAAAGATAAGTGAATAAAAAAACCAATTTTTTCTGCTTGAAGATTTTTTTCGACATGACATTGAGTTTAACAAAATTTTAAGAGGAAAATAATTTTGCTTTTCAACAATAAGTTGTGAATTTCATGTTTTGCAACAACTATAGCAAATTATATCAAAAAGACCGTTCACAATATATAGCAAATTTTTAAAAAATTTTTACAAAAGCACAAATTTCCAAAATACACGATATTGTGAATTGCCCTACTAAAAAAACAAGCGTATTAAGGTCCGTGCTTTTGTCAGATTGTTGTTGTTTGGAAGAATGATCAATATCAGATCAATAGCATAAAATTCGTGGTCACAAGGAAAAATGACTAAATTCAAGCTATCTTAAAAAAGCGATACGCCATTTTTCTTTATTGCCAATCTTTCTCAAAAGGATGCAGGAAAAAACTTTTTACACATAATATAACTTATGTCTGCACATATTTCGTTTGTAACGGTTCATATATTTCAGAAAAAAGTCGGAGTTAGTGCAAGAAAAATATCGTTTTTTCCGATACTTTGAGTATAGTCATTATTCCTTGTGACCACAGAAATAGTCATTTAAATAATTGCACATTACAAAAATAAAGTTGTATGTCTTGCAATTAATGCTAATATCTAAACATATAACTTTTACACACCTACTTATGTAGCAACGTTTAATAAAAATAAAATAAAAATTTTTTCGAAAAAATTTTGAAATGTTTTAAATTAATATTATCTGTCTGACCATAATCATGTCGTTGTCGTGTCGGCAGGCAAAACGCTGACAGAGACAATGCGAACCTTAAGGGAGAAAATAGCGGCAGAATACTACAACGAAAACGCCAAGATAGAAATGTTTCTATTTCTATTTTGACTTTGTCGTTTATTTGACAGCTCTCTCAGCTTCTCTCAAAAAATATTGCCATATTTTAACAAAATTTGATGAAATTGTCAACCAATATAGCGAGTAAACAGTGTTCCTACTTGCTCTAATTATGATAGGAGTAGCCTTCAGTTGAAAATGCAGAAAATTTATATGAAGAGTATTGCAAAAAGTAGTGAAATAAATGGAAGTGGAGTAATTATTAGTTCAATCGGAGTACGATGAGAACACTGAAGCAAGTTCAAGAAAATCAACAATGGCAGATTGAATAAAAGCCAACGACGAAAAAACGACAAAGCCAACTACACAATTCTGGACCAACTCTTAGCGATTCTCTATCAACGACACGACAACGACATGATTCTGGTCAGACAGTATATTACAAGCATAGCATCTTTCGATAATGGGCTTGCTGATAACACTGGTTTACAAATAACGAAAAGTTGTTTGTACAATGAATGCCACTATTCATTTGTAATGTAAAATCGACCGGTGATTCCGAAAATGTCATTATTATTTTTGTCTGTCACTCCGTTTTCGAGATATTCCCCACTGTAGTTTTTTTTACAAAAAAAAATTGGACCTACTTAAAAGCATATATATCTCCAGCACCAACAACAATAATCAAACAAGAATATATCAAGTTAAGGCTTATAAAATTCGCTAAAAACAATGTCTAAATTATTTTTTGATTTATCGTTTAGTTTCGTCGAAATAAATTAAAGTTTTGAGGATTTTTCACGTTTTTCAAAAAAATTTCCAAAAAAACCAAACTATTATTATTTATTTATTTATATTAGTACATTAAGAACTAGGTTTTTTTATAGTACAGAGAAAACTACCATGCAAACTTATTGCAAATTTTGTTAATAAATCAAAAAATTTTGTTAATTTTGATATTTTTTTACTTAAATCTTGTATCTTTCCGAAAAAATAGCATATTGTTGAAGAAAATCTATTGAGAAAAGGAAAAATTGTGTTTAATTGAAAAATCAGGGGTTTCGCGTTGACGGTTTCGGAGGTCGCGCTCTCAGTCGTGAGCCTACCTGGTTTTATTGTAGTATGCAAATAAATGTATTCCGTTTAGTTTTGACAGTATCGGTGGTTGCACTCTTAGTCATGAGCTTACCTTGGTTTCATTGTACCATGCAAACTAATGTATTCCATTTCGTTTTGACAGTATCGGCGGTTGCACTGTCAGTCATGAGCCTACCTGTTTTTATTGTACCATGCACACTAATGTATTCCGTTTCGTTTTGACAGTATCTGCGGTTACACTCTCAGTCATGAGCCTACCTTGGTTTCATTGTACTATGCAAACTAATGTATTCCGTTTCGGCGGTAGCGCTTTAAGTCGTGAGCCTAGTTTTATTGCAGCATGTTTGTTTGAATCTTTTGTGTTCTTTCTCATAAAACCTGATTTGACACTTATGCCTCATAAACAATAAGAATTTTAAAAAAAAATATATTTTACCTACAACCAAGGTTTATTTATATAAAGGTTGCGAACATTTTTTGGCGCATCCTTATTTTATGTAAACAAAAATATTTTGACGTTTGCCAAGTAGGGTTTTGTGATGCCTACAAAAAACGCATTTTTTAGGATTTCGCTGTGTACTTTTAATACTATGTTTCCATGGCGAGTTAAGCCGGGGCTTACTTGAGATTAACTTTTTTTACTTTAACTTTTTTTAAATACCGCATTAATTTCAGAATCCGCAATTTAAACTCAAGTCTTGAACAGAAAAAAATAAAGTACAGAATAATGGGAAGCAAGCAGTTACATAAAATTTTAGGATAAGACCAGTATCAATTTAATTTTTCCCAATTTTTTGGGAAATTTCTATAAAATTCGGTGCACTCCTTCTCCCTATCCTAATGCATTATAAAAAATTATCAAAATCTGTTGAAAAATACGGTAGAATAGTGTACCGAGCTGTTTCTCCTACGCCTATTTACCATGTGGGCATTTCCATAGAAAAGTCAACAGTGTCCAAAAAATTAAAACCAATTAAAAACTTTTTATTATATAACATTAGCTGCGTTTCTTTCGCCTTAATATAATCGCAATAACAAATTTCCTCAAAGGAACTGCAAGAAAAACGACTCGTAGAAGCCACTACTATTGCATTCAAAATTAAATTCAAACAAACAATCATGATACAATAACTATTAGGTGTCATGAGAACGTGTGTCGTTCACAACTGTTCTGAACTATTATGGTAGCGATACCTTAGTGAACGATGTTTTTCTCTGAACGTGTTTTACTCTAATTATTAATATTAGACAATTATATAAATAATATAAGTGCAATTGTTGGCTCCACCGAATTCGGCCAATGTGTGTGGCACACGCTGTTTATTTTATTTTCTCTTGTTTGACATTCGATTGTCGCAGCTCATACGAAAATAGGTAGCTGTCAAGGCTACCTATTAGTGATTGTATCATGCAAACAATTAATTCAAAAAATTAAATGACAGCTCATAAAAATATACAGGTGCGGCACCTGTGTTTCAAATTTTTTAAATTCTATATCACAATTTTATATGGATAGCAAAAATAATCCTATTTGTTATAGGATTATTATTTTTGTTTTTGCTTTGCATGTAAAAAAAATAATCTGGATTATTTTGAAGCGAATGGAACGCAGCTATTATTATATATTTATACATAAATTCATTTACCATGATGATCAAATCGTTTGCACTGTTTCACAAATATAGTTTTTTTCGTAAATGTTTAGTAAAAAAACTTAACAAATCATATACTGAAGTTACGTTTACGTGTAAAAGTCTTTGTTATGAGCTACATCGTTTAAACAACAATAGTGAAAACCATGCATCGTGATTTATCGGATCAAACATGACCCATTCAAAATTACCATCACTATTGTTTTCACTTCCCTTGACATCGGCAGTTGTAGATGATGGTAGTGATGTTAACAGTGAAGACAACAAGAATGACATATTCTAGAACCGCCTAGAAAGATTTTAAAGCATACTTCAGATAACAGCTGATTTTAATTTTCCCTCGAGCGGTTCTCAAAAATTTAAATTTCAGCATCCATGGTTTTGTAGCTGGAGTTGGTTGGCTCACTCCAAATATGCAAATGGAGCTTGTTGTAAGTTCTGCATCGCAGCCTCTTTGTAATGTACGGCACTCTTAAAAATACTAAAGCATCAGGTGTCATTTCCCAGGCTTGACCAAATTTTGGTAGCAAGAGAAACATCTCTCGGACTAAACACTAGTAAACGGAATTGTTATCAAATAATCATATGCTTTTTGAAGCAGATTACAGCGAGTACCACCATTTAAATATATTTTTATATTAATTAATTTTCGAACATTTTTAGTAAATTTAAATTTTTTTTTACTCGAATGGCAAATTAAAGTAATGCATTTTTGCAATTTAAAAGTAATCCCGAAAATCCCTGGATCTTAGGCCTTATAATCCCGAGACTGTCGGGATTGGAAAAAGTCCTAAATACCGGGATCCCCGGGATTGGAAGCCTTAATTATTACGCAAATATAAAAAACCTTTTTAGAACTAGACTTTTTCATTCTATTTTTTAAATATTTTTTTCGTACGAAACGTACGTAACTCCCGTTTGGAAATGTCCATACATAGATTCTGTGCCATTTCTCGAAAAAAAAAAAGCAAGAAAATCGATTATTTTATAAATTCACACCAGTGGTGGCCCTTAAGTTTTATTTCCCATTACCTAGTTGGAAAAAGACCCCTGCTGTATGTCTGCCGGCAACATGCCTCGGAAGGACAGGAGACATGCTCGCCTTCATACACGCTTATATCTTTTTTGTATAGGCATGTCCTAGAGAGGCATGTCTGCCAAATAAACTGCCGTAGCAGCAATGCAGCATGCATCTTATGGTATGAATGCAGAAGGTATAGGAATGTCTTAGGAAGGCATGTCTGCCAAATGAACTGCCTTAGCAGCAATGCTGCATGCATCTCTCGGCATTAATGCTGCGTTCATACCATGAGATGCATTCATACCATGAGATGCAAGCTGCATTGCTGCTACGGCAGTTCATTTGGCAGACATGCCTTCCTCAGACATTTCTATAGAAAAAAGATATAAGCGGGTATGAAAGCGAGCATGTCTGCTGAGCTTCCAACATATTTTGCCGGCAATTGAAAAATTATCATTATCCGGAGACTTGAACCTCGGCCGCGTGTGTGTAAGTGCATTGGCTTATCCACTCCACCACCGCAGCTATTAACTAATCGTCCTTAATTTGCTTCATTAAGAATAAACGTACGAGCACAGAACAAGAAAATTAACGCGTTCGCTTTGTTATTATAAGCAATTAATGCAAAAAAAAAATAGAACGAAATCATTAAAAAAACAAGGCAAACTTAAAAAAACCAAAACCAAATGCCATAAAAAAATGTTGTCTTCCGACAACGTTTTTATTCCGATAAAACAAGAATAAAAACTAAAGCCCTAGCCAACTGAGCCACTCGCACTGTTGCAATGTTGTTTGAAATAATATACATAACAACATTGTTGCTATCAAAAGTGCTTAAAAATGAAACCACAAAGTGTCGGCGAATTACAACAATCATGAAAATATTGAAGCTGTTGTTCCTTTAAATTGACCGGAATTTTGCATTAGCAAACATGATACTTTCGCTTATGCATCTGACTTAGAAGTAAAGATGAAGTTTTAAAATTTCAAAAAGTAGACTTCAAAACTTAGCATCAGCGTTGCCAGACTTTTTTTTAAACCTGCAAGTTAAAAAAAAACTGCTTTTTCAACGAAAAAAACTGTTGCCCTAAAAAAACGCCAAGTTTAATTTGGTTGGTATTTATTAAAATGAAAATAATAAAAAGCAATTCATTTACAAAAACATAAACAATAACATAAGCAGTTAAAAACTTTTTAAATAGCTTTTGTACTTTTGAACATTTTGTTTTTGAAATTAGATTTAATTATTTTTCGTAAATTCACTTGTCAATTTTTTGTACATTTGTTTTGAAATTGGATACAGTTTGATGTATTCTTTTTAAGAGATCATTTGTTCTTAGAATTTCACAAAGTGCGGGAATCTCTAACTTATTTCTAAGTTTTGTTTTATTAATATTAATTACTGAAAATATTCTTTCAACATTTGGAGTGACTATTGGAATGCATAGAACAGCAGAAACCGTTTTTGCCAAGAGAAGAAATGCTTCACTATAATCGCTTTTTTTATTTCTAAATTTAAATCGCTAAAATCACTATGACGTCATTCGCGCCATTCATTATCAACTTCTTGAAATTTTTCAATGCTTATAACCAGGGCTAAGATTTCGATGACATGTCATTTTTTTCTGCTGCTTCTAAAGGCTTGATTACCCAAGCGTAACGTGAGGTGGCGCAGCGGGATGTAGCGTAGTGCGACGTTGCCTCGAGGATAAGCGATTACCGAAATCGTAATCCAACGTAGTGCAGGCGGCGTAGTGCAGGGCACTCATTTTATTCTAGAAGGCTTATTTACTTCTCCTCGTCAATAAAAGATTGCATTCTTTCTTATATAGTATTAAAATCTACAAAAATGTGAAGTTAAACAAATTTTTTCGCTTGTAACACAGCTGTCGAACTACCAAAAATCGTAACGTTGCGTAGAAATCTATTTTCTACAGACTTCTACGCTGCGTCACGCCACGTTACGATTTCGGTAACGACTTGTACATATTTATCATTAAACAGATTTTAGCTTGACAATTGGCAACTTCGCGCTACGTTACCTTACGCTTGGCTAATCCAGCCTTAAGACATTTCCTGGTTATCTAGAACGTCCAATTATCTTTCCTAAATTCAAAATATGAAAAGTTTTTAGGTCAATATATCGTAATTTGTTATCGGTTTTAGTTTTTAGGTAATTTTTGCTAGGTTCAAGGCATTTATTGGTAGTTATTAGAGATTTTTATGTTATTTTATTGCTTTTTTTTTGACATTTTTAATTTTTAGAGCATTTTTCGGGTTTTTAGGTCATTTAAGTGTAATTTCAATAGAATTTTTTTTTCGTTTTTTTCGAATTAAAAAATGTAAAATGCAAATTTTTAAATATATTCCTTTAACAATGCGATAGAGTCCTTTCAATTGAAAACATAACCTATCAAAAACGGTTTAGCTTTATTTATGGACCTCGATGAAAAAACTCGGAGCGTGATGAAAATGACGAAAGGGTATGTAGAAAGATGAAACAAGTGTTAGATAAAAGTTCAGGATATGCTTGTTTTAATTAACTCTATTTTTATGCTCTATTGCTGAAATATAGGGGGTATAAATTTTAATACTATTAAATTAAAAGAGGAACTTACTTAAGATGACATATCGTCTTTTAAATATTTTCCTATCGTCTGAAATCGCAAATATAATTGCAATGTTGTCACAGGGCATTTATTTATAAAAATTTTTTATTATCAAAAATAAAAATAAAACTCAAAAATATTTCAAATTATTATTTCACATCTGAAATCAAAAAACTGTAATTTTCACTACGAGTCAATTAAAAAACTGTTAGCCTGTTCAAAAAACTGTAATTTACAATTAAAACTGTAAATATAGCAACGCTGCTTAGCATTACAATTATGAACTTTCACTTTCCTTCCATCGGCAAGCCTGCTTTGTTTTTCATCTGGGTACATTCTAGTTCCGGTGCATAATTTGTCACAACCCGAGTTCCATTCTTCTAGTGTAGAATAATCCGCTTTTTTAGCGGTTTCAATGCACTTCCAATTTTCATTGCTTTCGTAAAAAGTTACGAATTATATGAACGTTCAATAAAATCAATAAAATTGTGATTCTTCTTTATAGGGTCTATTATCGCTATTGCGAAAACTGCGTCCAAGTCCAGAGAAAGAAGCACGCATTCTATTGCTTGGTCTGGACAATGCTGGAAAAACAACAATTTTAAAACAACTTGCATCCGAGGATGTTACAACTGTGAATAATATCTAATATAAAATAAATTTTTGCTTACTTCAACACTATCTGATATGATTGCAGGTCACGCCTACGGCAGGATTTAACATTAAATCTGTAGCGGCTGATGGCTTCAAATTGAATGTTTGGGACATTGGTGGACAATGGAAAATCAGGCCATACTGGAAAAACTACTTTGCCAATACGGATGTTTTGGTAAAATAAAAATATAAAAAAACCATTTGAATCAACAACAGTTAAACCAATTGTATTTTTTTTAGATCTATGTAATTGATTGCACCGATCGCACGCGTCTGTCCGAAACTGGCAACGAACTCTTCGAAATGCTGTTGGACAATCGTCTGAAACAGGTTCCGCTACTGGTGCTTGCCAACAAGCAAGATCTGCCCAATGCAATGACCGCCTCTGAAGTTGCCGAAGCCGTTGGTTTGGTGCGTTTGGAAGAGCGCACCTGGCAGATACAGGCTTGTTCAGCAGCAGAGGGAACCGGCATCAAAGTGAGTGTGAAATGTGTCCAAACATCAAACTTGAAAACTATCTCTGTTTTGTTTAATCATATAATTAATATTCTTCTGGGGTATAGGAGGGCATGGATTGGGTTTGTAAAAACATGAAGAAATAGAGGTAGCGGCTGGATTGAAGTACAACATATTTACTATTGATACATAAGAAACCGTATAGAACAAATAATATTCAAGTAAAAATGTCTAGAGTTAGTTGTTAGTAAATAAAATTAAAGTCAATTAAAATCATCTTGTTCATCTGGAATATATTCTCTTTTATTATTATCTTTTTGATTTTATTCGATAATACTTTTACATTAACTAATTACACATTAAATGTTTATACCTAACTAAATTGCTTTTAAAATCTGCTTACAACTCGTTGTGAATATATTCTGTGGTCACTTTGGCCTCGCCCACATGAAAGCCGCTGCAGTCAACTGGATATTTAGTCTGTAAGGATTAAAAAAAAAATTATAATGAATGACAACAGTAATTGTTTTATGGTGCATACAAATAAATATGTACTATATATGATAAGCTGATATACCCAGTGTTACTTGGTAATTCATATAAATAATTAGTATTTTCCTATATTAGCTTTTACTTGATTGATTTTTTAATAAACAAAGAGATAAAAGTAAATCTGTTTAAATTATCGCATATATTAGTTCATTCACCATTTGTAATTTTATTTTGATCAATTATATTTGGATACAAATTTGAAACAATTTTAGTTTCAATAAATTTCTTATCATATAATTTGGAAAAATACTTTTTATTGATTTCATGTCATCAGTGCTTGTATTAAAGGCTAGTCTTCTTCAGTTGGTATCAGTTCATACCCACTGAACCATATGATAAGGTTTTGCGTAAAGTGATAGTTTTGAGTACGTTTTCGGGTAGAACTTTTTTTTATAAATACTGTTTTTTTTTAATTTTTTTGATCAATTCTAAAGCCAGAGAAGATAAAATTAGTGTAAATTTTCTTCATAAAAAAAGATTAGATTTTTTAGAAATTATTAACAAACTTTTTTTGAGCCTAAAAAGAAACAACCTTTTATCATTACTACACTCAGAGAAAAAACAGAGGGATTAACAGTGAAAACTGTTAAATCCCATCCAACAGATGACTTTTTTCAAATTAACAGTCTGGACTGTCAATAAAATAACTATTTTACTCAATTCCTTACTGAATTTTTTTTTTATGTAAATATGTATTGATATCAGCCATCCTAGTGCAGGACAATTGAAAATTCAAATGAGAATTGAGTAAAACAGTTATTTTATCAACAGTCCGGACTGTTAATTTCAAAAAATCATCTGTTGGATGCGATTTAATAGTTTCACTGTTGGTTTTTTTCTGAGTGTACATACATAGTAGAAAACAATTACTTATAGAAGAACCATTCTAATGAGTTAAAAAAAGAATCATGAAATTTTCGTACTGAACCACACGGTTTGCTTACGTTTCCTGGTATAATTTTTTATTTAATGTTTTTTAATGAGTAGATATAAACTACATCCTTGATAGAACTGAATCCATTAAATTTTGTTTTAATAAAAAAATTGTTAGATGCCCCTATAAAGTTTTCGTTTTAATTCTTATTCCATTGTTTTTGTTATTTCGTATAAATTAGTTCTGCGATCAATTAGATATGCAATTTATAATTGAAAAAGATTTGTTTCTGAGTGCAGGAGAAGTGCTTTTCTGTGGTTCGTTTTTTAGTCGTTTTTGAACAATAAAGCTTTGTTTTTGAGAGGCAATTCAGTCCGGCGAAAGAACTCGAAATGGTTCATTTCTGAGTGCCAAAAAATAACTTTGCATTGGTTGTTTTTTCAACTCATTTCCAAACAAAAAAAGTACAATTGATGATTCTATTTTTTATCTTTTCTAAAGAAAACACCGTTCGCTTCTGAGAGACATTTAAGTCCGATGAATGAGACCAAAAGGTCATTTATGAGTGCAAAAAATTAACTTTTCTACCAAAAAAAGTTCATAAATGAACTAATAAAAGATAGTTTTGGTTTACTGGGTAATAAAAGTGCACGGTTGAAAATCTTAGACTAAATTTGAACTTTTTTTGATTACATATAGCACAACACAAAAAAAAATACTTTTTAATTCAAGGAAAAGTTTAAAATTTTCTAATCAATAAGGGACTACTTTTTAATCCAAAAAGAGCTTAAAATTTTGAGAATGCACGTTCGCAAAAAAAAATATGAACACATTAACTTAAAATCAAATTTGTCAATGGCCATTTGCCAATTTGAACCCAAGTCCTCTCGTCTGCCGGTCCGATATCTTACCCACTCGTTTATCGCAGTTGATAACAAACTTTCGCTTAACTCGCTTGAATACAAATGCAAGTAAGCTTTCAGGAACGTGGGTTCTAGACCCAGCTCAGACAAAACAAATTTGTTTTTTGTTATTTTCTTAAAGTAAGATTTTTTTTTAGAAATTTTTCTGTTCATTTAAAAATTTTTTCAAACCTTTTTTAACAATTTCTTCATACAAAACCTTATTGTCTTATCCTCTCGTCTTAATCAGTTATTAACAAATTTTCGCTTATTTTGGCATCATTACGATTGCATTGCGAATAAGGAACTTACATGTCAAGTTTGAAGAAAATCCATTCAGTAGTTTTTACGTGATGCGCGATCAGACAGACAGACAATATTTTTAAAAATTACATTTTTGGAATCTCAAATGTTCAGTGCAAAAAGAGTTTCGAAAAAATATTCAACGAACAGATTTTTCTTTTTTACAATTTTATTATATGTATAGACTAACTGAAACGTTGATGCCACGCTCCCTTAAATGTGAAAATTGAGGTCGAATACTGAATATTCCGATGCTATGCAACCTATAATTCTAAAGCTATTCCATAGCAAAAATTTGGGTTGTATGGTAGTTGCCATATCCTCTTTTCCAAAGCCCATAAAATGTTATCAATGAAACTGCATGTATAAATTGATGTCGAACACTGAATTTCGATGGTGTGCTTATTTTTTATTCCCACAAAATGTCATTAGTGAAACGACATGCATAAATTGTGGTTGAATACCGAATTTTGAGGCTGTGCGACCCATAACTCCAAAGCAATTTGATATCGCAAATTTTTTATACATTTGTAGGCGGTAAAAGGGGTGTAGCAGCTCAATCGGGCGAGTAGTTTCGAAGTCGTTTTATCTTTTCTTAAAAGTAGGCGTAGCTGTAGTGAGACCACGCCCATTTTTAGCATTGTTACCGATAGTTATTATACGAACTTAATTACCAAATTTTAGTTTAATACGACAAAAACCGTCTTAAATATAGCATTTTTATTGATTTGTGGGCGGTAAAAGGGGGTGCGGCCACATTTTCTTTTTTCTAAACCTTCGCGTAGCAATAACAAACAAATCCGAAGAAAGAAGTATCCAATATATAGATAATAACTATCTGTATTCTTTTATACTCACATCACAGTTGTATGGTGAATTGATTACACCAAAGAGTGTCCAAAATGGTGTCCCAGTTTCAGTGCTAATAAATATTGCAGCACCCATGCTGCCAACTTTAACAATTTTCGGACTCACTCCAGAAATGAGAGCACGCGATTGCTCCGATGCAGACTGATCGGGTGAATTCAGCTCGCACAGCACGTAACGATCGCAGTGTGGTGTCTTCGCTATGAACCTATAGGCACGATGCAACTTAAGAACCGGCTCGATTACCTGTTTGGAATTCAAAAAGAGAACATAAAATATGTGTTATTAATTTGCTTCAGCTATGTACAATGATGATTGGCTAGATAAAGCAAATGTTTGCAGTTGTGGGTCAAGATGATTATTTATTTGAGTCTTTTATTTGACAGTCAATGGAATAGTGAGGTTGAATAATGTTTAAGATTACAGATGCTCTTTGAATGACCTAAATAAATTAAAGTCAAGAGATTTTTTGGCCATGGTCGTACACAGGGGGAAGGGGGAGCAGGTGCCCCCCTAGGCAGTGAACATTTTTTATATATCTTCATATTAAATCAAAAAAGCCGAAAGTTTAAATAAAAAAATTTTAAAATAGAAACAAAAAACTTTCTAAATTGTAAGTTGCGCTTAAACTTAGGGCTTTGAGAACTTTGTTAATAAAAACGTAATTTTTAGTTGAGTAGTGTAAAATTTTGCGAAGCATGTATTTTGATAAGATGCATCATAATCAATCAAAAAGTCGATTTTGAATTTTTTGTAACTGACGGCCTTTTCGATTTCATATGACGATATGTTCATTATGTATTTAATATATTTTGCAGAGAATACAAAAATTCTTTTTTTTAGGTTAATTTATAAATAAAGCTTAGCTAAACCATTAATTTGTAAACAGTAATAAACTTTTTTTTAATTTAAGAATACGTATTGAAAAGTGTCTGCGAAACAAGGGTTAATAAAATGGTATCGTAAGTTATTAGGCCGTGTTCATATTACTCGTTTTTGTCGGGATTGCGACAACGCTCTTACGTTTTTTTTTCGCAAAACGCGGCTGAAAAATACTGATTTTTGTACATATTTAAATACATTTATTTATTTAATATTCAGTATTTTTCAGCCACGTTTGCGAAAAAAAATTAGAGCGGTGGTGCGACAAAAACGCGTTTTATGAACACGGCCTAATAAGCTACGATACCATTTTATTTACCCTTGTTTTACAGACACTTTTCAATACGTATTCTTATACTAGGAGTAGCAGTTTCTTAGGGTAATGTTACGGTGGTCGTCATATGATCCCTGGTCATGACAATTTTTACTCTCTTTTTTCGTTTGATGAGCTGTGTGACGAAAGTATGTTATGCTGGTGGTCATATGATGCCTAAGCACCAGTACACTTTTTGCTACTTTTAGTATTTTTTCAACCGATGAGTATTGCTGCTAAGCAGGTTTCATTACTGATTTCATACATTTCGTACTAAAAGTGTAATATTTTCGTGCCTAAACACAAATGTTGTGAATAATTCCACAACGCAACACTGTTTTGATCCCATGATTTCATATTTTTGTCGAATCATTTGGTGACCGTGGTGGTGAAAATTTACTCTCTTGCTCTCGCTCTCAACTTTTTAATTTACATTGAAGCAACAACAATGCATGACCATGATAAGCCCATGACCGCCACCATAACAGGGCACTTAGCAAACGCGTAAGCTGGCTACATAAATTGGTACGTTGAAGATGCATTTAAATTGGGTCGCTCGCTCTAATAAACTTTTAACAAAGCAATAAAAGTAAAGATATAATGTTGTGTTGTCTCAAAAAATGGACATATTTCGTTTTGTCATTGTTAGGGAGATTTCCATAATGAATAAACTTACCCGATCTCATAAACATTTTAATACAGAAAAATTTTAATTTATTTAAATGTATTGCATATTCATTCATTTATTTAATTCTTGGCATTTCTCAACCAACCCCTTCTTGACATTTATTTTTTATAGCCGATCATAAGAAATAGCTGGCTCGATAAAAAGTCCACTTTTACTACGAATCCTTGAGAATGCTACATATGCCATTCCTAATGCAAATCCTATTATGGGGCAATGACCTACCTTCAAATACCATTGCCCTACCTTAAGGGAGGTTTTAGCCAAACAATTTTTTGAAAATATATTTTTTTTTTAAATTTAAGTAAGAATATGTAAAAAAATGTCCAATTAAATCCCACTTATGATACAGATTCTACAGAGCTTAAAACCCGGTGCGCCAGAGTAACTTTAACTAACCAGAGTAACTTTAACTAACCAGAGTAACTTAATACACGTTTTTTTCCACACTTACTTTTTTTCAAAACGGGCCACACTACTGCAAACAAACTAATAGACCGATTTAAAATATTTTGTTTAATATGTTTGTATAATTTAACAGCAAAATGCACTTTTGTTCAATAAAATTAAACATTTAGTCTAACTGTGCTAAAAGATTTTTGAAAAGAATATATAAAGTGTGTTTTTCGCAGTGGAGAAATCAATTTTTCATAAATTTTGAACAAATGTTAGTGGTTTTTTATTATTTTAAAAATAGTAACCAATAAATATACTTGACTGTTCTTACAGGAATAGTTTAAACTATAAAATAACTTTCTAGGAAATCTAAGATTACTGAAATCGGTGGTAAATTGGAAATATGGCAACAGTTTTTAGGTGTTCTTAAAATCGATAATGACCGATTTTTCTTTTCATTTAACCAAATGATAACGGATTTTGGTCATCCAAGACTTGTTAGAATGCAAAAATTAAATGCCACAATTTACGATTATAATTTTTGCGACTGCGAATAATAAAAGTTTTATTAATTTTTTGGGATAAATGTTAAAGTTTTGTTTGCAAATATGTTCGTGTGTGTGTGTTGTGCATTGTGTTTATGCTGGTGCTCTTCACAACGCCTCATTCGGTGCCGAAAACCAACTTAAATAAGCAATAAAATATTGCAAACTTTTATTCTTATACCGCTCCTCCATTGATTTTGTCGTTTAATGGAAGCGCTCGGCTTGTTCATAAGACTTGGTTGGAATTTGCTGTTCGAATACATACAAGATGGTGCAGAAAGTGTATTTTAAGCGATGTGCTATCATTGAGTTTGTTAAACGCTTCCATCAAATTGAATTATAATACACACGACTTCGGTAATTCTGATCGCGGTTCTTCCATAATTTTTATAATATAACGAATCGAAAAAATCGATTGTTTTAACCCATTCAATGGCTATGCTAAACTAAGAACAAAATAATTTTTTGAGGTACTATTCCTATTAAGTACGGAATGTGTACATGTATGACGAAAAACGTTTCACCAGATCAGATCAAGTTAAATTTTTACTTATGCCCTACCTGTTATTACCACTGCCCTATCTTAAATTCAACTCTGGCTACGGCCATGCTGCCATTGCACAGACCAGCTGAAGTAAAAAGATTTTGCCTCAAAATAACTTGTGCACCCTTACATAGATATAACTTTGGGCTTAAATCTCTTGCATCGTCGGATGAGGCTAACAACGCTCTTGGGTCATTGTGTAAAGCATTGATGATTATTATATCATCAATGTTATATTCTTCTTCTCAATGTTATATTCTTCAATTTCAGCGTTCTTCGAGATTAATCTTAATACATTTTAATTCGAAAAAATTAAAATCATCGAGGGTTTTAGCTGTGCTATTTAAATGGCCGCAGTTTAAACTCATTAAACATTAGGGCTATTCCCGATTACGGGCAAATAGCGTGGCATCGTGGCATTTGCAAAATATGATGGCAAATATTTTCAACACAACAACAAAATGTACAGATTTGCATTTGCCCGACTGTGTCAAATTTGCAAGACTAAAATCGCATTGCATACAGTCGAGCATGGGCAAAACTTATTTGCCAATCAATCAGCTGTCACATTTTAACCAAACGCCGCTAATAAAACAAAATTAACAGACTCTGATATGGAACTCACTTTGATAAATAATACACTTTGATAAATAATAATGAAAAACACCACAAATACTGTTCGTGTTGTTTTTTTTTTCCTCCAAAACAGCTGTGAGTTTTGTTTTCAACAGTGTTCTAAGAAGTGTGCTCACAGTTGATGGCAAATATTTGGTAGGGCATACATTTGCAAAGCTATTTGCCCGTAACTGGGAATAGCCCTAT
The DNA here is from genome assembly GCA_963920525.1 of Dichetophora obliterata. Taxonomy (NCBI): domain Eukaryota; kingdom Metazoa; phylum Arthropoda; class Insecta; order Diptera; family Sciomyzidae; genus Dichetophora; species Dichetophora obliterata. Next base: position 234,310,628 of record OY986435.1, on the reverse strand, counting down.
TGATTATTTAAATTATTTGTTTTCCGAAAGTCTCATTGACATAGTTTGTGTTACAAAGACTTGGCTTAAAAAAGATACTGAAGATGATGTGTACGCACTTGAAAATTTTAATATATTAAGAAATGATCGCGATAATGGTTTGAGAGGAGGGGGGATTGCTATATATATTAGAAAATTATTACAAAGCAAAATTGTTTTCAAATCGAACTTGGATGATCAAGTAGAATTCCTCGGGGTTGAATTTGGAAACGGTTCGCAGAAATGTATAGTTATTTATGTTTACAATCCTCATAAGTCATTTTCTTTAGATACGCTTTTTACAACTATATCTGAATATAGCCTCTCATATGAACATATCATAATTTGCGGCGACTTTAACATCGATCTTCTTCTAAACGACTTGCCGACAATTTCCTTTTTTAACTCTATAAGCTTTTGTGGCTTAAATCTTGTAATTAAATGGCCAACACGTTTCGCTCCCAATTGCAAGCCCAGTCTGCTTGATATTTTTTGTGTGGCTGATCAAACACGCATATCGCATTTTGACCAACTGTCTTTGGCTGGTGTTTCAGATCACGATATGTTATTTATTTCTTGTGATATAAACATAATTAAGTCGTCGGTCGAATCATGTGTGTTTTATCGTGACTTTAAGTCCATTGACACATATTGTTTATTTAATGAAGCTAGCATTTTGGAATGGAGGGATTGTTGGTATTTTTCTAACATCGAAGATAAAGTTGAACATTTTACAACTCTTCTAAATTATTTATACGACAAATACGTTCCCACAAAAAACTTATATTTAAAAACTCTAAGCGTCCATGGTTTTCGCACGAGGTCGAAAAAGCTTTTAATAGTCGTAACAAAAATTATAGGAAATGGAAACTTAATCAAACTGAATGAAACTGGGCTACATTTCGCAGGTCTAGAAATGCAGCGACACGTATCTTACGACGATCGAAAAAAATCTTTTGTAAGAACAAACTCAATGTGAATTTACCTGAAAAGTTTTTGTGGAAAAACTTAGAATCCATAGGCATAAAGAAAAGAATCTCTGAATGCAATGTTGACCCCAACACCCTAAATGAGTTCTTTCTACAATCAAATAAATTCCATGACAGTAGTTCATTTTTAATTGATCATCGTCTTGTAATTCAATGTAGTAAAAAAAAAAAATTTTATTTTAAAACTGTTTCTGAGGAAAATGTTGCAAGGGCAATCCAATCTGTCAAGTCAAATGCTGTGGGAAATGACAACGTCAATCTTAAGTTCGTAAAAATTCTTCTTCCTTTTATTGCTCCGACACTTACACATTCAACACTTACATCCGTCAACCATGTCATTCTTTTAAAAAAATTAAAACATTATTTTGGCTTTGGCTCTTGCGCAATTAAATTAATGAAAACGTATTTAAACAACCGATTTCAACGGGTGGTTAATAAGGATCGCTCGTCGGAACTAAAGAATACATTTTCTGGTGTCCCACAGGGATCTATATTGGGACCCATTCTTTTCAGCATTTTTGTTAATGACATAGTAGCTTGTTGTCAGAATACCTCAATTCACCTGTACGCAGACGATGCACAAATATATATTTCACGGCCAATTGGACTTTCAGAGGACTTAATATTTAGAATAAACGAAGACTTAGCTTCCATAGGGGCCTGGGCAGCCTAAAATTTTTTAAACTTAAATGCATCAAAAACTCAAGCACTTACTATTTCACGTCAACGCTACGGCGTCGATAGCTTACCACCCATAGTTATGGCCGGTGCAAATGTTTCACTTGTCACCTGTGTTACAAGTCTTGGATATAAAATTAACAATGATTTAAGCTGCATTGATCACGTAAACCTTACGATTTCTAAAATATACTGCGTTCTTAGAAAACTATGGCACACGACCGACTGTATACCTCAGGAAACAAAATTAAAGCTTGTGCACTCTTTAATAATTCCTCATATTACATATGGTGAATTAGTTTATGGAAACCTCGATGCGGCTTCAAAAAGAAAGTTGCAATTTGTGATAAATAACTGTGCAAGATATGTTTTTATTAAAAGGAAATTCGACCACATATCAGAGTTTGCCTCGAGAATTCTTAACTGTGATCTCACGAATTATCTAAATTATCTCAATCTACTCTTTTTGCACAAACTACTTAATACACGTTGTCCCGAATACCTGTTTAGAAATTTACGTTTTGCATTATCTAGTCGTACACTTAATCTTATAGTCCCCGAATTTAAATCTGTTATGTCATCTAGAATGTTTTTTGTTAGCGTTGTGAAACTCTGGCATATGTTACCAAAGTCTATTAAAACCGAAAATAATAAGGTACGCTTTAAAATGGCTGTTTTGAATTTATTTAAATAATACAAAATTTACTTTTAAATATCGTTTCATAAATTATATGTTTTTCTATGTTTAATTTAGGGGATATATTTTTTTAGCATTTAAGAACTAGAAATGTATTTAAAAATTAAGTAAAATTATTTTCGAGTGATTTTTACACTGTTGATGTACTTTAAGAGACCTATAGTCTCACGTGTTCAATGGTTTCTTATCAATAAATAAATAAATAAATAAAAATAAATAACGCTGATTGAACATGGTCGATAAGAGGTCGTAGTCTTGTAGAGTCAGTTCTCGTAATGATACTCTTAGTAAACATTCCCTGAAAGCTTGCTGTTCTGGTCGAATTTATCTCATTATCTGGTTCAATACGAACACTTTGCTTATTTGACGATAGACTAATTGACCTTGAGTGGCGGTAACATCACCTGACCTCAGATTCCCGTAAAGTGGGATATCTCTAACTGGCTGTAGTTGATTGAAATTACCGAAGAACAGCACTACGTACCCCTTTTTTAGCAGCATCGGCAAAGCAATTTTGGCAGCAGCAATTTAAGCCCTGAGCAATAGTATGCATTAAAGTCATGAAATAAGAGTTGATCCCGTAACTCCTAAGGGTGCGAAAATCGACCCCCTCCCCTTCCATACGATTTTTGCTTCACTCGACCAGCTCTTTCACCTCCGTAAATATTTGTACTCTTACACTGGGCACTCTGTATAAGTATTTTTGTTTTGTTTGTATAGAAATTTGAATGGTTCGATAAATTTTCATCAGATTAATATAAATTACTTACAATACAAAAGGTACAAAAACGCCAAATTAATAATCAATTAATAAAAATGTATGTGAAATATTGTAAACACTAGCACTTTTCACTATTATTGATACTTTCTAATCGTACATTGACAAGCAAACGCGAACTTGTCCTTCCATGTCGATCGGTTTTTTGACAGATACGTAAGTTTGTTTTGTTCGCACAATTCAAGCAATAAGAAGCAGTAAGCTGAAGCAAAGTGAATTCAGCGAATAACAACAACAACTTGTATATGGAAATATTTTTTCAACTAACTTATAAACTAAATAGAATTAGGAAATTTTTCCTTCGTTAGGAAATAATATTAGAGGCGTAGAACAGTTTAGAAAAAACAATTTTAAAATCGGTCAACCCATTTAGAAGATATGCTCTGTCCAACATTTTTCAAAAAAGGTGTTCTATGGGATGTTCCAATTAAAATTTCCGTCGACAGTCAAGCGACCATTAAATCCATGCGCTCCGCTACCATTAAGTTCAAAAATGTCCTGGCTGACATAGATTCACTATGTTCTCGAAGAGAGTGCGCATCTACTGCGTCCTTAGCCACCAGTTCATTGTGTGGAACGAGATGGCATACTCTTCTAGCAAAGGAGGGTGCCGTGAAAAAATTTAAAAATTTGTGTATAATCACAATCTTTATTAATTTGCTTATCTTGGGTATGCATTCTAAAGAAAAAAAACGTAACATTAATAAACATGATTTTTTGACTAAAAAAGAGGCTAAGGAGAACCAAAACCACTCCATGGCAATTTCTTCGATCCAAAAAAAATTATGGAGAAATAGTTTTTAAGAGTCCCTCTTACTTTTAAGTCGGTGTCCAGCGAAATCGAAATTTCGATCCAGCTTACCCAACAAGTACCTCGGTAGTCATCTGAAATATTACAGTAGTTCCTATGTCAATAAAGTGTTCCGAAACGAGCGACAATATTCGGACACAATAAACTGATGAGTGTCCGATTAGGTCTTTGTTAGTACACAATGCCTGCAGAAGGTGTTCCAGAACTATCACTTCTTTCGGTGCAGAGGTCGGACTTTTACTGACACGGGCACCGGACATATATCTGCTACTTTATTGACAGAAAATATGAAATTGGGCGACGTTCCTTTCACTTAAAGATATAGCCACAATATCTCTCGAATCCCTAGATTCGAAGATTTGCGAATTCAACGCAAGTCCTTACAGATTTAAAATAACCCCCAAAGTTCCTTTTTTCGTTACCGGCACCACTTAGAACCAGAAATGCTCTATTTGAGCCTCTTTCAGGAGGCATCTAGATTAATCTAACCTAACCTATTGTTGTTGTTTGCTGTTTTTGCTGTATTTTGTTAACACTCGAGTTCATTTCCTATATAATTTTCATATGATGGGCTTCATATAAGCCGATTCGGTTCTATATCGATTCATATTCGCTTCGTATATTGATGCTAAAGGAGTAAACTTTTCAGTATAAATCTATGCAATAATCTATTTGATAATCGATCGATGAATTAATTTCTAAGCCGTTGAGACGGGTGGAAAATCACACTTAGATTGGACATCGGGTTCGTTTTTTAACGTAACCCAATAACAAGACCCTCTGATAAGATAAGGTTGCTAGTAACTTTTTTTATTTGTTCAAAAATTTGAATTTGATTATTTTGATATTTTTATAATTCAGAATAGAGTCAGAATCACTAACAGAACGCCGTAAGCCGCTTCGTTAAAAAGACCATCGTTAAAAAGACGTAAAATTTTAAAACATCGCCCATAAGAAAAATAATCACGAACATTTAGTAACAACTAAACTTAAAGAACGTTAGTGAACTTTAAGAAAAGCGTTTAGTTCAGCTGAAAAATCCACTTATATCGAAAAAAGAATCAAGGCGCGCGGCTAATTTAACAAAAGCTACTGTTTTGTTTTAGTTTGAAAAAGATTTAAATTTTAAAAGATTTTAATTTAAGTTGGAGTTCCCGAAAAAACTAAGCTCCAACCTTAGAGCTAAAGAATAAAACATACCTCCAAATTAAGCGTATCCGTTAATTTGTCGCTCAGCTCTGTAGCATTAAATTGTAGCAAACCTCGTGCTTGTCCCAACTTTAAGAGTTCCTTGGCATAGCCAACAGCTGGTTTAACGTACTGACGTGAATCTATCTTCACATTTAGATGATGCTTGGCAACATGATCAAGCAGATTTGAGATGGTTTCGCTGGCTCGGCTAGGTTCGAAGAAAGTATTTTTGGGATAACCTTGAGACTTGAGGAATCCGTTAAACATGAGTTGCGCTGTTTGGAAGTATCTGAAAGCAATAAAAAAATATATATACAAAATATATAAACAAAAATTCACATTTTTTATTGTTTTTATTTCTTAAGCTCATAGGCAGTAAACGGTAAATGGTAGAAAGCTTTGCCCAGTTTGGCTGAAGATAAACGTTGAAAAAACCGGCAGACGTAAATAACAATAACGTCAAAAAGATGACTAATGAGAATTATTCATCGTAATGGCTTCACATTTTTCCAAATTAAGAAATTAATGAGCATTTTAATAAGTTCATGCTTCATTTTGAAGCCAAACAGCAGAATAAAATCTTATTTTTGAAGAAGAACAATGGCCGCATTCAGCGCAGACAACAGTTGGCAACTGTTGTGTAAAAATTCGCTGAATGGTACAAATTTGGTAGCGCTAACTAAAACTGATAATGTAGCGAACGCCTTTTAATCGAGCGAACAAATTCTATGCTACATGAACACAACTGTTTGCTTAACTGTCAGATGCTGTTACTGACGCCGTTAAATTAATAAACACAGAAAGAACGCAGCAAATTTAAGTGAGAAACCTTTGCAATTGAATTAAATTTACATAAAAATTAAATTGAATCTAACTTCTGACGTGTAGAGTAGCAACACATTCAGAGAAAAACATCGTGAACTAAGGTAGAGCTACCATTACAGTTCACAACAGTTGTCTGCGCTGAATGCAGCCAATGTCACATTAAAATAACCAAACATGTTTTTATATTCATTTGGCACAAGCGAGACAACTTTTATGAAATTCCATTTTTTTCGGCGCGGATATCAGTTTTGTGCGGTTTTTTTTTAGAAAATAGTTCGCATAAATGTTTATACACTTATTTTTTATAAAGTCCTAATTTTTTATCCCAGTATACCGCATAAAAGCAGGATCAAGTGTAATTAATTTTTAGTGTAGTGTTTTTCAATTCTCAACAATTTCTAAATGGGTTTTGGAGTATCACTGAGAGAAATAACGAATATTAAAACTATTCACACCCATGTGTAAATACAATTTAAATATTTTCGTACATAAAAAAATATTTTCTTCAAAACACGTATTCGCTTTTGCGTATTAAAATTGAGCTTGTTTTTATATCTCCTCCCACTGAACCATATGCGAAGGTTTTGCCTAAAGTGATAGTTTGAGTACGTTTTCGGGTAGAATATTTTTTTCTGTGTTTTAATTAATAGATCTAAACTACATCCTTGATAGAACTCAATCCACTAAATTTTGTTTCCATCAACAAATTTTCCAATGCCTCTAGAGATGAGTCGATATTTCTATAACAGGTATTTTTTCATCGTTACTAAATAATAACAGGAACAGCCTGTTACAGAAATATTAAAGTAACAGTGACTATTATTTTTTTCACAGAAAAATATTAATCAAAGTAACAGCTTTGTAGTTTAGACCGCGACTGTTACTGTTGTTTACGATTGTTACAAAACAAAGTAGCTAGTATTTTTATTTTAAATATTTGATTGCTATTCCCGCTGTTCTATTTCATTTGCATGTTTCTTTTATGTGAACGTTTATATATTACTTTAAGCCATTCTTTACTTTAAACTGATTTTGGATTTTCATTGGCTTTTTTGTTAAGGAATTTTATATAGAATCAGGTAAATATTATTTTTGAAGTGAAAACTTTTTTAGGCGCGTTGAAGGATTTTGGTAGAGGGTACATCTTTGGTTTGCGTCATCGTATTTTTCCGAGTAACTCTCGTAACAGACAACAAAGATAACAAGATAGGAAACTTAGACAGCATAACCTCAAAAAATGTTTGCATGTATTTGTGCGTAAAAAAATCAACGATGATGGTCACTCTTGTTCTTAATCGGCCACAAGCTCACAAATAAATCACTTGGCAACTCCTGAAATTAATGCATATAATCTGTTTGTTAGTATATAAATATTTAAGTTAGGTTGCAATAAGATGTTTGCAACCAAAACTCATTATTAATTCGCTTTATATTGGTCTATATATGCTTTTAAAGTTCGACAATTTCTTCAGTTATTGTATTTGTCAACATTTTTGAAACATTTGCTTTTGCTCAAACCACCGCATGGTGAGATTTAAAAATCGAACGATCTTCTTCTTTTTCTGCTTTTTTCTGCTGGAACTTCGTTTGCAAACAAGAAAAATAATGTATGGATTAAGTGTTTTAACATTTTAATCTTTAAGTTGTGTTGAAGAAATATATTGAACATTCAAGTAATTACATGCATGCTCTTATCTAATTACATATCGTCAAACAAAGTTTGACAATTCTCACACTTGTTGTATTTGTCAGTGTCTTTTTATTTTCACCACAGCGGCATTTTATTTTCAGAGTTGCCAACTATCATTGTTTTGTTAATAAATTTTTTCATAGAGGGTGTGTGTCAAAAGGAAACTTTTAGAAACTTTTGATAGAAACTTTTTGATAGAAAATATCAGGTTGAATAAAATTTGAGTGTGTTTTGACCTTGTTTAATTTTGCCATTCCACCACTTGAGATTTTGCTACCAAGCAAACAGAAAACATAGCAAGCAAAATGCGGTTTATTTTCTGACGCCGATTCGTTCATCCCCATGTATAATGTTTTTATGTACATATATATAAAGTGTTATAAAAATACTTCGATTGTCATATGCCGACTGTAGCTACAAAAAAAACATCTACAAAAAAATTCAAGCTAAATGCACAACAACATTTATCAAGCAAATCTACAACAAAAATGCAGAGAAAATGATATGATCATAGCGGTTGCGCAGCGTTAGAGGTGATGAACCTGAACTTTGTTTGTTATTTTTTCTGTTTGTCTGCTAGCAAGATCTAAAGTGGAGGCATTAAAAGAGACTTCACGACAATCAAACAAAGTACAAATATGAAAAATTTAAATTTAATTTTATTTCAGCAGTTAGCTCTGAAGTCTTATTTAATGCCTCCCTCCACTCGAGATCTTTAGGCAAACAGAAAAAATAGCAAGCAAAGTGCTGCACATTTTCCGCCGCCAATTCGGTTCATCCCCTCTAACGTTGCGCAACCGATGTAATACTGCTCTTCTCTGTTCATCGTTGTAATAGATTTGCTTGGTAATTGTTGTTGTAAATGTATTTTAGTTCAGCTACAGATCTACATATACATTGACAGAAAAACAGTAAATATCCTTCATGATTTCTTTATGAAGGAACGATTTGTCAGCAGACAAACTTATTGATGGTTGCTTGCTGCCATAGTAGAATTAGACAAGGTAGTGTTAGGGCTGAATGTGTTCTCTTTCTAAGTGACCATAACTGTCAAAATCATCCATTTTGATATATTTGCCAATTCTTGCTTTCATATTGCATTCTCATTGCTTGCAGATTTTGTATGAAATGTCAACTTCGTTTTGACAGTTTCGGTCACCGGCTCTCCGCCCTAACACTAACTTGTTTAATTTTGCCATGCTTGCTGCATTTGCTGAGCGCCTGGTAGCCAATATTCAAGAGCGTGTATTTGAAATTCATGACCAACATAGAAACGTTTGTAGTTTTATAAATGTCGCCAGCATCTTCTCTGACTGGGACCATGGTATAATAAGTAATAGGTAGGAGTGACATTTCGTGTTTGGACCATCGAATGTCAAGCAAAAGAAAACAAAATAGAGAACGTGTGCCACACACATTGGCCGCATTCGAAGGAGTCATCTGCTGTGAATGGATCATTTTATTGCAAAGGTTTCTCACTCAAATTTAAAAAAAAAACAGTTGCCAACTATTGACTCCTCTGAATGTTGCCAATGTGTGTGACACACGCACTTTATATTGTTTTCTTTTGTTTGAAATTGTAGCTTATGAGAAAATAAGTAGTTGTCAAGGCTACCTAATAATAATAATTTTATCATGAGTGGGACTGCATCGTCCAAAATTTTTTGTTTCTTATTTCATCTACCATAAGCCTATAGTATCTTTTTAAATATATAATGCAATGATTAATGACGCAAACAGTCAAAAAAATAATGTAAATGAAATTCAATGAAATGTATGTAAATACAAATTTTATGTATCTGTATATTATTATATATTTTAAGTGTATATTAATTATTTCAATAAGTTCAATTTATATTTTTGTTTATGTTTTAGTTTGCTTTAAAACCCATAATTTAAAATATAATGAAGTGATAAAAGATGAAAATAATGTGCATTAATGATGAACCGGATGTACGGATGAACCGAATCGGGGGAAGAAAATAAACTGATAAAGATCTCAAATGCAGGCATTAAAAGACTTCAAGACCCATCAAACAAAAAATCATATATAAAAAAAAAAAGTAAATTTATTTTGTTTTAGCTACAGCTCTACATATACATTGAAAGACAACATTAAATATCCTTTTTGAGGATTATTTTTAATTCAATAGTGCTCGCTGTATTATATTTTTATATCAACAATATTCAATTTAAATGTTATTATATAGTTTGGTGTAATTATAAAATAAGAATGCTATCTGAATAAAAAATATTTTGAAAAAAATAATCAAAGGTTGAGGGGGTGAAAATATAAAATTTTTTTCCGATTAGCATGAAAATTTTTATATAGCAGTTAGGCGGTCCGTGGCAGGACAAAGTCTTCCAGGGAATACTAATATTTTACATATATGTTTTCACTTTGGTCGGCAGTCCCCTCACTGCTATACTTTTTTTTTTAATTGAAGAAATATTATAGAAATGATATTATGAAATTGGTGCTCTCTTCTGATACTTTTATGGAATTTTTGAAAGTTGAAACTTTTTTCGAGCAAAAACTAGCGCACTCCAAGTTAAGAAAGTAAAGCAATTTGAAACATTTATTACTTCCCTGCAGTGTAGCCAACTAGTTAAAATACTAGTAAATGTACAAAAAATACCGGTACTAGTTCAGCTCAAATTCTTTTTACACTGCGCAAACTGGTTATTTCCCTGTGTTGATGTCATAGGAAAAGACAATTGTCCTATTCTCGTTATGAATTGAGGTAGTATTTTTACTGGCATAATTTGAACTAGGTGTGACCGTAGTAACTTTCAAGCCAGTAAAATACTTGTATAATAAAAACTACGCTTTTTGCTGGTAAGATTTCAGGCACCTTTGCGCTATTATATTTTTAACTAGTTAAATTCTAGTTTAATATTGACCAGCTTCATATTAGTATTTTTTTGCCAGTTCAATTCTAGTAGTTTTCATACTAGTTGTATGCTAGTATTCATTTTGTTCTAATCTTTTTGAAACCAGTTGTATGCTAGTACTACGTAAACTGGCTTTACACTTTTATTATATTGTATTATTGAAACTATATTTAGATTTCTATTTTTTAGCATATTGTCATTTTTTGAAAGCTGCACATTTATCTTATACCAACTAAATTGTAGTAATAGCTTGAACTATACTTCCTATAATTGTGTTGAATTATATTATTATTGATATAATTCCTTCCTATTATTGATGTAGTCCGGTGCTCTGCCCTAATTTTCAAGGTTTATTTCGGAATGATTTTTTTATAAGAAAAAAAATGCAATCGTTTAAATATCAGTATATATATATATAAAAATCAATTGCCACATGTATGGCGTTTCATCACTTGAGAACGGTTGCACCGATTTAGTGGATTTTCTTTTTGTTGTGTTCCTTATTTTAAGGACAAGATTTGTATAAAGAAAAAAATTGGAAAAGTTGTGTGCAAAATTTGAAAAATTGCAAAAACCCGAAGAAGCTTTTTGTATGAAAATTTTGTATTTTTTAAGGGAAATATCACCCTCCTCCAGAAATTCTTTACCAATTGCTCGATATTTGGCAGATAGGTAGACTTTCTCTTTAATTCATGTTTTTCCGCATCCATTCAAACCGCCTACTAAAGGTGTGGAAACCGTTTCAGCATACGAAGAAAAGCATAAATGAGTTTATAACTCAGAATTGAATCCAAATATTGTCACAATTCTTTCACTGAACTTTTTTTATGCAAATAAAAAAAACCAATGGGTCATTAAGGCCCTTGAAAGAACTTTGACTGAGCTCCTTATAGTCAGTTGTGTTGTGTGTTTTGTTGACCAAAAACTGGATTACTACTGTTTAACGTCGACTCCAAACGGCTTTTTTCTATATGTTCTCAAGAAGCGTTATATGGCATATTTGCTCTCTGAGGCTTACCATTGTCAGCAGAGAGGTGACGTCCGTACAGAAAAATTTCAATTGAACAATTTTCTTCGTCCGAGATAGAGATCGAACCCGCGCCTTGCCAGTCCAAAATGCTTTCAAAAATGCAACAAAGTACTGCGCCACGGCTTTTATTCAAATATAATTACAAATTACATATTCATAAAACAAAAAACTAAAAATTCCAATAAAACCTGCTCGTATTTTGCCAGTGAAACTCTAAATAAACCTGCCTTTAGAAATATAATGTTTTATGAACTGTGATCAAATTTTTTCATAACATTGGGCCCAAAAAATTCCTAGGACAGAACTACGACACACAACTTTCAGTCTCAAATTTAATATTCTATTTTCGATTTATACTTACGATCGATTTCTTCGATAATTTAGAAGGCAAAACAAAGTTTGCCGGGTCAGCTAGTTAATATATATTAAAAAAAAACTTTTTTTATTTAACAATTTTTTAAAATTTTTACGTCCAAAAAGGAAAAAGAAGTGTTTTGCTGGCCCGGGTGATAACGGCACTTGAAGTAATTTAAAACAAACAATTTAAATAGATTTTTGTTTTGTATACTTGTCATTCTGGCAGGTAGTGGATTTTAAACATTTTATTTAAAAAATAACAAAATGGTGGATATCTAAATAGAAATTAAAAAAAATCGTGTTTTTTGTGGAAAATCGGGATCAAAAAATTAATTAAAATGTAAAATTCTACTACCTGCGAGAGCCATTGGCGTAAATAATAATGTATTAAAATTTCAGTTCAATCGGCTTGATAGAATTTTTTAAAACACATTTTGAAGAATTTTGGATTTTTCTTTAAAAGGTTAAAAGATGAACTTTAATTTAAACTTTTAAGTTATATTGTAACACTCATTCCACATTAATTGTTCTAACTTTGACCTAAAGTTAGTTCTAACGAATCTTTCCAAAGAAACAACAACAACAACAACAACGTTTTTTTGGAAAGATTCGTTAGCACAATTAATTGTTCTTACTTTGACCTAAAGCTCAATAAACGATTTTAAACTATCAAACAACTAGAATTTGTGTTTAAAATCAAGTATGATTTAAACTATCAAACATTTAGAATTTGTATTTAAATCATATAAAATCAGAATATTAACAATTATAAAAAATAATTTTATAATTTAATTGAAAACATCCGCATCTTTGAGGAAGTCTCTTAACAGATCTGCATCCGCAAAATGACATCCGTCACATCCTTAATTGTTACTGTTCTTACAACTAGAAATTCAATGTATTTAATGTTTACAAATTTATGCAGTATTAGCGAGTTTGAAACTAACAAAGACTAACAACTAACAATTTATCACTACTTAGTTATGAGCTAGAAAAAAGTTGGTATTTTTTTTAACTAGTCAAAATGAGACTAGTTAGCTAACTATAACTTCAGCAACTAGTTCTTTTATTACTAGTAAAAGGCCTTTTTTTTTTTAACAAGCTGCACTGCAAGGTTCTTACAGTCTTATATGTGTACGTTTTTTTGAACGGTGCCGGGACATAGCCCCAAAAATTCGATTTGGGATTATGTCCTCTTAAGCCGCTTAATACGCGGTCCTAATCCCAAATGGGGGTTCCTCAATTTTTGGGATTATGTCCCCTTTTTTTGTGACATAATCCCAAATTTCAGATTTCAAATTTGGGATTATGTCCCTTGGGGCTATGTCCCGGCACCTTTTGAACCTTGGTATGAACCCCCAAAAACCTGCCTCTTGGCAACGTGACTGATTCAATTATTTGCAAGAAAAATTTAATAAATTTCTACAAAAAATTAGACCAAAAAGAAAGAATGGAAATAATAGCCAGCCGAAGAAGACGTTAACAAGCATTTAACCTAATTTTGTATAGGTGCTAGGTGCTTGGTAAATATTTGTTAAAGCGCAGCTCAGACCACAAACCACAAATAACAAGAACTATACTGGAACCATCTACTAAAATGCTTGAACCAATATCTTTATTTATACTCGACACCTTTTTTATATAATTAAACAAAAAAATTAACAATTTTTTTATTAAATTTTAAACCTATATATAAGTTAGTCAACCTAGATTTTCTAAATGTGATAAATCCGAACATCGAATTCTTTATGCGCTCTTCGCTCTACCCTGTCTTCATTTTTGTGTGGGTTTCATTTGCCTTTGACACACTTTTTTGACACGAACAGGTTATTTTTCCTCGTTAAATGAGCGCATGATTCGCATTTTTGTTATTGGAACCAAAGTAAATAATTATCACACGACCGAATACAAAAACAGACGGACAGAAAGTCTAAAGCAGTAAATCCAGCTCATGAGGAGACAAGCCGTGCTTTCTTCTTGACCAACAACAATGACAACCACAACAACACTCAAGTTCTTAAAGAATCGAGTCAGAAGTGGGTCACGCTGTTCAAGTTAATATTTGTGTATATGAAAAAACTGGTTAGATACAAAGTCGTGGTTTTTGCCAGAAAGAACATTAAGCCAAAACAAGTCTGGAGGAGACCAAAAGAAAGCTTGGCTATTTGTTTACAATTAACTGAAGTCGCATAGCGGTTTAAATGCAAGAACGTTAATGGCGCTGAATTATTTATTCGTTCTTGCAATAAGTGGATAAGCGGGAGTAAGTGAGTGTATATTTGGTATGGATGTCTTAACTGCTAAGTAAAGTTGGATTCACTGATCACCTTCAGCATGTTTTCCAAGTTTTTTTATATAAAGTTTCCGCTCAGAGAGAAAACTTGCTGCACGATCTCAACTTGATTAACATTATTTTAATTCACACAAAAACTTACTGAAGGTTATCAGTGAATCCAGCTTAACTGTCAAACAAAAAAAGAGATCAGTCCCTTTTATTGGTAAATTTACGACATCACTACTACTGTACTCTACCCTACATCAATAAGTATTTATTTGTAACTAGCTGATATGCCCGGTGTTACACTGGAATGTATTTTGTAATTTTTTTTTTGAGAATTTTATTTAAATTTTTCTTTAAAAATAGGTAAGATTTGCTAGAAAGTGTTTTAATGAAATGATGAAAAAAGATGCCTTTTTGTAGTAGTTGTACTTTGTTCCCCTCAGATGGGACCTCTGCATACGGAGTAAAGCCATTGGTTTGTGACTAAAATAAAATAAAAAGCTTCTATTGACGTACTCTCGAATCAATATGAACCTCACTTTTTTACAAAATAGCCACTTTTGATAAGAAAAAGATAATGTAGTCATTTGCTAAAGTTAATAAAAAAAGATTTTGAGTGATAAATAAATAATTTTCAACCAATTTATACAACAATTAGTTGACAATGTTACATTATTATTCAATTTGCTAACTAATTGACATGAATACATCTGTGCATAACAATAAAATGGCAAGAAAAATACAGGAAATGTAAATTTTTTTTTGCAAATTCAATTTACAGCATTTTTTCCAGCAACCAAATCTTATTTGGATTAATAAAAGTGATTAAATATAACAAAAGATGAATTTCAGGGCTCGATGGCACTATGGATATATGCAAATCGTTACTAAAATCGAATTTAGATTCTAAACAACTTTGCAATGCTATAAATGATTATATTGTGGAATTTATTGAAAAAAAAACTATTTCGAATTCACAAAAACTAAAAACGAATTCACAGTAAATTTTTAAATGAAAAAATATATAAAAGTTAAAACAATACATTCCATGTATTCCTTATGATGGCCAGAGAGTCACATAAAATTAAGTACTTAATGAGGAGGGGGGTGGGCGAAGGCAAAAGAGACTCTGTTTTGATTACTTTCTGACGTGTCCAATATATTGATCAAATCCACTGAAAGGGCTTATAAGCAAAACGAAATTTTTATGCCGTCCTTTAGATTTTGCGGCCATCAAAATGATTCCGACCTCTAAATTCAGGCAGCAAAAAATTTTAAAATTTTTGCAATGCATTACCCAAATATTTTATTTTATAATACCATAATTATAGTAGAGAAATGTCTATCTCTATAATGGAGAGCACAGTCAAAGAAGTACATGGTCAAATTCAGTCGGTCTTAGTAATATTGCAGATAAAACGGATCTGGTTCTGTTCATGAAAAGGTACAAAATACCACAGTGAATACCACCAAAATTAAACGACATACGTTTCATACCGAAAAAACACACAAAATATCTTGAAGTTGTCCTGGACAACAAGCTGACATGGAAAATCAATGTAGAAGATAGGGTGAAAAAAGCCACCATTGCGCTATACACATCTAAGAAGATGCTAGACAGCACCTGAGGTCTCTCGCCCTCTCTGATGCACTGGATCTATGTAACGGTAGTCCGTCCTATTCTACTCTATGGAATTATTGTGTGGTGGCCGGCTGTGAACAAATCAACATACCTCAGGCACTTGGAGAAAACTCAACGGCAGGCAGCGCTATGCATTACGGGGGCACTGAAGTCAACTCCAACTAAAGCGCTTGAAGTCCTTCTAGGACCCCGTGGTCATGCACGCGAAACTAATAGCCAGAAAAACGGCACAACGCCTCACGGCAGCTGGCAACATACTCTTTCAAAATTTCGGTCATTGTACTATTGGAACACTTTTAGGACCAAACGACTGGTGCAAAGGTATAGAACAAGCACAGCAGGCGATCAACATGTACACAGACGGCTCCAAAATGCCTACGGGGTAGGTGCGGCCGTGTCCCAGTGGGCATTTTAGCGAGTGCTCCGCAAAAGAAGGCATGCTAGTACTGCTATTATTGGCATCAATACATCTGCCATGATCACTGCATTGATGAGTACTTCTGTAAGGCCTACCTTTTGAAGGTTCTGATTCTTTTGGCCCAAAGTACACTGTAGTGCTCAGTCTGCGTGAAACCGGGTTTCTTTGTCAAGGGAGGTGAGGCAGGCGACGTGAAGTGCGCAAAATTTGACTCACCGAATAAGCTGTCACAGAAAGTTTGTAAAAAAATGTAGATTTTAAAAAAAAAACATAAAAAAATTTTTTGTCCGAGTTGGATCTCGAATCCGGGCTCCCAAAAACTAAAACATTACATATTATATTATACTAGCTGAAACCCGGCGCGTTGCTGCCACTCTCCCTATTCAAACGCCCATAAAATGTTATCAGTTAAACAGCATGTCTAAATTGAGGTCAAATACTGAATTCTGAGACTGTGCGACCTATATCCACAAAGCTATTCGATATAACAAATTTGGGTTGTATAGGAAGTGCCACTCTCTCTTCATCACCGCTAATAGAATGTAATCAATTAAACTGGATGTCTACATGGAGGTCGAATACCGAATTCCAAAACTGTGCGACATATAACTCCAAAACTATTCGATAGCACAAATTTTGATTGTATGGGAGGTGCCACTCTCCTTTTCCCTACGCCCATAAAATTTTAGCAATGAAACTGCATGAGTACATTGAGGTCGAATACTGAATTTTGAGGCTGAGTTACCTATAACTCCAAATCTATTCGATATCGCAAATTTGGGTTAAATTGGAGGTGTCACGCCCCCCCGACAAACTCTAAAAAATTTTATCAGTAAATCTGCAAGCGTAAATTTTGGTCGAATACTGAGTTCCGACGCTGTGCGACCTTGAACTCCAAAGCTATTCGATATCACAAATTTTCGTTGTATGGGAGGTGCCACTCCCCCTTGATCAACGCTCATAAAATGTAATCAATGAAACTGCATGTGTACATTGAGGTCCAATACTGAATTCCAAAGCTGTGAGACCTATAACCCCAATGCTATTTGATATCTCTAATTTGGGTTAAATAGGAGGTTTCACGCCCCCTTGTCGTACGCCCATAAAATGTAATTAATGAAACTGCATGTATAAATTGGGGCCGAATACTAAATTCTGACGCTGATATTCAATATCGCAAATTTACGTTAAATGGGAGGTGCCACGCCCCTCTTACCAATGAACATACATTGAATCAATGAAACTGCATGTGTATATTGAGGTCGAATACTGAATTTCGGCGTTGTACGACTTATAACTCTAAAACTATTTGATAGCACAAAGTTGGGTTGTATGGGAAGTGCCACTCCCCTTTGCCCTACGACGACAAAATGTAAGTATTGAAAATGCATGTATAAATTTAGGTCGAATACCGAATTCTTACGCTGTCAACCTATAACTTCAAAGCAATACGATATCGCAAATTTGGTCGAATACCGAATTTCTAAGCAGTGCGACCCATAACGCTAAAGCTATTCGATAACAACAATTTTTTATTTATATATGGGAGGTAAAAGGGGGTGTGGCACAAAACGTGCAAAGATACACACATGCAATTTCTTATGTGCACCCTCCACACAGACCCCAATCACCCGTAAAAATTTCATTGAAATCGGGCAAGCCGTCTAGGAGGAGTATGCGAACAGGAAGTTTTGCCACTTAATTTTATATATATAGATATCAAAACAGTGGGCGCAAAAGTGGGCGTGGTCAATTTTTCTTTCAGTAAACATTTAAATTGGATTACTACGAACATTTGAAAAAAAAATTATCCAAATCGGTCCAGCCGTTTTCCGATTTTATATAAATCGAAAAAAGTGGGCGCAAAAGTAGGCGTGGTCAATTTTTATTTCCGACAAAACCTAAATTGGATTACTACGAACATTTGAAAAAAAAATTATCCAAATCGGTCCAGCCTTTTTATGATTTTAGATAAATCAAAAAAGTGGGCGCAAAAGTGGGCGTGGTCAATTTTTCTTTCCTTAAAAACCTAACTTGGACTTAAACGAACATTTAAAAAAAAAAAATTATCCAAATCGGTTCGGCCGATCTCGAGTTATGGGATTACATCGCATTCGGACACTTTCTTTTATATATATAGATGAAAATATTTATGTTGAAAAACACCAAGTCTTTTCTTATATTTTTGTATGAAGAAAATTTATAAAAAATTAAAAAAAAATTTAAATACACATAACTGTTTGTAAAAAAATGTAAATTTAAAAAAAACAAAAAAAAATATTTTTTCTGAAATGTACTGTTTTTTTCCAATCCCGAAATACCGGGATTGTCGAAACGTCCCGAAATTGGATGCCCTAGATTTAATGATCATTTTTAAATGTAACAAATGTATTCGTACAATATACATTTGTTTTTGTACGAATACGAATAAAATATTCGTAATATTTACTAATATACCTTGATTCTACGAACCCAATTCGTTGAATGGACGCAGTTATTAATAATATTTACACAAAAATATTTTTGAGTGTACTTTTTCCACTTTCACTGATTCGCAAATGACTTTAGGCAATCTACTGTGCCGAATTAAAAAAAAAAAGAGATTTTCAATATTTTTCCTCGGGGAATATAAATTCCTACATCTTGTCAATTTTAGGATTTGTTATTATATGTTTGAAGAGTAAAAATAAATGTTTTTTTCTTTTCACGCTTGTCGTCTATCAAATTTAATAGAATTAAATTTGCTTGTAATTATTTACTTTAGCTGTCTGCGAACCCTTAAAAATAACAAAAAATTTACTTACTTACTATAAATTAACGGAAAGTATAGTGTTCTTGCAGCTTTAAGCGAGAATAAGCAACTAAAAGTAATTATATTTTTTAAAAAATCGTTGTTTCATAGAGAAGAGAAATTTGTAACCTTAAAAATGAGATAACAATTGTGAAGATTGAAGGGTTTATTACTATTTCTCAATCTTGCACACAAATATGTATAGGAAACGTGATTCCAACTTTTACAAAAATTAATTGAATAACAACCTAATAAAATATCTTTCAAGAAACATTAGGATAAGTAATTAAGAAAATTCATTAGTGAGACAAAAAGTGCCACTTACTTCAGGTAAACTTCAGGCTGGGCCAGGTAGCTAGCCCAATCAGCTAAATATAACGTTGCCGATTTTATCCAACGCCTGCGGAAGGATTGATTGTTAAGCGACTCGAATAGGCTATCGTAATCAATTTTGCCATCACGTCCTTTGTAAGCCTGTAAGAAAGTGTATTTTAAGAATTTTAATTAAAATTTTTAATTTTTGTAAAGTGTATAATCCAGTGTATTATTATTTTATTTATCTAATTGTTTGAGTCTTTTTAGTAGTAATTCTTTACAGACTAAGATTAACAAAAGTTGTTTTGATATCACATATAAAGGGTGATCCAATACGAGGTCCCTTTTTCAAAGTTGTTTTGACAGCTGTTATGTGTCAAATAGCTTGTCCATATGACGTTTGAATTCAGTATTCAATACGACTCAATCATGAATACACTGAGAAAACAAAAAATCAAAAACGCTTTAGTTTAGTAAAATTAATATTTTTAAACATATTTTACGCCATACAAAAATGAAAACGCACATTTTTAAATAGAAAAGTAAAACGAAACGTTTTTAAAACAACTACGAATGTTTTACTATAATATAGTAGGTTAAAATTATTTTTTTTAGAAACATTTTAGGCCATACAAAAATGAAAACGCGCATTTTTAGATAGAAAAGTGAAACAAAACTTTTTAAAACATCTACGAACATTTTACTATGACATAGTAAAATTCACATACTTTGTTTCAAAACACTTGTTAATAACGAATTGTTGGTTATATATGTTTCCTTGACTTATGTATTTGATATTTGTTCAGAAAATGAAATATTTTTTATTCTCGATTTCATCACTCTGCAGTTTGCCTAAAAACTGTAAAACTGTAATGTTGAGAACCAATAAACCTTTTTTTAATTAATATAGGAAATGCTGATTTCTGTAAATTTATGAATTAATGGGAAATAATGAACATTTTCGTGCTTACAATATAAATAATTGTTGCACTATTGTATTTTAAAATGTTTATTGTTACAAATTGAACGAACATTTTAGAATCTAATTTTAAAATTTTCGTTTTTAAAATAAAAATAAACATTTTACATTTGAGAATACTTATTATTAAAAATCAAACGAACATTTTAGAATCTCGATTTAAAATTTTCGTTTTTAAAATGAAAATAAACGTTTTACTACAGCATTTTAAAATATCCATTGTTAGAAATCAATCGAACATTTTAGAATCTCATTTGAAAATGTAAGTTTTTAAAATGAAAATAAACGTTTTACTATTTCATTTTAAAATGTTCGTTTTTAAAATCAAAATAAACGTTAGAAGTGCAAAATCTGGGTCAAACGTTTTTAAAAGTAGCTCGTTTCTGCCACTTTTGAAAATGTTTTTTTCTCTGTGTAGACTTACTCCTGCACAATGTTTATTAATTGTGGAAACTTACTACCAAAATCAGGCATCAGTTAGATAATGTTATAGAGTTCTTCAACATTATTTTGGTCGTTATGAGCGTCCAACTGAGATATTCGTAACACCACCACCAAATTTGAACCAATTTTACACTATTGGACATTCATCATTCAACCAGAGTGCATACAGCCCGTAATTTTGAGAATATTGCTGCAGTAGCAGAAAGTGTTCGCAAAAACCGTGAACAACTGATTCGTCGCCGATCTCGAACTTTGTCGAAATTTGAAAGTTGTCGAAAATTGGACCCACAGAATGGACCATTTAAGAGCTAGTCGTGGGCAACATTTGAACGAAATAATTTTTAAACATTGAGTTGTAGGAACCGAACTGTTATTCCAAATAAAGATTTACATCAATACATTGATTTTTATGTATTTTATTTAGAAAACAAAGTAGGAAGCTCTTTTTGGATCAACTTTTAGTACTAAATTAAACATAACCTGTTTAACAAAGATATAAAACAAATTTTCGACATTGAGAAATCAAACAAAACTCGAAGCGATAAGTCATTATATAAGGACAGAGCTATATACAATATTAAAATTTATTACAGAAAAAAGAGAAAGACTGTCAATGTTACCTGATAAGTTACAATAAGCGACTGAAATTTCCTTCGCGTGTCTAAGGTTTTTATGCCTATAAGCAAACGTCTTACATTATATGGAGGAAGATCATCATGATAGTGTAACGATTCCAGATGAAAGATGCGTATTCAAGTTTCGACAGTAAAATGGCATTAAAAAGTGACTTTACTGTATGAGAATCAGAAAATTCTGAAATGTTTCTGCCTATAAAGGCTAAAAGAGAGTATACTTTAGGAAAAATAAAGTTAATACTCGTATGTTCAATAAAAGCGAACTTTAAGCCAAATATGACACCAAGATCTTCAATAGATTCAACACTTTTAAGAGATGTTTCAGAAAGATAGTGGGAATTTGTAAGTAAACTATTGCATTTAGAAAATGTAATATGGAAGCATGTAGAAATATTTAATGGAAGAGCATTTAGTTTACTCCATAGCATCAAATATCGGAATCAGATTGTAAAGAAACAACGTCAGAGATGCTAGTAACCCTCATAAATAGTTTAAGGTCATTAGCTTATAGCAAAAATTTTGTGTTGCAGACGATTTTAATAATATTATTTATAAATAATATGAATAAAAGGGGGCCCAGGATGCTGTCTTGCGGTACACCCGAAGAAACATGGAACATGTAGGAATTAACATCATTAATAGATACATAACAATTAGGTAAGATTTAAACCATTTTAAAAAAGTCGAGTGAAATCCCGTTCTAAAGAGTTTAGCGATTATAATATTATGGGCCACCTTATCAAACACTTTAGAAAAGTCTGTATAAATGGTATCAACTTGACAGCCAAGCTCAAAGGATGATATGCAGTATTCAAATAAAAGTTGCTAAATTAGTCCAGAAATTAAACAATGCTGTCTTGGACAAAAATGACGTTTAACAAGAAAAAATATCTTAATTTTAGTGAATCTCTCACAAATTTTAGAAAAATTAGACTGTTTTGAAATGGGTCTATAGTTAGGTTGAAGTTGAGTTGAGCCGGCAGCTTGCTCGGCTCACTTAGACCAATAAGGTCCATTGTGATACCGCTGCACACTTGGTCTTCAGTCCGAGTGGAACCACATTGAGGTTTTGGTGAAGCTTATTAGGCGTTTGACGTCTGTTCTTGACAGATCGTCAAGCTCCGAGAAAAAGAACGACCCTAAGTGTTTGTGCCTTCTTCTGGCGAGCGCTGAACATTAACATAGAAGGTGGGATATGGTTTCTTCCTCCTCCTCGTACCTGCAGCTTCTGCAAAAGTCACTTGCGACGACTCCCAGTCTGGAGGCATGTCTGCCTATCAAGCAGTACCCTTTGATAACGGCTACTAGTGTAGCTACCTCTAGTCTTCCCAGCGAGAGTAGGGCTCTCGATCAGTTTAGGTCAAGAGTCGGCCATATAAGCCTTGTCGCTCTACATGTTGAGAGTTCAGCCCATCTTGAGTAGGCTTTGAATATGGTGAACTCTTTGAACAGTTATTTGACAGTTGCCAACGGAATGCTCGGTGAGTTCTGGGCCACTGAAGTCACCGAAGTACCGTTTCTGGCCAGCTCTTCTGCTTTTTCATTTTCACGTATGCCCTTATGCCCTGGTAAAATAATTTGACATTTCGCTTAATGCAGCACGACATGCCTTGGCCACTTAAGAAATGATAAATACTTGTTCCATCGATTTGATCGTAACTTGGCTATCCGAGAAAATTTAGATTTCTCGTTTTGACATGAAATTCTCCGAGAACCACGTTGAAACTTCCGTAATCGCCATCATTTCGGCTTGAAAACACTACGGTGATACCCCCCATTGTTTTAAGTAGGCCCCTTACCCGAACCTGTTCTTTAATTTTGATCTATCTGTATAAAAGTAAAGATACCCTAGCTTCCACGGCGCATCTTTATGCCAGTATGTCCTGGGAATAATTAGTGTGCATAGTTTCCATCAAGCAGTGGTTTACAGTAATCAGTCATTGGTGGAGTGAAGTTGAATTTATGAAGTATGGATGCATGACCTGTTAACAGGTTTTTCCATTCTCCAGTTTCCCTCAGTCTGACCGCCGAACAAGCAGCTTTTGCCTGTCAACCAAGTCGAACGGTAGAAGGTGAAGTATCGTTTCCAAGGCCGCAGTCGGTGCTGTTCTCAGAGCACTACTGATGCATATAGATGCCATTCTTTTAACTTTTTGGAGCTGGTTCAAATATATGACTTTATCCAAGGATTTCCACCATCGTTGCTCCATATAGAAGTATAGGTCTAATAACCCCTATATATAGCCAGTGAACGATACGGGGCGAAAAACCCCGTGCTCTTGGAAACAATTCTGTGAAGGAATTGAAAAAATCTCAGAGGCATCAAGGCTACGCAAGATCCTCGTTAGTACACCATGCACACTCGGCTATCTCAAAAGGTCGGATGGAACATGGGCTATGTCTATCAAAGAGTCTCTTAACCTCCTGTTAGACATGCACTTCCCGGGGTTGTGGTGCGCCTTTTGCTGCACAACTGCCTAGCCCTAGCT
Source organism: Dichetophora obliterata (assembly GCA_963920525.1). Classification (NCBI taxonomy): domain Eukaryota; kingdom Metazoa; phylum Arthropoda; class Insecta; order Diptera; family Sciomyzidae; genus Dichetophora; species Dichetophora obliterata. The sequence continues at coordinate 234,286,675 of OY986435.1, read as the reverse complement.
GTTTAACGCAGGATACAGATGGCATAGTCTCCGATAGGAAACTAACTCGGGCGGTAAACAGTTTCAAGCCTTTTAAATCACCTGATGGTGTTTACCCTAAAGAAATGCAAGAGGCTGTGGAATATATTCTGCCTTGGCTTCGTTCTATATTCAATGGTTGCATAAGCCTGACATATATCCCCAATGCTTGGAATTAAGCGAGAGTGGTCTTTAAACCTAAAGCAGGGAAGACATCACATAACACTCCTAAATATTTGAGGCCTATAAGTCTAACGTCATTCTTGTTGAAGACGTTAGAACGCCTAATTTATCTGTATCTTCGCAGCAATATATAGTCTGCACTCTTATCGGCATCACAGCATGCACACAGCAAAGGAAGGTCCGTGGATACGGCTTTACACTCAATGGTCGGGACCATCGAAAGATCCTTTCTGTATAATGAATTCACTCTAGTTGTAGAGGGAGAATTCAACAATTTCACTCCACAATCTATACGACTGGAGTTGCTTAGGTTTGGTGTTAATAATTTCATCACTAGTCTCTTAAATAAGCTGCTCAACTATCAAGTAATCTTATCTGATCTAGGTGCCTACTGCGCTGTGAGATAGTTGGCAAGAGGTACGCCACAAGCCGGTGTACTATCTCCACTTCTCTGAAATCTGGTAGTGAGCAATGTACTACTGTCTCTAAAGAGGGAAGCTTGTGTAGTGGCAGCCTACGCCGATGACCTAGCAATCGCAGTCAGAGGCAAACTTTCCACTACTCTACGCGACGTTATGCAAAAGACCTCGAGGCGAACTCGAGCGATGGGCCGAACCCTGTGCTCTCGGAGTAAATCCGGCCAAAACAGAACTGGTACTTTTCACAAGGAAACACAAAATTCCGTCCTTCACACCAATCATGCTAAATGGGTCAGCACTTTCCCTTACGGAAAGCGCAAAATATCTATGCCTTATTCTTGATAGGAAGCTGAGCTGGAAAAGTAATATTTCTAAGCGTACGAAGAAAGAGACAGTTCCGCTGTACACTTGCAAAAAAGCTATAGGGACAAGATGGGTTCCTAGTTAGCTATATTATGTTTTGATCCTGATTTAAAAACTGGAGTAATATAAGATATTTTCCAACTATTCAAGAAAACACCAGATGTTAATGACATGTTAAAAATATGGCACAGGGGAACAGACAGAACAGGAGCACAATTTAGTAAAAGAATTGGGGAGAATCCGTCCATGTCAGCCTTAACAGAGTTCTTCACTTGACCTAACGATTCAAAAATATCGAACTCAAAAAGCATTAGGGAACAAAAATTCAAAAAATAATCGACATTTGTTAAAAGAGCACAATCTAAACTCGAATCATTAGCAAAACAATAGTATACTCGTATTGTTCGTAAACCTATTTAAACACAAATTACAACACTAACCTTAAAGCCCCTATCTCAAGAATCGTAAAAATAAAAGATCCATTATCAAAAACGTATGTTTCGATTAAAATAAACTTTACGGGCTACGTCCATAAAACTACGCATCAATGAATGGTATTTTTTTCCACATTAACAAGTGCCATTAGATGCTCTGCATCGCAGAGTGGCGTATTGAACCCTGAAAATGGGTATCAATTCACCTAGAAGACAGAGGGAACTTTTGACTTTATTTTAGTTAGAATGAGTCCAAATAAAAAAAAACAGATGCGTCGCTGGACACACGAGAGAAGCGAAGATTTTTCGCAATTTCATAAGTTTGATAATTTAATGGTTTCTTTAATACAAAAATGTCTAAATTAGAAAATTTTAAATACCAAAATGTTGCCATAATGTTAAAATAATATTCCCACCAATAAATTTTGTTACCTTACATTATTATTTTACATTAATTTTGAATTATTTGTGTAAATGTTAATGAAATTATTGGTTTTTAATATCTAAAATATCAAACGTATATTATCTAGATATAATGTCATCATCGATATTTCTAGCAAATATTACACCAATAGTTGTCCTAATCGTTTTGTGCAAGTATTTGGATCGCTTATCATTCGCAAATTATATTTATCAAAACGGCATTTTTATGAAATTGATTTATTTTTGATAATTCAAATGTTGAGTCTTCCTGACGTTATTTTCACTTTACAGCCGTTTTAGTAGGTGTCGAGCCACAGAGTTTTTCATCTACATTCATTTTCTTTATACTCATTTATCTCGAAACTACTTTTTTCGGCATGGTGTTGTAGAAAAAACAAAAACTATTCATCCGAATCATCTGAAATTTAAATATGCTATGCTATCAATTTTTCATATCTTTTTTTCTAGTGCCAGCCATAGCTGCACTCAGAGCTGGGCGATAAGAATTACAGATGTAATTGATTACGGTAAGGATTACGATTATTTTAATCCTAATTTCAAAAATTGTTAAATTAGGATTACTGTAATCGTTCATCGAGTGATCTCAAATTACGAATGCAGTAATCGTAATTTCAAAAAAGTTTAAATTACAATTACTGTAATCGTAATCTAAGCTCATTCGATGAACGATTACTGTAATTGTAATCTCATGTTTTTTTTTTGTAAGGATTACAGTAATCGATTGCAAGGATTACTTTTATTTACTAGTATTATAAAACACTATTGTTTATTTTTTTTATATATGTAAAACTATTGCAATGAGGAAAAATGATTAACAAGTTAAGCCTACCATCAATGCAATACATTAAATGTTTTCAATGAAACCAAAATGACAAAAAAAGACAACAACAAAAAAATGTTAATGCTGAATGTTTATGGTGATAAGAATCCCCATTGTATAAGTTTATACTCTAAAATATTAACAAAACTCAATATTAGCTTAATTAGTTACTGTAATAAATAGTCACTACACAACAGCAGCTGATGTGTTACTAAGCGCATGGTAAGTATTGCAGATTTGAGAAAGCCGATGCACATGCTGATTGAATTTATTTATAGCATAACCGGTTTTTACAACTGATCAGCAATGATCAAAAATTTTTGCATATGATGGATCTATTGCAATGAACCAATTCATTAAAAAGTAAGTTTGGTTTTGTGATAGAGGAGAGAACTCAGCGGGAATTTTCAGCAACTGAAGTTTATTAATTTTGTGAAAATATTTCAATAATTTCGTTTAAAGTATTTTGTGAATGATTCATAGTGTGTTTAATTTGTGTTAATTTGTGAATAGTAATTATATTTGTGACTTTAACTTTTTATGTGAATATAAAGTGTATTTGAAAGTGTAAAGTAAAAGAAGTAGTGTATTGCGAGCTAAAAACAGTCAGGAAAAGTTTTGAAAAAACCACTGCGATGAGTTTTCCAAATTTCCTTTCTACCGAAGAGTCAGATTTTTCTGCAGATGATGAAATAATGGACCCCGACTTTTCGTTAAATACCCACAGCAAGAAACGAAAACATGATGACAGAGGCTCTATGCTTGTGAAAAAATCCAAGTTGTTTGAAGAAAAGATTCTTTTCAACAATGAGTATTACCGTGATTTAAAGCGCGTAAGTTACATTTTATAGTTTTTAAATAGTTTCAGAGCCCATTACAGTTTTTTGGCGGCAAAAAATTTACTTCATTTTTTATATTTTCCGAATGTATAACATCGTTGAAATATTGTCTCTTAAGGGGACGTGACACCTTCAAAATACATTTTTTTTAATATTTTAAAAAGCGTATAAATTGAATACAAAATAAGATATCCTACAAGATTACACAAATTACACAAAAAAAAAAATTTTTCCAATTATTTTAATCTCATATAAAAGCACTGCCATGTTTTTTAAATGCAAAAAAGTTTTTTGTGTAATTTTTACCAAAAATATATGTGTAATTTTTTAAAATGATATTTTATTTTTTATTGAACTTATACGGCTTTTAACTATTGAAAAAATTTTTTTAAGGTGTAAAATCTCCTTAAGAGTTATTGTAAATAAATTGGAGTTATATGCATAAATACAAAAAACTTAAATGGGCCCTTAAAAAATAAAAACATTAATGAAACGTTGGTTTGTTTTATTAAGGTAACCGACGAAACTTCACAAGTTGTTACAACAAGTGCTAAGTGTTCAACTTGCAGTTTGATTATTAAAGTTACTGGATGGGTTACTTCTAACTTTGTTACACATCTTCGACGCAAACATCCGGATGTTTTTAAAGAATATGAAAGTAGTAAGCCAAAAACCCGCAATCGCGCAATAAACAAGCAAAAGCGATTCGATGAACTTGTATTATCATTTATTATTGATACTTCGTCTCCAGTATCTATTGTCGAAAAAGAGTCTTTTAAATCTCTGTTCAAAGGCACAGGACTTAAAGTGATGAGCCGGAAAGTAGCTATGGCAAAATTAGACTCAAAGTACAACGACATGATGCTAAGGCTTAAAAGCAAAATGTCAAAAATACACAATTTTTGTACAACAGCAGATATTTGGTCAGCAGATATTTGGTCTTTTTGGGGTACACTTGTCACTGGCTTGACAATAATTTTCAAAGAAAATCAGTGGCTCTGGCGTGTCGAAGGTTTAGTGGTATACACTCAGCAGATCGAATAGCACCCTTAATAACAGAAGTCAATAACGACTTCAATTTAGATCATTCAAACGTTGTAGCTACAGTCACAGGCAACGGTTCCAATTTCGTCAAGGCATTCAAAGAATATGGTGTTCAACCCATGGTAGTTTCAGCAGATGGTGATGTTGCTGATGATACGGATGTCGAAGAAGATTTGGCGCAGTTCCATGAGGTTACTACTTATCTGCCAAAACATGAACGTTGTGCCAGTCATACATTGAACTTACTAGCCTCAACAGATTTCAACAAAATTTTACAAGCAAATAAAGAACTTTATCAGAGACACAGTCAGGTTAGTACTAAACTATCATTATCAACAATGGTGTCCATTTTATAAGAAACAAGTAAAGAAAGTATAAAGTCGGTCTCGGCCAACTATGAAATACCCTAAACCTACTTTTAAGAAAAAAATATGCTTTTTGGATGTCTCATTCCATCTTTAGTTTCATTGAGTGTCAAACTGAAGAAAATGGCACAAGGAGACAGCCTTCAATTTTTGAAAGGAACTGCAGTTTGTCTAGAAAGTAAGCTGAACGAAAGATTTGTAAAGTTTTTTACTTTATCAACGGAAGCAAGTGATGCTATAGTTGGGACCGTTCTTTTACCTGATGTGAAAATGCGGTGGTTTAAAACGTTTGGCAACAGGCTGCCCAATATTTCCGAACAAGACGTGTATAATTTAGTCATTCGTGAAATAAAAACAACCCTGGAAGGTGGCGATATTTACAGCCATTGTGAAGAATCGCAATTGGATGAAGATTTTTTACGATTTTGACGGTACTTTTCAATATAAACACAGCCTTGAATAACAAATTTCTAATACGAATTCATATCTTTTTAGAAATTTCTTGCGATTTATCTGACCGGAACGAGAGCGGAACAAGTGATCGTTCAAATATTATAAGTCAACAACTTCACGCGTATCTAAACGATGCTGACACTAGTCGGGAGATATTCATGAAATATCCTTTGCTTAAAAAAGCTTCCTTGAAGTTTAATACGCCCCTTACTTCGTCTGCACCGGTAGAAAGATTGTTTTCTTTCGCTGGTATAATAAATAGTCCACGTCGTCATGCTCTTTCCGACTTTTCCTTCGAAAAATTAGTATTATTAAAAGCTAATAATGAAGTCATTTAATAATTGAATACACAATGTGCATTTTATCGCCTAATAAACTATTTTTTCCTTGTTTCTAATGTACAAATTTTTATATTGTTAATATTGAAGTTATTTATTAATTTGTGTAATATGTTGTTTCGTATAGAAATGTTGTAAAATTATGTTGTAAAATAAAACTACAAAAAAGTACATTTTCTCTCATTAAAACACACTTTATATAAAAATCAGTGGTTTTCACTTGCATTAATTGAAGTTGTAATTTTAATTAGTAATCCTTGCAATCGATTACTGTAATCCTTATGAAAAAAACATGGGATTACAATTACAGTAATCGTTCATCGAATGAGCTAAGATTACGATTGCAGTAATTGTAATTTCAAATTTTTTAAAATTACAATTACTGCAATCGTAATCTAACATCGTTCGATGGAGGATTACTTAAATCGTAATCCCATTTTTTTTTTAAGATTACTACAATCGTAATCATAAAGTAATCGTAATCCTTATCGCCCAGCTCTGGCTGCACTTATAGTGATTAATAATATTCTTAGTTTTTATTTTTCAGATAAATAAAAAAGTCAAAATCTACAACACCGCCCATACCCCTTTTCCTGGGGAGCGTCTCATTGAGCGCCATTTTGAACAAGATCAACAATTTTTTAAATTAAAAAAAACAATTTTTTTATGATGCATGAGTGTTACAATATACCTTAAAAATTTAAATCTTGTCAATTTTTTAACTTTAAAAAAAATCCTAAAAGTATATTAAATTTTCGAACGCTAGACCACCGGCCTTGTCTTAAGTGCCTATGAACATTCATGTCTGATTTCGCATTTAAAATCTACACCTAAAATAATTGGCATCTTGTAATAATTTTCGACCCTTTCAATGGAACCTTGCTACTTTTGTTGTTTGGATAGCTAATGCACAATGTTTTTGATCGATAATTGTGATCTGCTGCATCATAGCTGCACGTATTCACAATAGAATATGTAGTATATCTAATGCACAATCCCTTTAATACATTCTTGCAAGGCTGCCAGTAATGTGGGAAAAATCCCATACGTGGTATTTTTAATTGGCTTCAAAAATCTATTTCTTTAAATAAAAACTCTAACTTCTAAAACCACTCTGTTTTTCGAAAAATCGAAAAATTACATATTAATTTTTCAAAAGTTTAATAATTTTTCCAAACCTTTTATTTATTGTGCTCAATTTTCTGTTAAACTGTTTTTTAATAAAGTTAATACCTATCTTAGAAGTTAAGATATAAGAGAAATCGAACACATGTTTCTTGGGGCGACCCCGAAGCATTTCGAGTATCAGTACGGGCTACCGTTTAAAAAGAAAATTAAAAAAGGTTTTTGTTGTCTTCAAAAATGGGCCATTCACATAAATTTTTGTCAATTTTTTTCTATATGGTGAGGCGACCACCTTGACGAAATCTAATGGAATAAGCCAAAGTGTTTGGCCGTTCGAAATTTTAATAATTAGTGTATTAATTAAAGTGTTGAGTTTTTTAAGAAACCATCCCAGATACCACGCATTTCTGATTTTATCGATTTTGACTTAACTTTTTTTCTATTATTTTTTATACTTTAATAAAATTATATACTTTAAGCAATTTACTAAAACTTTTTAGTTTGTTAATAATACATTATTTCATTCGAAATCATACTTTATATTTTTGAATTGTATTAAATATCTTATTTTATAATTTTAAATTTGCTATAAAACCTGTTAAGGTTTAGCAATCAAGTAAATAAATAAAAAATAAATAAATTTCTAAATCGTTTTCTTTTCACTCGTTTGTTTTGCGAGAGTTTTAATAAAGTCCATGTTGCCATCTAACCATCTCTTTTTGTGTTTAAAATCTGGTTTAAATGGCGAACTTTTTAGTATATCTTTAAGTTTAAATCAAGAAATAATGGGTAGCATTCAAATGGTTAAAAAATTTTCGCGACTTAAGCGAAAAAATTTGTTTATATGAATAACTTAAAACTGCGATTATATCAAAAAAGGACCGCCATTTTTTATTAAAGACTACGATTCGGTATTGCTTGAGAGTTAAAAAAAATTCTGCATTAAAAAAAAAAATACAAAAGGTATGTAATGTTTGGGAAAATCTCTTGACATTTATAAATTTGTACAACTTTGTTAAAAATATTGTTATTTTTTAAACTTTATTTAAATAAAGCAACCTACTGAGCATCATTTGCTTTAGATGTACATTTTTAAGCACGATTCGAAAGAAGAGGTCAATAAGCACATCCTTATGAAAAAGTACAAAAGCCAATTAAAGCAGATTTGTAACCACTTCTACAAATATTTCTAGGTGATACTTTTTTTTTGTTGAACTCGTACTCGCGTAACATTAAAACATGATGTTTATATTAAAATTTATATATTTAACTTCTCAAGTTTCACCGGGTATATCAGCTAGTATGAAAATATATTTGAAAATATATATTTGTGCTTTCACAAATATTTTGTGAAAATTTGGGATTTTTTTTAGCAAAAAATGTTGACGGTTTGGTGAAAAACTTTTCGGGGAAATAACTCCCAATGAAATAACGCCCAAAATAAAAAAATGAAATAAAGCTCAAAATATTTTGGGCATAAAAAATTAAATAACTACCAAAATAAAAATTAAATAAAACCTAAAAAATGAAATAACGCCCAAACTGAAAATTAAATAAGAACCAAAATATTTTGGGCTTACAAAAATGAAACAACGCTCAAAATTAAAAATGAAATGAAGCCCAAAAAAATTAAACAACGCCTAAACCGAAAATAAAATAAGACCCAAAATCTTTTTAGAAAAACATTGGAAACATTTTACCTTTAGCTTAAATGGTTTTTCTTTTAAAATGTGTATTTGGAGCTAAAATAGCCAATTATGAAAAAGTAAAGGTCGCTCTCAAGTCGTTTAGAAGTTATAGGGGTCCAAAGTTAAAACAAAAATGGCCTTAAAAACATGTTTTTCAATTTTTCAACAAAACCATGGTTATCAAAAGAAAGGTTATGCGAATGTCTATTCAACGAGGTATCAAACATAAAAATTCATGGATAACTTTTTAAGATATAACTCTTTTTATACTTAAAATAGCGCCGTTGGAACAAGTCCAACACCGGCTTCGCTGTCTACAGTACTTCTAAATTGAATTTGAAATTGATCTAACATTTTGATGCAAAATAGTTCACATAAAAAGAGTTATATCTGAATAATAATGAAGTAACTCCCAAAATAGAAAAATTAAACAAAGCCCAATAACAATGAAATAAAGCCCAAAATTTTGGAAAATTTTTTGAAATAACGCCTAAATTTGTATGGGAAATTTTTGGGCTTAATATAATTTTTTGAAATTTCATTATGAAATAACGCCCAAATTTGTATAGAACATTTTTGCCCTTATTTCATTTTTTATTTTGGGCGTTATTTCTCTGAACCGAGAAAATATGAGTACATTCTCATAAAAAGTATTTGTCGCACGATGTAATGCAATGTTTCAAGTTAAAAAACAATTTATAGGCAATTCTTAGCTGTTCAAAACCTAATGTAAATGTAGTTTATGATTACTTTCACCTACCTTGAGGATAGTATTAATGCCCGATTTCTCATATAATGCATCGGCCAAATCGGAGTTGGAAAAATGATCCCAAAGGACATGCATATGCTCCAGAAATGGTGGTAACACCCAGGCATGGTTCTTGTGCTTCTCCTGGGTATGTTGACCTTCAGGACCTGCAAATGAGCTGACCGCTTGCATGACCAACGGCAGCAGACTCATAAAACCGTTTTCCTCCGGCTCAGCGTGCTGCTGCACATTTTTCACCGACTCAGCACCATTAACCGAACGCTTCTTTTGGTGATGCTGTCCTGAAGCTTTTTGCGTATTGCTGTTGCTATTTATGAAGACCGATGCTATTCGCATGATCGACTCCAGATTGATGCCCGCATCAGAGCCTTGTTTGTTGTTGCGTGCGCTGCTATGTTCGGCCTCATCTGCCTCCGACCCCGAGTTGGTAAACATTTCAAGGACATTACCAATAATAGAAGGATCGAAACCACCACCACCACCACCACTGCCATGACGTGCATTATTGTTCGCAGCCGAGCTGGCCAACAGACTGCCAATGCCCGAGAGTATTTGCATAGCACCTGAAGCTGATTTTTCTTGAGTACTAACTCCACTGCCACTATTGGCCTGCATAAAGGTGCCAATTAATGAGGCAACACCTGCTAGTCCAGCACCTGCTCCACCACCATTTCCTCCACCATTACTGCCTTGATTGTTTAATGCTTCCTGGATAAACATCGATGCCATATCCAACAAGGGATTTGCCTCTTCTTCAGCTGCGCTGTGACCAAAGGAGTTATTGGCACACAAAAGGACAAACAAAAATATTGCCTTCTTCATAGTAAACATCGCGTTGTAAAGTGGATTGTAACTTTCACAAAAAAATCACAAAATTATCAATGTCTTTCCTTCACTCACTGCTCGTTTGTAACGCTTCAAATAAGCAGCTTTAGTAAGCAACCAGCCACAACGCTTATGTATAACAACAGCAAAAACGATCAAAACACTTGAAGCGCGAATTATGCCGACTTTAAAAAAATAAATCCTCTACTTTTTGTTCAAAAATTCACTGTTAGAATCTAACGATATGTTCTGTGGAGCGATGCACGTCTTTCCTACTCGGAAACTTTCTTTCTTCTGATGCAGTATAAAACTTTTTAACTCTTCTCAGGTCGCAGTCAGACAAAATTGCTTCGAAAATCATTCACTAAGACTCAGTTTAAATTAACTCTATGGTTAGAGTTGCTTGTTCATTTGTTCTATTCAGTGTTTATTATTCTTCTCCTACCTGGCAGAGTATCTGCCCAGCTGATGCGATCCGGTTTTAAAGACTGTGCAAGTATCTGTTGCGAATGCCGCATTCAATTACTCAAAGCTGAGGTACACGTCAACCATTTCTTGGTAGTACGTGTAATAAAGAGCTTTTTGCTACCTACTTTCTTTTCGTATTTTTTTACCTGAAGATAAATATGTGAGCAGAGCGATCAGAGACAAAAGTAGAGAGTTTACGCCGATAAAGTTTTGCCGTAAAGAGACAAAACAGTTTAATATCATTAATTTGTTTATTTCTTTTTACCACTTCTCTAAATTAGCTCAATCCAACTAAGAGTCTTTAGGAATTTTTTTAAGTGTTTTATATTTGAAATAGTGAATATAAATAAATCACTAGGAAAAGATCGCATGAAAGAGATTTTTTCTATTGGAATAGCAAAACAAACAAAATTTCATTGGTTTTTTTTTTAATGTTTGTTTCCGGGTTTAAAATTTTAATTTTAACAGTTTTATGTTAACAATGCATGATTTTTTAAATCAGATTCGCAGGACAGTATATCGAATGGCGAGAAAAGTGCAATAAAATAATAAAGTTTCAAAAATAGTTTTGCAGAATGAGAAGCAATTAATAGGGTGTTACAAATTCATAATATTTTTTTTAATTATAAGTTTTAACCTTAGCATAGATCTACGCATCTGTAAAAACAATTATGTACCTTGAAAATTGCACTGCATTCAACATTGCAGGTGAGAGTGACGTCAGAGTGACGTCAAATCTGTAATACCATCTCATAATGAAATAACATAACGCAGAGAAATAGTAAAAAATTGAAACAAGGCTAAAAATTTTTCAATCAAATTTGGATGTTATTTCTTAAGGAATTGAGATCAAAAAATGTGGGCTTTACTTCATTTGATATTTTGAGCGTTTTTTCATATTTTTTGGCTTTTTTCCTTCAATTAAATAACACCCAATAAAAAGCCTTGTTTATTAACAATAGGGGTATTCAAAGTTGTGTGGTATTGTGGTTTTATGCCATAGTTGAAAACCGCAATTATGATAACCCTTTAAAAATGTAAATAAATTAACTATCCTATTTGATATATTTTATTAATATATGGCATAAAACAGTTTAACTTGCATTTTGAGCTTCGTCCATTTTTGCAATTAGAAAACAGCTGGCAACCGATCAGTTGTTTAAGGAACTTTAAAAATTACGTTCGTTAAACATATCATTGGGCTACTTAAAATTACCACACTTTTAGAGATTTAATGTAAGCCAACAAAAATATAAAAACCGCTCTTTTTAAAACTACACCGAAAACAACGCGATTGTGAATACCCTTAATGTGTTTTGTTTTGTTTTTGTTGCTTTATAAATGAATTAATTTACATTTTATAGTTTCAAGTAATACATAATTAAAAATTGTATTAAAAACTCTTTGTTTTACTCTAATTATTTACTTCTTGAAGTTTTGAATCTCGAACTAATACCGGGATCCCGAGATTGAGATTTTCAATCCCGATAATCTTGGGATCGAGAAAAGCTTCCGGGATTGGACCTAATGCAATACTTTTGTAAAAAAAAAATGCCAAAACCATGAATGTGCTTTTTTATAGTTTTTGGGAAAACGAGTTTAAAGGTTTGAACGCTTCTGAAAATTCGGGAAGTAAAATTTTTTAAATTTTCTTTAACCGAATGGTAAGTATTTAGTTAATTAATAATAGTTTAAAATAGTCAGCCTTCCTCTCATCAAAGGGATTTTAAAACACATTCAATTGTTTACAACTTTATAACACAATCTATACAACTTTCATGCTTACAAAGAATCGAGTAATGTAGTATGAATGTTGAAAATATGTTATTTCCTGATACTTTGGCTTGCAGATATGTGGGCATTAAGTCCTCAATTTATGATTTAAATTTGGTTTGTCTACCTCACTCCTAAAGTACTTAAGAACATATTCATTGTTTAGGTATGCAGAAAAACTACAATTTTTTTAAAATGTTGCACATTCATTTTTTTTGTCATGATTAGACATGAAAGCTTACGAAACATTTACTAAACATTTACGAAAAAGAAAAACTATATTCGTGAAACAGTGCAGACGATTTGATCATCATGGTAGAGGAATTTTTTGTGTAAATTGTTTAAATTAATAAAATTAAAATGTTTCTCTTAGATAATATCATAATATAATAAGTTTTTAACAAGTTTTAATTTTTTGGTCACGGTAGACTTTTCTGTGGAAATGCCCATATGTAGTTTTACTTTCAAAAATCTAAGCAATATGAGATCGTTATTTATTACTGCTTTTCTCATAAAACAACTGTGTCCTTGCGGTAGAGGAATACATGTTTTTTTCGTAAAAATTTTTTTGGGAGATCTTGATAACCCTATGCAACTTTTGAGACCTCTAAGAATGTGAAATTCGAAAAAACAATTGTATTTCGATACGCCCTATTGTTCATATCTAAATAGTTTACATCATACAAGTAAAAAAAGTAATTTTGCATTTTGGGGTCTATAGTTTGGATATGGTGGATCTAGGGTAATTTTTCTGTCGGAAGACCCTGTATGTTTTTTAACGGGGATGACTTTTGTCAACAAATAATATTACATTTCTCAATGGTTTGCAGGATATAGCTATGCTCAAATAAAGTATTTTTGAAAAACGTAAAAATAAGTTTGAAAAAGGGGGATGGAAGTATGAAAGAAAATGTTTTATCAACTTATAAAAAGCATCTTTGCCACAGACAAAAATCTTGTACCACTTTTAATTTCGAAGCTTCAAGTTGATTTTTATCAAGAGAATTTTTTGACCTTGAATCACGGTTTTCTCAAAATCCTGACGCGATGAAGAAATTTGGGTATCAGATTCGTGATAAGGAGCCCGAAAATATTTGAAATGTTTATCGGTTTCTTACTCACAAAAAAAAGAGTATTTTTTGTGCACAGCCTTTTTATAATCTTCAATATTCAAAGAATCCTTTTTTTTTAAATTACATTTTTTTCTTATATATATGAAATGGTAGTTTTGTTTCCTTTTTGTAAAAAAAATATACATGTAAAAAACTTAAATTTTCATAATAGTAAGCAGCATCGGTTTCGACTGAAATTCAGGTTTCGGTCGAACACTAGAAATAATGCCCAAAAATGTATGGACATCAGACCGGTTCATAAGTGTATGGGGAAAATTATGTGTCGTTTTTTCTTCGGTGCGCGTCCATTTTCTAAAAGTTTGACCCCTATTAAGCACAAAAATATGAACCCCTATTAAGCACAAATCGCTTGAAGGTCATTTTAGAGCTATGTGGGACATAAACCATTTTAAAAAATGTCGTGTCTAAACGGAAAAACAATTGGAATTTATTTTGGTAGGAAACAATTATTAATAGTTCAGTCTTATTAAATTTTTTTTTTGGTTAGTTGGTTTTATGATCTATTAAATTATTACATGAATTAAACTGCCAGCTTTAGATCAAGTAAGTTTTTAAAAAGGCAACAACAAACAACAACAACTCCGTATAGAGTGAATCACTTAGCTAATAGACAGTCTGTTTCGGAAATTTACATTTTCCTCTTCAGTAGTCTTTGAGTGATTAAGCTGTGATCAAACTCACTGTTCAGATTTAGGAATTCATTCTTTTGAATTGTATGGCTGCTAATCATATGACATTTTTAAGCAGTAGGCTATTTATAGATCACCGCCATCAACTCTACCAAGGTTGCCATCTGTCCTAGTTGCTTCTTTATTTATTTCAATATTCATTGGTTTGAAAAAAACTCGTTTCATTTCTATGGTGCATTTCGACAAACTTTCGAGTATGATTTTGAGGAAGCTTGATAAGCTTATCACAATTTAATCGCGTTTGTTAGTTAAAAAGACTTTATAATAAAACTCTTATATGATTATTTATTTGAAATTTTTTGAAATAATAAGTGTAAAATGTTTTTTGTTTACATTTATTTTTATGTATTTATTTTATAACAAATGTTTTTAAAACTAAAAAATTGAAAAAATAATGTTTAAAAAAAATGTTTATTTGATGTTTTTACTTTGCAATAAATTTTATTGAATTTTAAAAAATCTCTTTTTGTCCTCTTTTTTTTTTGTCAAAAGTTCTTTTATTTTGACCTAGACTTCTGGTAAGCCTGCCTAGGCAGGATTTTGTTACAATCAACACTCAACTTTTTTTTCAATAAACTCCACATATCCACTGAGTTAATTAATGTAATTAGCGATTCAGCAGAGAGAAGCGTAAAATTAATACAGTAATTATCGCTTATAAGCATAACCTCTATTTGCTTGTTTTTTGCTGCTTATAAGCGGGAATGCATATATAAAACCTCGGTTATATGCATCCATGGTGCTTATATTAAAACTCGGTTACATGCCTCTACGAAGCATATATAAAAATTGGAATATTGTTTCAATAAAAATTGTCTTATCAATTGGTTTAATTTTTAATTATATTTATTTAGAAATTACATTTTGTCAAATAACCGTTTTTAAAAAATAAAAAATAGATTAAATTAAATTAAATTGCCGCTTCTAACAGTCTTTTTATAAAATATAAACAAAATAAGTTTTAATAAAACAAAGTCTTAATTTTTAAAAAAATATATATAAAAACTATGTTTAAAAAAAACATTAAATTTAAGAACAAACAGGCTCGTATTACATAAAACTTCACTTAATTTTTTAAGTAATTTCAATCTCGAAAAAAGTCAGTTATATTCTTTTGTACATTGCAGCATTTTTGGCACATACATATATTCATCTATCTTATTTAATTTGTCTCATCTTCTTTACAATTGAAATTTTTTATTTGAGTGACTTCATTTTAATTTTTTTTTTTTTGCATTTCAACACTGCACAGGAAAAACATAAGAAACTTTGACCCTTTCAAAGACAGTGATGGGCTATTTCATATTTGACAGCTCAATAGAGATGTAAAATTTATAATCGGAATATTTATCACACTTTAGTAGGGCTGCATATAACCGGTTAGTTTTCTATGACTTTGCTTTTAAAAAATTCCTAATTTTGATGCATATAAGAGAATTTCATATAGGCGAAATGCTCTGGCTATTTTAAATGACAAAGTTAAATATCTCAAGTTCGAAAGCATATAAGCGCGATATGCTTATAAACATAGTGCATATAAGCGATAATTACTGTAACAGAATTTAATAATTCAATAACTTCTAGTGAAGAGCAAAAACAATATTTGCTGCAAGCATAGAAAAAAATTTAAATGCATTACAAAAAATCATATTTTTAATAACGAAATATTAGAAATAATAAATAATTGTAGTATTTTTAATTATTTACGCAAGTTATAGTCAATAAACTGCAAATTATGTTGCACCACAAGAAAGCCTAAGTTTCACACAAAAATACAAAATTACAAAAAAAAGTCGCTAAAATAAAATAAGCAACAAATTTTAATTAAAAAACGATAATTTTTCGATAAGTGTAAAATTGCATGTTTAAAACTCCGCCAAAAATTACCAGATGCATATTTTTTTAAAAAAAAATTAATAAGACTGAACTATTAATAATTGTTTCCTATCAAAATATATTTCAATTGTTTTTCCGTTTAGACACGACATTTTTTAAAATGGTTTAAGTCCCACATAGCTCTAAAATGACCTTCAAGCGATTTGCGGAACCACTAGAGGTCAAATTTTTTTAGCTATTAAAATATTTTTGTGCTTAATAGGGGTCGAACTTTCAGAAAATGGACGCGCACCGGAAAAAAAGTAAGACTTTTTTAGCCCATGTGCAAACATCAACAAAAAATTTGACAAAACATTTTTAAAACATAGCATAAAAACATAACATAAATTAGGTTATAGGAAACGACTAGAATAAATCCTTTTAATATTTAAATATAAACATGTTTAAAAATGTTTTACTTTTTTTTTAAAACGCACCACATCTTAGAGATCTGTTATAGGTTTTTTGATAAATTAAATATTAGGGAATTATCTTTGACTGGACCGAAGTTAAGATACCCCACATCCGTATATTCGGATATGACAATGTTGTATTATTTTGATGACGCCACTTTTATAGGTCATTGTTATATCTAAATATATTAAATTTGAACTCTGCAAAGAGGGCATACTAATTACACTAGCCGCCAAAATCCAAACAAATTTCTGTGATCCACATGGCACTTATTTTTTCTTATGGACATCGGCTTTCTAAACACGATTATCACAATAAAAAATTTTCTATGGATAAGTTTTTGAGATATGATTTTTTGAAAAAATTTCCCCTTTTTAGTAGTAGTGTCATAAATAGCAACCTATCTCGAAAACGAATTAACCAATTAAAAAAAAAATAAATCAAGACAATTAAATTACCTACAAATGCTTAGAACAAACTTTGTCATTTGGCTCAGTAAATTTGACGGATATAGAGAAATACGCCGAATTTTTTTTTTAAAAAAAATCTAGTCGAATAATGTTTCAACAATCTCAAAAAAATCGAAATCTCAAAAAATCTCAGCTTATCATTTTGTACGTAAAGATAGTTCTTTGAAGAAAAAAACACAATGTCTTTGAGGAAAATTCATGGTAGAATAATGAAGTTATAGACCATTGAGTGAAGGTACCGAAATTCTACTTTTTTATGATTTTTTCATTTAATGCCAGTTAATTTAATATAAACACATCTGAAATTAATTTTTAGTTAAAAACTTTTATTTTTAACGTAATAATAAATATCTACATAAATCCTTAAGAAGTACAGAATAAAAAGAATACCAAAAAAATATTGACTTAAATAGGAAAGGAAATAAGATACAGATGTTGAATTAGAAAGCGATAAAATAAGTTCAGAAAAGTATTTGAAAATTAAATTGTTTGGCAATGGTTTTAAAATTATTTTATTTTTATATACAGGGTCCGCCATCTAACGTTTTTTTTTCAACTAGTGCTTATTTCGTCAATGGAAACACTTAGCTCATGTCTGATTTGACAGATAATTAGTTTTATCCTTCCGCTGAACGAATATGGTTGTGTATACGCTTGAACAACGCTGGGAAATATTGCGACATTACTTTGAAAATCATGGTAATGTTGCAGAATGTGTGCGAAAATTTCGTACGGATTTTGGAAGAAGAGAAGCACCGTCAGCTCCGTATGTTCGTTATCTTGCGAAAAAAGTGAAAGAAACTGGCATCCTCATCGATAAACCAAAGCGTGAAAAGCCAAAAGCAGTACGTACACCCGAGAATATTGCTGCTGTAGCAGAGAGTGTGCATGAAGCGCCATCAACACCAATTCACCATCATTCTCAACAATGACCATTTCGGAGACATAAAGACCTTGATATGACGCCATACAAAGTCCAATTGGTTCAGGAGTTGAATCCAACTGACCATCCAATGCGTTTTCGCTTCGCTAAGTGGGCCTGCGAACGACTAACAGAAGATGCCGATTTTGCCAAAAAAATCATTTTTTCAGATGAAGCTCATTTTGATCTTGGCGGGTATGTAAACAAGCAAAATTGTCGCATTTGGGGCACAGAAAACCCGCACGCATACATTGAAAAGCCGCTGCACCCAAAACGAGTCACTGTTTGGTGCGGATTTTGGTCCAGAGGCATAATTGCGCCATTTTTCTTCGAAAATGAGCAAGGAGTGGCCGTTACAGTCAATGGCGATCGTTATCGGGCCATGTTGAACGAATTTTTGTTCACAAAAATTGAAGAGGAGGATATTGGCAACATTTGGTTTCAACAGGACGGCGCTACGTGCCACACAGCCGAAGCTACACTCGATGTTTTGCGCCCTGTTTTTGAAGATCGCATTATCAGCCGCAGAGCTGATGTCGTTTGGCCACCTCGGAGCTGCGATTTGACACCGTTGGACTATTATTTGTGGGGTGCCCTCAAAGATAAGTGTTACGTCGACAAGCCAGAGGCAATTGACGCTTTAAAGGACAATATTCGTGAAGCCATTGGTGATATACAGCTGCACACAATCGATAATGTGCTTAAAAATTGTACCGTAGGCTACTGCATGGCTAGCCGAGGCAGCCATTTGAATGAAATTATTTTTCATTATTAACCAGAAGGATTGTACTTTCAAATAAAAAAAGAAATTTGAGAAAATATTCAGTAGTTTTTTTTAGAATTTTCAAAAAAAAAAAGTTATTTGGCGGACCCTTTATAAAAAGAGGTCTTATTCGCTTCCCCTCAAGCCTTTAAGTCAGAGTTAGATATACGAAAAAGAGTACGCTACAAGCAGGTAAAGCTAAGAATTCAGTATGTATTTGCTAGATTCGCTTGATACGCTAGATTTTTCCCTATTCTTTTGTTGCTGACGTAAAACAGGTCAAACCGGTTTTCTTTTGTATTTTTTTTTTATTGCTTATAGCGTACCCTTTTCGCATACCTGCTTTTGAGTGAAAGGCTTGAGTGGAAGCTAATAGGAGCTCTTTTTATTTACTGTCCTTGTGCATGGGCTGTACTTTTTAGAAATATTTTTTCGCCGAATTTCTTCTAGTTCCGTCAAATTTACTGAGCCAAATGACAAAGTTTGTTCAAAGCATTTGTAGGTAATTTAATTGTCTTGATTCAATTTTTTTTTAAATTGGTTAATTCGTTTTCGAGATAGGTTGCTATTTACGACATTACATCCTGAAAAAAAGGGAAAATTTTTTCAAAAAATCACATCTCAAAAACTTATCCATAGAAAATTTTTTATTGTGATATTCGTGTTTAGAAAGCCAAAGTCCATAAAAAAAATTAGTGGCATGTGGATCACGAAATGGGTGGCGCCTAGTGTTATCAAATCATATGAGTAAAATATCAAGTTTAAACCATTATTTTTTTGGAATTTATGAAGGTTTTACTATTATATTTATGACGTCACTTTGTAGGGAGGAAAGCTTGGTTTTTAGTTTCTTTTTAAGAAATTCCAAACATCGAGTGCATAATTAAAATTAAAACATATTTACAAAGCTTTAAGCCATTGCACTCATTTTTGTGAAATTTGTGGAGATTTACCGTTTGCTTCAAGTTACTTTGTATGGGAGGTAGGCGCGATTTTGGTTCGATACCTACAAATTTCATACTCACAGTGCATATTTGCGCTTAAGACTTATGTGCAAAATTGAAGTCATTCAATTAATTTTTGTGGAATTTAAAGAGATTTTACCGTTTTGGTAAAGTTACTTTGTATAGGAGGTAGGAGTGGTTTGCATCAGATTTTGACAAATTTCAAATTTGTGATGAATATTTCACGCCAAGCATGTGTGCAAAATTTTAAGCCAGTGTATTTATTTTTGTGGCATTTGAAGAGATCACTTTTGCTAAAATCACTTTGTATGGGAGGTAGCGTGGTTTTCATCCGATTTTGCTCATTCTCGAACTTGATCTTATTTTTTTTTAATATAGCCGATAGCTGTTCATGAGTTGATAAAAATATAGGAACATACTTTTCTATACCTACCACTCCTCTTTATTAGCGTTACAAACGAAATGACAAAGTTAATATAGCCCTTGCGCAGTACGCGTGGGGATATAAAAAGCAGGGGGAAGAAAAACATCGATGCATCGAAAATTATCCACTCGATGTATAATAAGTCGATGCATCGATGCATCTTTTTGTAAACTGACATCTCTAGTACATTGAACCGCCATTTCAGTTTTTCAATTGCGCAAAGTGAGTGAATTTGACCAACAAATTGAAATGGCTCCAAAAAGTGTGGTTCGGCGGTTTTTTGAAAAACGAAGTGAAACAGTTTGGAAAAAGGTTTTTACTTGATTCAATAGTCCGTTAGAAACATAATTAGCTCAGTTATAGTAATTAATTTTGAATTGTGTACAATTTTGTAATATATGAAAAATTCTATGCAAATCGATGCATCGATGTATCCCCTCCGATGCATCGAAAAATATCGATGTACATTTCGATGCATCGAAACGAAGAAATACATCGATGTATTTTTGCCACTGACATCCCTACTTGTAATCACTTTTTTTGATCGCAAATTAACTGATCAAATCAGTCAAAGCAGAAACAATTTATTTGCCAACTTAGGTTTTTAATGCAATGTCTGTGTTCAGGAATAAAGAAAACTTAACAAAAGTTTCCAAGCATATTAATACGGAAAATTTTGAAATGTGCTATGATTTTGAAAAGAATTTAGAAACAAAAGAAAAATTAAATTAATTCCCACAAAAATATACTCATTCACCCACTTCCCCCATCGAGTTAAAAATCCACCCAAATGGGGGAATTCACCCCGAGTTGGCAAGCCTGATTATTTGTAACGCTATTTTTCCCCCATAAAGGTTTTGGGTCTTCATTCATTTTCGGTTTGGGCGTTATTTCCATTTTTTTTTTGCTTTATTTAATTTTTTATTTTGGACGTTATTTCATTGGACGTTATTTCCCTGAACCATAACTTTGGGGCGACGATGTATAAAGCATCATTTGTAAAAACCGGCTGAATATTCAACCCGCTGTTTGAAAAATAAAGATAAATAAGCCAAAGAAGATGTTTGTTGGTTTCCTTATAGCAGATTTTTGAGTTTATCGAGTTAATTTATTATTCTCAATGGTTTGAGTTAGTGCCATTTGTTTTTGTAATAGTTTTTTTTCAATTAATCTTTATTCTCACCGGTTCAATTCATAAGAAACTTATTAAAAGAATTGGAAATGTATTTATGCTACCATCAACAGTATATTCTATTTAGAGGTAGGCGGAATTTTTATTCGATTTTGACAAATTTCAAACTCAGAGTGCATTTTAAAATTATGTGCATATTATGTGCACGCAAAATTTTTGCTTTCACTCTCTATTAGAGATAGGCGTGGTTCTCATTATATTTTGACAAACAATCTGGGTATAAAAGTATTCATGGAATTTTTCAATTAATTAAATTTTCATTATTCCAAAGGGATTCCGGTATTATGAAAACATTCAGCGACAAAGTTCTCTAATCAACACAAATAGCATTTTGAGTTCACTTTCGTTTTAGTTGCCTAAGTTGGCATCCGAGCCATAAAAACTTTTTCTTCAAAAACTTCATCCTGAACCCAAAGATAATGGACAAATAATAGTTATGTGTGTAAGCGTTATTGAATGTTATGGAGAAACTATCGTGGGATGAAGATTGTTAATTTTTAATTTGATCAACTTAAATTTAAAAACGGATACTTGAAAAACGAGTTCATCTCTTGTAAACACTTTTACTTTCACCCTGATGCAGTTGCAATATCAATAGTAGACGCTTTTTCTATACTAGCAAAATGTGAGCAAGCAATTGGCTGCAGTTAAGCGCAATACGTGAATGTGATCGGTTAGATTTTATTTGTCCACAGCATTGAAAGATGAGTCTTATAACGTATAAGAATTTAAGTGATGAAATTACTGACAAAATCAATGCTGTTTTTGTTAAACAAAACTGTTTTATCGATGTGCTGCCGGGAAACGTACTTTTGCCGCTAAAATTCAGAGAAATTGGGCAAGCTATACGTGACCTTACAACATATAATGATGATGTTTGGTTAGTGTCATACCCACGCACGGGTTCAACTTGGACTCAGGAAATGATATGGTTGCTAGGCAATAGACTGGACTATGAGGCTGCCAAGAAAATGCAAGCGCTACGTTGCCCGTTATTAGAACTGTCGGCACTGTATAGTGTAGATCACGATGAATGGGTATCGTAAGTTAAAAAAAAATACATTATTTCATTAACTATTTATGCTTAAAGTTGTTTTTGGGTTTAGCAACTCCATTGGCAATACAGTCGATAATGTGCGCAATATGCCACGCCCACGTTTTGCACGCTCTCACTTGCCTTGGGATTTGCTACCAAAGGGTTTTGAGTCAGTAAAGCCAAAGGTTAGCAATTTTATTCTACACATTTATTTTATTCAACATTGAGACTAAGGAATTTTATTACCTACAGATCATTTACACTGCGCGTAATCCAAAAGATCTCTGTGTCTCCTACTATTTTTATTGCAAGCTAATACATGGTCTTAAGAGCAGTTTTGAAAATTTTCTAGAACTATTTCTGATCGGCCGTCTGCCAATTGGTTCGTATTGGAGTCATGTGTTGCCGTTTTGGAAACATCGCAACAATTCGAATATACTTTTCCTGAAGTACGAAGACATGAAATGCAATCTTCCGGAAACTGTTCAAAAGTGTGCATACTTTCTAAATATCGATTACAAAATCAGTGAAGAGGAAATGCAAGGCATCTGTGAATACCTTAAATTCGATAAAATGCAGAAAAATCCAGCTGTAAACCTTGAGCCGCTACTTAACAATGAAAATGGTGTTGGGGTCGTTCATAAGAACGAGCATTTAAATGGCGATGGTAAATTTATACGCAAAGGACAAATTGGTGACTGGAAGAATTACTTTTCCGATGAAATGTCGAAGCGATTCGATGAATGGATCGAATTTAATACGGCTGGAAGTGATTTGGTTTTTCAATATGAATGACATTTTTTAGATTCCAAACTGCATTCACATTCTGATATTAGTGCTAGCGTAAGAGAAAAAACTGTTATTGTGCCAAACTATTAAAAATATAATGCTAATAAGTATTTAAATAGTGCTATGTGTCAATGTTTTTAAATTATATCCATTAAGGTTTTCTGTAGCTCAGTTATTTGATTAAACTCGAAAGATCTTAACTATCTACATATTGTTACACCAACAAAAAAATTGTGGTACCATTTTACCCGTGTTAACGTCAGCATATTCACATAAATCTTACATCGTTGGAAAGGTATTTTCGAGTACATTTGCAGAATATAATTTTTATTCGAATAAGTTGTCATTAAGATAGGTAAAACTAAGCAAATGTAAAAACCTTTTTTCCCAATGGGACAGTGCAAACCAATAGCAACACCACTGTTGCCACCTTTGTGGGAAAAATCTTTTTTGTGGTTATTTTTAATTGACGTGGGAAATGGGATTTCCCATGGGATTTTTTTATTGGGTGTGGTTTTTTTTAATTCACGTGGGATTTTTTTTTTGTTTTGTGGGATTTTTTTTGTTTTGAAGGATTTATTTTTATTTTGCAGTTATAGTATGTATAAATATATTCATAAAAGTGTATATTTTCCATATTTTGATCATTGTCAAAATCGTCTCAGCCTATATAATTTTCACAACGAATTCGTTAAGACTTCGGTTACTTTGGTTTGGCGGGAAGTTCTTTCACTCTTGACATAATTACATGCATTGAGAAAATATGTTTCAGTGAACTTTTTTTATTTTTTTATCAATATACAATATGATATAATTGATTTGTGATTGGCCCTCATTACGAGTTGCTTTCGACGTAATCTTCGCTGGTTCGTTGTTCATCGAATTTTCAGTCGAAGAGAATTTTGTTTTTGATGCGGTGCGTGCTGAGCAATAATTGTTAAAAAGAAGAATTTTGTGATTGTGTTTTGCTTTTTAAAGACTAAAAACTGATTTCAAACTCTTTTTGTAAGCTTTACACAAGTTTAAGGTGGATTAATCAAATATTTTTTATTGAATATTATTACTAAAAGACTAATTTAAATACAGACGACGAAATATATTAGTTCTTTTGTTTAGTCAAAATTTTTTGTTTCATTTTTGACAATTTGTTATGTCTGTGTTATTTACTGAGGTAATTTTTAATAGAAGAGAGATTTTTTGTGGTTTTTTTTAATACAAATGGGATTTATCGTGGTTTTTTAAATACAAATGGGATTTTTTGTGGTTTTTTTTATTTGCGTGGGATATTCGTGGTTATTTTAAATGTCCGTGGGATTTTTTGTGGTTTTTTTTAATTGGGATGGGATTTTTTTTCAATTTTATACCATGGGAATTTCGTGGTTATTTATTTTTGCTATTGTGGGAAAAAGTTTTTTTCGTGGGAATTTGAGGTGGCAACCGTGAGCAACACAGCTATCTTGAACTTCGTTGCTGTAGCATACACGAGAGAGAAGAGAGTGACTCAGAACACTTCAACAGAGCTGTGTGGCATTGTTGTTATTGCTGTTTCATGTGTTCTTCAAAATGAAGTCATTTCACTCAATGAACCCAGTGGTAAATAGACACATGACGTTATTATAGTAATAATACTTAATAGTAATAAGTATTTATTAATGTAATGTTTTTTAACTTTGATAAACGTTTTTCAATAACAATTAATGAACTGTTTTCGAATTAGAGCGACGGGAGGAAGTTATAGGCAGTCCAGAAAATCCATTTTCAAAACTGAATAAATAAGTAAGTAAAAATTGATAACATTTTCAAAACAGCTCATTTTGACGTTATAATAACGCCTTTGTTATTGTTTTGTTGTCGGTGAGAGCGTATTTCTAGTGCATCTACCTGGTTATTCTGCCATGAGTGAAGCTAGTGTAAACTGGCACTTATGGCTGAAACTATTTTGCTTTTTAATTTTTTATTGATCAATCAATTCAAATAGGATTTTTTGCAGCTGTTGAAGTAATTTATATGAGGTTCCAAAAAATCATTTTCGTGAAAGTGTCTATAGCAAACACGAGCATCTTTTTTAAAATTTTTGGCTCATGCAATGTTCCATCGTTGTCTTCTAGGCTCGTCAGCTGGAACACGAAAACTCGGCCCATTTTCATTGTCCAAATGTTTTTGACACAACACGCACTTCATTTTAATTCTTAAAAAAATAAGTAATTCACTTTTATTCAAGATTTAAAACACTACACAAAAATATCCAATTGGAGTAATTTAATTTTTCTCTGTTATCTTTGTTTTCTTTAAAAAAAATCTGATTTTGACAATTCGGTTAGTATTGTCAAAGAGATCGCGATTAGCCACGAGACCACCTGTATTATTCTACCATGAATTAGAACAAACCCTCTCTCTCTCTCGCTGCAATTTTCCTTTAAAATATATTCCCAGATAAGAAAATCTAACAAAAGTGAATGCGTTTGTTTTACAAAATAAGGCCATCATTTAGGAGGAATCAAGTTTGGGCGTGATTTTTGGCGAATTATTGATTTCAAATTAGGTGTTCGAAGAACGCCATTTAAAAATTTTTTGCTGACAAAATTAACTTTTCAATAATATTAAAATTAGAGTGGGGCTCAAAGGGTTTATAAGATATGGTAACTTTAACATCTACAAAAAACTTCCATTTTCCTGCTAAACATTTTCACAACAATGACAATTTTGCTATCGTCATATTTTGACGTCTCGTTCGTATTTTTTTTCTTACATGCAGCCAATTTCATACTGAGTTCACGTCATCGTTCGTTACTGAGCCAGCTGTCTTCGTTCTTGTCTGACATTCTTCTTACATGAAGCCAAAACAGCCGATTCTCACCTTTTGAACAAAGTATTCGTCTAATACACGTATCATTTGTTTTACATAAATATGCTCATTTCTCTCCATGAGGTACTTATGACGTTGGCTGGGCAGTAGATTTCATTTCTTCGCACCTCTTCAACTCCTCTTCAACTCCGGTGCGTTGCTGACACGCCCCCGTTTCCAAAGACCCATCAAATTTAATCAGTCAAACTGCTTGTGTAAATTGTGGTCGAATACTGAATTCCTTGACTGTGCGACCTTAACCTCAAAAGCTATTCAATTTTTCAAATTTGGGTTGTATGGGATGTGCTACGCCTCCTGTTCAACCCCCATCAGATAATATCAGTAAAACGGCATGTTTAAATTGTAGTCGAATACTGAATTACGAAGCTGTGCGACCTATAACTCCAAAGCTATTCGATATCGCAAATTTGTGTTGTATGGTAGGTACCACGCCCCCTTGTCCAACACCCATAAAATGTTATTAGTGAAACAGCACGTTAAAATTGTGTTTGAGTTCCTAATTCGGAATCTGTGCGACCTCTAATTTAAAAGCTAATCGATATTGCACATTTGGTCTGTATGGGAGGTGCCAGGCCCCCTTTGCCTGTTTCACGAAAGTCGGAAAAGATATAAGCTAAATTACCAAATTTTAGTCTTCTACAGTAAAAACCGTCTGATATATAGCATTTATACTTATTTGTGAGCAATAAACGTGGGCGCAGATATAGTGCGACCACGCCCATATTTTGGAAAATTGTCGAGAGTAAACATATGAACTAAATTACCAAATTTTAGTATTTTACGATTAGAACCGTCTGTTACATAGAAGTTCTATTGATTTTTGGGTGGTTAAAGTGGGCGTGAAAACATTTGTATATGTTTATTGGCCGCTGTGGTTGGTATATTTTATACTTAAAGATTATATTTCTTTTATAAAAAACTTTTATTTAAAAAATTTATATCTTTATTGAACAATATATTTTTCTATTCTGAAATTTTCATTTAAAAAATTTAAACATAAAAACTGAAATTGATTGAAAAGAATTTTTCACATAACAAGTAACATAAGTAACTAGTAAGCCCGTGTGGCGTTAAAACGCCAAAATCAAGCACACCTAGATTTTATTTTAAGCTATTGAATAGATTTTCAACTGATCAAAATTGAAATTAAATAAATTTTGGTCTTTTTGCAATAAACGCGGTATTTCTTATTAAATTTTTGAGTAAATTCGTAAATATCAAAAAATTTTCAGATCAACAGTTTAGAAATCTTTTTTTAACTGTAAGAAATCATTCCAGTATCATTTTGATATTGAATATATCAATTCTTTGTCCTAGCCAGTGGTACCAACTACACGGAAATTACGGATTTCTACGGATATTTAAGCCTTGCACAGATAAACGGGCAACAGTGGCAAAATAAGGCAAATCTAAGCATTTTTAAGAATATAACACAGAATTTTCGTAGATTTCGCTTTTTTTGAACAAATTTTATGTCAAAAATTTTGGAATGGTAAAAAAATGTACTTATCACTAAAAAAGTTATTTAAATAATTTGTTAAAAATTTGCGCTTATCAACACTTGCAAATAAAAAAAACTGTTTAAAGGAATCTAATTTCGAAGTGAGCCAGTGGGCAGCTTCATTTGAGGCGAGTGTATACAGCTTAACCCATTAATGCTCTCCACCAGAACTCGTTGAGTTTATTTTTAGAAATTTTCAGCATTAATTTGTATTAATATTCGACGGAAAACGCTGAAGTTTAAGAAAAAATTCAAAGGATTTAGGTGTGGCGAAGTGTGTAAACTCATAAGATCATAAACATATAAGGGCTCTGTAAGTTAAGAAATAAAAAAATAAAATAAAAATTAGAAAAAATTAGAAATTGGAAAATTTTCATTTCGTAGCTCAGTCATTTAACTCTAACCTAATGCATTTCTTTAAAATTATATTTTCTTTCTTCTTGATGTTTATAAAATAAACTAGCAAATACCCGCTGCTTGGCTTGCGATAAAAATATTAAATACCATGTAAAAATTTTAAATCTTAAAATTTAAGTGTATAGTTATATTGAATCAAATTCTTAATATAAAAACTATTGTGTTTGTTTTGTTTGATTATGAAAAAATGGTATAAATATTAAAAAATTACTTTATTTAATTTGAATATTTTATTTAAACTGTAATTGTTATGATGACATAAATTTACCTGGCTTTTTTTTAATTTTTTACATATATTCTAAAAATAAATATATTCTTAAATTTAAAAAAAAATACCGTTATAATGACATCCAACTATGGCGATATCTCAAAAACTATAGACTCAATGCACAACAATTCATTTTTGTATGGACAGTCGTTTATTAATAAAATTAACGGTAAAAATTAAAATCTTTTCTTTTCTGAAATATTTTGTACGGATATTAGGCATGTTTATAAAAAAACCTGTTATTATGACATTAAAATCATTGAATATAACTCATTTTCTTAAGCCTCCGAATGAGAAAAAACGATTGAAATTTCATGTTTTGACTTAGCAAGCAAACATTTTTCTGATATATACAGCATTCTTATTGATGTATGGTATTGCCCGGCAGACTATACACGAATTTTCATGTTGTTCTTAAAAAAAAATTTATATATTCGCCATTTTTAGTACAGTTGCCGAAAGTAGCCGTATGAACTAAATTATCAAATTTTAGTCTAAAACAACCAAAACCGTTCGAAGTATAACGTTTTTGATTAATTCTGGGCGGTAATGGGCGTAAAATTTTTTCACATATACCATCTCATATTCGAAACGATAGAATGCCAGAATTTCAGCCCAATTGAACTTAAACCTAGTGTTTGCTTTACTCCAAGCTTATCCCCCGAAAAGTGGACTTAACTAAAGTGGGTCATGCTCATTTTTAGTAAAGTTAGCGAAAGTAACGATACAACGTAAATTACCAAATTCTAGTCTCATGCGACCAAAATCGTCTGAAATATAGCATTTTTTGCAAAAAGTGGGCATGAAAAGTAGACGTGGCAAATCTAACATAGCATCTTACGATTAAGTTGATACCTATATCGTGTTAATCGGTTGAGTGGTTCTTGCGTGATTGTCAAACACCTGTGCAGTGTCACAACGCTTTTATATATTTGTATAGATAGACTAACACAATCTCAAGTGGGGAAAAGCTGGCTGGTAAGGCTGCAAAACATGCTTAATGCTTATAACTAAATTCTGGCAACTCCTTTCAAAACATTTGCAAAGAAAATTAATCAACACTGTATGAAAGCACGAATCTCCCTGAAAGTAAAGCAGGGGCCGAATTACAGCATCCGTGATCGAGCAAAATTGTACAAGATTGATAGGCACTTATCTCGTCGTGCCCTTCGTAATTTTGCTCGATCACGGATGCTGTAATTCGGCCCCTGGATTCAAGGTCCAATTATAATAGACGTAATGTAAAGTAACGAAATGTTGTCACCTGTCATTGGGACGGGACGTAATGTAAGAAAACGTTGTAGCAATTATAATAGGCAGTAACCAGG
Source organism: Dichetophora obliterata (assembly GCA_963920525.1). Taxonomy (NCBI): domain Eukaryota; kingdom Metazoa; phylum Arthropoda; class Insecta; order Diptera; family Sciomyzidae; genus Dichetophora; species Dichetophora obliterata. The sequence goes on along the minus strand of OY986435.1, from coordinate 234,257,255 downwards.
CAGTTGTTTGCTGTAAATAATTGCACGTTCCCGTACAAGTTTAATTAAAACTTCGTCATCTATAGCTATGGATATATAGAACTATCACATTAATAACGAAAACTCAACAAAAAGCGTAGTTCAACATATTAAAATAGCGCAATAATCGAATCTAACCTCAATGTTTAGTTGCTCTTTGAGTAGACGTAATGTAAAGTAACGTAGAAATCGAAATTCAACGGATCTTTACGTCCCGTTACATTACGTTACGTTTATTATAATCACTTGTATAAGAAAGTATTGTTTGAAACAATAAGTGAAAGAACGCACTGCTCAATTGACATTAGACCACATTACGTTACGTCTATTATAACTGGGCTTTCACTGATCACCTTCAGCAAGGTTCATTTATAAGGTTGTGGCACTTGAGAGAAATGCACTCTTTTTGCCGCATTTGCTCGAACTGTCACTGTGCTTTTTCTTGTTCTAACAGTGCACCCTAAACAAGTGCGCGTTGCGCTGCGTACCCAAGCGCCACGCAAATTTATTTTACGCTTAACCTAAACAAGTGCGCTGCGTAAAGAACTGCTGCTCTCGAACCAGCTCAGTCTGATGGTTTAAAAACCTTAGAAAACTTTTAGTATTGTATAAAAATCTATTATTATTGCAAATACTTCCATATGCAATTCAGATTAATTAATTAATAGCAGCTGATTGCTCTTTGTTCTAATACTTTGGTTTTATGCAGCCAACTTCACATCCGAACGCACTGTCAAAATTGGAAATTCGATTCATGTTGCGGTAGTCCGGTGCGTGTTTCGGTAGGCTTCATACAAAATGTATGTGCATGAGCCGATTTTGACAGTTAAACCACGCACGCGCACTTGTTTAGGGTGGACCGTAAGCATTTATTTTCTACATTTCTTTCCATCCATTCTGACAGTTCGACCGAGTTCGCTCTCAAGTGCCACAATCATGTTTTGAAAAAATTTTTATATGAAGTTTTCGCTCAGAGAGTGATACTAACAAGTCAGTAGTGCCTGCTAAATATGTACTAGGTGAGAATACTCTTTTATACTTTTCTAGACATAAAGGACCTTTTATGGTATATATTAATGCAATCAACAAAGATCAATCTAGAAAGGCAATAAATGCAATTGCTGTTTCTAAGCAGCTACTTAGCTTGGCGTTGAAGGTATCCTTGAAGTTGCAAAAATCGGCTATGGACGTTGTGAAGTCATTTTTAAAGATGGCGGATCTGCTAACAAGTTTGCTAGTGACAAGCGTTTTGAAGAACATGGTTACAACTGAAAATATTTTTTTCATTTTGTCTCTAAGGTAGGAATAATTTTTGATATTCAAACAGAAATAAGAGTTGAAGAACTTCGTGAGGAAATAATGTCGCAAGTTCCTATTTTGAAACTGATTAGAGTCGAAAGGAAAAATAAAGATGATGCTGAAACTAAAATCCCCACTTCAAGAGTTAAAATCATTTTTCAAGGCCTTCAAATTCCAAATGAAATAACTTATGGTTACTCCGTTATACTGGTGAAATATTTTATACCTTTTGCTCAATGCTGCAGATGCTTTCGCTACAATCATTTTGTTCAGCATTGAAAAAAAAAGACTGGCTTCGTGTCGTAGTTTTTTTGGCTCTCACGAATCGTCTGAAGAATGTCGTGAACAGCGATGTTCGAACTGCAAAGGTGATCACCCACCCACTAGCAAGGTATGCCCAGAAAGAGAAAAAGCTTCTGTTATCAAAAAGTAATGACGATTGAAAATCTCATACAAAGAAGCTCAAGCTAAATTTGGTCGCCTTTTTTCAAATAGATTTGCTGATTTAAATGACTTTGATCCGGGAGATTTTCCTGAACTTCCAGGCCCTAGGATCCCTCCTATCAATTCGATCAAAAATCCTGATTCAATTACTACAGGTTATCCATTCATTTGACGTTTACTCAGAAGAATGAAGATATACACCCGTAAAATTGAAGAGGAGAGCAAAAGAGTAATTTTTTAATGCCATCAAAGTAATCAGTTGCAGGAATATCATACTTTTTCGCAGTACTTAATACCCAAGGATACATTTCACTGCTGCTTTTTCTACTACGTTATGCACTGCTTGTTTGTTTTGATAGAAAATTTAAGTAAGTTCTTAAAAAACTAATTTCAATGTTTTGTTGTGCAAATCTATTCACACCGCTGACGGCTTATTGGATCCACTGGCACATTATATTTTTTAATTTCATCATTAAAATAAACTGTTTTGCCAATACCGCACGTTGAAGTTTATTTTAATAATTACAACTTAATATTCGCGATTTATATATGTATTAATTGAAAAAAAAACGCCTCTCAACAAAATTTGAAAACAATTTTCAATAATAATTATTATAAACGCAATGCACACTATTTTTTGCTGCTAACAGCAAAATATAGAATAAGTACTTTTAAAAAAAAAATATACAACAAAACACTGAAACATAACTTTTTTCATAGAAGACCACAAAACCCTGGTTGTCATTTATATTTGAGAGCATGGTAGAACTAGTAAAGGTATATGCATTTCAGACTGCTCTCTTTTTTTCATAGCCAGAATTGTCAAACTCAAGCATTATGCTATTCTTGCCTACTTTTGGTTTCTTATCGCATTCTCATCGTTTTCAGATTTTGTATGGGCTGTCAACTTCGTTTTGACAGTTCCGGCAGTCTGTCTCTCCGAAATGCATCTACCTTCTCTAATTTTACTATGGATACAAGTGATAAAACACAATCTGATTTTTGTCGTATGCTCTCAGCATTACAAAATAATATTGGGAAATTCTATATTGAATCAGATACCAGTAAGCTACCTATTTAAGGTATTTTTAAATTGCATGGGAGTTCGGGAATTTAATTATTATTAATTATTAAACAAAAATTTACTAATGGTTTTCGATGAACGACGTATATATACAGAAGCGTAAAGCTGTAAGTTTACACTGTACATTTTCTCGAACTAACCCTTAATAAAAACGATTTAATGCCGATAGCCCCAGCTGCTAGTACTTAAGAATTTATTGTAGATTAAGTTTATAATAAATATTTAATAAAAAAACGATTTAATTGCATATTTGTTTTAAGAACAAGTTTCCATCATGAAAACTAAAACATTTTTGACATATGGCAATACTATCCTGAATTTTTGATTTTTTGCAAGCGTAAAGTTTACAAAAACTTTTATAAAATGCCAAAAATAAGAAAAATATAATTACTACCAAAACAATAATAAAAAATATTTCCAAGTTTACTTATCGAATCCATTGGTTATCAATTTTCTTTTAAAATTAGAATTAAATCACAGTTGCCATTATATGCTCTACTTGCACCGCAATGATTTAAGCTGCGTATGTAAAATCCCCTAAATTTTTGTTGTTGTAAAATACGCTTTAGTTAATGTATCGCTCTTACGCTATTAACATTGTTATAGCATGTTTTTAAAAAAAATCACAAAGACGCCGTTCATTAAATACCACCATTATTTCGTTGTGGTATTTCTAATTTTTTTTGTTTTTTATTAATTTTTTATGCATATGGGATTTATTGTGGTATTTCTCAATGCATATGGGATTTTTTATTGCATATGAGACCAAGGGCGTCCGCAGAACTTTTTCTAGGGGGGGGGGGGGGGGGGGAAAGGTGTGCACATATATGAGAATGAACGTGAAATGTTACCTATGTAATTTTATTGTTTGAGATTTTCGGTGAAAATTTTGTGAACACTGCACGTTAATGCACTCCACATATGCAACATATTAATAAAAACAATAGATGCACAACAGACGACAAATAGAAAAAATCTATTGTTAATCGTTAATCGCTGATCAGGGCTGCTTAAGGGCCATATAGACTGCACAGACTATTTGCGCAAACAAGACTTTTTTTCTCGTCATAGCGACGACCATACACTTCACAGACTTTATTTTTCACATTTTTTCGCAGACTTTTAATTTGTATTAATTTTTTCTTTTCTGCTTTCATTTTTATATATTTTCCTTCACAAAAAGTGATTCACAGCTTATTCTATGCGGTGCATACTTTCAATTTTAGGGCTTTATAACAACGAAACTAACAGGAATAGAAAAAATAATATGGTAGCATTTAAAAGAACAAGATGTTTAGTTTAATAAATTAACTTAATTTATTGTAAAAGTATATATTAAGTTGGCTTAAAATTAAGAAACCAGAAAATACTGTTTAATTTTATATCACAGCTTATTTTATGCAGTCACTTGTCATTTATAAATTTTTCGTATTAATTAATGATATTTGCTATTTTTATTATTTGGTATGATAGCCCTTGTTGTCCACAACAGATCTGAGGTAGTTTGGCATTGATGCGACCAGTTTTTAAGTGATAGTTGGCAAAATATTCGCCCACTTCGTTTTCAATATCTCTTTCAGGTGATTTTTGTTTGAAATTTGATGTTTTCGGATTTTATTTTCCAATAAAGACCACACATTTTCAATAACATTAAGGCCTGGCGACTGTGCTGGCGGCGTCATCAATTGTGGGCAGTTGTATATTAGCCTGGTTTGCACAATACCCGCTTTGTGCTTTCGATCGTCATCCTGGTAAAATCGGAAATTCAATTTTATACCCAGAACCTTTGCACTCTGCAACAAATTGTTGTTCAGGATCTGTAGGTACTTAGATTTGTCTATTGCTGTTTTAATAAACGGCAACTTCCCAGTACCAGCAGCTGACATTCAGGCCCAAACCATGACGCTGCCACCGCCATGTTTCACGGTTTGTTTTAAGTTTTTTTTGTTGACTTCGGTATTCGGTTTTCGCCACATATAGCACATACCATCTGAACCGAATAAATTGATATTCGATTTATCTGCAAAAATATTTGAATTCCAGTATTCTGGAGCCTTGGACATATGTTCTTTGTCGTAGTTGAGTCTGCATAATCTGTTTTTGGGGATAATAAACGGCTTGTTTCGTGTTACTCGGCCATGAAAGTTCTTTTTGCGCAAGACACGTCGAATAGTTTTAGCACTACTCTGTTTGCTCAGGTCAGTTTGATCTTCAAAAGCCATTTTCGGAGCTGAGAGTCTCGGATTAGCCTTTATCTTCCGTACAATATGACGCTCGTCGGTTGCATTAAAAATTTTGTTTGGTGCTTTTTTGCTCTTATTGTGCAATCGATTCTTATGAACGAAGCGCTCGTTGATTTTTTGCACTGTAGAGGAATTGCTATTAACCATTTCAGCCATTTTTCACTCCGAGCTGCTGTTTTTAAAATAGTATATAACCAATTCTCGTTGTTGTAGCGTTGTGCGCGCTCCTATTTTAAATAATCATAGAAGCAGACACTTGAAGCAATAAAATCCGACTAAAAAGCTAACACAAAGCAATTATAGAAATATAACGATGGCATAGCTAACGAAAGTACCGTTAGACAGCGCAGCATTATAGTACCGAAACAGAGAGAAGTGACTGCATAAAATAAGCTGCGAGATGAAATTAAGCAGTATTTTCTGTTCTCTTCTTTTTTAAACATCTAAATATATGTATTCACAATTAATGGAAAACCTTTATTTAACTAGACTTTTTGCTCTTTTAAATGACACCATATTATCTTTTGTATTCCTGTTAGTTTCGTTTTTATAAAGCCCTAAAGTTTAAAGTATGCACTGCATAAAATAAGCTGTGAGCCACTGTACGTCTTCACTGTATAAAACTTTCGGTATTATGGCAAGTTTGCGCAAACACAACCAAAACTTAAAATATTTTATAGCAGACATCAGCACAAACCTAAAAACAGCCAAACATACTGTCGAATAGAGTGCGCAAACACTTGTTTGCGCAGACAATCTGTGTAGTCTATTTGGCACTTTATGCAAACGTATTGGAGCGTGTTGTAGCGCTACACAAAATTGCTGTATGACCAATGCGTATAAGTAGTTAACGAAATCGTAACAAAACGTGACAAAACTAAGATTTTTACCAAAATATTAAGATATTAGGACTCAGGCTTAGAACTTTTTATTTTTTAAAATTTTTTATGACTATATAACATATACACATTAAAAATAAATATTTATAAAATTTTTCCCGTCTAGGGGGGGGCAAGTGCCCCCCCTGCACCCCCCTGGGGACGCCTATGTATGAGACTGTTGGCGGTATTGTTAATACGAGTAGTATTGTCGTGGTAGTTTTTAATGATCGTGGGATTTTTTTGGTATTTATTAATTCTGGTGGGAATTTTTTGTTTACCTTTACCATGGGAATTTTGAAGGTATTTACTTTATGTTACTGTGGGAAAAAGGTAATTTTCGCGGGAACTGGCAGCCTCGATCTGATCTGTGAATAGTACAGGATTTTGCAAACGTTGTACATTTTAAATTGACTCGAAAACTAGAAATGACAACTATGGTGGAGTGGCTATACTCCTAAAAAACCACATGAAATCAATCTACACTTGGTGGTAGTCATCACTTTCCAGTCTTTTTTTTTTTCAAAATGTCTGCTGCAAAGGGATTGTTTTTACTTCCAAGCTAAAATCAATGGCCCATTATCATAGTCAAAATAAAAGTCTACTCTAAATTAGCATAAGTATTTTTGACAGTTTTTTAATACAGTGTGTTGTCAAAAAGCTTGCACTACATTTAAAATCGACTTTATTTTGACTATGATAATGGGCCAATGAAACTAATAAAGCTGCTTATTGCAAAAAATCTATCTAACTACAAGGAGCTAATCAACGTTATTAAAGTGGCTAAAATTAACATCTAATTGTAGTTTCCTCATCCATCAACATTATTTTCATCAATCAACATTTTTCTACAATCAACAACTTCATATTATCATTCAACTTTTCTATTCTGCAACTGACTCATTAAGAATTCAAGTTTTTAGTCAATTCTTTTGCTTTAATTGTTTGCTTGAATTGGCATTTAGTATTATTAAAACTTTTTTGTTTGTTCTACTGCAACTACTGGTTAAATGGAATTTCAAGTATTCATAATTGGTGATGGCTTATTTTTCCTAACTTGCATTGGCCAATAAACAAAAATCTAAAAAAAGTCATTATTGCTAAAGGTAAAATGTTCCTTTTATGTTTAGAAAATTAAAAAATCGCAAGTAAAAGTCGACTATCGACTTTTCGACATTTGAAAGTCGATTGCCAAAAGTCGAAAATTATCAATCAAAAGTCGATTTTCGACTTCGACTTGCACATCCCTAGTTGAGAGTTGTTGAAAATTTTATCAAGTGAAAACTAGAATAAAGTTAGAATTGCCATAAGTAGGTGTCTACCCGTACTAATCACATTTAAGCTTGATTCGTGAGTGAATGAAAAAGTATAAACTGTTAAGTTTTCTTTGTTATTAAAGTTAAATCATATTCTCAAACAAAAATTAGTATCCGAACAGAGCGGTTGGATTACAAACAATTGAAATAAATAGTGAACAAGAGTACATATTACCATAGTATTGTTTAATAAAAAACAGAAGTAACTACAATGGATCAAACTGAAGGGCAACGTGAAAATACTGTGGAACAATCCACCAACACTGATGATGTTGGAGATGCTTTTGGAACAGCTAGCGGTCCTGCCGCTGCGAGCAATTCTGCTTCGGGTGGTTTCTCAAATGGCTTCGGAAATAACACCTTCCATAAGTTCACGGCGAAGATGACAACGGAGCGACATGCTGCCGAATACAACATGCGTCATAAAAATCGGGGCCTTGCTCTGATCTTCAACCATGAGCACTTTGAAGTGCCCACACTTAAATCTCGGGCTGGCACCAATGTTGACTGTGAAAACCTATCGAAGATGCTAAAGCAGCTGGACTTTGAAGTGACTGTGTACAAGGATTGCAAACTACGAGAAATGCTGCGATATGTGGAGTGGGCAGCACGTCAAGATCACAGCGACAACGATTGCATTTTAATTGCTATACTTTCTCATGGCGAACTTGGTTATATTTATTCAAAGGACACGCAGTACAAGCTCGATACTGTCTGGAACTTTTTTACAGCACAACATTGCCCCACACTAGCTGGCAAACCCAAGCTGTTCTTTATTCAAGCTTGTCAGGGCGATCGTCTCGATCCAGGCGTCACAATGAAACGTGCGCAAACCGAAACGGACGGTGAGTCATCAATGAGCTATAAAATTCCAGTGCATGCAGACTTTCTTATCGCATACTCAACCGTTCCTGGCTTCTATTCGTGGCGAAATACTACTCGTGGTTCCTGGTTCATGCAGTCGTTATGCGCCGAGTTTCAAGAAAACGCCAAACGCTACGATATTCTCACGTTGCTCACGTTTGTCTGTCAACGTGTTGCAGTTGACTTTGAATCGTGCACACCGGACTGTCCCGATATGCATCAACAGAAACAAATTCCATGCATTACTACTATGTTAACGCGTATTTTGCGATTCAATGACAAGCGTCTGATTGCAGGCGAACGCATTGTTTAATGAGTCTATATGTGGAGTCAAGCTGCCGCCCAATTTTTCATAAAAAAGATAAATTCTTATACATATATATCTTGCATAGCTCTTCTACTGCTTGCCCCCAAATTTTTTAATGTATGTATGTACTTCAAAAAATAGTTTTATATTTAATAGAAATTTATATGAAAATGACAAGTATTTTAAATTTTTTATAATTAGATTTTAAGCTGAAGATTAACAAACTTGTAATACGCATTTTGTATTTTTATAAATTCCTTAACTAAATGTGGAGTCAAGCTACCGCTCAATTTTTAATTAAAAAGATAAAAACATACACATCTTGCATTGCTCTTCTACTACATGTTACCAAATTTTTTAGTGTATGTACTTCAAAATATAGTTTTATATTTAATTCAATTTATATGAAAATGGTAATTGTTTTTGATTTTTTTTTATAACAAGATTGTAAGCTAAAAAATTAACAAACTTGCAATGCGTATTTTGTATTTTTATAAATTCCTTAAATAAACTATCAATTAACTTTAATTCCAAATAAGTACTTTTTTAATAAATCAAGTGCATCGGAAACTTATTCAATGTACTGTCGATTCAAGTTTGATGTGTTTTCAGTTGTTCGACCTTAAACTGCCTTATATTGCAGGTTGACCAAAAATGAGTTAGTGTTATATACAATTTTATTATCGGTGTGAAAGACTCGATGTTATTTTTAATCTCACAGTCCCTTATGTATTCACATCTACAATTGAAGACATGAGTGGATGAAGGTGATATGTCGCATTTTCGGATTTTCGCTGTTCTATACGTTTTTAAACCTTAAAGCAACCATGTTAGTGGCTACTTTAGAAAATAACTTCTTCACAAAGTTTGATTTAGTATAGATTTCAGTACGAATGCGATACTTTGAACTCAATTTCTTCGAAATTAGAATTTTGCGAAATATCACCTTCATCCACTCGTGTCTTCAATTGTAAACGGAATAAAACGTGTTATTACGTGTTGACAGCCATAACTTTATTTATTGCAAAAATATACAAAATATGCGTACATGTAAGTCGAATTGACACTTTTGAACGGTTAACTACACAAAATTCTTCTAAAAAATTCTTTTTCAATAATATTTAGTGTATAAATGCAGGGTAGGTAAAAATAAAATATTTAGGGCTTTAAGGTATTTGTACAATTAAACGTGGCCACCTTCCTTCAATTTGCCAATCAATGCATCAACATCGGGCACTATAACTCCAGCTTGGCGTACTGGAGGTTCTTCCACAGAAACAATTTCAATCCTCGGTGTCGTATCCACTTCCAAGTCCTTTGGCGTTATTTTCTTCAATGGTTTCTTTTTGGCTTTCATGATATTAGGTAGAGTGGCATACCGAGGGGTATTCAAACGTAAATCAGCGCTGAGCACTGCCGGCAACTTGGTTGCGATAGTTTCCAAGCCACCGTCAACTTCACGAGTGATTGTAAGACCAGCATCGGTTTTTTCTACTTTCGAACAGAAGGTACCCTGTGGCCAGTCCAGTACAGCGGCCGTCATTTGTGCAGTTTGATTGCTGTCGTCATCAATGGCCTGCTTGCCAACAATAACCAAATCGGCTTTTTCTTCTAAAGCTAATTTAGCTAAAATTTTAGAGATATGTATAGGTTGAAGTAATTCATAATCTTTGCCAGAGACTTCAACGTGTACGCCACGATCAGCACCCATTGCTAGTGCGGTACGTATTACCTCCTGCGCTTGAGTAGGTCCAACAGAAACTGCAATTACTTCAGTTGCAATCTTTTTTTCCTTCAATTTCACAGCTTCTTCGATGGCAATTTCATCAAATGGGTTCATCGAGTGCTTTACACCCTCGGTCACAACACAGGTTTTGTCTGGCTTGACACGAACCTAAGGGCATCAAAATACTGATTATGCAAAACCCAACGAATAAGAAATTCGCAGCCACAACCTGTTGACTGCAGAATACGAGTCGTAGGAGGACCTACCTTAACTGCATAATCAATAACACGCTTTACTCCAACCAGTACACGCGCCATTTCAATAATTTGATCTAAAGGTTTAAACTATATCATTAAATTAAATAACGCGAAACTGGAAAATTTATCTTACATATGGTATCGGATGAAACCAGTACAAATTGACAGGTCCAAAGGTTGGCTTTGAAATGTTGCCAGCTGAAGTTAAAAAGCTTGGTAAATTATGATTATAAGCAGGGCTGCCACTCACAGAAATTTAAGCTACCAACATCATCTAAAAAATCTACCAAATTGAACAAAAAACTACTGAAGCAAAATAAAGCTTTAACGCTCTTTTCCAAGTACTCTAAAAATGTCTGTTAAACAATCAAAGATAAATACATATTTTTTTATAAGCCCGAAAGATTATTAATATTAATTTAATTTATAATAATTAAAATTCTCATATATTAGGTGTAGCAGTTGCTTAGCTGTTGGAGTTTCAGTTATCTATTTCTTGTAGGGTAACGTGTCTAGCTGGGTTGTTATGCCGGGTTATGGAGTTGAATTTGGTGAAAATGCAGCAGCGACATGACAACGTTGCTGTCGCCGGTAAAGAATTATTTCTAATTTGAAGAGTGACAACAGCGCAAGTATAAGGATTTGTGGATGCGTGAATGAAACAATTGCATGATTTTTCCAGCTTGTTGACTCTTTCTTCATGTCGAGTAGTCGTAATGTCGTGTAGTCTTGAATGTGTTCAGAGCATCAAATTCTTTTAACATGTTTTCCTTATGGAGGTAAATGTGGTGAAAATATTGCAACGACAATGCGTGATTGCAACAAAGTCTCTGTCGTCGGCTTAGAATTGTTTCTAATTTGACGTGCGATATATAAGGGTTTGTGTATGCGCGAATGAAACAATCTCATGATATTTGCAGATTGTTGACTCTTTCTTCATGTCGTTTCGTAATGTTACAGTCGTCAATGTGTCCAAGCTATGATTTCAAGTCTTCATCAATGTAGAAGGGGTCTTACAATTTTTGATAATCATATTCACTTCACATATGTAAAATATTCTTGCGACAGTAAAAATTTAAGCATCCAAGTGAAAAATGGCCAATTAACAGAGGTCCTTATTAGTTTAGTTTCAATAAAAAATTACAACTACGTTTACTGAAATAGTAATAATTACTTTAATCCTAATCATTGTTTTTTAACTTTAATTAATTTGTCATGCCGTTTGTAACGCTGATACTGAGGCGTGACAGGTATAGAAAAGAATATACAGCTGTGTGAAAAAAATAGTAGTGTTCTTATAAAAAAATTGTCGGTCTGTTTTAAAAATCGCAGCGATTGCTTGGTAAAAGGGGATATTAGCTTCTACACACTTAACATTTTGGTAGTATTTTACATTTAGCTAAAATGGGCTTTTTTTAAATTTTTGAAAGTAGTTATACGCATGTGTAATGTGGAGATGAAAGAAGGAAGAACCGGAGGAATTTGCGCAATTTTTTATATATATTTTTAATTTTTTGATATATTTTTTGATATATTTAATATTTTTATATATATTTTGAGATATCAACTAAAGATATCTACATTTTTACAGACAGTCAAGCAGCGATTAAATCCCTTGCAGGTGTGTTCCTAACATCACCAACAGCCCTTAAATGTCGCTCGTCTCTTAATGAGATGGCTGATAAGTTCGACATTCATCTGGTCTGGGTACCAGGGCATAGGGACATTCCGGGAAATTGTAGAGCTGATGAGCTCGCTAGGCATGGTACAGCGGCAAGGTTTCTGCCGGACATGGAAAAATTAGGCATGCCACTTGCATCTTGCAAGCGGACTCTAAGGTAACATGCCACAGAACTGGCTAATTTCAGGTGGAATCGTAGCACAACCTCTAACTTAACTAGACAGTTGTGGCCTAGTTTTACTGAAAAACGAACGATTAAGCTCACTCAAATGGCGAGGAAAGATCTCTCCACTTTGATAGGCGTTATAACAGGACATTGTATTATAGGTAGGCATGCCCTTAGACGTGGCGACCGTGGGTAGTGGGTAGAGTGCGTGGCCCCTAAGCTAAGGAACCGGGGTAGCCCGGGTTCAATTCCAGCTCAGACAGAAATTTTTTGCAATTGAAATAATTTTTCTGTTCGGTCGTCACCTCTCTGCAGACAATGGCAAACCTCAGAGAGTAAAAATTGCCATGTAAAGCTTCTTGAGAACATAAGCCGTTCGGAGTTGGCATAAAACACGTAGGTCCAGTTCTCGGTAATTTTTGATCAAACATTTAATAACACGCACAACACAATTGATCAATAGAAGCTAGGTCAAAGTCCTTCCAAGGGCTGAAACGGCCAGTTTATTTTTTTTTGCCCTTAGAATGGAGGTTCATGCGAATGAATTCTTCAGGAGTTGCAGGGATAAGGAAGAGGAGTCGGTATCGCATCTCTTCTGTTCATGTCCCGCTTTAGACCGCAGAAGACAGAAGCATCTAGGAAGCCGCTTTTATGATGGTCTTAGATATCTTGAGTAGGTAGACGTTAAGCGTCTACGGCTTTTCATTATTAGTTCAGGGTGGTTTCACGACAGTACATAGGAGAGAAGGAGTAGATCTCCTGTAGTACCACAACGGACCAAATATCTGGTTTATGTGGGCCGGTCTTTGACCGGCCGCCACTTAATCTAACATAACCTAACTTTGGACCCCTATAACTTACAAACTAGATTATCAAACAAGCAGTCTTTTATTCCCAATAAGATGAGAAACATTTAACCAAAAGATCATTTATGGTTTAATGAACCTTGCAGGATTGCAGTCATGTCTACAGAGGAAGCCTTTCAGAATTGGTTTTCACAGAAGAATACTGATAACAAACGACTTCGCATCGAGGCAAGGAATCACTGTAATACAATTCGAAAAAAGTTTCTTCTCCGCACTAAAGTGATCGAAAATTGTTAGACATTTGTTAAAATAGTAAAGAATCAGACATTTTCATCGACTCCAACTATTTTAAAAGATGACCAAATCTTTACTGACTCAGCTGATATCGCGAACCTATTGGCTGGATTGTTAGCACAAAACTCCATTCTCTCGGATAGTAATCATTCACTGCCCTTTGTTGATTTCTGCAATACAAGAAATTTGCTTTTGAACGAGAGCAGTTAAGAGGCTCCTCACAAACAGGCAAAACATTTCAGAATTAGCAAATTAAACCTTATTTAGCATGAACTGTGAATTGCATAAACTATTACGATTACAGTAATCATAATTTTTTAAAGATAAAGTTTACTATAGTCATATTAATAAAATTTTGATTTACAGTAATCGTAATTGCAATTTTTCATTGATAACGATTGCAGTAATTGTAATCAATAAATTCTTCTATTATAATTACAGTAATCGCAATTATGAGTATGCATACCGGATACAATAATCATTATAGTACTTGTTTAAATTACAATTGCAGTCATCGTAATCGTTATTTTTATAGATTACGTTTGCTGCAATTGTAATCGGAAAGTAATTGTAATCACTGTTATCTCTACAATTCTGAAAAAAAGGATTCATGAAAAAATAACAAATGAATCCAAATGTATCCACTTCGGGAAAAAAGTATACACATATCAAATTCCAAAAATCAATAAAATATTACTTTTTTTTAACACAAAAATAAAATTTTAAATTTTTTAAATAATGAAACCCAATTATTTAAGCCTTAGGCGTTGACCAAGTGTGGAAAAGGCCTTAGTTAGAATTTTATTTCAGTGTCGATACGCAATAGCAGCTTAAAGGCTTGACTATAATAGCCACATGCTGGCATATAGCATGTTCTCACGACACCTCGAATTACTTAATTCGGCTCTCATTCGTAATTCGAGGCTCAATTATGTTCCGAATTAAGTAATTCGCCATACAATATTTGACAACCTGAATTACCTCATTCGAAGGTAAAGGCTTGATTACCCAAGCGTAAGGTAACGTAGCGTGACGTTGCCAATTGTCAAGCTAAAATCTGTTTAATGATAAATGTGTACAAGTCGTTACCGAAATCGTAACGTGGCGTGACGCAGCGTAGAAGTCTGTATAAAATAGATTTCTACGCAACTTTACGATTTTTGATAGTTCGACAGCTGTGGGAAAAGCGAAAAATGTTGTTTAAATTCACATTATTGTAAATTTTAATACTATATAAGAAAGGATGCAGCCTTTTATTGACGAGGAGAAGTAAATAAGCTTACTAGAATAAAATGAGTGCCCTGCACTAGGGCGTCTGCACTACGTTGGATTACGATTTCGGTAATCGCTTATCCTCGAGGCAACGTCGCACTACGCTACATCCCGCTGCGCCACCTCACGTTACGCTTGGGTAATCAAGCCTTAATTCAGTTTGAATTACCATCCGAATGACGTAAAAATCGGTTTCATCTCTAATTTTGATCGAAAATTAATCGAAAACTGCACTTCTATTGAAAAATAAAGAAAAACAAAACAAATAGATGTCAGCAGTCAATAAAGAAAAACAAAACAAATAGATGTCAGCAGTCAAAGTGAGTTTTTTGTTTTAAAATTAATTTAATTAATAAATAAACATTTTACAGCACCCTGCAACCCCTGTTTCTGCAACTCCGCCATCATTTTCACCAGTATATGGATGGATCATTCTTCTCCAAATCCAGGTCGGTCGCAACATCATCCACGGCTCCGATGTAGTCGAGTCTGCTTACCAACAAGGAAATTGGTTTGTGGTTCACTGAAAGGGAGCTCACCGGCTAGACTCCAGCGGTCGTGAAATGGGTGTACAAATAAAATCATCATTGCATCAGAGCAGTGCATCTCAGTGCTGCACAGTTGGTAGAATTTGCATTTGTCTTCTTTTGTGATAAGCAGAAGGATGTAAAGTTATCTCTTTTAAATAGTCCGCCTTCGGGTGCTGCTTAGGGACTACAATCCTCAGTAAGTCCAACACCAGGTACGCTGTCTACAGTTCTTCTGGATATAAGAATCTTTTTAAAAGGTGGACCGTCAAGTGTGTATAATACGTAAAATGTAATATATTCAAAAGTAATGCATGCATTTTTATAGTAAATTTACACTAAAATTTGAAGTTATCGTAAATTTTATCTCTTACGCCAAACGAGAAAGACAATTTTTGTATTCATATTTAGGCTAAGGAGGCCCAAAAACATTTAATACAAAAAAAGAAAAATATTCGGGTCCGGGCCATAAAGTAAATTATGCAAATAAAATGAACAAAGAACAGCTGTCAAACCGAATTACGATTGCTTCGTGAGAACGGGGTAAATCGCAATCGTATTTCACAGACCGAATTACTGGAATTACTTAATTCAGAGTGTCGTGAGAACATGCTAATACGCTAATGCCGAAAGTTAAACGAAAAGCTAGCAGGCTGTTGTCAATAAAAAAATGTCCACAATTGACATATACTGACTTTGAGAAGTTCCACAAAATAGTTTGTTTTTATTTGTGCTTATTTGTGAGATTTTCTTCAAAATTAATATGCAAAATAGTATAACAAAATGTAATTAAGAAAATAAACAAGTGCACTCGTTGCTGTTTGGCTTTCAATAAATCAATAAGCAATTGTTTGACATTTTCCTTTGCTGTGAGTGGTTTGAATCGCTCTACAAAAAGCCAATGAAAATCAACGAAGCTTAACAAAACTGGCAATTTCAATTATGTGTATGCTCATATATTTACATGGGCCACTTTCATTTTGGCAGATCCATCTGCCAGCATATGGCTATTATGTTAAAATAAAACTTGCTTTAAAGTTTTCGATCGCAATAGAAGTTATGTGATTCTTAGAATTGCTTAGATTATGGCAGAAACTCCAGATTTGGATCAAATTGGCTTGGATTTATCACAAATTTTTAAAGTTCTTTGTAAAGAGATTGCTTTATTGCATTTTTTTTTATAAGAAAATATTGCTCCAAAATATCTCAATGTTTATTCTCTTAACGTTTTTGGAGAATTGAAGGAATTTTTTAAAACAAAAACATATATTCATATTAAAAAATATTTTTTAAATAAAGTATCTAAATTTATACTAAGATTTAAAAAAAGTAAACATCAATTTTGAAGGAAAAAAGTATTCAATGAACCCCATTTTGACGTACTTTCGTACTTTGAAACCAAACGGCAGCACTGATTGTAATCGCGAAAAGCCCAGCTCTGATTGATTCAACCATAAATTAATTCAACCGATCATAAAACGAGATAAACACAACTAAGTTGGAAATATATTCTTACAATGGCACAAGCGTTCTTTGGACAATTCATTCATACAAAGTCTCTAAATGATTTGGAAATAATCGTAAGCGGATTTCTTGTTGTAGACGAAAGTGGAAAAGTCAGTTTTTCAAAGATTTTATTGCGCAAAGATAATAGTGTTGTGATTTTTTTATTGTCATTTGATACTGATTAGATTGCAGGAGTGGGCAATGAATTTGATGAATGGCGGGTACAAAATCCTAAATTGCTGATTTCAAAAGAAGTTCGTTTGACTAGTGATCAATTTATAATGCCTGGCTTGGTTGATTGTCACATTCATGCACCACAAGTGGCTCAGATTGGTTTGGGCTTAGATTTGGCACTGTTAGACTGGCTCAACACCTACACATTTCCGTTGGAAGCAAAATTTGCCGATCAAAAATTTGCTGCCCAAGTTTATACCAAAGTTGTGGTAGGTTGAAATGAAATTTGTCCCTCAAAGTACAATATATATTTATAAAATAACAAATAACGTTGCAAATGCATTTTTGCAAGGGTACATTTTTTAATATTATGATGTTGCAAATGATTTAAAACAGACGTTTTTTCTGTTGTTTCGAATTTCTTCCTCCTTTAATTTTTTGTTGTTAATTTTCCCTTTTAATTTCCTTTTTTTTAAATCTTCCTCTATTTCTTTATCAACTGTATACCTTATTTAACATTTGGCAGGCCACAACAATCCGTTGTGGTACTACATTAGCGTCATACTTTGGTACTAACAATAAAGATAGTACCGTGATACTGGCTAAAGAAGCTTTGCGACAAGGACAACGGGCCCTGGTTGGCAAAGTATGCTCAGACTGCAACTGCCCCGACTTTTATGTGTGAGTATAGACTTGAGGTAATTACCTGAAATATAAAGTAGTTATATTAAAAGCAGATTCGCAAATTACGTTGTAAACGTCAGTTCTTAGCAGACAACCGTTACTACCACTTTACTCCAGCAGCAAATCAGCTAAATTTATGCACCTTATCAAAATGCTATATAAAAGCGCAAGTCAGTATCGTTGTGTGTTACAAGCAAAATATAACGAACAGAATTTTTAAAAGTAGTTAATAAGAGAAGCAGTAGCAAAGCCTAAAGATGTTAGAAATAAAAGGTTGAAGAAAGTGGGAAATCATATTTAACAAGAAAAAAATAGGAGTATACCTTCTCAAAGTACTCTAGAGCAGGTAATGCGAAAATAGTTAAAGTACACAATAGGGTTATTCACATTGACTTGGGTCGATTGGAAAATGCTTTTTGTAAAGTACCCATCCACCAATCTACTCTAGCTGACTCCCTGACTTGTTTGGGTAGATTGATTTCTTGCCAAATTGAGTAATTTTTTCATGTGTTATTACCTTTTGCACCACCTTTTGCAGGCAATAATTGACGTAAGTGTTATGTATATATTTAATAATTAATATGCCATAAGAAAGGTATTGACGTTTTATGTAATTAGTTCTTAAGTTAGTCTATAAGAAACCATTGCACAATAAACAGATACTCAGAAAAACCTATTGAAGTAAAACATTTTAGTGGCGACGAGGATGGGATGGCTTACGTGATAGAGTAGACCATGAATTGGATCGATTATTAGAAAAGAAAATACTAATTCCTGTAAAATATAGCGAATGGACTTAGCCAGTTCCAGTAGAAAAGAAAGATGGATCAATTAGGATATGCATTGACTGTAAGGTTACTGTAAATCGCTACATTCAAACTGATCACTATCGAATTCCAAGAACGGATGACATTTTGAGTAGTTTTCCCAAATATAATTGCTTTTGTGTTTTAGATTTAGCTGGAGCTTTTCAGCAGATAGCCTTATCTCAGGTATCACAAAAATTTATGACTATCATTACTCATAGGGGGTTGTTTCAGTTTACCCGTCTGCCTTTTGGAGTAGTCAGCTCCAGCAACCTTTCAATTAACAACAGATAGTATTTTGCGAGGATTAAAATCTGTTAAATGCTACATAGATAATATAATTATCGTTGGTCAAAACTATGAAGACGGTTTTGAAAAGCTAATAAAGGTTCTTGAAAGGTTTGAAGAATATAATGTTAAAGTTCGATTAGAAAAATATAAATTTTTTTGAGTCATCCGTTGAGTATCTTGGTCACGAAATCTCAGGTGATGGAATACGTAAAGGCACCTACCCCAAAATACTTGACGTCTTTGAAAGCATACATTGGGCACCTTAACTTTTATAATAAGTTTATACAAAACTTGTCTTCGCGTTTGGCTCCTTTATATTGTCTTCTTAGAAAGAATGCAGAGTTTTCATGGGACGAGAAGTGTGAAGAGACCTTTCAAGACAGTAAAAAGTGCCTTTTTGAAAATAGTTTGCTAATGAGGATAAAGAACTAGGTGTTGTGTGTGATGCTAGTTCATATGGCGTCGAAGCAGTTTTGTTTCATTTAGAGGAAAATTGTGAAGAAAGGTCTATTATGTTTGAATCAAGCTCCTTATCAGAAGCTGAGAAGCGTTATTCTCAGATAGAGCGTGAAGCTTTGGCTGTTATTTTTGCTATTAAACGCTTTCATAAATATTTGTATGGAAAGAAATTTAAAATTTTTAGTGATCACAAGCCTCTCGAGGTAATTTTTGGTACAAAAAGCACGAACTCAACTGCAGCAAGATTGCAGCGTTGGGCGTTGACTTTATCACAATATGATTATCAAATATCGTATAGGAAGGGTTCAGAAATAGGAAATGCTGATGCCCTTTCCAGATTACCATTGGATGAACAAACCAACGTTTCTAGTAACCTTAGTAATTTTTTCAACAACTGGTGATTTGTCTATTAAAAAAGAGGATGTCGCACGAGAGACATTAAATGATCCATATTTATCAAAAGTTTTGAAATATATGAATAGTAACTGGCCTGATTCTTTCTCTAATAAAATTTTGCATAAGTTTTATAACAAAAGGTTGTCACTAACCCGAAAAACAATTTCGTATTTTGTGTCAATAAAGTACCTAGTATATGTCCGGCGCCCGTGTCGGTAAATGTCCAACCTCTGCACCGAAAGAAGTGCTATTTCTAGAACACCTTGCAGGCACAATGGAAAGGCAGGCACAATGTACGGACGAAGACCGATTCGGGCACTTGTCAGTTTATTGTGTCGCTATAGTCGCTCGTTTTTGAACACTTTATTGACATAATACAGACTTACTACGGTACTATTTCAGGTAACTTTCAAGGTACTTGTTGGGTATGTTTCGGGTACATTATAGTTAAGACTCAGGCCAGTTTTGGTACACATCAGCTACTTTATTGACTTTTTAAATACTTTACTGCTACTTTATAAATTTTTTTCATGGGGTCCTGTTCGCTGAAGCTCGCTTGCATTCGGCTTAATATTAATGTGCGATTAATTTTTTTTTATAAACCTTGCAGTTTTTTGTTACTACTCGTAGCTTTTAAAAATAAAATTGAGTCCGATACTCTGGACTTTTGTGCCTGAGTAGTTTGGTACTGACACAAATTGTTTCTCGGGTAGCAGTTGCGGAAGGATGTATAATGCAAGAAATTCGAGTAGTTGTCCCTGATAGTTTTAAAGAGTATGTGCTTACTTGTTTGCACGAAGGACATATGGGTATCGTATGGGAAAGTAATTGCAAGGGGTTCTGTTTGGTGGGTAAACATTGATCGAGAAGTAGAAAATTTTGCAATAAGCTGCGAGGTATGTCAGCAAATGGAGAAATAAGGAGGTTTGATAGGTCTTTCAAGCTGGCCAAACACGACGTTTCCATTTGAACGAGTTCATGTCGATTTTTTATTTTCAAGAAATGACTTTTTTATTATTTTTGATACGTTTTCCAAGTGGATAGATGTAGTTATTATGAAAAAGATTGCCGCTTCTGAAGTTATTTAGCATTAAGCATTTAGAAAATGCTTCTCTATTTTTGGCTTCCCCAAGGAAATTATATCTGATAATAGTCCGCCTTTTGGCTCGGTAGAGTTATCCAAGTTTTGTTTAGCTAATGACATAAAATTTTTAAAAACACCACCATATCATCCAGAGTCCAATGGTAGTGTAGAGCGTGCAGTGCAAACTGTAAAATCGTCTTCAAAAAGTTTTTATTGGACTCTAAACTGAAGCCATTGCTAATCAAATCAAAGTTAGATAACTTATTATTTAGGTATAGGTATTCACCAAATACCTGTGATAATTTATCACCAGCATCAAAGATTTTTTGAAACCAAAAACTATCGAAGTTGTGACGGATATAACGGCGGTTAAACCTAAGATCAGCCAGCCTTTTAAAGCACCTAAAAACCAAAACAATACGTTCTTTAAAATAAATGATGATGTTTGGTATCGAACCACAAACAGCAATGAGGTAAAATGGAAAGCTGCTAAGATTTTCAAAGTATTATCAAAATAAGTTTATATAATAAAAATTGGAAATGAATTTTTATCTTTTTAAATTGTAAAGCTCATAGAGTAAAAAGAGTAGTAACTTACGATGCTATGAAAATCCCAAATATAACCATAGGTAAAGACTTTTCTTTTTGCCCTAAAACAAATATCACAAGAAGGGGAGAAACGAAAACGTAAATGATTCAAGCGATGACAATTTTTCAAACCAACCTCAAAAAAATCAACTGTAACTTTTACTGCAACGTTTTGGAGTAAAACATTTTACTAAGGACATCAAATTTGCAATATTTATTGCCATGGCTATCTCAAAAAAAAAAAAAAAAAATTGCCACAACTCCTATTACCCCCCTCAAATCAATAAATTTTAATTGAATTGATGAGTAGCGTTATAAAAATACTATATTTCAGACGAATTTTGTTGTATTGGACTAAAACTTTTTGATTTAGTTTGTGTGGTTACTATCCGCAACTAAAACGAAAATAGGTGTGTTCAAACTATAAAAACGCTTACTTTTCAGAAATTATTATAATTTCTTTTTATTAGAAACTATTATAATTTCTGAGTTGTGCATGTTTTTATAATGAAAGTTGGTTTGTATGTGCTATGAGACCAAGTGGTGGTTATTATATATATAAATAATGCCACGCCTACTTTTAACGTCATTTTATATACATAAAATCATTCGTGCGGTGTTCTTAAGATCTCAGGAACGGTAACACCTAAGGCCACCAAATTTACAAAATCTGTTAGGGGCGTCCATTAATTACGTGAGGCATTTAGGGTCCCATGGGGTTAAGCAGAATCTCACTAACTCTCACGTGGAGAAGAGGGGGATTTCGCAAAAATGACGTAATTTTTTATCAGCTAGAAACAGTGTAGAATTATGAGATAACTGGTTAAATTGAGTAAAACGTGTTTCTCTACTAAAATATGACTAAATTTTACACTAGAATATTTTTCGCGGTTATGCGAGTGCAACAAATTGGCATAGTAGCTCATCGATTATTTTACCACCATGTAGCTGAACACGCGATTCGACGAGCGCTGCGACGAAGTCTACTTGTTTACGTCCGTAAATGTTTAGTTTAGTGGTCGGCACACATGAAGCACATCCCAGTAAGTACATTCATGCATACAGCATTGATGATATAGGCATACGTTTGACGTTTGTATGCATGCCAGCAAGCTCATTTCCATTTTACATGGCGATGTCAAACAAGAGCATGTGTACTGTGTACCCGCACAATTACTATTGCTGTATGCATGGGGAATTTAGTACTCTATGCATTCATTGTATTTAATACTGCATGCATACATTACCATTAATACTGTATGCATACATTTGCATTAATATTGTAAGAAAAACATTGCTGTTGTCATTAATTAATCATTTTATTTATTTCAGTTTTTAAAGTTGTTATATTCTGTTATATTAATTTATATATTTTGTTAATAAATTATGTACAACTGCACTCCTTAAAGTTTAAATGCACAATGGGAGTTCATATTTTTTAAGCAAGACTATTATGCATGCAAGGTTCATGTCTTAGTACTGCATGCATATTTTAGTATGCACGCTACTATGTACAAACAACACGCATACTCAGCGAATTTGCATAATTGTTGGTTTTTTTAATGACCATACATGCCTTGTCCATGCTTCTGCCTGCATACAGCATGCAGGTTTCCTGTATGCATGCTACTCTGGACATACTGGGTAAGGCGCCTCACGAAAAAAGTTGTTCGGCACAAATGCTCAATACAATCCATGGTTCATGTTATAATGATTCCCCAAATATTTCGACTCTAGCGATAGCCATCTGTGAGCTGGAATGATTCGAAATATTGGCTTGTGTAATTGTTGTAAAAAATAAATTGTCAGAAATTATAGCCGGAAAAAAGGTCTTCC
Organism: Dichetophora obliterata; assembly: GCA_963920525.1. Lineage (NCBI taxonomy): Eukaryota > Metazoa > Arthropoda > Insecta > Diptera > Sciomyzidae > Dichetophora > Dichetophora obliterata. The sequence continues at coordinate 234,234,249 of OY986435.1, read as the reverse complement.
AATTTGCATCAAAAAATTAAAATTTTAGCATTCGGATTAAAAATCATGCTTTTGTCATGCATTTTTTTCAAATTTATTTTCACTAAAATTAAAAAAACTTAATTATTTTTCATGCGATCCTCCCTTTCAAGATATCGTTGGAAAGGTTTTGAGTGCTCGCATTGATTCCTAGTCAGAATTGCTTAATTTGATATATATGAAAAGTAAAATATTATTTATAAAATAAACACCTACTGAAAAAATATCGTAAGAAATTAAAAAAAAAATATAAAAGTAATGAAGTTATTTGAATTTTGAAAATTTTTGTATGGAAATAAAATAAAAAATATCAAAAATATGCATGAAAAATAGCGTTTTTTAACATTTACAATTTTTGATGCAGATTGGAAGATCTTTTTCCGGCCTGACAATGAAATTTTTTGCAACTATTACACCAGCCAATATGGTTACAAAATAACTCGATTTTTAGAGGTTATTTCAAACCATTCCAGCTCACGGATGGCTATCGCTAGAGTCGAAATATTTGTGGAATCATTATAACATAAACCAAGGATTGTATTGAGCATTTGTGTCCAACAACATTATTTTTCTATGGAGCGTGAGGCGCCTTAATACTGGGGCCACCTCCACACCCTATCACGCAGATTGATGGGCATCTGACTATCCCACATCCTGGTGAGCATGACGGAAAGTTATTTGCTCCTTTTTCGATACGCCACTACTTACCGATTCAACCTTTACATGCCTTCATGGACTTGCCCTATGACCTCTATTGCCTCAATGTACGTAGTGATCTAGAAAAAAGATGCTGCAATACATGCGATATTAACTTTTCATCCATCACAAGAGTTGCAGAGCATCGGCGCGCAGTCCACCGTGCACCAGCGCGCAAAGTGGACCTTCACGGATTATCACACGTCGAGCTAATGAGCTTCTGTGTGCAAACGATAACGGTGGCTAAAAGGAGCAGATGATTTTACCAAAAATTACATGGACATGCTGATTTCAGTAGTCACTCTCGAGACCGCACATGAGTCCCCATGGACTGAATTAGAATGAATATTCCTTCACCAAATTAGAAGTTCTCATTTTAAATGACTTACTTTTACTTAATAAGTATTTTATTGTTCGATTTTTTTCATTGTCATTTTAAACTACGATCTCAGTTGTCTTAAATTATAGTCTCAACTAGTCCTAAATAAAAAGAATGAAATAAGTTATGATGAGTTTTTTTAGTAAATCCAACACAATGAAGCATTGATTAACATATTTACACTAAAACATGCTTTTTGAAAAATCTCACGTGAGATTAGGGTGAGGTGGTCGAGCCAAATCTCACGATATCTCACCAGGGGGAGAGGGGAGTAAAAAATCGCAAAAATCACCTCACGTAATTAATGGACGCCCCCTTATTAAGGTTAATCAGGAGTGTTGTGGAAACCGACAGTTGCTACAATCGGTTTTGAAATCGATATATATTTAAATTTGGTGGCATAAAAACCAATTATGTAGTTAGAAAGTGATTTCAGTTTCAAAATTGGTTTTGTGTCGGTATTAGGTGTTACTGAAGCCGATTTATCGATTTGGTTGTCGGTTTTAAGGTATGACCTGCGGTTCAAGCCCACAAAAATAACTGTTTCTTAAAATTACTGTGTCTCAGTCGTTTAACTCAATTTATCAACTTTTTTACGTGAAATAGACGTAATTTTCGAATTTAACTTTTTTATGTCTCGTTGTTTTTATCTCCCCCCCTCCCAGAGCGATAAAAATGGGTACGTAAAAATGAGAAGGCAAACGGGGTGCCGTTTTATTGATAACCAGATGTGGTATCGAAATTCTGCGGTGGCATTTTGTTGGTAATCACGTCAAGCAAGTCCTGAACTAGGATATTTCTTAAATATAAAAAATTGACAAAATGGCGGGATTTTTTAAAAAAAGTTAAAAAATTAGCTGTTTTTTGGGTTTTTGCCCCACCCCTCCTCCGGTAGTAGAGTTAGCCCAATTATCCTAGTTCAGGACATGCTTGACGTGATTACCTACAAAACTCCACCCATTTTGACGTGATTACCTACAAAATTTAAATTTTTAAATTTAATTGAAACACTGCTTGTCAAAAACAACATTAAACCACGTTCGCATAGTACGTATTATACGTACTGTATACACCACGTTTTTGTACCGTAAGCTGCGCTTGTTTAATCCTTTACAATTTTGTTATTACGCTGCTGTAAACTTACCGAACATACGCTGTTTAAATCGCCAATACGGCGTTCATTGAATACCACTATTATATATGAGCACCTTGTGTAAGATGTATAAAAAGAGACATGTTAAGAGTCCATCGCTCCTCGTCTGACCTCTCAATGTCGTCACAATATTTTTCAATTTATTTTTAAAGTTGAAGTGTTCGATTTTTGTTGTGCCGATATTTCTGTGGTCACAAGGAATAACGACTAAACTCAAAGTATCGTAAAAAAACGATATTTTAAATGCACGAACTACGACCCATTTTTTTGAAATATATAAACCGTTACAAACAAAATATGTGCAGACATACGTGATGATCAATTCTGAGCAAAAAATGGATATACTGCATACTTCCAAAAATTGGCAATAAAGTAAATTTCAAATCGCTTTTTTACGATATTTTGAGTTTAGTCATTATTCCTTGTGACCACAGATTTATTGAATTTTTACAGCCATTTAATTTTCATTTCCAACAAGAAAATTAAAATTATTGTACTTTTCTTTGGCTTAAAAAAAAATTGTGTTTCTATAAATTTTAATTAAATAATATTTCATTAATGACATTTGCTTTTTCACAGAGGTTAATTCGGAGTACAAATTACCAATTTTTACGCATTTTTTGACTCACCGTTGTTAGTGGAAGTAACTTGAATTGATGTAGATATAAAAAAGCAAAATTTGAAGAATATCCAGTAAAAATTATATTGAAAAATGTCAAGAAATAACAAAATGGCGGCCGTTTTTCGGAAGCACTTCCAAAAAAATAGTTTTGCGGTGAACAGCATAGCCCATCAAAGGATCAACTGAAATCAAAAAATTTAGATTTTTAGAAGCTTATAAGATTCCCGAGGTAACGCTGTCGAGCTTTTTTTAATTTTTTTTTAGATTTTTGGCAGCATTTGAAAGTCAAAAAAATCGATTTTTGACAAAAACCACTCGGGTCGAGACATCGTAGAGGTCTGGTCATTGTAGGTCCGGTTAAACATTCAATAACTGCATACTTAGTTTTTTAAATATATCCTCATAATCAGGATTTGTGGTACAAAAACCGATTTTTGGTAGGTGCATGTATAGTTTGTTATGTAACTCCGTTTTGTCTTGCTCAATTTTAAAAATTTAAACTTTAATAGAAAGACTAAACATAGACCTTTGAAACAGTATGTAAAACTTTTTTACCGAACGAATTAACAAAGTTACAGTCAAAATCATTTTAAAATTTCTCGTTTTTTTAACTTGTTCAACTTTAACAACATTTTGTTGACAAATTATGTTCTGTTGAATCATTAATTTTTGAAGGATTCTAAAAGCCTGTTTAATTTTGGGTTCAACAAGCTGTCATTTACTTCAATCAGCTAAAATACAAGTGCACTATCAAATTTTTAGTATTGGTAACAAAACGCAAAAATTTGTATTTTTTCTAAAAATGTTTATTTGACCTTTTTCGTTTATATTACTAACGATTTCACGTATTAGTAGTCTAGCCAGCTACCAGCTAATCTACCAGCAGTAGTCTAGCAACATGAAATGAGTTATTTTCTTCATGGTGATATTAGAATAATATCATATGAACCTTGGTACTTTGTAAATTGTTGTTTTTTATATTTTTTGTAGTTTTTTTTTTTTACATATTTTGAAGGCTTAACTTACAAAATTTAAATAAATAAGTACAAAGTATAAAAGATAAAAATCTTTTCCATCGCTTCAATATTGATGAGCACTGGACACATATCATCAATATATTCAGGTTCCATCCAATTACTAGCAGTATATGAACGGCTAAGCGATTTATTAATGCACTATCGGTATACAAAACCAATCGGTGAATTTTAACCAATCCTGCTTATCAACAATAAACCACATTTACAGCAAAACCTATTTCGATTTTCGCACATGACTTTTATATTAAATTTGCACTAAGCACTTATTTTGCCGATTTACGAACCCGATTTGACAACAATGGAAATGGATAGTTGACACGAAAAATTCAACACACGCGGTCGCGTGTTTTCTTTCGGTTGATCTCTCATTTGAAAATTCAATAGTGCATTTGTATTTCAGCCGATTGCAGTAAATGATAGCTTATTGAACAAAACGTTAATTTGAAAAAAATAAAAAAACGACAAGCTTTCAAATGATTTTACCTGTTACTTTGTTTATTCGTTTCGTTGAAAGAACGTTGTATATGTATTGTTTTGAAGGTCTACTTTTCTTCTTTTTGTCAACATTTACATTTAAAAAATTGAGCTAGATATAACGGAGTTACATAGCAAACTATACATGCACCTACGGTTTTGTGACCACAAATCCCGATTTTGAGGGTATATTAAAGAAACTAAGTATGCAGTTATTTTATGTTCTATCAGGCCTACAACATCCACTTTATCTTATGCCAAGTTTTTCGATTTTTTCTCATTTTGTTACACCGTGTAATTAGTTAAAAAATTTAAAACTTAATTTTATGTTAGCTAAAAGTATAACGTTGTTTTTCAGTGTTTAAGGACACCTTGTAAAATCATTTTTTTTACATTAAAACAAAATAAATCAAACCAAAGCTTTAAAAACGAGCTCACATTGAAAGTCGGGCAGATAAGGAATTCAATGCTAAAACTAAGAATTTAATTTTTTGTTGCCAATCCTTTTTCTTATATGACTGCCTGCAGCCTTTTTGAAATGGGTGCAACCAAATTTTTAAAAAATTCAGCTCCAATCTGATTCCACTCTTCACTTAGGATCTATTAGGATTGGATCTTTAGTTGCCCATCTCTGATACTGCACTCAGGGTTTAAGTTCATCTTATAGATGTTCTATAACATTTTAATCTTTGTCTTGTGAGGTTATTTTTATGACATTTGGACAAATGTTTGGATATCAAAACGAATTTATCTTTTATCCCATTTTAATATACACCTCAACTCACCATTTCACCTTTTGTATAATGAAAAGATAATTTAATTAAAATTTCATTATAACAATTCTAATTTATTAAAAGAATAAAATTTATAATTATATGAAGGACTATAACTAAGATAAGTTCGTTAATCGATGTGAAATATTTAAGTATATTTTTTAAAATATTTAAATTAATCGGTTTGTAAACAAAAAATCAAGGTAAGTATTAATTAAGAAGTTAACATAATTAAGATCAATATTGAATTAATATATAATATAATCACGATAAGTATTAATTGACAGCCCAAGTAACATTGTTGGAGCAACTAGGTGCGAGTGAGTCCTAAAAGTGTTCTATAGGTGTATAATATGCGGTTAAAGCTTTACCGCAGCTTTGTTTGCTGCTAGTTGCTTTTAATTTTAAAGAAAATGCTCTAAATATGATTTTTTTACCATTTTGAGCTTTAATACTTTATACAGCTCTGTAAAGGATTTTATCAAATCTGCAAAAGAGCAGAACTCTAAAATTTACTACTTGGTCTGTAAAGGATCTTTTAAAGTAATAAAATTACTATACAGCAGTTTTAAAACTCGTAGATTGAGTATAATATTTGCTTTAATGTGTATTTTTGTATTGCATTTTTAAAGCGAATAGATATAAAATACTGTAAATTAATGCAATAAATTTTTTGGGAATAACAAGTGACTAAAAAATCTGATAAAGAGCTTCTTTGAAAAAAATGGCGATCTTATAAAAAATAGAAAATCTTCGGAGTTGAAGCAAGCTAAATATTAGTGTTTACAATAATATTTAAAACGAAATTGATGATTTCTATGATACATATATTTAAGAATAAAGTACTTAAATCATTTTTAGTTGATCTTAAAGAATGTTAAAAATTTTCCAACTATTTTTAAATAATTAACACTTCTTAATTTTAATTATTTGTTAAGCCCGTTGTAGTTTTTCGAAGTACTACATTCACGTTTCCGATAAATTCAAAAGCGCACCGAAATTCGCAGCATATAACGAATACACGAACATGAGTCTGATATAATAATCACTTTATTATTTCTTTAATTTATTTGTCGTTCTTATCATCACAAACACTTGCCAAATTTTATATATTTATTGAGTTTAATTTTAACACATACATACTTAAACGAATAATAAAAAAGAGCTTTGCAAGAGCTCTTATTTGGGTTTGGCAGGGACTCTTTTAAAAGTTTACAGCTACTTCTACTCCTCATATGAAGTAAAAATAGTGCTTTTAAACTCAAGAAAGTAGCCTTATATATTCTCTGCAAGAGCTTTAGTAGCGCGACTAAAGCTATAGTTGAAGCTTGCTGCTATATAAGATAGCACTATAAGCTCTGCAAGAATGAATATATGGCTAATATTGTTACTTGGGAGGTATAATAAATATGTTAATATTCATAGATTAGAATATGTATAGTGAATTTAAAATTATTAAAACAACGTTATTAAAACAGTTATTAAAAGTTATTCAGCCTAACCAAAAAACATTTTAATGTCGACTTTAAATTTAGTGCAAGCTTTTTGACAACAAATTCTATAGAAACAATGTCAGAAAAGCCCACACTAAATTTAGAGTCGACATTAATATGTTTTTTGGCTAGGCCGATTGAATTATTAAACCATAAATTAACTTATTTAAATAAAGTTATTTTTAATTTATTTTATAATTAATATGGGGTATTTTATTTATTTTAGTATAAATAATAATTTATTTTAAGTTCGACTTTATTATTTTTTTGTTAGTTTATTTAAAAGTATATTATTTTATTTTTAATGTATATTTATTATTGTCTTTTGTTTTAATATATTAACTATATTATGAATTATTAATTTTATATTTTTAAGAAAATATGGCTTAATATGTATTTATAAATCTTAAATATTCAGATATATAACTGTATTGTATATATAACTGTATATGTAATTCGCAACTCACAAATACATGTACTGTTCTTTTAATATTTAAAATTGAAATTTAATTTGTATTAATTTAAAATTTTATATGCCAAAAATAATATAAATAAAAGCAAAACCTGTTATCCCGACGGTGATATGAATGGTGTCATTAGTAAAAGGATTTGGGTTGTTGGTGTTATTAGGCTGGCTTGCGAAACATTAGATGCTAATGATGGTGTGGTATAGCGTGCTCACTGGACTCACGGAACATCAAAGAAGTGGATGTCTTTACTCTTGTTGTTGGCGAAGCTGCTGTTGTGGTTATTGTTGTTGTTAGCTGTTGATGTTACGAATGATGTTACGGGTAGCAGAATTTATTAAGGCGGTAGCGGTGCTGAATGTAGTTTTAGTGTATGCTGGTAGTGTTGGTGTTGGTCAGGGCACTGCATGCGCAACTGGCATAGATTGTTGTTGTGGTTATTGTTGCTGCTAGTTGTTGACGTAACTGGCTGGCTGATAGAAATTATTGTGGCAGATGCGTCGCCGAGCGTGATTTTAGTGGGTGATAGCACTGATGATGTTGGCGAGAGTACTGCTGGCACAGATTATTGTTGTAATTATTGTCGCTGTGCACGCTGCAGTAAAGCGGAACTCTGTAAGCCAAGCGGTTGGTGATACAACACCGAATTGGGGTACCGTAATATAGCTGAACCGCTGGTGGTGGAGCTGTGTATGTGCCGCTGACACGGGTGTTTGAATCACCAAAATTTTAATGTTCACCCGCACTCGGTAAAATTTTTTTTATATATATATATATATAAAAAAATTATATTCCTCAAATGAAAATTTTTCTCCGACTGACAAGAATTTGAAAATTTTCAAAAACTTAAATTTCAAAACAACAAAGATAACTCAAGAAAATTTAAAAAAAAGATAAAGTAGAAAACTACTCAGAAGAAGAACATATTTATCACCCTCACAACCTTCAATAAAATGAATTCTTCCAACATCAGACGGAGCCCCAAACCATGACTGATCCTCTACCATGCTTAATCGTGTTTAGCATTTTTATTGCAAAATTCTCCATTCGGTTTTCGCTTTCCATCTGAACCATATAAATTAAATAAACTCTCATGGGTAAACAAAACCTTTACTAAAAGTTTATTGTTTAAAAGTGCTAAAGATCCTAATGTTTTCTGTTTTATTAACCTTGCTCCAGAATAGAAAGTCTTTGGTCATCTGCTCATGGACGAAATTGGGGCGTTCTTTATTATGTTTCTTTTTAATTTTTTAATTATGTTTCTGTTTAATTTTGTTCACCAAAAAATTACGTTTTGAAAAAATATATATTGCAGTATTCTTCATACATTTTCATTTCTGAAATCAATGCGAAAGTGCTTAGAAATGCCTGCCCGACTTTCGTTGTGAGCCACTGTACAAATATTTTATCTCTATTTTTAAGAGCTTTATAAATTCTCTCCAAAAAATTCAACCGGATTTTAAACTATGCGTTCCTTCAAAAGTTACAGATTTTAGGAAACTTATGCCGCTGCGCCTACAAAAATGATTATGTGTTTTTTCAGGAAAGCAAAAAACTGGTTGTATTTCAGAGCATTTCTACTATTGCGAGCACATAGCTGTTTTGATCACTTCTAAACAAAAAAAGATCTAAAAAAACGCCGAATGCAGAAATATGGGCGATAGATAGATAGTGTCAATAAAATAGGCAATAAAAAAAATTGACAAAAATCACAAAACCATTTTTGTAGGCGCAGCGACGTTATGTAGTTTGAAAAGTTATTTGTCTGAAAATGAGTAAAATATAAAAAAATATTCTTGGACTTTTATACCTTTCTTTTTATTCTTTTTAAACATTTTAAAAGGTTTTAATGGCTGGGTTTATTTTTTATAATTCAAAAGATATATGGTTCGAAAGTAGTACATTTTTTAAATATTCTATTTTCTATTTATTTAAAAATTAAATATTTTTCCTGCAATTTAAATGGAGTATATAAAACAGACAAGAAAGGCGATCCTCGTTTTTACCGTGCCAAATATCAATTACCGGGGTATAAGCCTTAATATCGCATATAAGGTCCTGCCGAGCGTTTTATGTGAAAGATTGAAGCCCATTGTAAACCAACTGATTGGACATTATCAGTGTGGCTTCAGACCTGTAATGTCCGCCACAAAGCCGCCTTCGACAGCCCAATAAGGAAGCACATATACTCCACCATGTCTGAATTTGGTATTCCTGCAAAACTAATACGATTTTCCATGATGACACTAAGCAACACCAGCAGCGCAGTTTAAATCGGAAAGGACCTCTCCCCACCATTTGTTACAAAACGAGGTTTCAGAAAAGGTGATTCCTTATCGTGCTACTTTTTCAACCTATCGATGGAGAAGATTATCCGAGCTGCTGATCTGAGACGTAGTGGCACAATATTCTACAAGAGTGTTATGCTGCTTGCGTATGCTGATGACATCGATATGATTGGCCATCATAATAGGTGCGAACTCAGTACAGCATTCTCCAGATTAGAAATAGAGTCAAGTTGAATGGGTCTGGCAGTGAATGCAGATAAGACGAAAATTCAAATTGTCTTTCACGTTTGTTTCGTCTAATCAATAATTCACGTATGGTTCCAATCAATTCCTCTAAATAATCTATCCCTTTCTCTTCAGGTCAAAGACCAAATCTTGTTTGTATAAGGCGCATGAATTGGTTCTTTAATCCTTAAAAACAAAAATAAAAAAGATACTGGTGTCAAGAAATAAACATTCCTAGCGTCTTGAAACCAATGTTACAGTTGACAATATCTCCTTCGAGGTTGTGAAGGACTTTGTCTATCTGGGTTCCAGCATTAGCTCAACCAACGACATCAGCATTGAGATCAAACGAAGAATAACCCTTGCCAACAGGTGTTACTTAGGGCTCAGTAGGCAAATGAAGAGCATAGCAGCATCTCGACGTACGAAAATAGCACTCTATAAATCGCTCATCGTCCTAGTTTATGAATCATAAACCTGGACGCTAAGCAGCTTAGATGAAAAGACTTTAGGAGCCTGCGTGAGAAAGATTCTTCGTAGGGTCTACGGACTAATCTGTGTCAATGGCGACTACTGAGTAATGTAGAACGATGAACTGTACGAGCTGCACGCTGACATTGACATAGTCAAGCGCATTAAAATCGAGCGGCTTTGCTGGCTAGGTCATGTTCAGCACATGAAAGACGATGCTCCAGTGAAAAAAATATTCGATTCGGTACCCAGCGGCGGTGAACGCAGAAGAGAACGACTGCATCTTCGTTGGAAAGCCCAAGTAGGGGGCAACCTGACGATGCTTGGAATTTCCAACTGGCGCCACAAATGGCTGGCGCACATTCTTAGATGAGGCCAAAACCGACATACGGTTGTAGCGCCAACTAAGTAAGTAAGTATTTAAAACAGATGCGGAAAATCTTTTTCTTTCAGACTGCGAAAACTAAATTCAAATCGGCTAAGTTAAGGTCTGGCACAAAGGACTATTACTAAAATGTAAAAATTATTTTCCCACAAATATCTATTTGCTACTCGAAGACAGTTCGCTGTAAAGCAGAAAATCTTCATTTTTAAAAAAAAATTAATTATCGGCTGGAGTACCCCAGGGAAGTGTTCTTGGCCCGTTGTTGTTTATTCTATTTACCGCTGAAATCACTTAACATCTCTAACGAAGCTCAAAACTTAACCTACAGTATAAAGTGCATTTATACAAGTGCATAATAAAGCCACTCTGGATATATGGGCATTGAGATCTAGGGTACTGCGTGCCCCTCAAATGTAAAAAAACTGCATAGAACCCAATCAAAAATACTACGGCAAATCGTCGGTACTCCATGGTATATCAAAAACACACTCATCCACAGAGACCTCCAAATTTTGCAATTGCTATCGGCCGAACCACTTTGGGAACATATGATACACATCATAAGCTATCGAAAAATAAAAAAATTTAGTTTTTGGTCGAGCTTCATGAGAACCTGCCCTTAAAGCGAAATTATTCTATTACTATGGAATAAAAATAAGAAAACACCCAAAAAACACACAATCGTCCCTCGCGTGACAAATTGTCGTAACCAACACTTTTCTTAAAATTGAGTAAATACCACTTTAACACTTCTTATGCAAGTCCTCATCATTCCTCAAACTGTCAAGTCATACTTGTCCAAGGTAAGCAGAAAACGCAAATGCCTAAAGTTTCTAACCAACAAAGTACAATATTTAAATAAAAAGTTTTACAAACGGCAGTAGCCCATAAATTTTTAAAATGTATGCTTTTGGGGGTCAAAAGCTTGTGATATTGAAATATTGTAACTAGCGCTCGACCGATTAATCGGTATCGGCATCGGTTCAAAATTATATAATCGGAATCGGTTTTATATCGACATCGGTTGAAATTCAAGAATCGGCACCAGTATAGGTAAAGAATGCCAACTTTTTCGTCGATACAATTGCGATTTTGTGCACGTTACATGAAACAAAATATACAAGGAAAAAAATTACATGTGAATGAATCTTCCTGTTCCCAACTGCAAAATTTTTACGGTGATCAAATATTTTTTCGCTCCTCCATCTAGTGATGCAAGTGAGTCACTTTTTAATGTTGCAGAACAATTACACAGCGATAGGAGATGTAGTTTAAAAGGTTTAAATGCTGAAAAATTGATTTTTTACATTATAATATTTAATTGATTAATTTTGACTACTTAAAAATTTACGCATTTTCAAAAGTTCTTTACACCATTCTAGAACTAACACACATACTGGATATTTAATTATTTTACTTTTTATGTTGAATTAGAAGTACTCTTATATTTCGATTTAAAAAAATACAAAGATTTTTATATTTAAATTTTTTCTTTTATTGAAATTCAATTTTAATTAATGTAGACATTGGTTTAAAATTAAAGAATCAGCATCGGTATCGGTTTTTAAAATGCAGTCAACGACGTCATCGGCATAGACATCGGTGCAAAAATCGAGGATCAGTCGAGCACTAATTGTAACCTCGGTTATTTTCACAGAATAAAAAGCACTGCAGAACTTTGCAAAACAAAATAAAATTTTTTTAAATTTGGCATTTCAATAATTTAAAAAAGTGATTAAAATAAAAAACTCAAAATATCCTTATGAAATAACATCTAATATAATTTTAGCGTTGTGGCAAATTTTGTCATAATGTACTTTTAATTTTCTCACTTTAATTTCTTTTTATTTAAACATTTGTTTCCATTTATTATAAAATCTACTGTATTTTACATAAATAATGTAGTTTAATTTAAATATTTTGCAAAGTGAATTTTTCTACTTGTTTTTGTTCCTTAAATAATACTTAATATACGTTTGTATTAAAAGCAAAAAAATATTCTTGCTTTAATAAATTCTTCTTTTAAAAATTGTGGGTAACGACCTCTAAAAAATATTAAAAATAAAAAGTTTTCACAAACCGACGTACATGATTAATTAGTTATTACAGTTTCTTGTTTCAGGAAAAACTTGACTACATTTTGTGTTTACACAATTCAAGACACTATAATAAGGTACCCAAAATAATAAACAATTTTTATTTTAAAGTGGTCACGTGTCCAAAAGAAGCAGTGAAACAGAGACCAAAACAGAAAAAACGTTCTCCTGAAAAATTTAAAAAAATGTGAATTACGACAGTTTGTCACGCAAGCGACGAAATAAGCAGTTCAAAATTTATTTATATTTATATAAAATTTATATAAAATATTTATATATTTAATATAAAAAATATTCTATAATCTGATAAATTATTGTTAGTTCTAATACATAATTAGAAGATACAATAAAATGCAATAATTAAGTTGTTAAAAAAAATATCGGCTAATTTCATAAAAAGCTGCTATAGCTGCCAAAGTAAGATCCCTTTACGCGAAAACCGTAAAATGTTAGCTAAAACGGATCAAATTTCTTTACAAAAATTTATAACATCTTCTGGAATAACAGTTTTTCCATTTTGCAGAGTAGTGAAATCAGCGAAGAGTATAACCTTATGCTTTTGTCACCCTGTAAGGTTATTGTAAAACATATGATACTTTTTATCAAAATTATAATTAGACTAATAAATTATCTCTATAATAAAAAAACCAGATTCAAAAATACCTATTCGTTCAAAAGTTACAGATTTTTTAACACATATCTGGTCGAAAAAGTGCACTGTGCCCCGGTTTAATCCGTTCTCCCCTTATTTATTATACAAATATAGTTAAAACATTATTTTTTTTGATAAATAATTTATAGCAATTTGTATTCTGCCATTTACAGCAGTTTTCGCGGTTCTGTAGTTCAGAGTAAAAACTTTTTGAACTCACAAATAATTTATTAATACGAGAATTGATTTCTTGTCGTTAGGATAGTAATATATTGACTTATTAGTTTCTATAGAAACGTTTATTATGTAATTTAATGGGCACAATGTAAAATATATTTACCTAGTGAAACAACTGAAGAGTCCATTGCTGGTACGAAAGAATTTATAGAAGATCTAACAAATTTACAAACAGATTTAGTGAAGCCAATAATAACACCAAGATTTGCACTTAGTTGTACCAAAGAGCTTTTGGCTGAGTTAGGAAGCATAGCAAAAAAGCATAACTTACACGTCCAGGTAATTCTTTTACTTTTCCAAAAAAAATTTTTTTTTGCTTTGAAATAATAAAAATGTATGATCCTTGCAGAGTCATATAAGTGAGAACATAGCAGAGGTTGACTTTGTAAAGCATTTATTCTCCACATCATATGCCAAAGTCTACGATGATGCTGGGCTCCTGACTGATAAGGTATTCTTTTAAATAAATATCAAAACTAAGATTTAAGTAATGCATTTTATAAATGTTATAAAAACTCATTAAAACACCTTAACTAAACCCTCAAACAGACTGTTATGGCGCATGCAGTGCATTTGGAAGATGAGGAAATTGAATTATTTAAGCAGCGAGGAACTGGTGTGGCTCACTGTCCTGCTTCGAACACCATGCTGAGTTCTGGATTTTGTGATGTGAAACGTTTACTTAGCCGTGGCATTAAAGTTGGTCTAGGAACTGGTAATTTAAACAATAAAACTATTTATTATATAATATAACGACCTTCTAATGATCTTTTTAGATGTGTCAGGTGGTAATTCTATTTCAATTCAGGATGCTATACTGCGTGCGCTTGATATCTCGCATGCGTTGGAGTTTGTAAAAAAACAAGAAATCAAGGGTAGTGGTGCACTTCAGACAGCTACCGAAAGTGAATATTCTCCATTGAACTACAAACAAGCACTCTTTTTGGCTACTTTGGGTGGAGCTGAACTCTTGGCAGTGGACAATATAACAGGAAATTTTGCTATTGGCAAAGAATTCGATGCTTTACTCATCGATACCAGCATCTATCCGCTGCACAATTTTGACGCATACAATCCTGAGAGTGCAGCAAAGAAAACAGCTCAGCAAAAACTGTTGGAACTAGTGCAAAAGTTTATTTATGTTGGTGATGATCGTAATATTGTGAGTGTTTTTGTAGCTGGAAAGAAAATAAAATAGCTGCTGAAGCTGCTCCTTCACATCAAAAGTTAATTAATTTTGTACCAATATTAATTTTTATTTGTTAGAATTTCAATGGTTTCATTAAATTATTTTATGTACATTTATCGAAATAATAGAAGCATAGGCGGCAATAACAAAAGTTATGTATACATTTAGTGCTGGCTTTTTAAAAAAGTTACAAGCTTCTGCAATTTTCTTATTTTTATTACAAAGGCCAAAACTAAAGTTATGGATACATAATTAATTCAAGATTGGAATGAAGGATACAAGTATTTGTTTCGTTTTTAATACTTTGCATATATATTTGGAATAATATAACTTCTGATAGAATTTTATTAAACCTAACTGCTGTTGCTGTAGCGCAGGTTTTTTTTAAATAATTTAACAATATGTATATATATATATATTTATAAATAAGTGCATTTCCATTGATTACATTTACTTATGTCACAGTTTATTTCATTTATTGTGGATTTTTTTGTTCCAATTTTTTTATAACTATCATATAAATAATGCCAAGCATTAAAATAAGAATTTATTTGGGCAGCATATTAAAAACAAAGTAAATTCAAAACAGTCAGCAGTCTCGTAATAAATACATTATTTTTAGTATTAGTTTTTAATGAAACTTAAACTGCGAGTGCTATCAAATATGGTTAAAAAGTGTTTTTAATTTTAATAATCATTTAATTTAAAAAATTTTTAGATACATTAAATCGAATTTTCAAATAATTGACAAAAAGGTAAAATAATTAAGTAATCGGTCCTGGCGCTTTATGTAGTAATAAGTTTGCTAAGCTTTAACCAACAATAGCTTAAAAAATGTTTTTTATATAGGTTATATGCACGAATTTAGGAATCTCATAAATATTTAATTGAATTAATTGAATTTTTCTATCGTAAAAAAATAACTAAAACTTACATTGTACGAACGAAGCATGTATTCTATTTTTACGTGTTGAACATATTCTATTTTTACGTGTTGAACATATTTTGCTGCGTGGCATCATTTTCAAAATCCGTCCAAGCGTTATTGAGTTCCATAAATATAAGTTTCGCCGTTTCTTCGTTCTCTGTACCGTTGTGCTGAAAAAAATAACATGATTTTATTTCTATAAACCGAGTTGTATCAATTTAGAAAAGAAAATAAATAATTTAGGACAAACAGCAACACAATCGTGGACTTTACTAAGTTTTATTCCATTTTTTTTAATAAATATTGCACAAAATATTCAACATTTTTTGTCTATTGAATCAACAACCAGACCTATGAAGTACAAAGTATATACTTCATTCAGTATCGTGTAAGTACAAGTACCTAGATACTTAAAAAAATAAGTACCAAACACAAGTACCTCCATACTTATACTTGAAATTTTCAAGTACAAGTACTGTACTTTCAAGTATTTCTCAAGTACTTTGTTAAGTACTTCGTGATTTCGGCAACACTAAAATTGGTAGATCTGGACAACAGTCACTGGAAGAGTTTTTGATTTTGGTAGCCCAGGTAGCCTTTCAACAAATTAAAAAGTTACGCTCTTTACCATTTCAACATTTTTATGTAGATGAATCGAGCGAAGATTTTACGCCAACTCAATCCACATCATTGCAAAGTTCAGACTATAACAAAATTGTAGAAGAGCAATTTTTTAAATACATCAATGATAAATCTTCACATTTTGTACTTATCAATCAAGATAAAGTACTTATCAATCAAGATGAACACACCTCTTACATCTTCCGCTCCAGTGGAGCGTTTGTTTTCGTTTTGCTTTTAATTACTATTTAAACGAGGCGTGAATCATTTAAGATCAAAATTATCGTTTAACATTCACTCATAACTAAAAAATCAAAGTAATAAAAAGTTGCTTTGGATAAAATAAAAATACATTTTATTTGATTGCTGCTGTTACGGTACTTGCTGTTTTTTTTTTCTTTATTTGGCCTGTTGGTGTTGGAGCTTCTCGCCATTATTGTTTGCGTTGGGTGTGCTTTGCTGCTGTGCATTAACTTGTCGATCTGAATTTTATTTGCTGGTCTATATGGCTCCAGTTACTGATAGCTTCTAATGCACACTGTGCTCAAAAAATATAACCAAAACTCAATCTAGTGTTGGAATCAAGTGTGGAAAATGGTTTCATATTGTGTGGGCTGACGTCAGTGTGGAGAAACTGAATATATTTAAAAAAAAACCGTAAAATGACTTCCTCATGCGAATCTTGCTTAGCCCAACCTAAACTAAACAACGATGATATCAGCTTAAGAGAAGAACTAAGAACTGCCATGGTAGACATTCAAATCAAATTCGATTTTATTCAAAAGAAATTTGACACCTTTGCTGTGGAACTGCGTATGGAGTTAACTACGAATATAAAAGAGTTGAAGGCAGAGGTGGACCATTGCAATAATAAAATAAATTTAGTAGATAAATCGACAAACAACAAAATATCTGAGCTGGAAGCTGAGAATAATTCACTTCAACGCCAGATAAATAGACCGGACATTATTATATCTGGGTTACCTGCTGCAATAGCAAATCTACATGAGCCAATTATATCCTTAGCAAACTTCTTCAACGTAAACATAGCCACAAGTGATATTCAACATTGCTGCTATATTCATAACCGCAAGGCAGTATTGGCTAAATTCTCTTCAGTTCACGTCCGTGATAAAGTAATGAGGAGCTGCTACAAATCTCGGTCGCTTAAATTGTCTGATGTTATCGGTGGTGAAATTCAATCCAGAGTTTTCCTCAATGACCACTTTACTCTTGCAGCCAATAATTTGAGCTAGTTTTGCCGTAAATTAAAAAAACACAAGAAAATCAACAAATTCAACATTTTAAACGGAGATGTACCAAAAGCAAAAATCACCACCACTGATGGTGCCGATCAGTTGTTGAGCTAAGCTGAATTGTTGGATCGCTATACTGGTTCCTCTATTTAAGATGCTACTGGCAGTGGTAACAGAAAAGTTTTGATTTTTATTTCTCTAGTGTAGCTTTCATTACCATACAATATAAATGCAATTTTATGTTCAATCTTTTATAATTTTTATGTAGACACCAACATTCAATTTTTTGTTTATTGACAACTTGTTTAATGAATTGATTCGATAATGTTAACCCTTCGTATTAAAATTGTCATTATTTACTTAGTTTCAAATGTGAAATATTTGGATAAAAACCACGCCCTATAAAAATGGCGTCACAAAAATAATGCAACGTTCAAAACTTCGAATAAACAAAAATACGGTCTTGGGGTATTTTAATTTCGGTCCAGTCGAAGATGTTTCCTCGTTTTTGTTGCGTTATGCTAGCTGAGCATAAAAAGAGAAGAGAGCAACATGGAGTTTATTGAAACTATTGCAACACAACCGTGTGAAACGATTAAGCAATGCGTGGCAGCTGGGATGATTTCCTAAAAAACTTAACACTTCAATTTAATGTACTTATTATGAAAATTTCAAAAGAAAATTCCCTAAAAAATTCTGTAGCACAAATATGGTTTTTTACCCGACTACGACGATGCAAAAGGAGCGGTATACATACATGTTTAACCGGTATGTATGTATGTTAATCTGTTCCTCCCTCACTTCTAAACGACTTATAATAATTTGAGAAATAAAGTATCGTTGCAAGCGTTTTCCTCGTCCACTGGTTACAGGCTATGTGTCGTCACATTAAATTGAATATGGCGACCTCTATAGGACAATAAAGTCATGAACTAAATAAAGTTTTTATAGTGATATAATAAACATCTTTGTTTATAATTTGATCATCAAACAATTGATTAGTAGTTATTATAAGATCCCCAAAATAATTTAAACAAAAAATTTGTTAAAAAAAGTAAATTCGACTACTGAGAAGAAGCACGCTCTAAAAAGTATAAAACAAGAAAATAGTCTCATCTGAAATTGTTTAAACTATTTAATATTTTTGTCTATTAAATAAACAACTTACACATAATACTATATATTTTATTGTATTTAATACTAATTTATAGAGATGCTTAGAAGATATCCGTGGTCGTATGCCACCTACCCCAACAAAACAATACATTCTAGCAGTAGTTAGCGATCATAAGCTTTAGGGCAAAGTGTATCACGCTTTACATCTAGAGGGCGACATATGACCATATATATAAGGTGGCATACTACCAAGTATATCTTCTGAACATCACTATCAATATTTTAAGTATGAAGCACTTCCATACTTATACTAGAAATTTTCAAGTACAAGTACTGTACTTTCAAGTATTTCTCAAGTACTTTGTTAAGTACTTGGTAAATTTTATACAACATTCTATCAAGAAATAAAAATGAATGAGTTTGTTAAAGATTTCAGCAACTTCTTATTGTTTTTAATTGTAAAATATTAGCAAAAAACTCTTTAAATATCATTTAAAGTTTATTATTTATTTATTTATTTAATTATTTGTTCAATCAATATAATTTTAAAAGCCTCTCAGGACAAATCACAAAATTATGGTTGTAGAAATTTATGTGCTAAATGAATAAAATTTCAAAACTTAAAATATAATGTTATTATCTTAATTAAAACTAGTCCCAAAAACATAATAAGGCTACCCTTGGAAAACTATATGTTTAATATATAAAAAATTAAATTATATAAGTGGTCCACAGCGACCAAAAGTCAAAATTAAAACAAGGCAAAAATCCACTCACGTTACAAATTCATATTACAGTAATAATCTAAATAATACTAAATTTAACTTTGGATAAATAATACTAGTATACGAATTTCGGATCCGGTAAGTCCATTTTCATTCCTATATGTACTTTCAACACTCGTTCCAACTCCGTACTCAGTTTCCTCCTATATTGTAAAACTTTCAAGATACAGGGTGTTTTACGGTTTTGGTACGTGTTTAGTATTATTGATCTAGAATCTAAACTACTCACCATAAAATAAAAAATAATATTTTGTATTCTAGAAAAAATATCAGATTTTTGATAAGTATGTCAATCGCTTTCGTGTCATGTGCTGTAGCGGAGAAAAAATTTTGAGATTATCCAAAAAAATATCTACAAATTTTGTATCTTTTGTTTTAGCGGAGCTGTTACTGTCCAAAGTTAGAATTTAAAAAAATACTGTTGATTAAGTGTATTTTTACATGAAAAAAAGACATTTTAAATTTGGACGGTTACAGTTCCGCTAAAACAAAAGATACAAAATTTGTTGAAATTTTTTTGGATAATCTCAAAATTTTAGCTTCGCTACAGCACATGACACGAAAGCGATTGATATACTTATGACAAATCTGATATTTTTTCTAGAATACAAAATATTATTTTTTATTTTATGGTGAGTAGTTTAGATTCTAGATCAATAATACTAAACACGTACCAAAACCGTAAAACACCCTGTATCTTGAAAGTTTTACAATATAGGAGAAAACTGAGTACGGAGTTGGAACGAGTGTTGAAATTACATATAGGAATGAAAATGGACTTACCGGATCCGAAATTCGTATACTAGTATTATTTATCCAAACATGTATGAATATAAGGGCGCTACTATTATTTTGACCGCAACTGTACGTTAAAAAACATTTATAGAAGCAAATGATTTCAATGCAGTGTTGAAATCTCGTTCGTTGTTGTTGGGCAGATCATTCCAACAACGAGCCACTCTAATATGAAAAGATCTTTCAAAAAGCGAACAAGAGATAGAGGGAATAATAATTTGAACATTTCTTGAAGAACGAGAAAAAACAAAACAATTAACCAAGTATGCCGGCAATCGATTTTTTATCGTTTTAAAGAAATGCGTGAGTAACCTTATTTTAATAAAATTTAAAAAACTGCAATTAAGAAATTGAAAAACATATGAGGAGATATGATCTCGAACTCTTAAATTAAAGGTAAATCTCATTATTCTATTAAATAATAGTTGTATCTTCTTTAAATTGTGGGAAATAGTACCTGAAAATATCTCAATACCGTATGTCAAGGTAGACATTAGCAAAGCATGGACAAGCCTGATTTTTATCTTTATTGGCAGATATAGATGCATGCTATAAAGCCTACTCAAGGTGAAATTAATTTTTGAACTTAAGCTCTTAATATGCGATTCAAACGTAAGTTTTCTGTCAGTGATTACACCAAGGCATTTTAATTCATCAACAAAATTGATATTTATGTTATTAATATTAATAGAGAGATCAACATTTAAATAACTGTTTTTACTAAAGAACATTCCTTTAGTCTTTGAAGCGTTAATTTTAAGGTCGTGAGCAGCCACCTTAAAGGCGTTATAATTCATAACGGACTCAAAAACGTCTAAAAATTGGTATTCACCAGAAAATAGTAGCTGAATATCATCAGCAAAAATAAAAGGCGTGCAGATATTTACATCAATAGTCTTTGTCAGGCTATTTATGTAGAGCATAAATAGGATTGGGCCAAGAACCGAACCCTGTGAAACTCCACTGGTGACTTCAAGTATACCCAATGGACAGTTATTATAACTAATAAACTGTTTAAGTTCGCGCAAATATGAGAACATTAGTTTGCAGGCAGTTTTAGAAAATTTAAACTTACTTTCTAATATTAAAATGAGCTTTCTGTGGTTTGTTAAATCAAACGCCTTAGACAAATCAAGGGACAAAAGAACGCAAATCTTATTATCGTTTACAATATGGCTTATTTTATCCGTAAGGCCCAATAGGAGAGAAGTTGTATTGTATCCATTCCGATAACCCGATTGACTACTGCATAAAAGAGATCGCTCTTTAGTATAATGTGTTATTTTAATTTTAATGGGATTTTCAACAACCATCGATAAAACAGGTAGTACACTAATGGGTCTTAAATTGTCAATATCATTTGAATAACCTGACTTTTTAATAGGGACAACACGAGCAATTTTCCAAGCATCTGGCAAAGATTTATATTCGTGGCAAAGATTTATATACGGGAATATAATTTTAAGAAATTTAAAAGGAATATTGTCATATCCGCAAGCATTCGATTTTATTTTTAAAAAGGCTTAAAGCATTTCATCATGCACAACATTACGAAAAGAAAACCCTACATCCGGTTTCAGATCAAAATCGATAGAATCAGGATCAGCCGGTGATTGATGAGAAACAAAATATCTGTTAAGATCATCAACGTTGACACTATCAAGAGCAGAAGCAGATTCCAAGCATCCATTGCTACGCAACACAGCCCACATCTGTTTGCTATTGCAATG
The DNA here is from genome assembly GCA_963920525.1 of Dichetophora obliterata. Classification (NCBI taxonomy): domain Eukaryota; kingdom Metazoa; phylum Arthropoda; class Insecta; order Diptera; family Sciomyzidae; genus Dichetophora; species Dichetophora obliterata. Next base: position 234,212,363 of record OY986435.1, on the reverse strand, counting down.
ATCAAAAATACGACTATGTACATATTTTTACTTTTCGAATGACAGATTTAGTACGATTCCTATATTTGCAAAAAATTTTCCAGTTGCTGGGACATCGGTTTTCGGCATACGCTTTAAACGCTAGATCACGAATTGATTTCATGTTAATAATTTCTCTTGCTTTCATCCAATCATTATTATTTATATTAGATTTGTATTTAGTAAGCGGTACAAGAGAGTGTAGTAATTGCAAATTGGAATCAATAATAGAGAGTTGCTCATTCACATTGCTTGTGGCATAAATATTATTTAAATCGCTACCAACGATCTGATTTTCTAAATTATCAAAGGGTCGTTCGATCTTAAATACACAGATTTTTAAAACTTTGTTCACTTCAACCTTGAACCGTTCATATGCTTATCTTATTGTTAAATATAATTTTTTTTAATTATTTAATAGATAATTATTTATTATTTTGAATAGAAGAGAACTTACTTTATCTGGATGCACAGCTAGACATGCACGCCTGTAAGCTTTCTTCACATCCACAGGCGTTATCAAAGTTGACATTTCACATTTCTTCCATTTGGCATTCGCCCATAGCACCGTGTGCATCGAGCACAGAAGAGCACGTATGTTGCTTTTTTTACCCTCAGTCTGTAAAATGATGAGGTAGCTATAAAATTATAGATTTTGTTGTGTTGCGCTTACCCATTCCATTATTTTTACTTTCTCCGGGTCCATATCTTTGATGATATCTTCTTTGCGCATCTCATTGATTGATCGTGGGCCCTGATTTATTTTACTGCCAAATGTATAGCCTTGTTCACCCAGAATATCAGCAAAAATATCTGCATTTTTTGATTGAGCACTAGACGGTGATGCTTTTGGTGTTTCAAAGTGAGTTCGATTGTAATCTGGTCGTGACGGAGGGGGTGCGGCCATGCCTGAATTGCCGCCTGTGGAAGTTGTTGATGATTGTGTTGAACGACTTGTGTTTGGGCTTGGGATTTTTGTTGCTGCACTGGGTGCAGACGGAAATTGCATGTTAATACCACCGTTTGTATGAATCGGTGAGACTGTTGGCACCTGCTGCGTTCCAGGCGTACGCATTGTCGAGTGAGTTGGACTTGAGAATTGTGTGGAGTAGGGACTATTTGCTACTGGTGTGGAGGCGGGCGATTTCCCACTAAGCGTGTTTGGATTAAAGTTTATGTTTAAACCGGAAGCAAGGTTAGCAATGTTGTCGAAAGGATCCTTTGTCTAAAAAAGAGAATTTATTTAAATATTAAAACATTTATGTTTAATAGTTTCACCTGTTGTGGTGATGTTTCAGCACTGGTGGAATTCGTGGTGAGGTTGGGTACACCAGCGAACGGCGTGGATGCTGGTGCATTGGGAGTAGTTCTTGGTGGAAATGCACTCATGTTAGCTGAAGGCCCTTTACACATCAAAGGTGTGGGGAATGCGTCAAAGTCTAAGTTAAAGGATGGCGCTGGTGCGGCACTTATTGAGCCGAATATGTCATCTACGCCCGCCGAATTTTGTGAGTTATCCGCTTTGAAGAGGGTTTTTTCGAGAAATATAGAAATAAACTACGTAACAATATTAAGTAGTTACCTAAAATATCCGGTATTGGTGTTGAGCCAATTCCGGCAGAGGAATCATCACCAAAAGCGCCCAACAAATCAAAGCTAGCGTCACTTGTTGGCATCGCCGAAGTACTGGAACTTTGTTGCATTTGAGGTGGCGGTTGATTTAAATTGAGCAAATCAATTGGTGGTGTTGGCTCCGAGTGCTGATGAACTGTAACTGTGTCGTGCCCGCTTTCAGTTAAATCTGGCAAAATTAATGGTGGTGTAGCTGACCGATATGGTTTTTGCCTGTTTAGATCAGTATTTATTTTAAAACTGCTCTTTTCCATATCTTGCGTTGAACCTTGTTGTTTTAGTTGAGATTTTGCAGATGGTTTGGTGACTTTGTATAAACAAATAAAATATAAAATTAAGATAAGCCTGCAAAAAGAACTTATTCCAAGATCTAACCAAAATTGTCCACCATCTCTTCATGTTCCAATTGTGAACTGAATAGATTTTTAGGATTTCTTGGTGGTTTCGCTGGCAGCCATGGTGGATTTCTACTTGGTGGCAACTCACTCTCTGTTACACAAACCGAAAGTGATACCGTGAAGTCCTGCGGAACATGCTCACTATCAGGCAAATCATCCAAATCATTTGTAGTAAAGGTTATAAGAGTTTCTTGCTCCGGTATAAAGCCAGTATGTATTTGGAATTGACAAATTTTCAGACTCTGTGGTCGCACCATTCCTTTGAGAGCATTTCGGGCATGGTAAAGTACCACGGTGAGATCTCCAGCCACAGTCAGATTTATCGGAAATGCTATTTTCCCTGGACCAGCCAAGTAAAGTCTTTAAAACAAAATAATTAATTCGAGAGAAGAATTTGTCTAAAAACACTATCACATTACTTCATTTTCTCATAATCTTGCACTGTATTCAACATTAAACGATCGTTGCAGTAGACTTCCATATAAGCACGGCAACCATCACGCGCCTTCGTCATACGAGGAACTGGTTGGCAACAGAGTGACACTAAATTCAGGCTCTTATAGTGGGGAAGCAAGGGTGTGGGTCTCAAAATATCACCCAGGTAATAAAGGTAACGAAATTCCGATGGGCGCAAGTTAATGGGATGACGTTTTACTGCAAATACTTGCACTGCATCTTCCGGTTCATTTATTATATCCGAATACATCAAGAGTGCAGACACCATAGTGGCAGCGGAGCAACCACCAGCATCACCAGTTTGAATGATAACAACTGACTTGGGGTCTGCGCTAAGAAATCCATACATATCCTCAGCAACAGAAAAAATTCCCTAATACAGTAGTGGATAACGTAAGTAAAGTTAAAAATTTTAAGATCTATAAACAAACCTGCAAGTTAGGAGCCCTTGACTGAGCGCACGAAAATATCGTGCCAACCTCAACAGTGCGCACTGGCGGTGGAATACGCGGACATGAACGGCCACCGAAATTATAAATGCTAACTTTATGTGGTGGAAAACGGCTCTCAATGGACATGCGTACATCTTCGATATTGTTAGTTTTGTAGGCAGATTCAAAACCCTCCGATGGGCAGGGCATCACCAGCACACGTGATGTGATATAGCTTATATCGAGATCAGTACGCGCAATAGATTGTTGCATAGTTTGCATAACTTTGGATGAGGTATCCTTGAGATTTTTGAGAAAACTGCCAGCACCACCACGCAACGAAGAAAACAAGCTGCTGTTGTTGTTCGAAAATACAGATTGGTTATTAATGTTTGGTGTTTGTCCTTGCGTTGCCGACTGTTGCATTGACGTAGGCGCAGGACGCGCAGGACGCGGTGCTGAGCGAGCATCTATTGGATCATCTGTATAGAAAGTAGAATGACCATTGGCGGCGGGGGGCACCGGCGCAGGCCTATGTGTAACATTGTGTGCATTCATTTGACCTGTTGAAGTTTCTGGACTTTCCGTTGGCGAATTTTCAATTGGCTTGCCTACAAGATCAATTGGTCCTTTCAACGGCCAGTTGCGAGTTTCAGCTAATGCTGCTAAGCGTTCCAACACCATAGAAATATTAAATCGCTGCACTGGATTAACGACTAGACAACCTAAATAGAGGAAAATATTTTAGAATCTCTACATCAAAAACCATTGCTGATAAAAACAACCTTTGATTATTTCATGAAAGCAATTGAACCGCGAATCAGGCGGCAAAATATAATTTCCATTAACAATACGTAGTTTGGCTGAATCTTCAAATGGATGCCGTTGAAAGCACAAAATGTAGAGTATGCAACCCAGAGCCCATATATCCAGCTTTGAATCTATTTCATAGTTTGACCATGTGTCAAGCATCTCGGGGGCACGGTACATGGGCGTTGTCACAGAAGCCAGCTGTAAAATACATGTTAAATAATGGAAAGACTTGTGGAGATCAAACGATCAGTGATTTTGCCTGAATGAAGCACTCAAATTTGACTTAATTAAGAATCTGAAACAATTCCGTTCAAAAGAGTAGTAATCGACTTTATTATTATTTATTCAGTCTACTGATATTGAAATCTTACAGACACTACAATTCACCTTAAATATGTAAATATACTTAGTTGAATTTAAATATTAGTTAAGCAACGTAAATAAGTTAAACTTAAAGTGATTTTCAGGTAAATTAAAATATAATACATGAGCACAGCTGTTACATAGACCAATACATCTGTTGATAGATTCGTTCAAAGCGTAATTTGTTCTATGGAACCTAATCTCTAATAATCTAGTATTTCAAAGGGTTCTTGGCGGTTCTTGCAAAACGAAATAATTCGATAATTCAACGGATGTACAAGGAAAATCGATCTGATTAAAATTGGAGAGTTTTTTGTAAACTGCGTAATCGTGTTAAAACTATTTTTCGTAAAACTAAGAAGCTCGTTGAGTCTAAAATGTTTGATGGTCTTGAGAGTAAACAGATTTGGAATACGCTTCGTAAGAATGGTTTTCTTAATTCTGCCGGTTCTCCTGTTGATGCGAATGTCAATAATATCAAAGCAAATATCTTGGCACATCAATCTTATATGACTCCAGTAACAATTTTAACATCTTCGATTTCATTGATGACAGTATTTTTTTCATTTTGCAATGTTGCTATTGATGAACTGCTTCTTGCATTGATGAAAACAAAATCGAATGCTGTACGCTAGACAATCTCCCCATTAAGTTTTTTAAACTGATTTTTCCTTCAGTTCAGCATCATATCCTTCATTTCGTTAACACTATTTTGACCACTACTCATTTCCCTGTAGCCTGGAAACTAGCAAGGATTGTTCCTATCAAGAAACGTGGTGATTGCAGTTTGATTGACAACCTCAGACCTATAAGTGTTCTACTTTCCTTATCTAAGGTGGTCGAAAATATTATTATGTATCAAATTATGAATCATGTTAATAGCAAAATCCATTATTGTCAATGAACTATAATTCTACCTCGCTTCTGATTGGTCTTAATGACTGTATCAGGAAATGCTACAATGACTCCAAAGCTTGCATTCTTTTGTTTTTAGATTTGTGCAAAGTTTTAAACAGTATTAGTCACCGTACTTTGGTTGAAGAACTTCATTATGAGTTCAACTTTTCCTTCTCTTCTTGCAAGCTAATTACATCTTACTTGTTCAAACGTAAACAATTTGTTTAATGTAACGGTAATTCCTCCAAGTTGCTTGATATTACCTGCTGAGTCCCGCAGGGTTCTTTTTTGGGGCCTAATTTTTTCATGTTATATCTGAATGACTTCGAAAATTGCCTAGATGGGTGTACTCTTTTTATTTATGCTGTTGATATTCATCTCGTTTTCAGTGGCAACCCCCAATTTCTTGATTCCCTTATTCAGTATCTACTCATGGAAGGATAATAGCTCGATGCGTATCAATGCGGAAAAAGCAATTCCAATTGTACTTCACGGTCAATAATCAATGAATTCGCCTTATCAATAATTCCCGTATGGTTCCAATCAATTCCTCTAAATAATCCTCTCGTGCCTTGGTTCTTTGATGTTTAAAAAAAAACAACTAAAGCTATGCGCTTTAAGCCCTCGCGGCAGATGTCTGTTGATCTTTCCATATCTTTCCATTTCTTTCATGACTTTGTCAATGAAATTAAATGTTTAGGTTTGATCATTGATAATTACTTCTCGTTCGAGTTTAATCGAGAGATAGTTTAATCTCTTTTGTGTTTCTTACTTTAAGAAAGTTGTACAGTCTGTATCTAAATATACCGTTACGAGTCAAGTTTAGGTTAGCTCATGCTCTTCTTATGACCGGAAATACTTATGGCATAAAAGTTTTTACTGGCACTGTGTCATATAATGTACGCAAAGTCCAACTACTGTCAGTGTAGGGCATTATTCAATAAAAAAATATTCAAATAACGAACAACAAGTAATATTTATTCTTTATTTTTCAATCAGAACTCAGTATCAAGTATTTTTTATTTTATTCTTTATTTGAATTTCAAATGAATTATTCAAAACTTTTATTCGTTATTCATTATTTGAATTTGCGTTTGAATAAAAATCTATGCATAAATAGGCGTAGGAAAAACAGTTCGGTACCATTAGCTCCCGTGTTTCTCAACCGATTTGGATAATTTTTCTTTCAAATGAATAAGAGTAGAGAGAAGTAGTGCACTGAAGACTTTTTGTGACCTTTGACCTGAAATATAAGTGTTCAAAAGAGAATTTCTTAAATATTGTAAAAGCTAAGCTATAAGATATGGAAAAACACGATGTAAGAGGAAATTTTAGACATTGCTGAAATGTACATTTCTCGCTATCTCTTACGGATATCCTATAATAAGTATTTTTTTATGCAACATGTGCGATAATAAATTGGAATTTTTAAATTTCTTACGAACAACAAATTTTGAAAAATTCCCGTTATTTTGACACCAAAATTGACATATTTTTGTATGAAAAGTCATTGGTTGAGAATAATAACAGTATACGAAAGCTTTTTTTTGTGATATTTTTCACGAATAGTATATTAAAAAATTTCCCGTTATTATGACATCAAAATTATTGCGATATCTCAAAAACTGTAGATTTAATCAGTACAACGTATTTTTGTATGAAAAGTCGTTGGTTAGCACTGAGCGGCGAACTGAAAATAAAAATAGATTATTTTTAACCCTTTTCTACGCTCATCTGAGAGCGAAAGCGATTTCATAGCAAAGTGTAGGTCGAAGGTCACAGTAAAAATGTCGAATTTCGACCACTGGCGATTTCTAGTAAAACAAATATAACAAATTGATCCGGAATATTCTGAAAATCAAATATCGGTCATCTATTAAGTTCCTCGATAAGTGGGTGGCATCTATCAAGTTTTTCTTCTACCACCATGAGAAAGTTGTAGGGTAATAATTTTAAATTAGGAAGATGATGGCCACAACGTGAGTGCTTCTAGTGTTAAGTGTGACCCTCTTTTAGTTAAAATTAAAGGTACGTCAAATTCTTAATAAAACTTATTTTCCCATTTGAAACAAGCTTTTAACAAGCTTAGAAAGTCTTAGCAACGATGTGTTTTCAATTTCTTATCCACTAACGTACTCGAACTCAAGGTAACAAGTACTATTTTCTTTATATACAAGTTCTTAAATTCAAATTTGGTTATTAAAGTTACTAAAATATTTTGCGGACGCTGACACAATGCAAGGTTGTCTATCTAAATATTCCGATATTCGAAAAACTTTTATAGAATTCTATACAACAATACCATCACGTCTTTTCTTTAATGAAACTATGCTCAATCTACCACGTTCTTATAAAATATCGGACGAAACGTTTGAAAACAAAGAGTAATTCTAAAATAAAACTTAAGCCATAGTTTTAAAATTCAAACTCTAAAAAAACCTACTTGTTTTCTGTTACAAATAAAATTTATTTATAAATTTTTGAATAATGAATAAAAATAACGAATAAAAAATATTAATTCATGATTTAAAAAATAAAAATTCAATCAAATACTTTTTATTCAAACTTTTGAATAATCAAAATTTATTTGTTATTTTTTATTTTTGTTTTGAATTATTCTTGCCCAACACTGACTTCTGCTAAATAGGGTTGTAAGATATGTATATAACGTTCGACTTAGGATCATATCTCTAATCAAATTCTTAAATTGTTCGTTTTCGCAAATTGTCAATCTTAGACTTTTATCTATATTTACAAAATTATCAGAGGACGTACTCTCCAGAAGTTTTATGTTAATATAAGACGATATGTCTTAAGATAACAAATAAGTACCAATTTTGAAGAAGTCGGTCTACCCGGCATTTAATAATGTGATAAAAACATTTTTCAAAAGATCTCTGTTTTACAATAGCTCTGTAGATTTGAGATGGCTAAGAAAACAGTTTCGGCTGAGGCTTCAATGTTGCGGAGATTATTTAGATTTGGAGCGCTAAAGGATGTTGTCACAATTGGTCGAATTTGTCAAACGAATTTCATACACTTTTTGAAAAATTCAGCAAATAAATTGCACGACTCCAGTGTATTATAAATTTTTATCCCATCTAACTCCATGACTAATGGAAGCCATTACTCTTGCGTTTCGAGTTATTATTTAAATGATGATGGATTCGATTTAAAATTTTATTTAATTTTTAAAATATAATTTTTGTATTAAGATTTATGTAAATTATCGACTAGATTGTGACTTTTTAACGCCTTATTTTTAAGGTTTTTACAATGGGCTAGACGAGAGTTAAACCATGGTGGCTTGTCGCTCAAATTAATTTTAAAGACAAACTGGCTTCTGGCATTTGAAAACTTGGCGCAAAATATAATCGTATGCGTCACTAGGGTCCAATAAAGGAGTTAATACAGACCAATCTGCATTTCCCAGAACATCATTAATTTCAATAAAATTTCCGTTCGAAAAGTTGAGCTCTTCAGAAAAATCGTAAGCAGATTTATCAAATTCATAAAAATCAAATGTAATTGTAAATGCCTTATGACGAATAAGCTTTCAGTTATTAAATTAAGCAAAACCGTTTTGAGTTGACATAAGTAAGGAATTTCAATGATTATATCGTTAAAATCTTAATCGGTTCATTCAATGAACTTAAAACTATTCTCAGAGATAAACCGAAGTCACTAAGCGAAGATATACTCAGCAAAAAGATAGAAGAAATTGAAATAAGAGAATCCAAATTATAAGCGAATCGTCCGCAAATTAATTGATTAAATGGTATTTTGTTTTTGTGTCATAACTTTGGCTAGGGTCATGATAGAAATCCAGATTTTGTGTGTTTATAGATATATGCGTGGAACACATCTACATCAATAATATAGTTCTGACTTAAGTCGACTTAAGCGATTATTGCTTGTGAACACAGTATTTTAGCTAAATGATTTTAAAATTCGAAAAAGGAAATGTTTGCATGTTTCTACATCCTTCGAGTCAAGTATATAGACGAATCTCCTTGTTGCCTTGTTGCTATTGTTGTCGGTGGTTTTTAAAACTTTTATGTAGGAGTTTTAGTGAATTTATTTTCCAAATTTTAGAAAATCTTAAAACTAATTAAATCTTAATGAATTTATTAGGGTAACTACCTTATATTCTTATATTAAGTTATTTCTATAAACTAGTAATTTAAAGTACTCTTTTGAACTGTTCAAAATCAGAATTTCCAAAATTTAATTCATCGGCCTTTTCTAGATCTTTTAATAATTTTTTCTATCAAATTTACATAATTAATTTTTTTATAAACATACCTGATCCTCGAGAAGATTTCTTTGTTGAGCATTCCACTCGATGGTGGGTGCAAAAGTTTCGACAGTTGCAGAACCGAAATCGCATAGTTTCAATTGTTTATCATTGCCAATTAAAAAGTTTTGTATCTAATAAGGTAAATTTAGAATTAAAAAAGCACTTGCCATTAAAAGTTTTCGTTAAACAGAAACCTTAATGTCACGATGCGTTATTGCTGGTATTTGAGAGTGCAGATGAGAGATCGCACGTGTTGCTTGATAAAATATGCGTAAGATCAAAGGCAGTTCCAATGACGAACCCAAACAATCAATAAGTGAACCACCTGTAAGTTTGAATTATAATAAAAATAATAGAGTTACATATATATATATGCACATTATATATATATATATATATGCACGTTATTACCTTGACAGAGTTCAGTTAGCAACAAATATTCTGCTCGTTGCTGTGGACCCGTTGTATTATCAATAAACGATGCGCCAATGAATGAAACTATATTCGGATGTCCCGATAGTTGTTTGTGCAAGTTTATCTCGTTAATAATTGCATTACAGGCTTGCTTATCAGCACCAATGAGTCTTTTGAGGGCGTATTTCTTGCCTGTTTGAATATCTTGTGCGACATAAACGAAAGCGAAACCACCTAGAAAAAAATTTTATGAAATCATTTCTTTACAGTTTAAACTAAGTTCAGAGACTTTCAAAAGAAACTCTTTTGTTTTGGTAACATTTTACTTGGTGGAGTTACGCACTACGCATTAGCAGCTAACAGAAAAACTACATTAAAATCATCCAAAATCCACCAACAAAAAACCACAAAGGCAATGCACAAAATGCGCTCGTCTAAGAACAATCCATACGTCTGCTAATCTATGTCGCTTCGTTTAATTTTAAGGCGAAAGTTATTAACTTTAAGTTGGGTTCTTTATATTTTCCAAGGTCTTTTTATATTTAACTATAACCATTCTTTTTTTTTAAAGTCAAGTTAACCTATTATCTAGCTTTATAATCCGTTTCTTAGATTTTAGATTTCAGTTTAACAAATCAATATCAACAGCTGATAAACGCCCCCACACTACGTCCCTGCAGATTTGCTAGCGTTGTTGGCTCTATTGATTTTTCTTTTTCCTCACTGTTTTGCGAAGTAATACAATTAGTTTCTGCAAATCCTCTACAAACTGTCTCCTGTAAATTTTTGTTTCTGTGCCCGCTAGACTTACCCTCAGCTATGATTCGCTTTACACGCAATTTATTTCCACTGATATCTACTATTTGGCCAACAAAATCATTGTCGGTTGCGTAGCCACCAGTTGGGGCTTCGCTGCCAGCAACTCCACCGTTTCCACCATTGGGTGCAGCATTGAAGTATCCCATCGCTGACTTCAAAAATTCACTCATTTTTGTGTACACTCACTTCTGTTGAACTTTTATTTATATTGTTAACTTTTTTCTTAATGTTTTTCTTTTATCGATAGTAAATCCGAATTTGTTTCTTGATGTTAAACGAACAAAGTTACGCCATGACAGCGTGAGTGAAGACGTCCACAGATAATCACTCGTACTTTTTAACCAAATAATAAAAGAAATTCAGAAAAAACTTTAGACATTTCTACACAGAAATTAGTTGCAATCAAAAAAGTATTGCCAGCTATGATTTGTTTGTCACTAGGGATGCAAACATCGACGATACATCGTTCATAAACATCGATGTCAACATCTATGTTCTTATGAGCGATACATCGGTCTGAAAAGGAAAAACATCGATATCGTTTGCTCATTTTTAGCCGATTCACAATTTGACATCAGGGGCCCTATTCTTTAACTGTGAGTTTTAAAGTGTACACTTTTTCTGACTGAACTCACCGACTTAAAAGCAGTGAGTTTTTGTGACAGCTCGTGTACACTTTAAAACTCACAGTTACAGAATAGGGCCCCTGGAAATACCACAAAAAGCTAACACACAATAACACAAAAAATAAATATTCTGATGCATATTCAATAGCAAATGTAAGCTAAACAGAAGTGCAGATGTTCCTTTAGTCTCCTATTACCCCAATAAAAAGATGCGATCGAAATTTGGGATGACATGCAATCTCAATTTTCAAAACATTCGAAGATTGGAATGCTATATATGTACCCAGCGAACACTTGTTCTCGGAAGCTGAAGCAACCATCACTCAAGAAAGAAACAGGCTTCTAGTGACGAGGTTATCTAAGCTTCTTTTCCTTAATTCAATTTCCAAATTGATAAACTCTAACAAATAAATGTTTTAAATTTATGAAATGGGAAAACATGTTTTCTATTTGATATAGATTTTATTTTGGTAGGTGGCTTATAGGTATAAGACACCATCCTGCTGGTGTAATCAAGTGATGCCAGCAGATTACCCGTGCTATAAAGTAAGGATAAGTATTGAAACAAAACTATCGAAGTTTACCACCGAAAAACATGACGCCATCGATGCTCATTTTTGCTATAAAGCCTGATTTTGAGGCCGGCAAATATGAAAAAATTCTTAATTAAAAAAACGGACATAAAAAGTTTACAAAAACGAATATGAGATTTTTTCTCACAAAATTTAAAAAAAAACAATCATAATAAACCGTGTTTTAAATGATCAAAAACAACCCCCGTTTTTTTGAGGTCGAAAAAAAATGAAAAAAAAATAAATTTTTCATTCAAAATACAGAAATTTTGTCGATTCCTTTTTTCAAATTTTGTTTTTGTAAATTTTTCTACGTCTATACATTGTAAGAAATTATTCTTTCTTTCATATTTTGTAATAGAGTGCAAATAAAAAATATGTTATCTATGAAAATAATACTTCTATTTTTCGAATCCAATACTAGGCCTAATACAAAAATGAAGACATCGTAAAATCATCGATATATCGGTCTTATTAACGATGTTTTTAAACATCGACAATTGTCAAGTGAACATCGATGTTTTTAAGAACGATGTTGCATCCCTATTTGTCACTGTTCAATAGAGTGGAGAGTAGCTACAAAGTGCTGTTAGCCATTGTAGTCAGTGTGACCAGAAGAATTTTGAAGAAATATGCTTTGTGTAAAAAAAATATTCCACTTTGCATTTTAAAGATATATACTAAAGGGAACGTTTAACCTTTAGCAAAAATGGTATTTTTTATGTTTTTTTTCAAAATGTGTGTTTGGAGCTAAAAAAGCTTATAGTGAAAATTTTAAGGGCCGCAATCAAGTCGTTCAGAAGTCCAAAGTTAGAAAAAATTACCTTAAAAACGTGAGTTTTTTTAAATTTTCTAACAAAATTAATATTTATGGGTCTCAAAAGAAAGTATCTATTGAACGATGTATAAATCTTGAAAATTCATGCATATCTCTTAAAGATATAACTCTTTTTTTTTGAGATAAGTGGAAGTCAAAATTAAATAAAACAAATTTTTTGTTGAGGAAATCATTTATGTTAAAAAAGAAACAAGCGCCGTAGGTGAATCGTGTGATTTTTTAAAACAATATTTTATGTTTTGATATATTAAGCTGAAAGTCCAAATTAAATAAAATAAACTTCTATTTAATAGTTTGGTCATAAAAATAGTTATATCTTAAACAGTAATAAAGAAGCAACTAGAACAGATGGCAGCCTTGGTAGAGTTGATGGCGGTGATCTATAAATAGCCTACTCCTTTAAAATGCCATATGATTAGCAGCCATAAATTTCAAAAGAAAGAATTCCTAATTCTGTGAAGTCATATACAAAGTTAAACAGTGAGTCGATCACAGCTTAATCACTCAAAGACTACTGAAGAGGAAAGATGTAGCGATTTCTGAAACAGACTGTCTAGTCAGCTAAGTGCTTGACTCTATACAGAGTTGTTGTTGTTGCCTTCTTAAAAACTTACTTGATCTAAAGCTTACAATTTAATTCATGTAGTAATTAATGGAATTTAATAAGTAATAGCTATTAAATAGGTGGTAATAGCATAGAATTTCTTTTAATATCCATTTTGTTTAGTTTTGTATTTATATAGCAAGTTTTTCGAACTCATTTTTTAAACTTTGGACCCCTATAACTTCTAAACTAGATGCGAGTCGGCATTAATTTTTTCAGATTTTTAATTTAAAGTCCAAAATACATATGTTCCACAAAAAAAAGTGGCAAAAATTTATTATTGCTAAAAGTCATATGCCTAATAAAGAAACATCAATATATATTTGGGGACATTATTCGTCGATAATTATCAAACTTCAATTTAATAAACATGAATTAATATTAATAAGATGTTCATAAAAAAATTATACATCAGTTTAATTAAACCTTACAAAATTATTTCCAATAATACCAAACCAGCAAAATTAGTCCAAATCTTCTTAATAATTCCCTTTAAAGCTGCTTACAGGGGAAAAATAAGGTCCATGACACTGCAAAGCTGATTTATGCTTAGCTGTAGAACTTGTCGCACATAAATTTTATGGTACGTTGTGGAACTATAGGTTCTATTTCCTGAAATTTATCCCATAAAGCAGCTTCAGGTGCTACAAGTACCACAACGTACCATAAACCATCTTTAGGTGCGACAAGTTCCACAGAAATGAAAAATTTTGAGACTAACTTTGCTACGCTGCTTAATAGTTTAGTTGTTGCTAATTTCACACTTCAAGCTATGTGTATAAATATGTAAAAATCTTCGTTTCGATAAGCAGCCACATGGCTCAATGGGTAAAGCAGCGGACTACAAGTCGGGGATGCCAGGGGTCGAGTCCCGACGACGAAGGAAACTATTAAATGGTAAATAAAATTTTATTAAAATCATGTAATAACTGCAAAGCATCTGAAATAACTTTCAGTTGAGAAAAAAGGCGACAAAAAAATGACAAGAAAATACAAAATAAAATAAATTTTTTTATTATATTTTATTCGAAAAAAATTCAAACATTTTCGAAGTTCGATAAAGGAAGATGCTTAGTAGTCTATGCAAGGTACTACTTGTACCTCAAAGTACGAAAAATTACTTAAATTTTTGGGTGTTTACACTGCAAAGCAGCTTAGAGAATTAGCTGTAAAAGCCTAATTTTGTGCATTCCTTGCTGGTTGGGTAATAAAGGGACGATTGTGGTTTCCGTGGCGCCAAGATCTGAAAATGCAGTTTCGTAGTTTGAGAAAATAAAATTTACCTAAGGAATTATTGATATATCAATTAGTTATCGAATTATCGATTTTCAAAATAATATTTTACTTTACAGTCTATATAAAAATTCAGATACATCTTTGCTAATAATTGACCGATCTAATTAATTTGGGTACCATTCGAAAGAAAATTTATATATCTTTAAAATAAAAGAAAAACAAATCATTTATTTCATATCCGGTCACGCTACAGACGGTCTTTCTGCATATTATTATTTTTATTTGTATAAAACCATTATTTTTCTAAAAATTCCTATATTAAGAGAAAACAAAAACATCATATATTAAAAACTGAAACAACGACCTTTCCTTTACTGAATAATATGTAAAAATTTTTCTCCATTGTTGTTGTATTTTTCATTTTTGTAAACAACTAGGTTGAACAGTACAATAATATGGCTTTTTGTTTTTAAGTATTCGTTCATTTTCAAATGGTCAAAATAAGATTTACAGACGGAATTATCGAAATATAGATTAATTATCGATTAATTATCGAATGTTGCATTCGTGATCTCGTTGGGCATAGACGTGCGTCCGTCCGTCCTCGTCATAAATTTAATTTTTTTAAAGCTAGTTGTTTGTCCCATTTCTTAAATGTTTTGTCGTGTTTCGTGTCTAAATATACACCGCGATAGTGTACAAATTAAATATTATGTGTTTTTATTTTAAACAATTTAAATTAAATTGAAACTTAATTAATAGACAAACAGCGGTGCAAATTTAAATAAGTATAAAAACAAATATAATAAAAAGCAACAAACACTCAGCAGCTCCAACCAACAACACAACAGCAAAACCAGTTTTGCAGAGAGCCAGCCGCCAGCTACAGCATCAACACCATTGACAACATTCGTGTTTTTTTTTTGTCTGACCATGCGAGGGGCTTTTCTATGCTCCTCGTGGTGTAAGTAATTGTTGTTTTTTTCGGTTCCGTCAACTCCCCCATCCTTTCACATTAGTTACGATTGTAAGTAGGGTTGCACAGTGGGCTGAATTGTGCTGAAGTAAAGGCATAACACTTGCTTCAGTACTTTTTATATTGCTCATGTTGTGCAACTCTCTTGCAGCCGTAACTAATTACCTTGTATGCCCTTATTTGTTTGATTTTTGCATAATGCGGAAATATCAGGTAATTTTCGCATAGATTTCTGCAATGTTCGTGGACTGAGAGCGAATTTTTTTTCTCGGTCAATGTACATTGCTCTCTACATAGGCCTCAAATAATAGCAATGAGCGAGACCCAGGTGGCCAAGGATGCATATCCACTGAATTTTCACATACCTGGGTATCGCTTACTGCCATTGTTTTCTTTGCATAGGGGCATTGCCCTTTTTATAAAAACAGATGCAGCGTACCAGTGTGAGCGGAGTCAGAACGTGACCGATCCAGAATTTAGCTCAATATGGGTTAGGTTCAGGCTTCGCTCTCACTTGCTAAATTTTTACTTTATTTATAGAAGTCCGAATCTAGGGAGGGAGCATACTTTTAACAAACTGGACTCTCTTTCTGATTCGATCACGCATATTTTCCGGTTGTTTCCTGACAGTGAGATCGTTACGTCACCGGCTTGGTTACGTCACTCGGGCCGATTGACACCTGCTGGAAAATATGTTGAGCTATTTGCTGGATCGAACCAACTGATTCAACTAGTGAAGGAACCCACTTTTTTTCCCCAAAATGATTTGCAAAGCCATAATATCCTTGACCTTTTTCTGACTTCACATCATGAAAAATATGATGTGAGTGTCAACGCACCTCTTGGTAACGCGGACCATTGTACCATATCCGCTGTTTTTGCATATTCTAACCCCTGCACCTATTCTCCTCAAGCCCCAAAGAGGACTGCATGGTTTTATGGAAAGGCAAATTGGACTGCGTTAAATAATTTTGATCGCAGCTTCAATTGGAAATTATGGCCCCTATTATGTACGTATTATGTATGCGATGGTATGCGATGTTGACTCGCTTCAACTACATTTTTTTCATATAACGTATTGCATATATTTTAATTGAACCATGTAGTTTGCTACCATCTAGTAAGAATTTTCAAACGACGTAGTTCAACTGAAATGTATGTAATAAGTTATACGAAAAAAAATTAGTTGAATCTAGTCAACTTAAGTTGAGTTGTAATACATAATAGGGGCCTATGTTTCGCTGATAGAAATGTGAATGCCGCGGCTGTCATGGTACAAGAAATTATTTTATTGGGTATGCGGTCTTTCATACCCAATAAGATGAGAAGCATTAAACTAAAAGATCACTCATGGTTTAATGAGACTTGCAGGATTGCAGTCAGGTCCAAAGAGGAAGCCTTTCAGAATTGGCGTTCTAACAAGAATACAGGCACTAAAATACTTCGTATCGAGGCAAGGAATCGCTGTAATGCAATTTTAAAACGCGAAAAGTTTCTGCACGAAGCTCGCATTAGAGAACAGGTTCTTCTCTGCCCCAAAGGGAGCAAAAATTTTTGGTCATTTGTTAAAAGAATTAAGAACCAGACATCGTCATCGATTCCAGCTCTTTTAAAAGATGACCAAATCTTCACTGACTCGGCTGATAAAGCGAACCTATTGGCTAGATTGTTTGCACACAATTCCACTCTCTCGGATAGCAATCAGCCACTGCCCTTTGTTGAGGGTGGATCTTCTGCAACGCAGGAGATATACTTTCGAACGGGAGCAGTTAAAAGGGTCCTTACAAATCTCAACGTAAACAACGCCTCTGGTCCTAGTAGCATACCGCCAATTGTGCTTAAAATGTGTGCTTCTTCGTTGGCTCGGCCTTTGCGCAACCTTTTCAACATCTCCTACAGAACAGGAATATTTATATTTTGTTGGAAGGTGGCAAATGTCCAGCCGGTACCTAAAAAGGGTGATGCCACGAACCCTGCAAACTACCGACCCATTGCGATATGCTCTACGCTTTCCAAAGTTATGGAGAGCGTAATAAACTTCAACGTTATGAACTATCTGGAGCACAACCAACTGCTCAGTGACCGTCAATATGGTTTCCGTAGGGCTCGCTCTACTGGTGATCTTATGGTGTTCTTAACCGAAGAATGGAATAAATGCGTTAAATTTTTCGGAGAGTGCAGGGTTGTTGCTCTGGATATTTCAAAAGCATTGACCGAGTGTGGCATAAAGCGCTCGTGTCAAAACTTGCTGCATATGGTTTTGGTGGTAACTTTGCTCGATGGATCACGTGTTTTCTCAAGGACAGAATGATTTTAGTCGTAGTTGACTGTATTTCGTCCGAGAAGCACGCCATCAACCCAGGAGTACCGCAGGGTTCAGTTCTATCGCCAACTCTGTTTTTGGTTTTTATCAACGACCTTCTGTCGTTAACGCATATCCCAATACATTCGTTTGCGGACGACAGCAGCATTTGTCGTTCATATTCATTAAAAAAACGCCCAAGCTCTATGGAGATTGAGAGAAAAAGGCAAAATATGAATGACACACTCCTTAATGATCTACAAAAAATCTCCGAGTGGGGTCCCAAGTAACAATATTAGCCATATATTCATTCTTGCAGAGCTTATAGTGCTATCTTATATAGCAGCAAGCTTCAACTATAGCTTTAGTCGCGCTCCTAAAGCTCTTGCAGAGAACATATAAGGCTACTTTCTTGAGTTTAAAAGCACTATTTTTACTTCATATGAGGAGTAGAAGTAGCTGTAAACTTTTAAAAGAGTCCCTGTCAAACCCAAATAAGAGCTCTTGCAAAGCTCTTTTTTATTATTCGTTTAAGTATGTATGTGTTAAAAATAAACTCAATAAATATAAAAAATTTGACAAGTCTTTGTGATGATAAGAATGACAAATAAATTAAAGAAATAATAAATTGATTATTATATCAGACTCATGTTCGTGTATTCGTTATATGCTGCGAATTTCGGTGCGCTTTTGAATTTATCGGAAACGTGAATGTAGTACTTCGAAAAACTACAACGGGCTTAACAAATAATTAAAATTAAGAAGTGTTAATTATTTAAAAATAGTTGGAAAATTTTTAACATTCTTTAAGATCAACTAAAAATGATTTATACATATATTTATTCTTAAATATATGTATCATAGAAATCATCAATTTCGTTTTAAATATTATTGTAAACACTAATATTTAGCTTGCTTCAACTCCGAAGATTTTCTATTTTTTATAAGATCGCCATTTTTTTCAAAAAAGCTCTTTATCAGATTTTTTAGTCACTTGTTATTCCCAAAAAATTTATTGCATTAATTTACAGTATTTTATATCTATTCGCTTTAAAAATGCAATACAAAAATACACATTAAAGCAAATATTATACTCAATCTACGAGTTTTAAAACTGCTGTATAGTAATTTTTATTACTTTAAAAGATCCTTTACAGAGCAAGTAGTAAATTTTAGAGTTCTGCTCTTTTGCAGATTTGATAAAATACTTTACAGAGCTGTATAAAGTATTAAAGCTCAAAATGGTAAAAAATCATATTTAGAGCATTTTCTTTAAAATTACAAGCAACTAGCAGCAAACAAAGCTGCGGTAAAGCTTTAACCGCATATTATACACCCATAGAACACTTTTAGGACTCACTCGCACCTAGTTGCTCCAACAATGTTACTTGGGGTCTTGCTAATAGAGTAGAGTTCAATGCAAGCAAGACCCACTGTTGTCTGTTAACCCACAAGCGAGTGAATTGCCCTTTAGCTCCTCTCATTATGAATGGTGTGGATCTTGTGGAATCAGCCGCTCTTGACATTCTGGGCATATCGATCCAATCTGATCTTCGTTTCAATGATCATATTTTCGATGTGTCGAAAGAAGCGGGCAAGTGCCTATGTTTTCTAAAACGGTGCAAAAAATATTTCACTTCAGCTGATCTTCGCATGATCTTCACCTCATATAATAGGCCGAAAATGGAGTACAATTTGTAACGGCACCAAATCTCACCATTTGCGTGTTGGGGTTGTTCACGATGTGGTGTATTTGTCATATCATTGTGGTATAACATTTTCACTCTTTACCACTTAGCGTGAACATACCATCGATAAAAACTTTTATTTGGTTCAGATACACAAGGTAATCTCAGGTGCACAGCATCGTGAACGACCCTAACTCGCAACGGTGTCAAAGTGTGGACTGACAATTTGCTGTTTGACCGCTGACGGATTTTAATTTGGCAGCTGACAATTTGCTGTTTGACAGCTGACACATTTCTAAACTTGGTCACATTTGCCTTGGTTCAAACATGACAACTGACACTATTTCCACCTTTGAAAATCATGACTGTTTGTTTGCAACCCGTTTTGCCGTAGTCATTGTGTCACACAGCGGGTATGAGTTATAAAATTGTATCATACACTTGCATAGTGCAAACGCTGAGAAGAAATCTACTTGTGTGACAAAGGGCATGGAGATTCGGAAAAAAACACGCGGTAGAGAAGAAGTTCGTGCTGGGGAACGAGTTTTAATTTCCATTGTGGTTGGTCTTGTTTTATGTCTGCGCTTAAATACTCAACAGAAAAACAAGTAGCTAAAAAGAAAAATCTTTATGCTAAGCTGTGCAAAGAATGTTTACAAATAGACAAAACTAGATAAATTGCAGTCAAACCAGAATTAAATAAAATAATTTGCAAAACAAAGAACAAAGTCAGCTGCTGCTCGAGGAGTAAACTGGAAAATCGAAGACTCCGTCGTCATTACGTCGCAGCAAGAGACAAAAATTCAAATTTGCTAGTCTGGAATTCCGTAAAAAATTATCTTTTGCAATCGTTTTACGTTCGCTATTTGCCTAATTGCATTATTGCAAAGTTGCAGCGCAGCTTGCATGACATCGCAGTCAGCTGCGCGATCAATCGCAGGTCGGACAGCAAGTGATTTTTTTTACAGCAGAATTTGGTAAAACATATTAGTGGCATGAATTGCAAGCTGATGTCAGAGTATATTGAATTCGTTGCTGACCGTTTGTTGAACGAGCTGGGTGTTGACAAGAATTACAATACACTAAATCCCTTCAGTTTTATGAAGTTGATTTCTTTGGCTGGTAAGACAAATTTTTTTTTTGAAAAGCAACGTAAAAGTAAAACAATTTAAAATTCCAACAAAATTTAATTTTAATCATACATTTATTACTATCCATTTAGTTAAACATTTTACGTTATATACATTTCTATCATATAGAAATTGTAAGAAACAAATGTAAAAGTTTTTTTATTGTCTAATAATACATTACAGTATTGAACATTTCATTGTAACAAAAAGGGTGAAAAAACCGAACACCAAAAATACGAGAAATTTTTTTTTAAATACAAACAATAAAAATTTCTAATTATTAAAAGCAGTTAAAGACTTACAGGCGTAGCTTTTTCAAATAACAAATAAAAATCAAAAAAATTTTACATTTGTATTAAAAAAAAAAAATTTTTTTTATTAACAAATAATTCAGCGTTAATCGAAATGAAATTTCATTATAAAAAAATCACACATTAAATGTATAACTAAATACACATTGTTATTTTTTTCTCGATGTAACTTAGATATTAAGCATTGCATAAACATGCGACGGCACTGAAAAGTAAAGTTAAAGTAAACATTTTTTTTTATGAATATTGATTTATTTGTGTATTTTACGTTTTTTTTTATAAATATTCCTTGAATGATAACTGAACTTGCTTTGTAAAAAAAAAAAAAAAAAAACTCTTAATGCATGCATTGAAAGTACACACAAAGTGCTCGTACGTCATTGTTTAATTATAGTTAGGTAAACTACTAAATTTAAACATTAAATTTTAATGCGGCTTAATAACTGAAAATGATTTTGTATTTAGCTAAAAGCCTTAATGATATAAATTAATAATTGTCGTTTTTATTGATAACATTTAAAAGTGTTAAATTGAAAGCAATGCGAAAAACATTAAACTTTGTAATATTATATAATTCAGTTTACAAATATTTAATACGTAAGATGCTTAGTTGTATACCTTTGTTTTTTAAGTCTACTTGAATTTTTTTTACATGTACTTAAAACTAAATTAAATTCTATAATATAATGAATTGCTAAAGGGTTTTTTTTTTATTTGGTCAGGAGGAGAAGATGTTTGCTTTTGGGAGGGTTTCCAATACATTTAGCCCCTGAACCCTCACGGAAGGGTGGGAAAAGTGTGGGCCGAGCTCGTCCACCAGAGCTCAACGAGAAGGTGTTGGATGATTGGGCCAGGGGTGCCCAAACGGTTTCCTTTATTTTTTTTTATATTTGTTTTACTTGATATTTAATTCTAGTTTCAGAGAAAAATTTTTTTTTTGTATTCTTTATTTGGAATCACCGACGTGCGATGACTTATGCACGTGACATTTGTACGGCAAGGGTACACGTGGACGGCCACAAGACCCCACCCCACATCTCACCGAACTGCTAGCAATGGCTAACTAGCACGTGCAGCCGTGGCCAACCTAGTGTCCGCGGGTCACTGGACCGGGGCGATGGTACCACCTCTGTGAGTGAGCGGCCTTATAAATACTGGTCATCGAGAACCAGGGGCGCTGTAAAAAGGCGCCCTCAAACTAAATGCAAAGGGCCGCCCTCTCGCAGAGATGGTAGCACCGCTCCACAACAACCAAAATGTTAAAATTTTGAAATTTAAAATTCATTTCTGAATTTTAACGTCCATGTTGACTCCAAAAATTTCGCCTCCGTTACAAATTGGCGCCCAACGTGGGGCCGATAAAAAATTTTGTAATTATCGACTCTCTCCGTAAATATTTTTTTGTGATGTTCGGTAGCGCGTCGGTGATTCCAACCAAAGAGTACATTGTTTTTTTTTCTAGCAGTTTTTTTTTCTATCAAAAATTTGTGATTTTGTTTTTTTTTATATTTTGAATTGGATAGTCAGGGTTGGCTGCTGGAATATCCGTCTGTGACATTAATCTGCATTCGAATCCGCAGTCAAATCACTGAAATGATTAATTCCTTTGTGTTTGATATGAAAACTGTGATTGATATTAAATTTCAATTTTTAAATTTTCGATAGTTAAATTTATTAAATAATTTTTTTGTTTTCTTGCGTGATGATATCGGGTTCGGAGGTAGTGTCGAGTGTTGCCTGGAATTGCGATGTTGTTGCGTTTAGTGCGCATGTCGACCGCTTCACTCGGGACTATTTTTCTGGACTTCGTGTCATCACGTGAGCCCATTTAAGTTGTAGTTTCCGGTTAATTAACAAGTTTTTTTTTATTATCTATTGGACCCCCTGACTCAATCAACCAACAACCGCTCAAAATAATTTCAAAGCAAATCTCTCTCTTCTAAGACCAAATAAATAATACCTATACATTTATAATTATAAATTTTTGATTTTTTTTACCATGCCTTTGCATCATAGCGATGAAAATTTGCCTGCTCAGTTGGAGATGGCGGAAAATTGTTGCAGCATTTGTTCGCAGTCCTTCGACAAGGCTGACGACATGGTGTCAACACCGTGTAGGCACATTTTCCATAGGGAATGCATCTCTACGTGGGTAACAAAAGCGCACAGCTGCCCACTATGTCGCACTTTGTGCAGTGTGAAAAAGTTGAAGCCATGCCAGCCGACTCTGGTGGTCGATCCTCCGTTGTCACCTGGTAAGGCAACGGAGAGCCACGGTGCAGTCCGTAAAGAACGTCCGGCCACTAGAAGCCAACGAAACCTAGGTTTCAGCCAGGCACAAAATTCAAATTTGAACATGTCGGGAATGCAACCCGTGCAAAAAGGGTCAGTCGACCTATACTCCCGTCAAGCTGCTGGCGCACATAGCGCACCAAATCTTGCTCCTACTGATAATTTTCAGCCTTCAATGGCTCAACATCAGGTTTCGGATAGTGAGTTGCAGCACTTGATCAATGAGGCAGTTCGCACTGAACTCGCTAAATTGCAAATTAATCAAGTCAAACATACTCCTTATGGAGTTCCATCCGGTAGCAACCCCTTGCAGAGTTTTCATCAGGACTTGGGATCAATGCCAAGTATGACTCCTGCACCCCCAAACAACTATAGTGTTCCCCCACCAAACTTTATGCCCGCTCCACCTTCAACTTCGGGTCACAATCGACAGTTTGTCCAGAGTATGCCAGCTCCTTATACACCAAGCCACATGCCGCATCATAGTGTATATGCTTCGGGATCTGCCCCACAATTTGTACCGTCAGAGAACGTTGCCAGTGTCATGTTTCCTCCGACCTCACGTTGTTTGCGGTCGATGCGTCATGTGGCAAGGTAGCCCTTGATACGCATCTCTGTCGTCCCTCTGGCAGCACTGGTACGCTGGCGTATTGCGCGGCTAAGGCTCGCCGGATGGGGTGGTGTTCTTGCCAGCCTGGTCCGACAGCAGGAAACTACACGGAATAAAAAATCGTACCAGCTGTATTTTAAAAATCACCGTCAAAACAAAAAAAACCCAAAAAAACAATCGAACAAAAAGATTTAAATCTCGAAGGCAGATAAAAAAACCGATTATTTTGCGCGCCCGTGCTGAAAATTAAGAAGGAAATTGAAATAGGTTGTTTTATGTTGCCACGTTGGCCCGTCTCTTGGGTCGATCTTTGGTGTAAGTCGATCGCCCTAGGCTAACCCGCCCCTTCTGGCCCCAAAAGACCAGCCATGGTGACCCTGCGCCAAGGTCTAGGTCACCCCAAAAACTCTTCATACTTACGCCTCTCTTGATTTGTTCTCGCCACCTATCCTTTGTAAATTAATTACCCATGGTTTTCATTCTGCTTTACAAAGTCATTTATTTAGTTCTAACATTTGCGTACATTTTAATTCCTAAATGTCCTAATTGGCTCCGTCTTTTGTTTAGAGATACATGGAGGTTACAAATTGATTATATACATTAATATGGTAGATTAGCTTAGTTAAACTACGTTTGTTTTGGTCCCTTTTAGATTTGAATTGTATTTTAGTTTCGCTTTAATTACCATAAGTTTAATTAAACATGTATTTAAATAGTAGTTTAGTTTAGTTTATTTTAGTTTAAATTACGTTCAGTTTAATTTAACATATATTTAAATCGTATTAAGTTTCGTTAGAACTACGTTTAGTTTAAGTAACTATACGACAAAATGGTAGTTTAGTTTAAATTAAGGTGGTTTAGTTCCGATTAGATTTAAATTGTGTTTTAGTTTTCTTCTAATCGCGTATCGTTTTGTTATATATACATTTAAATTGTAGTTTAGTTTTTAGTTAAGTTTGTTTTAGTTCCGATTAGATTTAAATGGTATTTTAGTTTTGTTTCAATCGCGTATAGTTTTGTTATATATACATTTAAATTGTAGTTTAGTTTTTAGTTAAGTTTGTTTTAGTTCCGATTAGATTTAAATTGTATTTTAGTTTTGTTCCAATCGCGTATAGTTTTGTTATATATACATTTAAATTGTAGTTTAGTTTTTAGTTAAGTTTGTTTTAGTTCCGATTAGATTTAAATTGTATTTTAGTTTTGTTCCAATCGCGTAGGGTTTTGTTATATATACATTTATTTTGTAGTTTAGTTTTTAGTTAAGTTTGTTTTAGTTCCGATTAGATTTAAATGGTATTTTAGTATTTAAGTTGTTTTGTATTTTAATAGAAATCTAAAAAAATCGTATTTTAGTATTTAAGTTGTTTAATAGAAATCTAAAAAAGTATTTTTGTATTTAAGTTGTTTTGTATTTTTATTTTAATAACGAATCTTTCTTTATTAAACATTTCCGTGTGTTTTCATTTTCTTAACACAGTATTTATGGTATTGTATTTGTAGATGATAGTTTCATCCTATTAAATTTTTATGAATTTTTAGATGTGTAGCTTCATCGCTTCATCATTTTCAATCTAGTAAATTGAGATAAGTAGTTTTCTGATTTAAAAATAAAACCTTACACATATATATAGATATAGTTGCTTATAAGACTGTATATTGTTATTGTATACTCTGGACTTAAAACTTAAGTATCCTTCGAATAAGAATAACTCGTTCCCAAAAATTTAAAGTAAAGAACCAATTATAATTAAAGAAGAAACAATTTTCGTTAAATAATATCAAGAACGCACTTGAACAAAACAAAACTCTTAAATGTATTGTACCATATATCATTTTTTTTTGTGGAGGTAATGCTTATTTCTTTTAATGGTGTAGTTATTTAAATTTTAAAAAAATTAATTCAAAAAGTATTCTACTAGGTTTAATGTCTAGGTTTAAAGAAGAAATTGTCATTTAGCAAAGACTTAACTTAATATCTGTTGGTTACTAGCATAAGGTTTAAAGCTCAGATAACATTGATACTTGTTTTAAATGATGGTTGTAAGCTTAAACAATCTTTAAATTGGGGTTCAAGCAATGGCGGAGGTTCAATTTCTGTTCTCTGAAGTAAGAGAATGAAAAATTTTACTTAATTTATCCTTTCTAAGAACATCTATCGTAAACATAGGGCAAATATGAAAAAGTTATCAATGCATAAAACAAGAGGTGAACAATAGTATGAAGCAGTGTAATCGAGCAGTAATCATTAGAATTTGATAATTGACTTTTTGAGCGTTACATGGATCAGTTTTGTGGTAACAAAAAAAAATTTTTAAATTTTCATTTAAACATTGCAGATTGTATTTAATTAGACGCAGTTTAGTCACGTTCCTGATCATGAGCCCAAAATCCAGCATCAACTGACCCAACGCGTGGCATATGTAATTATTTCAAACTTATCAGATACTCGCTTACCAATCCCAGGTCGCAATTCGCAAACCTGGGGTGAGTGCCGTAGTGGTGGAGGTAGTTGGTGTCGTCGCTACTGGCGGTGCCGTTGGTGTCGTTGGCCACCCGCTGGCTGATGCTGGCAAACACTGGTGGTTGGTGATGTTGACGATGGTGGAGCTGGTTGTGATGACCTGGCTGGTGCTGTCGTTGTTGTTGTTGTTGGGGTTGTGGTCTGCAGGGTGATCCGGATGCACAGGCTGGGTGTTGACGATGGGGCTGCTGCTGGTGATGTTGACGATGGTGTTGGCGGTCTGCAGCGTGGCGCGACGATGATTGTGACGATGCGGTCTGCGGGGGTATAAAGGTTAGCGTGGCTTTTAACATACCCTAAGTCATATGGACACCTGCTTACCTGCGTTTACTGCTACCCACTGCGAGTGCTGCTGCTGGTGATCATGACGGTGATTACGGCTACTGCGTGTTGGTACTACCGTGGCTGATACGAGGTTGTTGTAGTAGGGTTATCCCATTAACTGGCGCTGGCAAAGAGCACAAAAACGTCGAACTTGGGACTATGCAGTGCCGCGGCTCTACCGCACATGCCTGCCTGGCCTTAAGACCTCCGAAGTAAATTCCCTGCGGCTATGGCGAAGGTGTTGTTCCCGACGCTAACGCTGCTTTTGAGCCAACCGCCGCTCCAAACGAGGCCAGAACAGAGGCCTTTGACTTCCGCGGCAAGTGACCACTTGTTTCCTGAACAAAAATGCTCCTGCCTGGTGTAGGCTTGCGATCAGCCAATAGTATATCTGCTAATCGACGCAAATCTAGCGCGTCGTATTCGCTTAGGGTGCGATCCGATATATTAGCTGTTGGCACTTTAGTTAATCCGTTGGCAAGATATGCTGCCCCTTCATGGTTGCAATGCAGGATTAACTTTTCTTTTCTTGCAGTAGCAATGACACTTCTTCACTTTTTCTTTGGTAATGGCGACCTCGGTGGCAGAAACGTCTACCCAGGGTTGTATTTTTTTTCAGTACAATGATTTTAGGTACTTTGGCAGTGTTGCCACCTATACTTGAAAAGGGTACGTTCGCATGCATCTTGATGGCATTTAGACGTGCAAACTAGCGATGTTTTTTCAACTTCGCTCCCTTTTCGGTGGAATCGACCATAACCGAAGGGAGTAGGTAATGGTTGGGTTGGACTTGCGGATGACACGTCGGCAAGATTCCGTTAACCGACGCTTGTTTCGGAATTCCGATTGGTTCCCGATTCAAGCGCGTGTCGGATCACACCATTTTCCTGAACGGTTTATGCCTGCTGAAACGAGTGGTACCATTTTTGTTGGTATTTTTTTTCTTTCAATCCCCTGTATGGCCATTTTGTTTGTCCGAACATACTCGACCATCATTGAGGTGCCACATTTAAATGAAAAAGTTGTGTGCACTAACACACTAGAGGGCGCTGGTGGAAATACCATGGGTATTCATAAAATGTGTTATTCCCTATGTGCAGGTGCCCATGACAAACCCAAGGACTCTCGACGAGCTTCTCAGCTTAAGAGATAAATGGGAAAAGATGGCACCATTCGCTCCCTCAACCTACACTCGAACTTGATTATTGTTTTAAGTCTTTCGCGTGAAAAATTCCTATCGTCTTGCCACTTAAATCTTCCAGTTCATACAGGCTATTGCCTACTGCCCTCACTATTCGACACTTTAGAAAACGCTTTGAAAGTTTCGCGCTGATTTGCTTGGAGAAATCACTAAGCTGAAAGTTCCGTCGGTAGACTTCCTGTCCAGGTTGAAATTTAACTTTTCGACTTTTCAAGTCATACCTTTTAACATTCTGTTCGTGACT
The DNA here is from genome assembly GCA_963920525.1 of Dichetophora obliterata. Classification (NCBI taxonomy): domain Eukaryota; kingdom Metazoa; phylum Arthropoda; class Insecta; order Diptera; family Sciomyzidae; genus Dichetophora; species Dichetophora obliterata. Next base: position 234,184,344 of record OY986435.1, on the reverse strand, counting down.
CTTATGTAGCTGTTCGCGGATTTTGTTGCGAATCAGGTCTTGCCGAACCGGCTTCGGTATCACCAACGTTTCAGGATCGCTAAGCACACCTAGTTTCTTTGCTATTTTATAGGCGCTTGCATGCGCGATCATGTTGTGACCGAAGAGAGCAAAATAAGGGGTCATTCCTATGGAGGAGTGCACTGAAGAACGCAAAGCACATTCAATGTCAGATAAGTGTTGGTCCCAGTTGGTTTGATCTTGGTCAAGGTATGACCGAATCGCCGCGAGAATGGACTGGTTGACCCTCTCCGACGCGTTGGCTTGAGGAGCGTAATTAGCAGTGCGTACATGTCTTATTCCAAAATTATCGATCATTTCGGCAAATTCTTTACTTAAAAATTGCACGCCATTGTCGGACATGAGTATTTCTGGGGTACCGAATTTATGAAAAACTTCTGAAATTAAGAATTGGATTACATTTCGCGCGTTCGCTTTCGTCATCGCTTTTAACAGGGTGAATTTAGTGAAATAGTCTAAGACTATGAAGATATAGGTATTTTTCTTTTTCGAACGAACGTATGGACCGAGGAAATCCACGTAAATTTTTTGAAACGGCCGTATTATTTGCGACTCTTGCCCCATAGGTGGTCTTAGAACCATTTGAGCTGGTTTGCATTCTTTGCAGACTTGACAATCATTAACGAAATTGAGGACCTGCTGGTTCATATTTGGCCAGTAGAAATATTCTTTTATGCGCTTAAGAGTTTTGGTGAAACCACCATGAGCGACTTGAGGAGGTTGGTGTGCATTAGCAATGATCGACTGAGTCAAAGGCGCTGGAACCCATAGTTTCCAGGCGAAATCTTCCCCATCGGGTGTACCATCATATGGAACCGTACGCTTGTAGGCGAAGCCCTCAATTACCTTGAGGTCAGGCAACTGGGAGTGATTTTCGGTTATGGTATTTAACAATTCCCTATACTCTTCGCTTTGAAACTCTGGTGACTCGAGGTCGACCAGTGCCTTTACCTCACAACTTATTTCGTCCATGTCGTAGCGTGATAATGTGTCGGGAACGATGTTCTGAGCCCCTTTACGGTGGGCTATCTCGAAGCTAAAGCTTTGCAGATACAAACTCCACCTCGCCAATCGACTGGTTAAGTCTTTATGCGACATTAGCCATTTTAGGCTGGAGTGATCCGTTATCACTGTAAAAGGCATTAGCTCGATGTAGGCTCTAAACTTCGTTATCCCCATTACCACAGCTAGACATTCGCGCTCAGTTACTGAATAATTCTTCTGTGCAGGCGTGAGCTTCTTTGAATAATAGGCGATAGGATGTTCACCACCTTCATCATCTTTTTGAAACAACACGCCACCAATTCCGATGTTAGAAGCATCTGTTTGTACATAAAAATGTTTCGAAAAATCTGGATGTACCAGAACTGGACTAGAAATAAGAGCTGTTTTTAATTTATCGAAGGCGCTCTGGGCCTCATCACCGAACTCAAAAGTTTTCGCTTTCTTCAGCGTGTCGAAAATAGGTGCTGCTATAGTCGCATAATCGCGAATAAAGCGCCGGTACCATCCCGTGGCTCCCATAAAACTTCGAACTTGTTTTGGAGTTTTTGGATACGTATATCGGTCAATGGCATGGACCTTGTCTGGGTCTGGTCTTAATTTACCTTCGCCTACGATATAACCTAGGTACCTTAGTTCACTACAACAAAACTTCGATTTGGCCACGTTAATGGTTAGGTTGGCCGAACTTAACAACTGCGCTACCTGCTCTAACTTTTTGAGGTGACTATCGAAATCTGAGGAAACAACAAGGAGATCATCCAAATAAATGAAAACGCTTTCACGGAGATTTGCTGGCACGACTTTGTCCATTAACCGACATAACCTTTGGGCTGCATTACATAGCCCAAACGGCATGACGGTGAATTGACAAAGCGGACGACCTGGCACTGTAAACGCGGTTTTCTCCCTACTACTGACGGCAAGCGGAATTTGCCAGAAGGCATCCTTCAGATCCACACTTGAGATAAAGTGTGTGTCGCCAAGACGGCTGAGCAACCCCTCTATGTGTGGAAGTGGGTAGGCGTCCTTCACTGTGAGTGCATTGAGCTTGCGAGCGTCGAGGCACAGTCGACATTTTTCGCCTTTTCGCACGAAGGCCACTCGATTGTTCCATGGACTTTCGCTCGGCTCAATAACTCCCAGCGAAAGCATCCTATCCAGCTCCGCAAACATGAGACCCTGAACAGCCGGTGAGACTGGGTAGTGCTTATCTTTCACAGGCACTGCGTCGCCGGTATCAATGTAGTGCTCCTCTAAAGACGTCTTGCCGAGACCTTTCTTCGTGAAGCAGGGAAATTTTTCTATAACTGCGTTAAGCCTGTGTTGTTGCTGCGCTGTCAAAACTTTCATTTTCGGCGTTGCATGACTTTGGACCTCTTCCTCCAAAGCAATGTTGTTGGTCGTTATGCTGTCAACTTTGAGCTGCATGAGATTGAATTTTTTTATAAAGTCTACACCTAGAAACAATTCTCGTTTTAGAGAAGGTGTTAAATAAAAAACAATCTCCTGCTCCTGGTTATCGAATTTAATTTTTGCTTTCACGCGACCTATGATTGAATGCATTCGCCCATCGGCAGTTTTAACGAAAGATTGAAACTTAAAAATTGGCAACTTGCACTTTTCCACAAAACTTAAGCAGTTATTCCCTAAACACGACACTGTTGCTCCACTGTCTAATAATCCCTCAATTCGCTGTCCATTTATTTCAATATTGGTGTAAAACCTACTGTCTTCGCCCTCATAAAGTTCTGATGCTGAAATTTCTTTATAATTATTTTTCCTCAAACGATATCTAATTCTTGTCTTTTCGATTTTTGTTGGCTGCTCTGCAAATATTCTTTTTCGAACTTCCTCATAGTTTTTGAGTCTCACATGAAATGGCTTAATTTCTTTTAACTTTACTTCAACGGTATTTACGGCTTGATCGCAACTACTTTGATTACCATGGTTACTAGATGTTAAAACTACAACTCTCTTTTCTATTTCGGTTTGTGTGGCTGAGGTTAGTCATTCCGTCGTTTCTTGAGTTTGAGTCTGCGTTTGAGCTGATCTAGACTCCACCTGCACATTTCTATTTGGCCTAACGGTTCCCTGGCATTTCGGACACTTTGGGGTAACTACGCCCTCCGTTCCGCACCTATAGCAAAAAATTCGCCTTACGGCTGCGGTACATTCAACAAAGTTATGCCCTGGCTGTTTGCAGTTCCAACATGGGAATGTTCGCGATGAATTAATAGCATCTATTTCAAACGCTTGCGTCGAAAAGTCCTGCTCTACATTTAACTCGTGCACTTGCGCATTGCGAGGTACATATTGACGCGGAGGCGGTTGATAAGCCTGGCGTTGGTAGTTTATATGTGTTTCAGCCTTTTTGCAGGCTTTGCAAAACTCAGTCAAACCCACTATGCGCATGGCAAATAGTAGCTGTGACATCTCTTTCCTCAGGTTGCTCCTCATTATTTCGACTAAATCCTGTTCAGCCAGTGGATTACGCTGTTGGTTCCTCAGGGTCAAAACAGATTGATAAAAGTCGTCGAAAGTTTCATCCCGTTGTTGTCTTCGATCCATAATTTGTCTTTGGATCTCGAAGTCGCTTTCGTGTCGCTTAAATTGTGCTACAAGCGCTTCTCGAAGTGCGAACCAACTAGGTATTCGGTTTAACCGTCGAAATCCCCAGAACCATTGAGCTGCGTTTCCAGTTAGCAAACTATGAAAATTTCTAATTACTTCAGGCCATGGATATCGGTAATCATTACACAAGGTCTCTACTCGAAAAACAAATTCGTCCACGCTGATTGATTTATTTGTACCGTCGAACTTAAATCCCCATTTGTCCATTTCTACACGTCGCGGTTGTTCAGGCTGATGGTAATGTGTAACCGGCGCTTGTACAGGCCCTGTATATGCAAAGGCACTCGGCTGACGTATCGAGGGTCCAGCTCGTTGCTCTTGGTGTCGATTTCTGGTCTCTACATGATACGTCTGCGGCTGAGAAAAAACTTGCGGCTGCGGTACAATCGTCGGTTGCGGCCTATGCGGTGGTGGTTGTGAAAAATCTGGGAAAGATTGCGAGATGCTCCTGGTATCCTGAGATCCAATTTGTTGTTGCTGCTCCATATTTCGATCTGGCCATGCCTGTGAAATGCTAGACGGGGGTGGTGGAGGTGGTGGTTGTAAAGTCACTAACTTCGTAACCGCTGGTCGGCTCTCTGAATACTGAGGCGTCATCGACCCTAAGCTTTCGGCTATTAATTGTGGGACTAATACCCGCAAACGTTCCTCCATTCCCGACATCAGATCCACTTGGGCTAAACCCACCGCTGACTTGACGTAATCCCTTATATTGATGCTCGAGTTGACCACACCTTGGGACGCTGGTGCTCTTCCTGACGACCTGTCTCTTACGCCCCCCATCTGCGAATGTTGTTGAAATTGCTTGCGCACGTTTAAAGCGGTTAGGCTGCTAAACTCTGGAGACGTGATGCTGCTATTCGAGAAGTTAAGCTCTTCTGAGGTACGTCTAGGTGCTGGTGGTAGTACACTCTGCATCGCCATAGGTGTTGTAATCGTCGTCGTAGCTGTGGTAAAAATCGGTATGTTGGTACTCATCGGGCCTGTTTTTGGAATTGCCCCAGTACTAGTTGATGTGGGCGGCACTAGGCTTCCACTGCCGGTTGCATTCGGGTTGGTTTCACTATTATCCATTCTGCTTTGCTGCCTAGTGTGAACCATGCCCCAAGGAATCGTTATTCAAAAGAATCAAAAAATATCAGGAAAATTGAAAATGCTTCAAACACCTAGGTTGTTCAAATCGACAAACGAGAATTCGCTAAATCAAACGTAGCGTCCGTTAGGACCGGAGAACCAATTTATTCAAAAACGAGAAACTTTAATTATTTTGTTCGAACCGATGGTTTTAATGCGCCACAGTTTACTTAACTGTTGTACGCCAAATGCCAAAACGAAAGGAAAAATTGTAAAAAAAATTAAGATCAAAATAAATGTCCTTTAAGGATGGTGGTTGCAAAACTTAGCAAAAAAAAATTCTTAAATAATAATAGTAGTATAAGAAATGTTAATAATAATTATAGCAATAATAGGTGAAGGAAATAAATATAATTTTCGAAAAATATCCGAAAAGTTGATAAGATGTAAGTATATTAATAAAGGTTAAGCATAGTAATAACTGAACTCCATAGAGGTCAAAGAGATTTTTAGAAATATAGAAATGTAGGAACGTGATATTAAAAGAAAGAATTTTTGTAACTATTTTAGAGTTACAATCTTAGCTGTCTAAAATTTCGCAACTTATCAAAAAAAATTTTAAAAGTGTAAGATTATTTTTATTTGAATATGTATATATCGATAGATAAAGACTGAATATATATATATAGGTAAATGGGCTTATTAAAGCGCGTAGCTGAAAGTAAACTTAAATATTTTTTTCTACCCGAAGATAAAAATATATATATAGATATATTTTTTTCTAAGGTATTTAGTTTATAAAGATAATATATACATAAAGAGGAAATAATTTGGATAATCAGAAGAACTTGGCTATCGCTTCAAAAAATGTATACGTAAAATAAAAGGAGACTAACTTCGGAGAAGTTAATAGTCTAAACAAAAAAAAAAATTATAATTCCGAAATCAAATAATCAAAACTAAAATGGCTAATAATAATAACTCAAAAAAATTTAAAAATATATAGGCATTAAGTTTGGATGGTGGCGTAAAACAAACAAGAGTGGCGTAAAAAAAATTAACTTCGACGAGACCAGCGAAAACAACCTTCTTCTTTGTGCAATAATTGCACCCTCCAAATCGAGGTTCTTAACCGAAACTTCCCACAATAATTTCCTATGCTGAGGTCGCTCAGGCATATTCGCTTCACCTAATGGTGTTGTGGTAGTTCATCCCGAGTTGGAGTATTTATTCAAAACGAAAAAATTTTTATTTATATTTGTCCCTACTCAAGAGTGCTTTGCAACTCTATACCCCCCTTAATTCAGCAGCGCCTAACTCCAAATCGAGGTATTTTTTAACTTAGCTAGCCTGTCACATTGATGACCCCACTGACCTGAGGTCCTACTCAGCAACACGACTCGAAAAGCAAATGCGATTCGAAAACAAAATCACACCATGTAACTACATGGCCTAAGATTTCTAAACGGCAGTAAATTCTACCTCTGCCCTAAAATTCTGTTTTTGTCGGCATTGAATGTGAACTCATCAAAAATTTGTCAAAAAACATGTAAATCCATGGCACGATCCTGCTCTCGAACCGCACCCGCATCCCGAATCGTACTACAGAGCAAGGCCCCTGGCTGCTCTTCCCGATAAGGAGCGATTTTCAAAAAACAAAAACTATTTAATTTTAATTTAACCTTCCTCTAAGCCCGCACCCAGTGAAGCATATGAGCCGCACTGTGCACAAAAACCAAAACTGCAAATTAAACGCTTGCGAAGAAACGAGATGCACTCGATGTTCGCGATTGCACTCATAAGCAAAACGCTTTGCTCACAGTCCAGCCCATATGCTTCACTGTGTGCGCTGCCTAAGAGTGCCGCTACCCCCCTTTTTTGTGCACTAGGTGCACCCTCCGAGTCGAGGTATTTTTGCTCTCAGCTAGCCTGTCCCGTTTATGACCCCTCTGGTCAGGCTGCTCTTCTCGGTCTGGAGTATTTGACAAAACGAGATTTCTATAATTTTCCATTGGTTTACATGCCGACAAACCCCGGCATGTTCGGGTTTTTCACCTTACGGTGTAAAAAAAACAGCCGCCCAATCTGGGAACAGACGCTGGCCAACACGCCGCCCACTCTGGGTACAGACGCGTGTTGGGCTCGCTGGGGTACGCGGGTGCGCTACTCCCGTCATCCTACATATTCCACGCAGGATGCCCCTGCGGGTGTGAATATCAAAACGAAAGATTATAAAACTAACAAAAAAAAATTTAATTAATACGCATCGGCCTCCAGTATCCGTCGCAACTGCAGTCGAGGCTCTGTGGCCTAAACGCTGCAGGACTTACGGAAAACCGAAAACTTGGTGCGAAGAAAAAAAAACCCTCAACTTATTTCTAAACCTATTAGCCCTAGCAGTAAAAAATCCTACTGTTAAGAACTACGTCGCAACTGCAGTCGAGGCGCTGTGGCCTAAACGCTGCAGGACTTACGTGTTCTTACGTATTCGGACCTGCTTGGGGTCTAACAAAAACTATACCTAAAAACTTACACTACGCCCGAAACGAGATATTTCATTGTTTTCTGGATTGGCTCCTTTTGCCTTAGACCACGTCGCAACTGCAGTCAAGGTTCAAAGACCCAAACGCTGCAGGACTTACGTGGCCAGACGCCAGGAGACCAAACCAAAAAGCAATGAAAAAAATCCTAAACTTTTTGTCGGGCCCCACGTTGGGCGCCAATTCTGTCATGTTTCCTCCGACCTCACGTTGTTTGCGGTCGATGCGTCATGTGGCAAGGTAGCCCTTGATACGCATCTCTGTCGTCCCTCTGGCAGCACTGGTACGCTGGCGTATTGCGCGGCTAAGGCTCGCCGGATGGGGTGGTGTTCTTGCCAGCCTGGTCCGACAGCAGGAAACTACACGGAATAAAAAATCGTACCAGCTGTATTTTAAAAATCACCGTCAAAACAAAAAAAACCCAAAAAAACAATCGAACAAAAAGATTTAAATCTCGAAGGCAGATAAAAAAACCGATTATTTTGCGCGCCCGTGCTGAAAATTAAGAAGGAAATTGAAATAGGTTGTTTTATGTTGCCACGTTGGCCCGTCTCTTGGGTCGATCTTTGGTGTAAGTCGATCGCCCTAGGCTAACCCGCCCCTTCTGGCCCCAAAAGACCAGCCATGGTGACCCTGCGCCAAGGTCTAGGTCACCCCAAAAACTCTTCATACTTACGCCTCTCTTGATTTGTTCTCGCCACCTATCCTTTGTAAATTAATTACCCATGGTTTTCATTCTGCTTTACAAAGTCATTTATTTAGTTCTAACATTTGCGTACATTTTAATTCCTAAATGTCCTAATTGGCTCCGTCTTTTGTTTAGAGATACATGGAGGTTACAAATTGATTATATACATTAATATGGTAGATTAGCTTAGTTAAACTACGTTTGTTTTGGTTCCTTTTAGATTTGAATTGTATTTTAGTTTCGCTTTAATTACCATAAGTTTAATTAAACATGTATTTAAATAGTAGTTTAGTTTAGTTTATTTTAGTTTAAATTACGTTCAGTTTAATTTAACATATATTTAAATCGTATTAAGTTTCGTTAGAACTACGTTTAGTTTAAGTAACTATACGACAAAATGGTAGTTTAGTTTAAATTAAGGTGGTTTAGTTCCGATTAGATTTAAATTGTGTTTTAGTTTTCTTCTAATCGCGTATCGTTTTGTTATATATACATTTAAATTGTAGTTTAGTTTTTAGTTAAGTTTGTTTTAGTTCCGATTAGATTTAAATGGTATTTTAGTTTTGTTTCAATCGCGTATAGTTTTGTTATATATACATTTAAATTGTAGTTTAGTTTTTAGTTAAGTTTGTTTTAGTTCCGATTAGATTTAAATTGTATTTTAGTTTTGTTCCAATCGCGTATAGTTTTGTTATATATACATTTAAATTGTAGTTTAGTTTTTAGTTAAGTTTGTTTTAGTTCCGATTAGATTTAAATTGTATTTTAGTTTTGTTCCAATCGCGTAGGGTTTTGTTATATATACATTTATTTTGTAGTTTAGTTTTTAGTTAAGTTTGTTTTAGTTCCGATTAGATTTAAATGGTATTTTAGTATTTAAGTTGTTTTGTATTTTAATAGAAATCTAAAAAAATCGTATTTTAGTATTTAAGTTGTTTAATAGAAATCTAAAAAAGTATTTTTGTATTTAAGTTGTTTTGTATTTTTATTTTAATAACGAATCTTTCTTTATTAAACATTTCCGTGTGTTTTCATTTTCTTAACACAGTATTTATGGTATTGTATTTGTAGATGATAGTTTCATCCTATTAAATTTTTATGAATTTTTAGATGTGTAGCTTCATCGCTTCATCATTTTCAATCTAGTAAATTGAGATAAGTAGTTTTCTGATTTAAAAATAAAACCTTACACATATATATAGATATAGTTGCTTATAAGACTGTATATTGTTATTGTATACTCTGGACTTAAAACTTAAGTATCCTTCGAATAAGAATAACTCGTTCCCAAAAATTTAAAGTAAAGAACCAATTATAATTAAAGAAGAAACAATTTTCGTTAAATAATATCAAGAACGCACTTGAACAAAACAAAACTCTTAAATGTATTGTACCATATATCATTTTTTTTTGTGGAGGTAATGCTTATTTCTTTTAATGGTGTAGTTATTTAAATTTTAAAAAAATTAATTCAAAAAGTATTCTACTAGGTTTAATGTCTAGGTTTAAAGAAGAAATTGTCATTTAGCAAAGACTTAACTTAATATCTGTTGGTTACTAGCATAAGGTTTAAAGCTCAGATAACATTGATACTTGTTTTAAATGATGGTTGTAAGCTTAAACAATCTTTAAATTGGGGTTCAAGCAATGGCGGAGGTTCAATTTCTGTTCTCTGAAGTAAGAGAATGAAAAATTTTACTTAATTTATCCTTTCTAAGAACATCTATCGTAAACATAGGGCAAATATGAAAAAGTTATCAATGCATAAAACAAGAGGTGAACAATAGTATGAAGCAGTGTAATCGAGCAGTAATCATTAGAATTTGATAATTGACTTTTTGAGCGTTACATGGATCAGTTTTGTGGTAACAAAAAAAAATTTTTAAATTTTCATTTAAACATTGCAGATTGTATTTAATTAGACGCAGTTTAGTCACGTTCCTGATCATGAGCCCAAAATCCAGCATCAACTGACCCAACGCGTGGCATATGTAATTATTTCAAACTTATCAGATACTCGCTTACCAATCCCAGGTCGCAATTCGCAAACCTGGGGTGAGTGCCGTAGTGGTGGAGGTAGTTGGTGTCGTCGCTACTGGCGGTGCCGTTGGTGTCGTTGGCCACCCGCTGGCTGATGCTGGCAAACACTGGTGGTTGGTGATGTTGACGATGGTGGAGCTGGTTGTGATGACCTGGCTGGTGCTGTCGTTGTTGTTGTTGTTGGGGTTGTGGTCTGCAGGGTGATCCGGATGCACAGGCTGGGTGTTGACGATGGGGCTGCTGCTGGTGATGTTGACGATGGTGTTGGCGGTCTGCAGCGTGGCGCGACGATGATTGTGACGATGCGGTCTGCGGGGGTATAAAGGTTAGCGTGGCTTTTAACATACCCTAAGTCATATGGACACCTGCTTACCTGCGTTTACTGCTACCCACTGCGAGTGCTGCTGCTGGTGATCATGACGGTGATTACGGCTACTGCGTGTTGGTACTACCGTGGCTGATACGAGGTTGTTGTAGTAGGGTTATCCCATTAACTGGCGCTGGCAAAGAGCACAAAAACGTCGAACTTGGGACTATGCAGTGCCGCGGCTCTACCGCACATGCCTGCCTGGCCTTAAGACCTCCGAAGTAAATTCCCTGCGGCTATGGCGAAGGTGTTGTTCCCGACGCTAACGCTGCTTTTGAGCCAACCGCCGCTCCAAACGAGGCCAGAACAGAGGCCTTTGACTTCCGCGGCAAGTGACCACTTGTTTCCTGAACAAAAATGCTCCTGCCTGGTGTAGGCTTGCGATCAGCCAATAGTATATCTGCTAATCGACGCAAATCTAGCGCGTCGTATTCGCTTAGGGTGCGATCCGATATATTAGCTGTTGGCACTTTAGTTAATCCGTTGGCAAGATATGCTGCCCCTTCATGGTTGCAATGCAGGATTAACTTTTCTTTTCTTGCAGTAGCAATGACACTTCTTCACTTTTTCTTTGGTAATGGCGACCTCGGTGGCAGAAACGTCTACCCAGGGTTGTATTTTTTTTCAGTACAATGATTTTAGGTACTTTGGCAGTGTTGCCACCTATACTTGAAAAGGGTACGTTCGCATGCATCTTGATGGCATTTAGACGTGCAAACTAGCGATGTTTTTTCAACTTCGCTCCCTTTTCGGTGGAATCGACCATAACCGAAGGGAGTAGGTAATGGTTGGGTTGGACTTGCGGATGACACGTCGGCAAGATTCCGTTAACCGACGCTTGTTTCGGAATTCCGATTGGTTCCCGATTCAAGCGCGTGTCGGATCACACCATTTTCCTGAACGGTTTATGCCTGCTGAAACGAGTGGTACCATTTTTGTTGGTATTTTTTTTCTTTCAATCCCCTGTATGGCCATTTTGTTTGTCCGAACATACTCGACCATCATTGAGGTGCCACATTTAAATGAAAAAGTTGTGTGCACTAACACACTAGAGGGCGCTGGTGGAAATACCATGGGTATTCATAAAATGTGTTATTCCCTATGTGCAGGTGCCCATGACACCAGTTTGATTTCCAATTGGAAAGTCACGTTCAGTGGCAAAGAAGATGCCTTAACAGTTGATAAATTTATTTATCGAGTGCACGCTCTGACGATGCAAAGTTTGCGAGGAGATTTTGGGGCATTATGCTGTTATGCGCACATGTTGTTCGTTGGAAAGGCGCTGGAATGGTTTTGGCGTTACCATCGAAGTGTGCCTAGGGTTGAATGGGGTGCGTTGTGCATGGAGCTGCGAAGCCAATTTTGTGATCGCAGAACTGATCTAGACATCATGGATCTGGTGCGAAATAGGAAGCAAAAGTTTGATGAAAAATTTGATGAGTTCTACGAAGCAGTCTTGCAATTGACTGATAAATTACAACGGCCTCTTGACTCTCAGGTTTTGCTGGAGATTCTGCAAAGGAATTTGCGTTTGGATGTTAGGCGTAGTTTGTTGTATGTTCCCATACAAAGTGTTAGCCAGCTTCGCGCGTTTGTTCAGAAACGTGAATTGCTTGATGAAGAGTACGGGAGGAATTCTCGCAACTATCAAAATCAGCGTCAGGTTTCTGAGCTGGCATGCGAGCCTGGTGACGCGAACGCTACACCTACCAATAAGAATAATGATGTTTTTTTAGATTTACCAACTGCACCTCATTAACTTCTGAGGTGGCGTGCCAAACTGAAGCAATCCCGGATGTACCAAATACCCAAATTCGAATTTTAACACGTGAAAAAACGGCTTCTAGTGTGCCACAACGGACGTTCAAACCGTTGCATGTTCGTTGGCTCGAATATAACGCTGCGCGTCGACGTATATTTCAGAGCGAGGGCTCCATTCAAATTCAATGCAAAAAGAAACGGCGATCAACTGCGAGATTGAGGCAATTTTGGAAAAAGGTCCGAGCCTTGAGAAAGTTTGCGTGCTCGGCGGTTTTGTCGTTTGCTCCGAGGAATGATGTTCGTCCTTACGCACCGGTCTCATTAGCCGGCGAAACGTTGATGGGGTTAATCGATACTGGCGCCACCATCAGCTGCATAGCCAACCAGCTGGCGCAAAGACTGATGTCTAGCGAGCAACTGAAGTGGCAAAGGTGTGCGATTGATCTTAAGACGGCGGACGGGACGAGTCATGCTTCTGCAGGAGTCCTCGACACCACCATCACCTTTCGAGGAGTCACCAAACCCCTCAGGTTTTTGATAGTTCCCACTTTGTCTCAAGACTTGTATTTGGGAGTTGATTTCGTAAAAGCATTTGGCTTGGCTGGAGATCTCTTTCTGGAAAATTACCACTGCTTTCCTGTTAGCCAGATTTCTGAAGTTGATTCCAACCACCATGTGTTAACTACTCGTCAGCAAATTAGGCTAAACGCCACCATTTTAAATTTTCCATCTTTTTCTGAACAAGGCTTAGGCCGCACCAGCTTGATTAGTCACGTCATTGACGTAGGGCAAGCAAAACCAGTCAAACAACGACACTTTTCGGTTTCTCCTGGGGTCGAAAAACTTCTTTTCGCTGAGGTCGACCGCATGTTGGCACTTGGTGTCATTGAAGTGTCACAAAGCGCTTGGTCATCACCTGTAGCCTTGATCGTCAAACCTAATAAAGTGCGCTTGTGTCTCGATGCGCGTAAGGTAAATGAGGTTACTGTGAAGGATGCTTATCCCCTGCCTCTCATTGATGGAATTCTCAGTCGGCTTCCTAAGGCGCAATTCATTTCGAGTTTGGATCTGAAGGATGCTTTCTGGCAGATTCCATTGGATGCAGCGTCAAGGGATAAGACAGCCTTCACAGTGCCCAATCGACCGTTGTACCAGTTTGTTACAATGCCTTTCGGCCTATGTAACGCACCGCAGACGATGTCTCGCTTGATGGACAAGGTCATACCTGCTCATTTGAGAACACAAGTTTTTGTATACTTAGACGATTTGCTTTTGATAACCGAGACCTTTGACGATCATTTAGCTTTGCTGCAGGAGGTAGCCATCTGTATTCGACATGCTGGTCTGACGATAAATATTGAAAAAAGTAAATTTTTACTCAAACAAATTCGTTATTTGGGTCACGTGATTGGGCATGGAACCATCAGTACTGATCCAGAAAAGGTGCAAGCGATTCGAGATTTTCCCTTGCCAAAAACTGTGCGACAGCTTCGTCGTTTTCTCGGTGTCTGTGGATGGTACCGACGGTTCGTGCTAAATTACGCTTCCATTTCGACACCGTTGACCAACATGCTGCAAAAAGCGAAAAAATTTGTTTGGACTGAGGAGTCGATAGCAGCTTTTGAGACCCTCAAAAATAGCCTTAGTAGTGCACCTGTGCTTCATAGCCCTGATTTTTCGCGTCCGTTTTCAATCCAATGCGATGCCTCTCAGTATGGAGTCGGAGCCGTTCTGGCTCAACGTGATGATGATGAAAATGAAGTCCCGATTGCGTATATGTCACATAAATTTAACCAAGCGCAACGAAACTATACCGTTTCAGAACACGAATGTCTTGCAGCGGTCATGGCCATAAAAAAATTTCGAGCTTACGTCGAAAGGCATGAATTCGAAGTGATCACTGATCACGCGTCTTTAAAATGGTTAATGGGCCAAACCGACCTGCATGGCAGACTTGCTCGCTGGGCCTTGAAACTTCAAGGTTTCAAGTTTAAAATCATTCATCGCAAAGGTAGCCAAAACGTAGTTCCCGATTCTTTATCGAGAGTGCATTTGCCGGAGGATGTTGAAATTTCAGAATTGACAGAAACTGCAGTTACGACTTGGCCAGTTTTGGATTTTTCTTCTGCACATTTTAAAACAGAAAATTATCTAAAACTGGTTGACGAGTTTCAAAAAAATGACGAGCAACAACCAGACATACAAGTTGTGGACGGCTTAATTTACAAGCGTTGTGAATTTGCAAGTGGTGATCCCACCCAAGAAGAACAGTCATGGAAACTCTGGGTGCCTGAGGAATTGAGAAGATCTCTCATTGTTGAAGCTCATGATCACCCAATGAGTTCTCATGGTGGGATTCACAAAACGCTTACGCGACTCAAAATGTTGTATTTTTGGCCAAGAATGGCAAAACAAGTCCGCGACTATGTGCTGGCGTGTGAAGTTTGCAAACTGACCAAAGCTCCTAATTACATACTTCGTCCACCTATGGGACAACAGCTCACTTCGATTCGAATTTTTCAGAGACTCTACGTAGACCTTTTAGGGCCTTACCCTAGGTCACGCTCAGGGAACGTGGGTCTCGTGATTGTGCTTGACCACTTGTCGAAGTTTCATTTCTTGGAACCAATTCGGACCTTTACCGCCAAAAAGATTGTCGAATTTCTAGAGAAGCGAATTTTCGCAATTTTCGGTGTTCCCGAAATTATAACCTCTGACAATGGCGTACAATTCCGATCTAATAGGTTTAAAGATTTAGTACAAAAATATGGTGTCAAGCATAATTTAACTGCAAATTATTCTCCTCAAGCAAACGCTGTCGAACGTGTGAATCGTTCAATAATCGCAGCCGTTCGCGCATATATTCATCCGGACCAAAAAGATTGGGATGAAAATTTATATGCGATAAGTGCCGCTCTCCGCAGCTCAGTTCACTCTTCTTCAGGTTTTTCACCATATTTTGTTGTGTTCGGACAAAATATGATATGTCATGCTAAAAGCTACGAACTTCTGCGAAAACTAAAAATGCTGGAAGATCCCACAGCAGAGGTAAAGCCTGAAGAGAGAACTGAGTTGATTCGAGAACAAGTGAGAGAGAATCTGCGTCAGGCATTTGAGAAAAATGAGAAAATTTACAACATGCGCTCACGTCCCGTGAGTTTTGAAGTTGGTCAAATTGTTTACCGAAGAAGTTTCGCCCAAAGCAAGGCCTCTGAGCATTTTAGCGCAAAGTTGGCAAACGTTTTCGAGAAAGCTAGGATCACTAAGAGAATGGGTTCGGCATACTACGAGCTGGCTGATATGGCTAACAAACGGCTTGGTGTTTTTCATGCGAAAGACATTCGAGAATAGTGCCTTCAGTTCTTGTAACGCGTGCTGGACGGTTCCGAATAACTGTTTTGTAACGGCACCAAATCTCACCATTTGCGTGTTGGGGTTGTTCACGATGTGGTGTATTTGTCATATCATTGTGGTATAACATTTTCACTCTTTACCACTTAGCGTGAACATACCATCGATAAAAACTTTTATTTGGTTCAGATACACAAGGTAATCTCAGGTGCACAGCATCGTGAACGACCCTAACTCGCAACGGTGTCAAAGTGTGGACTGACAATTTGCTGTTTGACCGCTGACGGATTTTAATTTGGCAGCTGACAATTTGCTGTTTGACAGCTGACACATTTCTAAACTTGGTCACATTTGCCTTGGTTCAAACATGACAACTGACACTATTTCCACCTTTGAAAATCATGACTGTTTGTTTGCAACCCGTTTTGCCGTAGTCATTGTGTCACACAGCGGGTATGAGTTATAAAATTGTATCATACACTTGCATAGTGCAAACGCTGAGAAGAAATCTACTTGTGTGACAAAGGGCATGGAGATTCGGAAAAAAACACGCGGTAGAGAAGAAGTTCGTGCTGGGGAACGAGTTTTAATTTCCATTGTGGTTGGTCTTGTTTTATGTCTGCGCTTAAATACTCAACAGAAAAATAAGTAGCTAAAAAGAAAAATCTTTATGCTAAGCTGTGCAAAGAATGTTTACAAATAGACAAAACTAGATAAATTGCAGTCAAACCAGAATTAAATAAAATAATTTGCAAAACAAAGAACAAAGTCAGCTGCTGCTCGAGGAGTAAACTGGAAAATCGAAGACTCCGTCGTCATTACGTCGCAGCAAGAGACAAAAATTCAAATTTGCTAGTCTGGAATTCCGTAAAAAATTATCTTTTGCAATCGTTTTACGTTCGCTATTTGCCTAATTGCATTATTGCAAAGTTGCAGCGCAGCTTGCATGACATCGCAGTCAGCTGCGCGATCAATCGCAGGTCGGACAGCAAGTGATTTTTTTTACAGCAGAATTTGGTAAAACATATTAGTGGCATGAATTGCAAGCTGATGTCAGAGTATATTGAATTCGTTGCTGACCGTTTGTTGAACGAGCTAGGTGTTGACAAGAATTACAATACACTAAATCCCTTCAGTTTTATGAAGTTGATTTCTTTGGCTGGTAAGACAAATTTTTTTTTTGAAAAGCAACGTAAAAGTAAAACAATTTAAAATTCCAACAAAATTTAATTTTAATCATACATTTATTACTATCCATTTAGTTAAACATTTTACGTTATATACATTTCTATCATATAGAAATTGTAAGAAACAAATGTAAAAGTTTTTTTATTGTCTAATAATACATTACAGTATTGAACATTTCATTGTAACAAAAAGGGTGAAAAAACCGAACACCAAAAATACGAGAAATTTTTTTTTAAATACAAACAATAAAAATTTCTAATTATTAAAAGCAGTTAAAGACTTACAGGCGTAGCTTTTTCAAATAACAAATAAAAATCAAAAAAATTTTACATTTGTATTAAAAAAAAAAAATTTTTTTTATTAACAAATAATTCAGCGTTAATCGAAATGAAATTTCATTATAAAAAAATCACACATTAAATGTATAACTAAATACACATTGTTATTTTTTTCTCGATGTAACTTAGATATTAAGCATTGCATAAACATGCGACGGCACTGAAAAGTAAAGTTAAAGTAAACATTTTTTTTTATGAATATTGATTTATTTGTGTATTTTACGTTTTTTTTTATAAATATTCCTTGAATGATAACTGAACTTGCTTTGTAAAAAAAAAAAAAAAAAAACTCTTAATGCATGCATTGAAAGTACACACAAAGTGCTCGTACGTCATTGTTTAATTATAGTTAGGTAAACTACTAAATTTAAACATTAAATTTTAATGCGGCTTAATAACTGAAAATGATTTTGTATTTAGCTAAAAGCCTTAATGATATAAATTAATAATTGTCGTTTTTATTGATAACATTTAAAAGTGTTAAATTGAAAGCAATGCGAAAAACATTAAACTTTGTAATATTATATAATTCAGTTTACAAATATTTAATACGTAAGATGCTTAGTTGTATACCTTTGTTTTTTAAGTCTACTTGAATTTTTTTTACATGTACTTAAAACTAAATTAAATTCTATAATATAATGAATTGCTAAAGGGTTTTTTTTTTATTTGGTCAGGAGGAGAAGATGTTTGCTTTTGGGAGGGTTTCCAATACATTTAGCCCCTGAACCCTCACGGAAGGGTGGGAAAAGTGTGGGCCGAGCTCGTCCACCAGAGCTCAACGAGAAGGTGTTGGATGATTGGGCCAGGGGTGCCCAAACGGTTTCCTTTATTTTTTTTTATATTTGTTTTACTTGATATTTAATTCTAGTTTCAGAGAAAAATTTTTTTTTGTATTCTTTATTTGGAATCACCGACGTGCGATGACTTATGCACGTGACATTTGTACGGCAAGGGTACACGTGGACGGCCACAAGACCCCACCCCACATCTCACCGAACTGCTAGCAATGGCTAACTAGCACGTGCAGCCGTGGCCAACCTAGTGTCCGCGGGTCACTGGACCGGGGCGATGGTACCACCTCTGTGAGTGAGCGGCCTTATAAATACTGGTCATCGAGAACCAGGGGCGCTGTAAAAAGGCGCCCTCAAACTAAATGCAAAGGGCCGCCCTCTCGCAGAGATGGTAGCACCGCTCCACAACAACCAAAATTTTAAAATTTTGAAATTAAAATTTATTTTTGAATTTTAACGTCCATGTTGACTCCAAAATTTCGCCTCCGTTACAAATTCCCACATTTGGGCAGGGGCTTCAAGATCTTATTTGAAGCTTCTGGGGATGAAAGTATTTCATCCTCTCTTAACTCTCTTGAGCATCGACGTAATGTAGGTTGCCTAAGCCTTCTATACAGGTATTACCATGGGAAGTGTTCAAGGAAGATACATGGCCTGATGCCGCTCGTGTGTTTCCCAGGTCCACTCGGGCAGCTGTCCAAGCCCACCCCTTTACCATTGCATCGATGCCTAATAGAACCTCGCATTACCGTGATAATTCGTTTTTTGGTCGCACGGTTAAGTTGTGGAGTTGTGAATGATATGAAGAAATTTATTATCATATATAAATTTTTTTTATATTTGATTTCTGCTCGCTGCTTATGGATTGCAACCCTGACATGATCCCAAAAATTGGATTTGGAACTATGGCCAGTTTGAAAAATGTCATAAGTCAAAAATAAGACATAATCCCACAATAAATTTGGTTATAACAACATTCCGTACAAGAGCAAATCATTTCATAGTAAAAAACACAATAAAAAATTAATTTGCCCTTGTACGGAACAGTAATAAAAAAATTCCGTGCAAGGGCAAATAATTTTATCGTAAAGAAACTATAAGAAAATTGATTTGCTCTTGTACGAAATAGTGCTAAAAACATTCCTTTAATTTAAACAGCTTACTTTGATATGTTCGTTTATATTTATGCTCTTTCATTATATTTTATGCGAGTGCAGGAGCAAGATATACATACGTATATAACTTTCCTTATTCAACATGAATTCATAGCATAGGAAAGTTTTAGTGAACACAAAATATTAAGTCTGTTTCCGTACTCACACTGTGTGACTTGTGAGTCGCTATTTTCTGTTTCCGTACTTTTTGTGTAAGAAATGGGAGAAGAAGAACAAGCATAAAATCGCTCTCTCGAGCACAGAATGTGCACAGAGCGTGCTAGAACTCAAGACTTCAAGTAAATTAACAAGCATCAAGAAGAACAAGCAAATGTCAAATGTTTGTTTATGTTTTTCACAAATATTCACAAATTGTGCTGCTAAAAATCAAATTACTAATGCAGTTTCTTTTGATCTTCCATTTTTAACTATAAATAAATTATTTGAAGTAATTTTATAACTTAAAAAATAGCTTAAAAGATTTTATAGCTTAAAAAATTTACTTCACAAACAAAATTACGACAATTTCAATTGGCGCTATTTACGTTTGACTCAGTTGTTGTCATAATCAGCTGTTTTGTGCTCGAAACTTGCTAGAAGCTGTTTCCGTACTTTTGCTAATATTCTCAAATTTCATTTTTACTTTCTGGTAAGTTCGAGCTTACCAGAAGTTACACAAATCTTACACAGTGTAGAGTACGGAAACACACCTATTGTTTCATTGTGCTTGTAAACTTGTTAGAGCTATCCAGCTGGGTAGCAGACCATCGTATTTAAATTGTGAATAGCTTTAATATGTAACCTTAGGGTGTGTTCACAGTTGTTGTATTTTGAAGGTACTATGGTGAGCAGGTCATTTGGAGACTTTTACTTAACGTCAAACTGACGTCAAACTATTATCGTTGCGATTTGTCAAAAACAAAATCTGTGAGTAATACACTTTTCTTCCAAATTGGTCCAAAAGAAACTTAAGGCCAACTTTAGACTGATTCCTATAACTTTTAAAGTTTAAATTTCTGTGTTAAAATGTCCCACCAAACTGGCATAAAAGGTTAATACAAATGTTTGTTTGATAACACGTTTTTTTAATAATTGAACTTCTGCCACACAGCAAATGAAAAATTAGCGAAATTATTTGGAAAGTGCAAAAACGGAAAGATACGGGTGATTAGAGTGTCCATTGAGAATGGTGAGTTGCATTACACAAGATGATTAAACACTATAAGATTGAATTGCAGAAGAACTGTGTTGCACCGGTACCGCAGATGTGAAGAAAGATTGGGAAAAGGATTATGACAAACTTATTGCTCCACTTATCGAGGCCAATGTACCAAGTTACATACTCTACCGTCTTGATATGAAAACTGCTCTCGGCTACGCTTGGCTGCTTATGAGTTGGGTACCCGATGGCGCAGCGATACGTCAGAAGATGGTGTATGCGTCAACGAAAGCCACGTTAAAAATGGAATTTGGTTCTGCACACATTACAGAAGAGTTGCATGCCACGTCGCTGGAGGAGACTACACTCGAAGGCTATTATCGCAATAAGAAGGCATTTGCTGCGCCAGCCCCGCTAACTACACGAGAAGAAGAACTGGCAGAGCTCAAAAAGACTGAAGTCCACACAGAAATAAACACGGACACGCGTCATCAAACCTTAGGTGGTATTGCATGTCCAGTAACGGATGCTGCTGTAGCGGCCATACAGGATTTAATGCGTGATATCTACAATTATCTGCAGTTTCGCATTGACTTAGAGGCGGAACAAATACATATAGTTAAGGCAGATGTAGTACCGCTGTCGGAACTGCACAAGCAAATACCTGAGGATCATGCACGTTACCACCTGTATTTATTTAAACATACACACGAAGGTGACTATCAAGAATCCTTTGTGTTCATCTATTCGATGCCCGGCTATACGTGTTCGGTGCGTGAACGTATGATGTACTCTAGTTGCAAGGCGCCGTTTCTGGAAAATCTGCAAGCTCTGGGTGTGGAAATTGCAAAGAAGGTGCGTAGATGGAAGATTTATTATACTAAATAATTAATGTATAACGACTTTGTAGCTTGAAATCGATAGCGGCTCGGAGCTAACTGAGGAATTTCTGCAGGATGAACTTCATCCCAAAAAAATATTACATAGACCGGCATTTGCAAAGCCCAAAGGACCACCCAATCGTGGTGCTAAACGTATGACACGCCCACAAGATCAACCTTAAGCTCAGCAATATTTACTTAACCGTTACTTTAAAAAAATCGCATTTACTTGCCTCTAATCGTTTTTTTCACAACCAAATTGAATTCAAAATTATTTATGAAGTTGGCTATCGATAGCATCGTCCCAATTCTAAATTGGATTTATTGATTTTTTTTATTATATATACCTATTCATAGTTGGCATTTTATTGCAAGTAATTTGCAGATTTAAGGTTGTTTTAATTTAAGGTCAAAAGAACACGCGCCGGCGTTCGTTAGCAATAATAGGCCAACAGGTATTTGAAATTATTATAGCAAACTCAAAGTTTAAGTTAATAAGAAAAATATACTATCAATAAATGTTTAACAAGTTTGACTGAATTACATATATTCTGGATCTTTGTTTTTTTTTTAATTTAAATCCTCACACAAAAATCAATACAATACTAACTTGAAACTCAACAATGCCATTTTCCGACTAAATTAAAAATATGTAAATTTTTGCAATTCTTAAAAACAAAAATTTTATGCAAGTTGCTTGTCAGAAGACTAGAGCTAATTTTGCACTACTGCTTTGCTTCATTCTTCGACTCTTTCTAGGGATAAAGATGTTCCCACTTTTTCATCGTGTTCTTTATGCAATGCAGGCGTTGCTCCTGAATTTTCAACTTGTGCCTACATTAGAAAAAAGTGTCAATAGCTGCAGCCTGACAAACTACCAACTGACAGGGTTGGCTCTTACCTTGATAGCTTGGTTTATTTCATTGTCTCGATTCACACGCCACCTATGCTGCCATAAGTGCACATCTTCCATGGAGGTTCCTGTAACGCGTAGCAGCAAAAGTGAAAAACAGCCGGCTATACCACCTATAGCCCCGCCAATAATGCCACCAGCAGCCATGCCACGCAGACCCATATTCATCTTAAACATGGAGCCAGTTATGGAACCAGCAGCCAAGTATTCAAAAATTGACGACTTTCCACGGTATGCCGAGATGCAGGTAATGATGCCACTTAAAAGTAGTTAATTTTTAAATTATGTCGAAATTATTACAACACAATACTTACAAGTAGGATGTGGTAAACAAAGATACACGCCAGCCCCATTTGAAGCCACCTTTGGCAAAATTAATGGTAAACTGATCCTGCAGCTGGCGCTGTAATAAAAAATTGCGATTTTTTTATTGCCATGGTGTTCTCATAACTCACTTTAGCCTCCAAATGTGATTTGAATGCCGTCGCTTGGTTATTTTCCATAAAATCCATGTAGGCTTTTCGCGAATGTATGACACCACCGTAAATTGCACCAAATAGTAAACCATAAAAACTGGCCTGATATATTGAACTCAACTCGGCAGAGATAGTGCCAAACTCGCTATAGAAGGGTAATAATTTCTCTTAAAATATCCCAAGCTCGTTTCGAGACATTAACTTACTCCACCTTAAATACTTTTTTTAAACGATCCATTCCAGTCTCATTTGCGGGGGGTTCCGTAAATGATTTGTAGGTTTTTATGTCCTTAGAGGCAATGTCATGATTCTGCTTAATAGGTAACAACGCCATAATAAAAATTCGGCCACCATTTGTGAACACCCGCATTTGCAGCAAGTTTTATAATAGTCGTCCACCTGGTTATAAGAAAAAAACACTGATGAAGAAAACTCTCGCTTGAACAGCTGATTGATAGTTTATATAATTCTAGAGAATGGCTGCGTTCACGAAACTCAACATGTTGTTAACATGTAAGTAGCACTCTTCGCTACATTGGGTATCTTGTCCTCTCATTTCTTTAATGAAAAGTAGGGCACGATTACGATTTCCGGGGCGCCGCTATTTGAAAGTGTTTTCTGAACAGCAAAAACAAATTTTTGGCCAAACGAAAAATCGATTACTCAACAAGTTATCGAGTTAACGATTTTTAGTTTTTTTTTTGTTAAAAAATCTTAAAAAACATACATTTATTTACATTTATCCAATGGACATAAAAGATTGGTATGTCATTTGAAAGATAATTGAATCACCTTTTCAATGTTATACAATACTTACATCATTGCAAGCGTATTTGTAATTTTATAAGCAAAACTATATCATATGTGAAACTTGTAATTACCTTTACCTGTAAAAAACCGTTATTTTCTACTTAATTTGCGTAATTAAGGTATTAAAATTATATATTATTTTTAAAGCTTAAAATTTAAACTTTCATTTCATATATATATTCCTTACAATTTACAGTCAGCTAACAATTTAAAACTTTTTCGCTGGCTAGAAAATCCTATTAATTCATATAAATATTACAGCTACAATGTTGCCTTTTTGAATTGGATTCGCCCGTAGGTATGAATCTTCCAAAGATACGTATACCCGACCTATACGCATGCACGATTTACACTCTAGATCCTGCCCGGATCAGCCAGGACAGACAAAATGCACCTACGTACTAAACATACCCCCTATTGGCAATTAGGATTTTCCACTAAGCACATTAATTGGCTTTTCAGCGGAATTTAAAAATTTCATATATAAAAAACGCGTATTTAAGTGTATTTAATTCTATATAAATAAGCAACATCGAATTAAATTATAGTGATTATCAATTTAATGTACCCGAAAAACAATCCTGATTTCAAAAACAATCCAAAACACTATACTCATTTTAACTGGTTTGCGGCCATTGTCCAACCCAAGGACCTACGTGGAAATGAGATAAATCTCATATCCGCCAAATCAAAATCCCAATTAGTTGGATATGCATTTGGGCCAACGCAGACATAAACTTGTGTGGAAAAGAGATATACTCTGGCACACCAATCCAGGTGATAGTGTGAGTTCAGTCTAATTTCAAATCAGGAAACCACGTGAGCACGTAAATTCCAATTTGATTTAAAATTAAAATATTGAATAATTAAAAAGTAAGTTTTAAAAACGATTCATATTTGATGGTGATTACTTTATAAAACAAATTATCGAGACAAAAAGGAGAAACAGAACAATCTCAATTACCGATATTACATTGTTATAAAACTGCGTTAGGTATAATAGAATGAAGTTAAATTGATTTAATTATTTAAATGTAATATAATTTTCCGTTTTAAGACGTCTACCGAATCAGAACAATTAATCATGTTGAAGTTATCATTGAAATCACTGCACATACATCGTAAAGGTTCATGAAGAGCGTAATTAGAACTGCACTGACTCAACTTGAAAAACAGAAAATGTCTAGTTCCTCTCCTTGGGATGTTAAAATTTAGAGCTGAGATGAGATATTCCGAATTAATCTCGCCACGAAGTAATTTATACAGAAACATGACATTAAGCATCATTCTTCTGCTTCTTAGGGAAGGTAGTAAAATAATTTTAAGGCGTATTTCATACGATGGAAGCATAATATTGGGGTTCCAACGACTATGACGTAAATCAAAAAGTAAAAACTGTTTTTGAACGGATTCTATGCCGTCGATGTAGACATTATATTGTGGGTTCCCTATAACTGATGCATACTCAAGAATTGGCCTTACGAGAGAGGTATATAATAATTTAGTAGGAAAGGGATCACTGAATTCTTTAGCCCATCTTTTAATGAAACCAAGGACTCCTCTTGCCTTATTTATCACCATATTAACGTGGAGATTGAAGCTAAGTTTTGAATCCATAATAGCACCAAGATCGAGAAAACTGGAAACTATTTCTAAGTTTGTGTTATTTATAGTGTAATTTATGTTATTAGCAGATCTACGCGAGAATGTCATTTGCTTACATTTTACAAAAGAGTCGTTCTTCGGGTGATTTGTAACAAAGAAAAAGTTTTACGTCGTCAGCGTACATTAAGACGTTACAGTGTTTTATTACCGAAGGAAGATCATTAATGAATAGTAAAAACAAAACCGGTCTAATATGACTGCCCTGAGGAACGCCAGAAGTGACCGAAATACTTTTTGAAAGAGAATTCTTATATAAAACCTTTTGAATACGTCTAGATAAATACGAATTTATCCAATTTAATAATGTGACAGGTAACCCAATAAGGTGGAGTTTTTTCAAAAGAAGATTATGATTAACACTGTCGAAAGCTTTGCTAAAGTCCGTATAAATAACATCAATCTGCAGTCCCAAAGTAAAACCATTTAAAACACGCGTAGTAAACTCTAAGAGGTTTGTTGTAATGGACTTATACCTGTGACACATTGGCAGACTTAAACTTGTTTAAATCGCTTTTCTAGTTTAATTTTTTGCTAAACTATATTTAGAATTAGTTTAGTCAAAACAAGTTTCCGAAAGTCGTTTATCGCAGCTAAACGAGTTTTATCAGCTGATTTTGATATTCTTCTTTCTACACTTTCGTGCGTGGCCCCTAAGCTAAAGAACCGCTATAGCCCGGGTTCAATTCCAGCTCAGACAGAAAGATTTTTCAATAATATTTCTGTTCGGTCGTCACCTCTCTGCAGACAATGGCAAACCTCAGAGAGTAAAAATTGCCATGTAAAGCTTCTTGAGAACATAAGCCGTTCGGAGTTGGCATAAAACACGTAGGTCCAGTTCTCGGTCATTTGTGATCAAACATTTAATAACACGCACAACACAGTTGATCAATAGAAGCTAGGTCAAAGTCCTTCCAAGGGCTGAAATGGCCAGTTTATTTATTTTTTACACTTTCGTTGATAACTACTGTGCTCTCACTCAAGCACACACGCTGAAATTTTATGATTATAGTGTTTTTCACTCGCTCTTTGCTTCTATATTTTTCGTAATTTTTTTAAACTAGTTAAGAAAAATATTGAGTGTGTCATCCCCAATGGGGATATATTTTAAACTACAAAAGATAACCAAGATTACCTATGCCAATGTGTCAAAGCTATTACCCTTCAGAAAACCATGTTGAAAGACAGAAATGGTGGAAGACACGGAGTGGGTTAATTAATCAGTTATGATTTTCTCAAATAACTTAGGGATTGCACTTAATTTTGCAATTCCTCGATAGTTAGAAACATCTATCTTTGAGCCAGATTTATGAAGGGGTATAATATAAGAATCCTTCCATATAATAGGAAAATAATCACTATGCAAGGAAATATTAAAAATGTTTGCTAGAGGAGTACACAGGTTTGTAGCACATTGCTTTAAAATACAGCTTGGAATTTTATCAGGGCCGGTCGTAAAAGAAGATTTTACTTGTCGAAGATAACACATAACAATATTTGGGTCTATTACAGGAGTTTAAAAAGAGTTAACTGGCGGGAGAAAAGGATACACCGTGCTAGTATTAAATGCAAACATGTTAGAAATCACATTGTCACAAGATGATTCTTCCTGATTGAATTTCATAAGGGGTGGAAAGCTGGAGGCTTTACGTTTTGAGTTAACAAAACTAAAGAAAAGTTTTGGATCATCTTTAAATTGAGATTTTATGTTAATTATATAAGCAGAATAGCATTGTTTATTTAATAGTTGATATCTATAACAACAAGAAGAATAGAAATCAAAGTTTAAACTAGAACCAGATATTTTATATTTTTTAAATAAACGAGTTTGTGCCTTTAGATCATTTGTTAGCCAGGGTGGATTTAAAGAATTGGAGAAACACCTTTTTTTTGGGACGGACAATAAGAAAGACGGACCTTTGCAGAGTATCATTGAAAAACTGTACAGAAGATTCGACGTCATAATATGAATATGATGTTCCGCTAGTTAAAATTGGAGACCAATCAGTCTGCGAAAGTAAGGAATTAAGTTTTACTAGTCCGTTTTCTTAAAATTATAAACTTTTTTATTTCGCGCATCAGCAGTTACTTTATCTTCTTTTTCGTGGGTGAGTAAAACTGTTATCTCAAGAGTTGGATGATGTACATCTTCTGGAAGAGATATGGGATTCAAACAATGGAGATTAACAGTAGTGCATCTATCTACAAATACAAGGTCTAGGGTTCTGTGGTTTATATTTAAAATATCATTGACTTGTTGAAGACACAGATCAGATAGCTTATCTAAGAAATCATTTATCCAATCACTATTGGAAACAGGAGTAAGAAATGAAGAATCGTCAGACGATCTACAAGTCACAAAAGGTAGGTTAAAATCACCCAGCACAACAAGAACGTCTTTATTTTTTAACAAATTATGATATTTTTCGATGGCGTGTAAATGCTTTAAATACATTGTTAAGTCACATTTAGGAGGAATGTGAGAGCAGGTAACATAAATAATACTATTATTTAATTTAACTGCAACACAAATGAACTCAATGTCACTGGTGTCAAGAATTGTCAATTCTTCAGATACAACCGAGTTTTGAACAGCTATCAAAACACCACCACCGATCTTATCATGACGATCTTTACGAAAAATTTGATATTTATTGCACATTATTTCAGAATTTAAGATATTCTCTGTAAAAATTATAATGTTATATTCAAAATCAAAACTGTTTATGAAAATATCGGAAAGCTTGGAGTTAAGACCCCTGACATTTTGGTACACAAGCTCTAATTTAGACTTGCGGTTGTTTAATCGTTTTTTGGATGAGATTCAGGGCTATTGTGCAACATTTACCGGTCTTGGATTGCTTTTAAATTCAAATTCGCGTACAATTATGTTTGGCGGCCAAAAGTTTACATCAACAATAGAATTAAATAAATTTTCAGGAACTGTTAATCTAAAAGAAGTAATCGATCTTACATTTGAATATTTGAATTTATGAACCGATAGATGCAAGGAACAATTCAACTTTGATTTAATGAAAAAATCTATATCAACCTCTGTTGTATCCGCAGCTAAGCGAGAAACAAAGATTGATTTAGTTGGTGGAATTGCAATGATTGGCTTAGGTGGAACAGAAACCTGAAAAGTAAGAGGAACAACCTGGGAATCGAACAAAGTTGGTGAAAGAGAAACAGTTTGGGCATAAGACATGACTGGAAATGAAGGTGGAGGTGCACTGGCAAAGGAGCAGAAATCGATATGTTTGCTGTATTCGAAGAAGAAGTTAAAATAGGTGGAGGGGCTGTTATACCACAAATGTCCATGTCATCAGCAATGTCATGTACAGAAGAATGTAGAGTTGGAGTTGAATCCATTTTTTGCTTACTACGCAAAGACATGTGTATTTATAAAATTTTGCAGAAAGCGAAGAAAGTTCCTTACTTATTTCAGAGAAGCCTTGCTTTGTCTGCTTGAAATGCTTGTAGAAGTTGATGTCAGCCAATTTACATTTCTCGCAAGACCAACGCAACTCTTTACCTTCCTCAATACAATCCGCAACTCGGCCTGTCACGCCTGCACATTTGGTATGAACAGCTTTATCACATAATCAGCATGATATGTGATATCATGATACCGCTCAGTTTCACCTCTTACAGAGCAGCCAGGCTTAGCACAAATCATATTAAAATAATGCAGATAAAATGACGAAAATAAGGAAAAAAATACTGCACTTAAATGACAAGCAAAAATTTTAACAAATTTTATCAATAAGAATAAAAAGAATAAAAAAATAAAAATTAGCGTTGTAACCACCCTGTACTAAAAGTTCCTAAAAGTATACAGCGATTAACAAAAGTATGTAGCAAAAATTTAAAATACAATTGATGTGCAACTGCTAATGTAAGAATGAGACAAATAATCAAATGAAGAAGAAAAACAACAGAAACAAGCGAATATGAATGTAAAAACAAAACTCAAAAACTTAGTTTCCACTAGGCTTGGGCATTTTAGTTCACTAAAAGGATCGCTCTATTTAGTTCTGTTGAGTTTGAAGAACTAGTTCGTTCATATGAGTTTGATGAACTCATTGTTCAGTTCTTTTAGTTCATTTAGTTCGTTCGCTCTTTTAGTTATTTTCGTGCACTCGTTCATGTTGTTAGTTCGTTAGGTCTTATAGTTCGTTTGGTGTTTTAGATCGTTAGGTATGCTAGCTCGTTGTATTTTTTAGTTCAATAGGTCTTTTAGTTTGTTTTGTTTGCTCGTTCATGATCAGATCTAAAAAATGAAATGAACTATATGACCGAATCAATCATTACCTGCGGACATAGAAGAAATTTACATAAAAATACTACATATGGGGCATTCCACACAATATTTGCCACAAAAATTTGTTTTTGCAAAATTATTTTTTACCGTTCATTAGTGAAAAACTATATCAGCACGGAGTCAAACCATTGTTGAGTGAAACCAAATTTTTTTCTAGTTCATTTCGATCTGACTCGCTGCAAAATCGATTGAACTAAAAGAACTAAAAGAACGAGAATCAACGAACTAGTTCACATAGTTCATGAGTGCGAATAGTTCAATTGAACTAGTTCGTTCATGAACTACCCAAGCCTAGCTTCCACAGCTTATGAAAAATAAAATTAAGTGGAAAAATAAACAAAAATTATAAAAACCTGACTGGAAAACGTCCTCAAATGTCCCAAAAAGTACAAGTTTACACAGAAATTAGACTTAAATATTCAAAAACACTAGATTAACTTAAAAATTTTCGCAGCTAAGTTATCAAACAATCTGTTTAGAACGAGAGTTGAGTGAGAACTGAAACTTAAGAACAGTTATTTATTGTAATGGTGATATAAGAAAATATGGAATAAGAATACAAAACAATTAAGGTAAATATGCTTGAATTAACAACTTTCCGTACAAGAGCAAATCATTTCATCATAAAAAACATAAAAAATCAATTAAATCATATGTATTCCAAATGAAAAATAAATTTTCAGGATTCAATAATTTACTTTTCACAATCCATAGTAATAACGGTAGTTTCTGAGAAAATAACGGAATGCAAATAACTATAAAATATTTAATACTAAACGGATTTGATTTATTTAAAATTGTATAGAAGCTTTATGTATTACCTTTCAAATAACACCTTAATCAGCAATATCGGTTATGCACTTAGAAAAATATAGAAAGTTTTCTTAAATCATCTAAACAAATTCTAAAAAAATCGATAACTTAAAACAAATCGATTAATCGACTTTTGCTACGGCCATTATTATTTTTTGTTATAGACCTTCCTGAATCCATTGTTAAATTGCGGCGCCCCGGAAATCGTAATCTCCACAAAAGTAGTAATTAATTAAAATACTGAGATATTGTACTCTATTTTGCTTAATTTTGTGTTATTCGACGTTTTATACTTTCACTTCCAAATGTCAAGCAACGTTGCTGCAACTGTCAAAAAGTTCGGAGGGAAAATCAGAGGCTGAAATGATGCATCAAAAACTATTAATTATACTCACTAATGATCATTAAAAGAGGATTTGGACAGGATTTTATCGTTACTCAGCCAAACCTTAAAAAGTGCGTAAACCAAAATAAGTTAATTTTCCCGACATTTTGATATGACTGCCACTTCTGGGAATTTTTTAGTTTAGAAGTTCTGAGCGATAAAATTGATTTTCTCCAGTGGGTTCAGGACCGGATTTTATACCATGTTCATGCTCATGAAAAAAGCTGGTTTTTGCATATTCGAACATGCTTTTTCGAAATGCGTTAATGCTGGCTTTTATTAGCATTAACTTTTTGACGTTTGTGTGTTAAATAATAGCTAATAGCTTTTCTTTTGTTATTTTCTGGAATAATAAAAATGTAAATGACTATAATTGCTATATTATAACTAAATATATAGAAATACTTACAATCCTTTACTTATTGACTTTGTTGATTATATTTGTTATTGACACATGACAAAAAATTAACTTTGAATTTCCGAAGTATCAACGAAACATAGAGTGGCACATACAAAAAAGCTGATAAAACTTGCATTAAGTTGCTTTTTTTCTAGTGTTATTTGTATGGAAAAAAGCTGCTTTTATGTTGCGTTCAGTTGCATTTTACAAAAAAAGCTGCTTTTACCTCATCATGAACGGGCTATTAGCGTTGCTGGGTGAAACCGTAAATAGTGTGCAGAATCTGAGTATGCAAAACAAAATTAAATATTTTTTTCGATATTTTCGTGTATGTGCTCGTTCTGGGAACTATTTTTCAAGTTACTTCATCCACTTAAACCAGAAGCACTTTTCTGGTTGGATAAATCGGATAAATTGGAGAAATCGAGAATGTGAAAAAAATGTGAGAAACTGCTGTATTCGATTCTAAACGCATGAGAATGAGAAATTTTATAGCTGATTTACAATGAAAACATCTATTGTTAATTACAAAATGAGAAACAAGTGTCAGTGAAAACTTTCCAGTGAGAAATTTCAAATCCGATTCACGTTGATCGAAAATGAAAAATTTTATTGTCAAAAAATTCTCATTCAGAAATTTATTGTCACTAGCCCATTATCATAGTCAAAATAAAATCGATTTTAAATTTAGTATAAGCATTTTTGACAGTTTTCAATATAATATGTTGTCAAAAAGCTTGCACTAAATTTAAAGTCGACTTTATTTTGACTATGAAAATGGGCCACTGAGTTTAAATTTGGGAAAAAAGAACGCTTAAAATTTTATAAAATGCAAGTTCATGGTAAGGTAAAATGTTAAGTTAATAGTTTTTAAGTTTATAATTAAATTATAGAATTAACAAATAAAATTTAAATATTTATCTAGCACAAGCCGAGCGCTGACCATCACAGCAACAAAAAAAGTGCTTATAGATTGGCTAGAGCAGCATTTAGATGTGGCTAATGATAAAATTATTGGAATAGATGGGATGCATCCGTAGCCTAGTGGGTAGAGTGCATGGCCCCTAAGCTAAAGAACCGCGGTAGCCCGTGTTCAATTCCAGCTCAGACAGAAAGTTTTTTCAATTGAAATAATTTTTCCGTTCGGTTGTCACCTCTCTGCAGACAATGGCAAACCTCAGAAAGTAAAAATTGCCATGTAAAGCTTCTTGAGAACATAAGCCGTTCGGAAGGTTCGAAAAGGATGGTTCGAAATGGCGCAAGTTTTGGATGGATTTAAGCAAATTTTTTTACCAATAAGTTTATACCATGATAACATGCTTACTATTTCTTCCATTTTATAGGAGCTACACAAAAAACAGAAAAACCTAGTTACAACAAGCAGAAAAACAAAGCGGAGTAAATGAAACTCGGAGAGCAAAACCTCTTAATGCGATCGAGGTGAGGGTTGTTACTCTAATAATGTCCATCGCCATTGTTGGAATTGAGGAAGTACCTGAGTTAGGTTTACATATTCACTGAATTTATAGAAACTGCAGTTGAGGAACAAATTGTTGAAGCAGAGCAGACCCCATGCATGCAACCGATGATAAGAAAAAGAAAGCAAAAGCAAGGAGGCGCTTGGCAATATGTATGAGGTGGCATACTACCACGTATATCTTCTGAATATCACTAGATATTAGTATTATTTACAATAAAATATATTATGTGTAAGTTTTTTATTTAATAGACAAAAATACTGAATAGTGTGCACATAACCATGTCATATGAGAATATTTTCTTGGAAATGGAAGCTCGTAACAGTGGTGCCCGAGCAGGGACCCTGACGCAGAAAACAGATTAAATAAAATAAAATTCAAACAAACAAAAACAGTTACAAAGACACCAAAATGGTAAGGACTACATGCTACATGCTACAGTTGGAAAAAGCCTTCCGGAATTGCCGCAGTGAGTACCAGCTCTATATAAAGCGTAAAGACTTTGAGTGCCTAGTAGAATTAATAGCCCTGGCTGACGAATACGACAGCATAAGAGGTGAGAAAAACGTGAGAGAGGAGCGCCACATACTTGTTACACAAGAAAATAATTAACGAGTAAAACCCAAAACTGCATGCAGACGATACGGCTAAGATGGCTACTTCCATGCAGCGTGTCGAAACCCCCACATCTTCTTTTGCTGGAAATGTGGACAGCGAGGACCCCAAACCATTGAGTGCTGTAGACGGCGCCACGGGCGTGCGTCAATAAGGAGGAGGAACGCAGCCGGAATAAAGAATACCTCCTCTAGCCCCCGACTAATAAGACAGCACCAAAATCGAATCATCGCCACTGTGACTCTGAATGCGACGTGCGCCAAAGCTGTCATAGCTATGGGAGCTACTTGCAGCATCCTTAGCACTAAACTGCCCAATGAATTGAAGACCCGACACAACGTTCAAACCATCAACAAAAATTTTATTCTTGCGGACGGCTCACGTAGAGGGGTAAGTGAGTCGCTGACGCTTAACGTAAGGCTGGGCACCGCCCAGTGTAGAGTAAGATTCCTCATCCTTCCGGAAGCCACGGACGATATGGATTCAATATGGAATCACGGATAGAAATAATCACTCCAGAAGCACAAGCAACAACTCCAGAAGACATTGATTTATTTCTCAAGTAGGATCTGGTAAAGTCTAAATCATCTCAAAGAATCTTCTCTATCACAGAACAGAACCTAGTGACAAATATTTTGCCGATGAAACAAAGGTTTTTTCCAAACACCCAGCCATACAGGAACCCCAGCGAGACCATAAAAAGGACCTTAGATAGTGGTAACAACACGACCTTCTCAGATACCATGTTTATCCAAAGCTTCAAGTCGATTTGAACGAAGTTGATTTGATTCAAAGCTTTGCATAAATTGAATTTCAAACCGTCTTGAAAATTTAAAAACCATTAAATCAAATATCAAATCGGTATTTACATTTTCAAGTCGCTTAGAAAGTGCGCATAAACAAAAAATTTTTTTAAACCGTTTCGAAAAAAAAGCTTTTTTGCTTTCATTGTCAAACTTTATTTGAGTTGCTTATTTCAGTTGCTTATTTGAGTTGTCAAATTTTCAAAACGATCCCACAATCGCTTTTACTGAAGTCGATTTAGTGCTTGCGAACAAGCACACTACATTAAACTGTACTGAGTCAAAACGATGTAAGAGAATGCGCTTTGACGTGCCGGATAAACGTCGAAGGAGATAGCGGCGCACAACCACACGTCCACAGCGATAGCGGCGCACAACAACAACACTACGTCCACAGTGACGGCAGCGCACCACAACAACACTACGTCCACAGCGAAAGCGGCGCACCCTTTGCTGGAAAACTACCAAAACTAACATCCACACTATCACATCCTACTTTTGGGCCCGTACGAATGCCGGATTCTCCCACACCTGGACGAAACCCAGATCCACATTTACTATCAACTAACACTAAGTTAGGCACTTTTACACCCTTACCAACACCAATTTAAGGTTTCCCTGCAGCAGGAACAACCTTGCCTGGCCAATTGCCGGGCTCGCCTTTAGGCGGAATATTGTACTCATCCTGCACAAAGTGAAAGGCAAGCACAAAAATCACTACAATAAGAGCCCTACACAATTCAGAAACGTAAGTGCATCAATAAGACCGTGAAACCCTTCACAAAGTGAAAAGTACAACAGTTTGAGAGTCACTATAATCAACAGTTCAAAAGTCACTGGAGTAACAGTTTGACAAGCACTGGAACAAATTGAATCCGAAAATTTTTTGAAGCACTGGAGTAATTACATAATCTACGTTGTGGAAGCACTGTTATAATCAGTATCAAGCTTATTGACAAAAGCTACTCGCTGTCTGTATTGATGACGAATGCTATTCACTGTCTTGCTACTCGTTACAATGATGACGCAAACCAAAGATATACCCTCTACCAAAAATCACTCGACATGCTTAAAGAAGTATTCACTTCAAGTCTTAATTTTCATATATACAGTAGACATTTCGTAAACAAAACAAATAGCAACGATATTACATTTAGATAATAAAGACAGGTTTTAAATAATAAAACACTTATTTGGATTTTTCGATTCATCATAATCTTCCTCTTCATCTGATGATGAAGGCCATCTACGAATTGTGTGCCCTCGAAATTTTCAACAGCATCTAAGTCCCATGAAGTATACGACAGGATCCTTTCAACAATAAATGGCAGATATGTTCAATGTGTCTAAGCCAACAATTTGCCGCATTGTGCATAGGGTGACGCATCACATGTCAACATTACGTCCGCACTTTATATGCTATTCCAAAGTTCCCGTGTATTTGCTAACCAGATTCACAATATTGTGCTTTTCCTCCTCCAAGAAGCTTTTTCCACGTATTTTCTTTGGTTTTGCTGTCTCCATGTTAAAGTCATTAAAATTTAAAAATGTATTTCAATTAACGTCGAGAAATGTCACAATTATCTTTGACTCGTACTGTTCTGCAGTCCTAACAGAGTTTTCGTTAAAACTCGTAATTTAAAACAAACTTTTTATTGTTTTGATGACACGCTATAAGCATTAAACCGGTTCCACGGAAAATAAAATTCACAGAAGAATTAAAAAACGTAGAAAAATTACCATATATAGACACAATGATAACAAATTCGCAAAATATAATAAAAATTGACTGGTACCAGAAACCTATAGCCTCAGGATGAGTCATTAACTTCCACTCGAACGACCCAAAACATAATAATGAACACAGCGCAGGACTCTGTCAAAAGAGTGTTAAAAATAAGTGTAAGACAATGTTATGAGGCCACAAAAAATTATACAAAATTAAAAAGACACAAAAAATATTACAAAATAGCAGCTAACAGCTGTTATTCTGCTTACGAAACAGCGAATAATATAATTAAAAAAGTAATAGAGTTGTTCACTCAGACATATACGACAAAGACAAATTTAAAATCGCACTATAAGACCACAACATATTACAATAATTTTTTTCCAACACAAAAACAAAATTAGGCAAATTAGAAAAATCAAACGTAATTTATAAAATACCCTGTAATAGAAACGGATCCAGCATATGTAAGAAAATATATGTTGGAACAATAAAATCAAAGCTATGGACTAAGTAAGCCGCTCATAAGAAACAAGGAAAGAAACATTTGACAACGAAACTGTGTTAGCGGCCAAACTCGCCAAACATAGAAAATGCACGAATATAACAACAAATAACAAATTATAAAAAACGATACACAATCGAAATACTACATATAGTAAACATACCCGCTACAAAACAGACACAAAAAAGTGCGCACATATTTACAGACACATAATAACTAAACATAAACAAAATAAACATTTAGTAATAACTTGACAGTAATAAAATGTTTTTAGGTTTTTTAGTTTTAAGTGATTATTGTTAAATGTTGTAAGAAATGCTAATGTTTTCGTGTTAAATTTTCAGATTTTTCCTGAAGACAGACACCAATAGTGTTTGAAATATTGAAAAATAAAAGCAATTTATAAAAAACAAAAAAAAAAGTTTGTTATTAATTTTTAACGAAACCTAGAGCCTAGAGCAACATAAAAAATCAAATATTAAAGTCGAATAAACAAAAAACAACTTAAATAAAACTCATAATTTTATTTTAGTGAAACAAATAAATTTACTATCATGTTAAATTTTAGATGCGTGTTGGCTAAAGGAGCTTTAAACAAATGTTGGTGACACCGGGCATAGCAATTTTAAACATTTTCACAATATGACGTATTGTCGTATTGCGTTTTCATAAAAAAATACAACAACTGAGAACACACCTTAAGGGTATATTTTGTTGTACATCGTATTTATACA
The DNA here is from genome assembly GCA_963920525.1 of Dichetophora obliterata. NCBI lineage: Eukaryota > Metazoa > Arthropoda > Insecta > Diptera > Sciomyzidae > Dichetophora > Dichetophora obliterata. The sequence goes on along the minus strand of OY986435.1, from coordinate 234,147,666 downwards.
GCTGACTGAACAAAATTGACCGGCGACTAAAGAAAATGAATTTTTTAAAACTAATTATTGAATTTTGCCTCAGAAAATAGAAACAAAAGCTGTTATAGTAGTGACGTTTCTTAAAAAATGTACACAGTAATAACAAACTCGTTACAAGAACAGCACAAGTAAAATACGATAAGCAGTTTGAAACGAATTTGGATTGTCGTAAATTAGTTTTATGTGGAAGGCAACAACAAAACTTTTATAAATGTTGGGGAAAATACCACAATACAACAATACGACAGCTTGTGAAACCCCTAATTGTTATTTTAATAGTTATTTACTTTATTTCACTTGATATTACACTTGCGTGCGTTTTTCAAAATAAGGACATAAGACTAGACAGTACGACTTCGAGAATGACTGACTTCATTTATTTGACTAGAAAAAAAAAGCTATAACAAATTTTAAGGGGAAATAAAGAAAAAGATGTAATTCCATATAAAATTAAAAAATATAAAAATCGGTTTCAGCTGACCAAACGTAGGGAACATCAATATTATTTTTGGCCAATTCTTTAGCTATCGTTATTATATTAATTATGCTATGATCTACTTATGCTGGTTTCTACACATTGTTTTTATTATTGTCAAATCAGAAAATTTTCTTTCTGCTGCTGTGGAACTATGGGGTAGTGAAGTGAAAAATGGAGGAATTTTGACAGTCGAACAAAAGAACTAAATTTGCAATTGTTAAAAATATGATACTTGTTACAAAAATATTACTTATTTTAAAAGGGTGAACCAAAGGTTATGATATAAATTTTTATTTAATTTATAAGAGTTTTATTTAGAAAAAAATGTTAATGCCTACAAAATTTAAAAAATCTACCAAAATCTACCATATTGAAAAAAAATCTACCAAAACCGATTTGAAGAACAAAAACTTCCACATTTGGTACAATTGGACCAAACCGGCAACGGTGGAACTAATGTCTTAACACTACTGTCTAGTGTAAGCGACGTGTAAAAAGAAGAGCAGCCCTGTCTTGTTTTCCGCTTTTGACAGTTCATCGTCATAAACACTGTCTGTACAACAAGGAGAAAAGTGTAATTTTCAAGTGTTGTGGAACTTTTCCGTGATCATTTCAAATGAGTTAGACGCTTTATTAATAACATAAATAAAAAAAATTTTTGCGACAAAAGTTTAAAATAAACTTTTAACTTGCAAAATGATGTACGATAACGAGGACGGTAAGAATAAAGAAAACAAATATTGGCAATAAAACTGCTTAAAAAAGATGGCGTTTTGTAAGCGTGTGGCGACGGGAGTCCCATGGCAAAATAATTTTTATTTTATTATTTGTTATTTTGCCATGGCGAGTCCTACTGCTTCGGTGATTGCTATAATTGAGAATTTTACAATGTTCATTATTTATTGTTCAGAAATGTTTGAGGAGGAGAACGCTGAAGAGATTTCCCATGAGTTGTGGCAGGAAGCGTGCTGGATTGTCATAAACGCATACTTCGATGAGAAGGGTTTGGTGCGTCAGCAGCTGGACAGTTTCGATGAATTCATACAAATGTCCGTACAACGCATTGTTGAGGATTCTCCGGCAATCGACTTGCAGGCCGAAGCCCAGCACACATCGGGTGAAATTGAAACTCCGGTAAGTGCTAAGAACATATTTCGACAGTTAATTTAATAGAATATGTTTATTTACATTTTTCTATAGCCTCGCTTTTTGTTGAAATTCGAACAAATTTATTTGTCTAAACCAACACATTGGGAGAAAGATGGTTCTCCCAGTCCTATGATGCCCAATGAGGCGCGTTTGCGCAATCTTACCTATTCAGCACCACTTTACGTGGATATAACTAAAACGAAAATTATTGAAGGCGCCGAACCTGTTGAAACACAACATCAGAAAACCTTTATTGGCAAAATACCCATCATGTTGCGTTCCACATACTGCCTCCTCTCACAGCTTACCGATCGTGATTTGACTGAGTTAAACGAATGTCCGTTAGATCCTGGCGGTTATTTCATCATCAACGGTTCCGAAAAGGTGCTAATTGCGCAGGAAAAAATGGCCACAAACACTGTGTATGTTTTCAGCATGAAAGATGGCAAATATGCCTATAAATCGGAAATTCGCTCCTGTCTTGAGCATAGCTCCAGACCCACCTCAACACTCTGGGTTAATATGATGGCGCGCGGATCGCAGAATATAAAAAAATCTGCCATTGGACAGCGTATAATTGCAATTTTGCCATATATTAAGCAGGAGATACCAATAATGATTGTGTTTCGTGCCTTGGGTTTTGTAGCCGATCGTGATATTCTGGAACATATCATTTATGATTTTGATGATCCAGAAATGATGGAAATGGTGAAACCTTCTTTGGACGAAGCTTTTGTGGTGCAAGAGCAGAATGTGGCTTTGAACTTTATTGGCACACGTGGTGCACGCCCTGGTGTAACGAAAGAAAAACGTATCAAATATGCTAAGGAAATTCTGCAAAAGGAAATGCTGCCACATGTGGGCGTATCAGATTTCTGTGAAACCAAAAAAGCATATTTTCTTGGATACATGGTGCATCGTCTGCTGTTGGCATCATTGGGCAGACGTGAATTGGATGATCGCGATCACTATGGTAGGGAATCCATTAAAGCAACATATATATTATAAATAAATTTTTTTATTTTAGGCAACAAACGTTTGGATCTAGCTGGTCCACTGCTGGCCTTTTTATTTCGTGGTCTCTTTAAAAATTTGATGAAGGAAGTACGCATGTATACACAGAAATTTATTGATCGCGGAAAGGATTTCAACTTAGAGCTGGCCATCAAAACAAACATTATAACGGATGGCTTGCGCTATTCTTTGGCCACTGGCAATTGGGGCGATCAGAAGAAGGCGCATCAAGCGCGTGCGGGTGTCTCACAGGTTAGCTCTTTTTATACAAAAAAGTGTCGAAAGCGAATAGCTTTAATTGCTGTTTTAGGTGTTGAATCGTCTCACTTTTGCCTCGACACTTTCACATTTGCGTCGAGTGAATTCGCCCATTGGACGTGATGGCAAACTAGCCAAACCACGTCAGCTGCACAATACTCTCTGGGGCATGCTTTGTCCTGCCGAGACACCGGAGGGGGCTGCTGTCGGCTTGGTAAAAAATCTTGCACTAATGGCTTATATCTCTGTCGGTTCACAACCGTCGCCTATTCTTGAGTTCTTGGAAGAATGGTCTATGGAAAATCTAGAGGAAATAGCACCATCGGCTATTGCAGATGCGACAAAAATATTTGTCAACGGCTGTTGGGTTGGTATACATCGTGACCCAGAACAGTTAATGGCCACTCTACGCAAACTGCGACGTCAGATGGACATCATTGTGTCGGAAGTATCCATGATTCGTGATATACGTGATCGTGAGATACGTATCTATACCGATGCTGGGCGTATTTGTCGCCCCTTGCTTATTGTTGAAAACGGTTCATTGTTGCTAAAGAAGACGCACGTCGAGATGTTAAAAGAACGTGACTACAACAACTACAGCTGGCAAGTGTTGGTGGCCTCCGGTGTAGTGGAATATATCGATACGCTCGAAGAGGAAACCGTGATGATTGCTATGTCGCCATATGACTTGAAACAGGACAAGGATTATGCCTATTGTACGACGTACACGCATTGTGAAATTCATCCTGCCATGATACTGGGTGTGTGTGCGTCTATTATTCCATTCCCCGATCACAATCAGAGTCCACGTAACACCTATCAAAGCGCTATGGGTTGGTATTGTAACGAAGGAGTTTCCTCTTTTAATTTTTTGGGATTATCCTCATTCGAATCTTCTTTAGGTAAGCAAGCTATGGGCGTTTACATTACAAACTTTCACGTGCGGATGGACACTCTAGCGCATGTCCTCTACTATCCGATGAAGCCGCTTGTGACCACACGTTCCATGGAATATCTGCGTTTCAGAGAACTGCCCGCTGGCATCAATTCAATTGTGGCAATTTTATGCTACACCGGCTACAACCAAGAAGATTCCGTCATTCTGAATGCTTCCGCCGTCGAACGTGGCTTCTTCCGCTCTGTTTTCTATCGTTCCTATAAGGATTCAGAAAATAAACGCATTGGTGATCAGGAGGAAAACTTTGAGAAGCCCAATCGACAAACATGTCAGGGCATGCGTAATGCTCACTACGATAAGCTGGACGATGATGGCATAATAGCGCCCGGTATCCGTGTTTCAGGCGATGATGTGGTCATTGGCAAAACAATAACATTGCCAGAAAACGATGATGAGGTTTATAACTATTAACAATACTATATAGAGTTGTATAACCAATTGTGTTTTTTTTTCTCATTATCTCGCACTTAGCTTGAAGGCACCACAAAGCGATTTACCAAACGTGATGCTTCGACATTTTTGCGTAATTCCGAAACTGGTATCGTTGATCAGGTCATGTTAACGCTCAATAGTGAAGGCTACAAGTTTTGCAAGATTCGCGTGCGTTCAGTGCGCATACCACAAATTGGCGATAAATTTGCCTCGCGTCATGGACAGAAAGGCACTTGTGGTATTCAGTATCGTCAGGAGGATATGGCATTTACGTGTGAAGGCTTAGCGCCGGATATTATCATTAATCCTCACGCTATTCCATCTCGTATGACAATTGGGCATTTAATCGAATGTTTGCAAGGTAAGGTTCAGCATATTAACAATTGTGTGTCAGAGGTATTTTTTTTTGCGTGTAGTAGTAGTATTTATTATACTTCAAATTAAACTTATAATTATTGTTTAACAATTGTGTTGTTGTTTTAAACATTCTCTACATTCCTTACAAATTGCATGATATTTGTTTTAAACATATTAGTATTTCATTCTAATTTTACATTGGTAGGTAGGGCATTATATAGTTTTAGCTCCTTGAAGAAAAGCTATCGCTGCATTGCTGTTGTTGTCACCCTTTGCAATCTGAAGTTTTCTGCATTTCTTAAACTACTCCCACGTAATTTATTTGTGCAGTTAAATATTCTGCAGCCTTTCCCATCTTCATTTTTTTGGATAAAATTAAGCGTGTTTATTTCTATTCTTTGTTGTATATTAATCCATTTCAATGTATCAAGCGTTTGCATAGGAGTAAATCTGCTACACTTTAATAATGATCGCATTGCCTTGTTTTGAAGTTTCTGTAGTCTATCTAATTGTGTTATTGTGCAGCAAGTATATAGAATTGTGGTGCCAACTTCGAAATGTGGTTTTATTATTGTATTGTACTTATTTATTGCCGTTACTGTTATATACTTACTTTATACAATGCTTTATTGTGCACTCGTTTAAAAAATCCGATTTTTTTGATATGAAACCGAGATATTTTATTTGTTTAACTTTTTCAATTACTTCATTATTTATTTTAAAAATTTCGTTACTGTTCATGTTTATTTCTATTATTTTGGTCTTACTTTCATTTAGTTTTAATTTGTTAATTTTTAGCCATTTTTTTACGTTGTTGATATCGTGTATTAAATTATCTTTACATTGTTCTTCTGTGTCTCCTTCTCCATAGATCAATGTGTCATCAGCATAAATGATTATTTCGTATTTATTTATAATATTGGGCATATCATTTATGTAGATTATAAACAATAATGCTCCTTATATTGAACCTTGTTGAACCCCGAGTTTATTATAGATTTTACTTGATTTAACGCCGTTTACTTTCGTTATTTGTTTTCGATTTGTCAAATATGATTTAAAACATTTCAATTAATTTTCTCTAATACCGTAAATACAAAGTTTTGAGTTCAGTAACTCCCTATCAATAGTCTCGAATGCTCTTTTGAAGTCTAAGAAAATTACAATTATCTTATTTTTAATGTCTATATTTCCATTTATTTATCACGTAAGTAACAGCTGTTTCGCATGAGTATTTTTTTCTGAAACCCGATTGATATTGTGAGAACAAATTATTTTCTTCCATATAATTTTTCAACTGTTCCTTAGCAATTTTTTCTATAATTTTTTCACATGTTTTCAAGGTGTTTATTGGACGGAATTTTTCACATTTGTTTGTTTCAGATATTTTTTCTATTGGTGTAACCATTGAGTACTTCAAATTTTCAGGAAAGACCCGAGTTTAGAAAGATTTATTTATGATGTTGAGCATATTTTTACTTATAGTGTTCCAATTATCTAAAATTATATTTGTTGAGACTTTATTGAAGTCCGGTTTGTCTGTTGAGCATTTCACTGTGTTCTAAGTTCTATTAAAAATATTGCATGAAATTTAAATCTAGAGGCTATTACAGGTATGTTGTTTGTATATTGCACTTTTTCTATTGTATCTCTTATTGCTTACTGTTGAAAAAATAGTTATTAAATTGGGTGGCGATTTGATAATTATCCTTATAATCTATATAATTAAATACCACACTTTTTATCACATTGTTGCCCCTTTTTAATACTAAGTCTTATATTTCTTTCCACATTTGTTTTTGGTCTTTAGCATTATTTATTTTATTATTAACATTATTGTTTTTTTCGATTTCAATATTGTTTGTATGCCAACACTTTATTTTTCAGGCAAACTGGGCTCCAATAAGGGTGAAATTGGTGATGCTACACCTTTTAACGATGCTGTCAACGTGCAAAAAATTTCTACCTTCTTACAAGAGTATGGCTATCATCTTCGCGGCAATGAAGTTATGTACAATGGACACACAGGCAGAAAAATAAATGCCCAGGTATGAATTTTTCACGTGCATGAAGTTGGCTCTGCCATTTTTGGTTTATTATTTGGTTTAGTATATTTGTGTTGCGATTTGTGCCAATTGATCATAAGAAGCCAATTCGTTTTTTTTCGTTCATTGCAATGTGACCGTTGCATGTGCCATCATGTGCTGAACTGATCATATTTTGCAATGAAAAATTTAGTGAAGCTAGCTTTGCCATTGCTTTTTTTTTAAATTCGGAAATTGTGCTGTGATCAGTTCGAATTTAGCTGCATTGTCTCGTTGAGTTTTGAAAAAATAATTTTTTTAGAGTTTTTGAAAAAAATTTGTGGTGGAGCTAACTTTACATTAAACACTTTAAAAACCCTCAGTAGAATACATTTTTTATTAATGCAGTCTATGATAGTACTCGTTGGGCTCACCACAGAATGTATATATATTTTTAAAGTGGATCTTACTTTATGCTAATGAAATGTTGAAATAATTTATCTAAAATCATTTCATCTTCTTCTGCTGTTTAGGTTTTCTTGGGTCCCACCTACTATCAACGTCTTAAGCACATGGTGGACGATAAGATTCATTCACGTGCACGTGGTCCCGTGCAGATTCTCGTACGCCAACCTATGGAGGGTAGGGCTCGTGATGGTGGCTTGCGTTTCGGTGAAATGGAACGTGATTGTCAAATTTCTCATGGAGCTGCACAATTTCTACGCGAACGTCTATTTGAGGTGTCCGATCCGTATCGCATTCATGTGTGTAATTTCTGTGGTCTCATCGCAATTGCTAACTTACGCAACAACACATTCGAATGCAAAGGCTGCAAGAATAAGACTCAAATCTCTCAAGTGCGTCTGCCGTATGCAGCCAAGTTGCTCTTCCAGGAGTTGATGTCAATGAATATAGCGCCGCGCTTAATGGTTGTTTAGATTGAGATTTAATTTTGTATACAGTAGAAAAAGCGAGAATATCTATAAATTGATGTCAAAATTTGCAAACTAATTTTAATCACTTTGAATTTTTTTTAAATCCAGTTTTATTTTATTATATTGCAAAAAGTTTTGAAATGTAACTGAACCACTCAAAAACTATTAAAAGCGTTTTTTATGCCAAAAACTTATAACATGGTTTTATGAGATGTGTTCACCTAAAATGGTTTTAGGATTTGAGTTGGAGAATTTTCTTTTAGGCATGCAATTTAATGTATAATTACTAAATAAAAGTTCAATATTAAATAAAAGAAATGCGATGGAAAGGACGGTTGCATTTGGCACGCATCCTGTGATATCTACTACAGCAGCCATGCGGAGAAGCACGAGTTTGAATGCGGATTTGCAGTTCGCAAGAGACTACGGCGCCACTACTTGCGATTCACATCTGTAAATTAATTACTTGCCATAATCTGCATCAAGGGAGAATTCTTCAACATAAGCCTAATATGTGTACACAGTCCGACAAAAGACAAGGACGATGAGACTAAAGAAACTTTCTACGAGTGCCCTGAAATTGCTTACGAGCGCTCCTTCGTCACAACATGGAAATCGTGCTTGGTGACTTCGACGCTAAGGTGGGTAAGGAAAACACATTTGGTTCCACAGTCGGAAAGTTCAGCCGCCACAACAACACCTCCGATAACTGAACGAGGCTGATTGATATGGTCGCAAGTAGCACTAGATTCGAGCATCTCAATATTCATAAGGCTACCTGAATGTCTCCTGATTAAAAAACCAGAAATCAAATTGATCACATTTCGATCGACGAAAGGCACTCTTCCACTGTATTGGATGTACGCATGATCCGTAGTGCAAACATTGACTTGGATCACTGTCTTGTCACAACCAAGATGTTTACACGTCTGTGCGCAGCTTAGAATGCACGCCACCCTTCACAGAGAAAGCTAGACGTCGACAAGCTGCAATCAACACAGACAGCCGAAGTATTTTAAAACTCGACTCTCAATTCTGCTTCAAAGCACTCCTTCAATCGATGACATGCGCGCAGTGGACACACATTTCCCACTCCATGTGTGCGGCTTATGAAGAGGTGATTGAAACCAGTGGTACCACCAGGAGTGTCGCGACGCCACTGCAGAAAAAAACGACGCCTACAAAGCCGCCCTGTCAGTCGGTTGTAACGCGTGCTGCTAAGGAGCGTTACAAAGAGAAGAGGAAGAAAGAGAGACATATTATCAGGGGGAAAAAAGGCAAAAAACGATAGCATGAGAAGATTGAGATGTATGGCGACGGAAATGAGACCCGAACATTTTTCGAAAAGATAAGACGCCTTGTTGATGGTTTTAAAACCGGTTTTAAGACCTGGAAAGTCAACCATCGACCAGATCTTCACGCTACGACAAATCTTGGAGAAGACCCTAGAAAAATAATATCGCCACCCTCCAAATCTTTGTCGACTACAAAGCCGCCTTCGACAACCCAATTAGGAATCAAATATACTCCACCATGCCACTGAGTAATGATGACACTGAGCAACATGTATAATATTAAGATTAGAGATGATTGTTTTAAGGCTTTTTATTATATTATTTAATGTAAGAGTTCTTTTTTCTAGAGAAAGATATTTTTGTGTCGTATTTTTAACCCTTAGAGTTTGTGAGGAGGCATTAGGCCTTTCTATCTTGGTTCCAGCATCGCAGTTAAAATTGGAGAGAACCTCTTTCTTTAAACATATTTTAGATCTATATTATATACTAAAGGGTGTTTTTTATAGAGTGATACAACTTTGTGTTGGCATCACTGCTTTATTTGACCACCCATTTAACAGCTGATAGTTGCTTTTTGTTTAGTTTGCTTTGACATTTCATTATGGATCGACTTACACCAGAGCAACGGGTGCAAATTGTGGAAATTTTTAATCAAAATAATGGTTCTGTCGTCAAACTTATCGTGCACTTCGTCCATTTTATGGCGTACATAATCGTCCTTCAGAGCTGCTAATTCGAAGAACAGATCGTTTTCGGACCACATTTACTGTTATTGATAATGTGCATCCCGTGAGACGCCGAACAGTGCGCACTGAAGAATCTGTAGCCGCTGTACAGGAAAGCATTGAAGATGATCCTAATCAATCAATTCGTCGCCGTTCTCAGCAACTGGGGTTGTTCCACTTTATGGAAGATCTTACGAAAAGATCTAGGTTTAAAACCTTTGAAACCTTGGCTTAAAACCTTTAAAAACTTGTGCAGGAATTAAAGCCAAATGACCATCGTATGCGCCGCCAATTCGGCAAATGGACTGAAGCACAAATTGATATTGATTTTGAATTTCCATGGAAAGTTTTATTTTTGGTTGAATGGGTACGTAAATAAACAGAATTGTCGTATTTGGAGAGAGGAGAATCCACAAGCTTTTGTCGAAACACCATTACATCCACAGAAAATTACTGTTTGGTGCGCTTCATGGGTTGGCGGAGTCATTGGCCCATATGTCTTCAAAAACGATGATGGTCAGAATGTTATTGTCAATGGTGAACGGTATAGGAACATGATTCGAAGTTTTTTGGTACCTCAATTAGCTGGCATTAATCTTGCTGATATGTGGTTCCAACAGGACGGAGCCACATGCCACACAGCGGGCGCTACAATTGATTTACTCAAGGAAACTTTTGACGAAAAAATAACTTCACGAAATGGCCCAATTAATTGGCCCCCAAGATCGTGTGATTTAACCTCATTGGAGTATTTTCTTTGGAGTAATGTAAAGTCACTTGTCTACGTCGATAAACCACAAACAATTGAACACCTGGAAATCAACATTTGAAGAGTTATCGGCTAGATACGGCCGCAAATGCTGCGAAAAGTTTGTGAAAATTAGTGTTCCAGATTGCGCCTTGTACGCGCCAGCCGTGGCGGCCACATGGCCGAAATAATATTTAAACATTAATGTCATAAAATTTTCTATCCAATAAAGCCAGTTTTATTGATATTAAAACTATATTACTATGTTTTATTATGATTTAAGCTTTTATCACTCTATAAAAAACACCCTTTAGTTGAAACCCGGCGCCTTGATTTCACGACCCCTTGTAAAACACCCATAAAATATTATCAGTGAAACGGCGCCTTCATATAAAGATTATAATATTTTTCATTTACTTGAACAATTTTGAGATCATATTTATAACTTAACAAAACAAATGAAATCAAATTCATTTACACATATTATTAATCATAATAAACAAACATATCGTTATACATGAAATCGTTATGTACGAAATCAGAAAGCTGTAATTTACATTTTAAAAATTTTACAGGAGAAGCAAAAAACTTGCTAAATTTTAAAAAAAATTGCGCTAAGGGCTTTTAGGACTTTGTTAAAAAAAAAAGTGTAAAAGTGTGCTTAGTTGTTGGAGTGTAAAACTTTACAGGAACATGTAACTTTGATACGGTGGCATCATAATCAATCAAAAAATCGATTATGATTTTTTGGTAACTTACGACTGTTTTGATTTCATATGACGATATGTTTTAAAAAATATGATGAGATCAAATAAAAAAAAATTACTTTAAAAAGTAATAATAATGAAATAAATGTATAAAAAAAATGTTGGGATCCCAAAAAATATTTTCTTACTTAAATTACTTTACGAGTATAAAACAAAAACACATTTTTAGGGTCTACCTTAGTGTCAAAAAAATGTTCTTGAATCCCGGGATCCCGGGATTGACAGCCTAAGTATTAAACCGGTATGAAATTAGCCGAAAATCTTTATCCCAAATTTTTTAAACTCCGCCAACTTTTGAATTCGCCGTAGAACTCACCTCAAACTTATTAATTCACCTCAACTTGTTTAAAGTGGCAAAAAATAGCTAAATAATTTATTTTTTAAAGAAAATAAAGCAAATACGTATAATAATGCAAAAATACAACCTAACTAGAGAAATTTGGTCTGCAATGCAAAAAACAAATACTTTTGTATGAAAGTCTGAATGCAAAATTTTTTTTTTGAACCAAAGAAATTAACGAAGGTAAAAAGGTTCTACATTTTTGTTCAAAAATTTATTTTAATTTGGCAAATCGACTAGTACTATGCTCAAGTTCCGCTCTATCGTCCTTCGGTACCTAAATTTGGGCTGAAGTGCAAAAAACCGTGATTCTTTTATGAAAGTAAAAAATCAATACCAAAAACTTGCCCCAATCAAAACCTTCCATTCTGAATTTGGAATATGTGATAGCTGATGGCAAGCAGATGATTTTAGTCCTTAATCCCAACATTGCTATCCATCGTCCTTCATATCGTAAAATTGTCTTGCAATAAAATACTCAGTTCAGAAAAAATTATTTTATTATAAATAAAGAAATTATAGAAACTGAAAAGATTCCATTCTACATTTTTGTTTTGAAATGCAATTTGATGTCTTAATAAAATGGCACTTTGCTCAAGTCCCGCTCTATCGTTCTTGGTACCTAAATTTGGTTTGAAGTGCAAAAAATCGTGACTTTTGTACGAAAGTAAGAATTCCACACCACAAAACTTACCCTAAAACAAAACGTTTCATCCTGAAATTTTAATATATCATAGCTGATGGCACGTGGATGGTCTTATTCCTTAATCTTGAAATTACTATCTATCGTCCTTCATACCGTAAAATGGCCTTAAAGTAAAATACTCAGTTAAAAAAAAACTAAAAAGTAAGGACTATCCTCGACTGGGCCGAAGTTAAAATACCCACGGACGACGATTTATCCAAATTTCATACCTAAAGCTTAAATTAATTGTTAAAGGTTTTGTGCAAAATTTGAAGTCATTAGATTGATTTTTGTGGAATTGAAAGAGATTTTACCGTTTTGGGTAAGTCACTTTGTAAGGGAGGTAGTCGTGGTTTTCATCCCATTTTTACAAATTTCATACTCAAAGTTTATAATAAATATCAAAGACACTATGCAAAATTTGAAGTCATTATATTAATTTTTGTGGATTTTAAAGAGATTTACCGTTTTGGTTAAGTCACTTTGTATGGGAGGTAGGCGTGATTTACATCCGATTTTTACAAATTTCATACTCAAAGTTTATATTAAATATTAAAGACACTGTGCAAAATTTGAAGTCATTAAATTAGTTTTTGTGGAATTGAAAGAGATTTTACCGTTTTGGGTAAGTCACTTTGTGAGGGAGGTAGTCGTGGTTTTCATTCCATTTTTACAAATTTCATACTCAAAGTAGTTTATAATAAATATTAAAGACACTGTAAAAAATTTGAAGTCATTATATTAATTTTTGTGGAGTTTAAAGAGAATTACCGTTTTGGTTAAGTCACTTTGTATGGGAGGTAACCGTGGTTGTAACCCGATTTGGCTCATTTTCGAACTTGACCTCCATTTTTTCATGAAAAGGTTAGGTATTGAATATCGTTACGATAGCTAAAAAATTATCGTGACCACAGACGGATAGACGGACAGACGGACATGGCTAAATCGACTCAGGAGGTGATGCTGATCAAGAATATATATACTTTTCTATACCGGCCACGCCTCCTTATCGGCGTTGCAAATGAAGTGACAAAGTTAATATACTCCTATTACGTCTTTTAAACGTGGGGATATAAAAAAATTGTTTATAAACGAAAAAAATGATAGAAACTTAAAAGATTCCATTCTACATTTTTGTTTAGAAATGCAATTTGATGTGCTTAATAAAATGGCACTATGCTCAAGTCCCGCTCTATCGTCCTTGGTACCCAAATTTGGGCTGAATATCAAAAAATCGTGATTTTTGTATGAAAGTAAGAATCCACACCCAAAAACTTGCCCCAAAACAAAACGTTCCATCCTGAAATTTGAATATGTCATAGCTGATGGTACGCGGATGGTTTTAGTCCTTTCTATCCGTAATTCCAAATTAATATCTGCCACCAAACTGGACTTGCTGGACCAGTGTTCGCAGGCGAACTGTAGTACACAAGATGTATTTATGAAGGTGGAAGAAGTAGGTGACGTCTATCAAATCGGCACCGTAACAATGTCAAAATTTTTGTGCAAGTGATGCCACTTTCTATTATTTTCTTTTTTGTGGGACAAATTCTTTGAGTGGGAGTTTTGAAGTCGGGAGAGAAGATTATGTTACGGAACATCACAAGCAGTCAAATTTTAGATGTTTTTATAGTAATAAAGTTAAGCAATGTAGATTGGTGGCCTTTTATTTTATTTAGTATACATATATTAGTATTTTTATTCCATAAACATATGTTTTCCTTGCTCCAAGTACAGGCAGATCGCACAGTTTTCAGCATATTTTCCATTTTTTTCCATCACAATATTGGCACACTTCACAAAAAAATTACAAAATAAAAATAACATGCGTTTTTTTTCCTCAAACCAATAGGATAAAGTATTAAAACATAGGATTTTTCATTGGATTTTTGTTCAAAATATGGTAATATTGACTTTTTTTAAATTTGGACATTGGCTCGGTGCCGATTTGATAGACGTCACCTACTTCTGCCACCTTCATAAATACATCTTGTGTAGTACATATGAATGTGACAATTTTTCTTAATTTTCACAGACGATTTTATTTGGCAGTTTACTCCGTTTTAGTCCGAAAAGCCATCCCGTACTGTTTTGTATTTTTCTCTATTTTTGAATGATTTTTCTTTTTCTCATGCTTTTGACAGTTTTACAATTTTCAGTCCAAAAAATAAGGGTACAGACGTATTATTTTCTTAGTGATTATTGTTTTTCTACTGGCGATGAAGAAAAATTTCAAAGTATAGCCGTAATTAATTTATGGTCAGAAAAAAGTGTGATTTTTCAATCTACTATAAAAGTAGTTTCATTAAAATTTTTTTTAATTGCTTAACACCAGCTCTGAAGATTAGCTATCAGAATAGTCGTACAAAATTAAAAGTCAATCGGATGAAAGAAAAAAGTCAATAAAAATGCCTACATTTGTCATTTAATAAAAAAAAAGTCAATAAAAATGGCAAACGGTCGCTTTCTATACAAAACGGACTCCTTAAGCAAAAATAGCATAGTATGTACATATTATAGCAATAGCAAATTTTTAGCACTACAAAAAAGATATCGTTTAAACTTGCTAATTTCATAATATTTGAATTTCTATTTCAATTTAGCTTACGTTTGACACAAATTTCATTAAATTCCAATAAAAAACAAAAAAAATTTTTAAAATATAGAACAAATTAATTATGCACCTTAATATTGCGATAATTATCACCGATTATAATCACTGCGTTTAATGATGTGCTGTTGTCTAAGCAATTGTGATGGCTTAAAACGGTAGTGTAATTTACATAAAAATTTGGAGAAAAGATAAAAAAACTATTTTGGCTAAACAGAAGATATCTTATTTATTAAAAAATTATTTTTATTATTGTTTTATTAAAATTCATGAATAATTTGTAGATACAGTGTTGCGCAAAACAATAGCAACAAAATCAGTACGCTGCTACAAAATTGTGTATCTTTTTAAATAATAGGTACACACAAAAATGATTATAGGAACCTAAGCATATATTCATACATCATATTAAAAACAAATCATATTCAAACTTAGTTTTGTTTTCTTTATTAAAATTAAAATTATGTAATGTGATTTCATTCAGTTTGTCTGAGAGCAAAACAAAAGCAACATAATTAATATTTGGTGTAAGATTCATTATTCTTGATAACCGCTGCACATCTGAGCGACATCGACTCTATTAAATTAGATATGTTGGTATTAGGTATATGTTCCCAATTAAGTTTCAGGGCTTCATACAGTGCAGTCTTATTGGAAAACCTTTGACCAGAAACTTTTACCTTCAAAATCCCGAATAGATTTTCAATGGAATTCAAGTCATTGTGACTGTGTCGGCCAATCAAGGACTTGAATCCCATTGCCTCTTATGTTATCTTTGATGAGCTTTGAAGTGTGCTTCGAGTGTTGTCGGGATAAAACGTTCACTGAAGCGACATATTCCACTCTGAATGTGGTTGCATCTTGCTTTCTTAAATGTCATTATATACAAATCGATCCATAATTCCATCGATTTTTTGAAATGGTTCAACTTCATTGTAGGAAAAACAAGTCCAGACCATAATGGCACCGCATCCGTGTTTAAAATTTATTTTGCAGTTTCGGGCTTCAAGTCGTGTACCTGGGTGGCGCCGTACCGTGCACATCTCATCTGAATTAATCAAGTTAAACTTTGATTCATCGCTAAAAAACGGTTTTCGATTTTTGAACGGTCCAATTTAGGTGCTCTTTTGCAAGACTAAGTCTAAAAAACAATAAATTGCAACTTGTTGTCACAATTTGAGACAGAATTGTTTAAATTGTAACACCTCACCTTGTTTTTTATGCTTAGCTGTAAGCAAAGGTTTCTCTGCCGGTCTTTAACTTCTTGAATCGTTCTCAACGGCTCGTCATCAAACAGTGCTGTGATGGATATCAAAATCAAGTGTCCGAACAACCTCTTTGGATGTGGCAAATGCATTTCGTTTGAACACGCCACAAATGTTCCTGTCATCACGCAGCGATGTCTTCCGCGGCCGCCCTCTTTAATGTACCGTTGTTACGTCTTTTGTGATGGTATATTTCTTTAATTATCTGCAAACTATTGACTGATTAATATCAAACTGTTTCACGTTAGATATTTGTGAATTTCCGTTTTTATATTCGGAAATAACTTGCAATTTAAGAGTTTCACAGTATTTAAAACGTGCCATTATAAATGGAACAGTCAATGTCACAACCACGCAAAAACAAAACTAAACTTAAATGTTTATGACCTACAAACAACACGTGCTTTACAATAACGGAACTTTTACTGGTAATTCTTGGAACTTCTGTTCTCTTTTTACATTTTTCAAATTTTGTTGCTTTTATTTTGCTCTCAGACAAATTGAATGTAGCCACATTAATTTGAAATTTAATTAAAAAAAACAAACCAAATTTGAATTTGATTTGTTTTATATATGATGTATGAATATATGCTTTGATTCCTATAATCATTTTTGTGTGTCCCCAATATTAAAAAAGATACACGATTTTGTTGCAACGCACTTATTTTGTTGCTATTATTTTGCGCAACACTGTATAAAAAATAGAACACCTTCGCTGACCAAACAAATTTTTTTCTTTCAAGCTATTTTATTTGTTCTCATCTGTGACAAAGCGTGTTGGCCCACAAAACAGGTGCTCATCGGAACGTGATAATCTTTCCAATACGTACAGTCAAGTTTAAACATGCGACAATAATCGGTATAGCACAAGCATGACTTGGTCCCATCAGTATTCTTAGCAAGTAATGTAATTTTACTTTCTTTTAGAAACTTCTTCTATCTCCGTATTTTCAGTGAAACTGAGAACAAATAGAATAAAAGAGCGGTTAACCTGGACAAACATAAATATACTATATCATATGTAAAAGTTAACCTTACTTTAATAAGTCTTTGCTTTGTATGCTGAGCATTTCATATTTTTAACGTTATGGATTCTATTTGTATCGATTAGGATATAGCATAAGCTTTTGTGCTAAAAATTGGTGCAGTTGTTTTGTATAATATTGCTATAAAACCATGACGCGAGCATCGAACACTAAGCCAATTTAACATATTTTCACTTTCCTCATGTGGAATTCACCTTCCGAGCGAGTAACATGAATTTTTTTACTTTCGCATAAATTTGTTTCGAAACATAAACGAAGTCAACGAATGATCATTGGTAAGCTTAATCTTTGCAAACAGTTCCAGTTGTTTTTATAATCTTTTGGATTGTAGTTTTTTTTGTGCTTTACATTTTTAATTTTGCAGTATTTCTTATACGATGGGCCTTGTGTACCATTAGTCGTTGTTGGGCTTTTTTGCGGAACTCAAGTTGAATTCAGTAGCTGCTTTTTTAAAAAAACAACACGTATACGAATATTTCCAAGGAAATAAACATTTCAAGGATCGGCATAAGTTTGAGCAATTAACTGAAAGACATCAGTGACATAAGAAATCGAGAATGCTAACGGTATTATTGTTTTCGGTGTTTATGAAACATTTTGAAATAATAACAAAGTAAATTAGTGCATGAGTTTTATAAAATTTGTGAACAAATTTTTAACATTGTAATTAAGTGTAATTTGAGGAGAAGTGTTATCGCGAATCTTGATCTACCATAAAAATCAAAATACCGTAAAAATTTTTTTAAAAGAAATCTTTTTTCTCCGATATCTGCCCTCTTACTTTAAACCAGAGTTGTAAATCCCATAGCTCTTTTAGCTCTTTTAGCTCACTTACAAAAACTTCAATATTTCCGTGTGTGTTGTAATTCGAGGAATTATGTACATGACATTGTTGTTGCTTACTCGCGTCGAAAGCTAACTATCGATAGGGGTATTCACGATTCAGTGCACTTGTCTGTGCAGTTGAGGACTTGAGGACTTGTGCACTTTAAAAAAATAAATTGTATGTACGTCAAAAATCTGCACAAGTGCTTTTCTACTATTACCTTCAACTTGAGGACTTGAGCAGTTGTGCACTTGTGTGCATTGAAAAATGTTGACTTTGAAATGGTGATGGTGGTGTGTTCACGAAAACCTAACTGCACAAAACACAAGGGCTCTGCCAAAGATTATATAGTATAAAGATGCGCCACGTAGAACATTACAGTCCACCCTAAACAAGTGCGCGTGCGTGGTTTAACTGTCAAAATCGGCTCATGCACATACATTTTGTATGAAGCCTACCGAAACACGCACTGGACTACCGCAACATGAATCGAATTTCCAATTTTGACAGTGCGTTCGGATGTGAAGATGGCTGCATAAAACCAAAGTATTAGAACAAAGAGCAATCAGCTGCTATTAATTTATTAATCTCAATTGCAAATGGAAGTATTTGCAATATTAATAGATTTTTACACAATACTAAAAGTTTTTTAAGATTTTTAAACCATCAGACTGAGCTGGTTCGAGAGCAGCAGTTCTTTCCGCAGCGCACTTGTTTAGGTTAAGCGTAAAATAAAGTTGCGTGGCGCCTGGGTACGCAGCGCAACGCGCACTTGTTTAGGGTGCACTGTTAAAAAGTAACAAATATTTTCCAGATTAATACGTAAGCTTTTGTGAGCGCGATGAAAAAGCTTTCTTGAGAGAAAAGTTTCCAACGTTTGCATGCACATTCTCTCTGCAATGCTCTTTCTCTCGTCACTCCACAATGCTTCACAGCATAGATCACCACTGCATGGTTTCTCATAGCTAGCGAGAGTCGAGAAATTTTATGTTGTAATTGTTTTTTCCATTGTTGTTGTTGGAACCAAGCAATTGTGATCTCTGCTTAACAGCAACAAATGTTTTTGTTTGTTTGCATTATTTTCATGATGATTTTCTTATTTTGTGCGAAGCAGATTTTCTTATTCACTGCTTGCTATTAATATTGACTATTTTTGATTGAATCAGCCAGAGCAGTAAAATCTGCATATACATTCAGAATCTTAAGGAAAACTGAATAACGACATACAAATCCATCCAATGAATTCAAAATTGTTTATAAATAAAATTTTGAATTCACATTGATATTTAAGAAATTGATTAGTAATTAATTTCAATTATTTTTTTTCGTTATTCAGAATAATTAATTATTTTTTTATTTATATGAATGCCATTTACAACGAATGCAATTCAAAAATAATTTCAAATTTTTCAATAACTAATTTTTTGTGCATTATTACTGTTCATTGCCTATTCATGTGTTATTCATTATTAATTTTATAGTCATTATTAACTTTTTATTTATTATTAATTTGGTTCATTATTCAAAAGTGAATAACAAGATTTTTTTTTCATTTTAGTTATTATTCAAAAGTAAATGAAAACTTAGAAATGAATACGAAATTTATAATGAATAAAAAATTATTAATGAATAAAAAAAAATAATGAATAAAAAATTAATTGCGAACATTTTATTCATAAAATAGTAGTGAATAACAAAATGTTTTATTCATTGTATTTTTTATTTAAAAGTGAATAACAAATTAATAACAGTGGTAAACAATTTGAATAAAAAGTTTGCGCGCTGAAAAAGACATTGCTAGTTCGATAAAGTATTTTTTCTAGATAATAGAAATCATTAAAACTTTTCCAGGTTGGTTCGAATTTTTTTTAGAAGAATTTTCGACTTTTTTGAGTTTTGATAAATATTTCCCCACTTATGATCCTATAAATCAAAAAGTATTAATTTATTTTACAAGATTTATAAATATTTACAAATGAGACATTTATACCTTTTATTTAAGCTATTATTTATACGATTATTTGTACGATTTTTGTCGACATTTTTTGAATGCTACATTTCCGAAAGAGTTTAAAATATAGCGTTTATTTAACATTTCCCCCATATTAAAGTGCGCAAAAATATGACTTCGATATATATTTTGGATTTATTTTTACTTTGTTGTTAAAAAAATATTTCAACGAAAATATTAAGTTAAAAAGTATTATTGTAGCAGGTTGGATATTTACGTATTTCGGTTTTAGTAAAAATACTCAAAATTACCTCCATCAAAGTGGACGTGGTGAGTTCGTACTAAACAAATTCTTCTGACTTTAAAAACCCAATTATCATATATGTAACTTAGGATTTTGTTTGCAAACAATGTGTTTTTAGCTAAATTTAAAAATCCCTAAACCGCAATTTTACGTTATAATAGGATTTGCAATACTGTAAACTCTTTGAAATGAGTAAAATAACAGAAATAACGCAATCAAAACAAAACAACGAAATCTTCGCGCTTCTATAAATAAGTAGCTGAGACACTGTGTGTTGCTACCACACCTTCGTTGCCAAACGCCCATAACATGCTATCAGTGAAACGGCACGAGTAAATTGTGGTCGAGTACCGAATTCCGAGGCTGTGCGGCCACCTATAACTCCAAAGCTATTCAATATCAAAAATTTCAGTTGTGTGGGAGGGGTCACGCCCTCTTGCCTAACGCCCATAAAATGTTATCAGTGAAACGTTTAATTTGTGGTCGAATACCGAATTCTGAGGCTTTGCCAAATATAATTATAAAGCTATCAGATATCGTATATTTGGCCTGTATAGGAGGTAATTTTGAGTATTAACCATATTTTTTAAACTCTTTCACAAATGTAGTATTTAGAAAATTTATACAAAAATCATTAGATCAATACAAATGATAGCTTAAATGAAAGATATAAACGTCTTGTTTGCAAACATGTATACATTTTTTAATATGAAAAAATACTTTTGAAGTTATAGGATCATAACTGGGGACATATTTTTCAAAACTTAAAAAAATCGAAAAATCTTTGAAAATTCTTCAATTCTTTTCGAATTGCATTCGTTCTATAATACTCATACAATTTAACACAAAGTCTATATTAATAAAACTTATTTTCTGGTTTGTTTATTTAATTGACATTTATACAAATCTAAATGGCTTAACGGACTTCGCTCAATTTAAGTACACATACTGTGTGCATCCTAGATTAGATTGTTACATAATCTTTTTTTTATATAATAGCGAAAAAAAATTTTTGCAAATTAAATTTACAAAAATTCAGTAATTTTAATACCAAAAACATTCACATATCTTCAGAATTTCAGAAATTTTTGTTACAACATAAAACATCGTTCCCCAAGAATAAGAAAAATGGCATGAAAACCAAAACTTTGACTTTCGATGCAGATATATTCGCTATTTTTAAATATATTTAATTAAAATTTTTTTAATCAAAGTTTTAATAAAAGCACTTTACAAAAATAGTTTCAACTGTAGCGTTAGGTCAGTGAATATATCCTTTATTTTTTTTCAAAACCTGTCCAAAATATTTAATTTTTACTAAAAAAATTATTAAAAAAATGTTTTTGTTGTATAAATAAGAACAATCGAAAATTGCATTTCTGAGTACTTTTCATATAGTAAAGCATGTATTTGCAATAATATATTAAAAATATGTAAATAAAATTAGTTAAATTAAAAATTTTCCGCAAAAAAACAACCTAAAAAATATTGCTTACAACATTATTCGCGGCTATGGAATCGCAATTACAATAATATAACACTAAAAATATCATGTGGCAAAACGGCAGAAAAAAACCAAGTCAACACACAAAATATACCCAGATTAAGTCATCTTTATGATATTATATTCTTGAAATTATATAACAAAAAGATAAGAGATAATGCAAAAATATATAATAACTTTCAATTATATAATGCTCGTAGGGTAGTTTAGTAAAAAAATTGCCTACATTTTTTAAGTAAAACCTAATAAAATGCTGCTACATTTTGTTGGCAGCTACATCGTTTATTCATATGCTTCGTGCATCATATCTTTACATATCATTTCTATTGCTTTTCAATATTATGCTCACATTTGCTCAACTTCTCGCTTACTTATTCTCTCGCTCTCAAAAGCTTTAAATCGTTCGCTCGCTGACTCTCATAAAGCTTTTGTGTGGATTTATGATAAATCCACATTCAAATTTTACTGTGCCACTTGCTTGTATGGCGGTGGCACATCTTTCTATTATATTATCTGTGGCTCTGCTTTTCAATTGCCTACTGAGCCCAAAGTAACACCTGTTGGCAAGAGTTATTTTTCGTTTGATCTCAATGCTGATGTCGTTGGTTGAGTTTATGCTGGATCCCAGATAGACGAAGTCCTTCACAACCTCGAAGGAGGTGTTGTCATCTGTAACGTGGGATCCAAGACTTTGGGACTGTTTGTTTGTTGACACCAAGTATTTCGTCTTGTTTGCATTCACTGCCAGACCCATTCGACTTGACTCTCTATCTAATATGGAAAATGCTGCATTGACTTCGCGCGTACTATGACCAATGATATCGATGTCATCAGCATACGCAAGCAGCATAACACTCATGTAGAATATTGTGCCACTACGTCTGAGATCAGCAGATCGGATGATCTTTTCCATCATTAGGATGAAAAAGTCGCACGATAAGGAATCACCTTGTCTGAAACCTCGTTTGGTAATAAATGGTGGGGAGAGGTCCTTCCCGATTTTAACTGCGCTGCTGGTGTTCAAAGTAAAAGTAAAAGCAGCGGTTCTTATTTTGTACTGCATCACTTTTCACACACGAAGTAAACCGAAATACACGTGAAACTAGAGGCAAAGGATAGAAAAACTGCATGTTCACTTTTTTCTAGAACGTCAGAATTTTTTTAAAATGACTTTTATGACACAAAAAGGAATTGTTTAAAAAAATTTATTTAAATACTTCAAACCTTCAAAACATAAAATATGGGAATTAAATAAAAGAAGACAAATTCTGTTATAAAAAAAAACAAAAAAATTTTTAAAAGGTTTCTTTGGTTTGGCATTAAAAGGTATGGAATTTTTTTACTTCAAACAAATTGAAAATTATTTCTATAAATTGTCAAATAAAACAAAAGTCAAGTAAACTAATCTACATATTTTGTATGGATGTACTGTAACTTTGTATTTCTGATAAAAGAGATCAAATCAATTAAATTCAAGCTTGGAATTCGTAGCTTAACAAACAAATTTCTTGTTTTAAAAAGAATAAGTATTTCCTTCATGTGAAATGTTTTTATAGATTTTCGAGCATGATTCATTGAATATCATTTTTTTTGGGGGAATTTTATTTTTTTGGTTTTGGGCCATTTTTACAAAAATTTTTTTGATTATCTTCGTTTTTGTTGGATGAAATTTCGTTTTGGGCCTTTTTGGATTTTCTGAAAAACAGTTTTCATAGTATTTTTGAATTATTCCTCAAAACTTTAAAATTTTTTATTCATTTATGAAATAAAATTTTATAAATTTGAATATTAAAATTAAAAAATATTTATAAAAACTGGTAACATCCTCTTATTGAAAAGTCTTCTATTAAAAAAAAAAAGAAATATAACTATAAAATATTGTAACTATATTATTATAATTATTTGTTTAATAATTAATAATAATAATTAGTAAAAATAATAATTACATTATTATACAAATAATTATACCAATATACAAATTATAATAATATTTTCCAAGTTTTACTTTAACCAACTTTGCTTTTTACAGACTTCCAGAAATTTACTTCCTATCGCAGTACTTCTAATGCAATTAAGCAGTATTTCTTCCGCCCCAACATATTTAAAGAAAAACTATTTGATGCATCCAAATGAAGTGCTGCCCATACAACCGGTGCAAATTTATCCCAGCCCAAGTATAGCTGAACATCATAGGCGTAAATTGGCTAAAGACAGCGAAATTATCTACATTCAACTTCAAAAACGCAAAAGCTATCGACCCAAGACCCATCAGAATAAAGAAGATACCATGTCAAAGGCTCCTAAAGAAAAAAATACCAAAGAGATTTTCTATGTAAAGGCCTTAAACAATGGACATTTTAGTCATAATCATGTGAAAGTTTTTCGGGTACCTGAGTTTAATGCCATAAGGGTTTTTCATAAAAGCGATATTTATAAATAAATATGTTATATTAATATAGTATATTTAATTATTTATAAGTCTACAAACCTAAATAAGTTCTTAGTTTTTAAAGTCAATCATATACATTTAGTACATATTTGCACATAAAAAATTAAGATACAAATACTGGTAAGAAAGCTGAAAATAAAATAAATGTTAACAAGCCTTGCAAATATTTTGCTTATAGATTTCGTATGTTGTATATAATACAAATTATGGAAGTCCATATTTCAAATTAGAAAGAAAATAAAGAATTAAAGAAGTCTTAACTTTATTAACATGATAAACAACATGATTAAAAACCGTATTTGTTTGTTAGTTTTATCTAATGTAGAACAAACATCCACTGAAAAATTAAGGGCTATTTCGACCAATATTTTTTGGACTCAGTTGTTAAAATTCACTATCAACAAAAATAGACAGTATATATTGACGTAATCAAGAATATGGTATGAAAAAAAAAACAAAAAAACAATCAGCTTAAAGTTTAAAAAATTATAGCGGGTATACAGTACAGAAGTTAAACTTCTAAACACACCTACGCTCTATCTGCCACCTTTCTGGGGGTTCCCATACAACACACAAACAATAGAAAATAAATTACTAAATTTTAGTGTATTACGACCAAAACCGTCCGAAATGAAGCATTTTTATGAATTTGATTGCCAAAATATTACCTCAATTCAGGTTATACTTGGCTTCACTCCACTCTTATCCATTGAAAAGTGGGCGTAACTAGAAGGTGACCACGCCCATTTTTAGTAAAGCTTCCAAAGTAAGCATATGAACTAAATTATCAAATTTTAGTCTAATACGGTCAAAACAGTCCGAAATATATAATTTTTATTGATTTGTGGGCGGTAAAAGGGGGTGCGGCAAACAATTTTCCTAAATTAACTCGTACCAGAAACCCATCGGCTGCCTAAATTTCAGAGCAATCAGCCCAGCAGTCAATTTTTCTTATTTAAAAAAATGAGCGGGGCTATAAAATGACTACGCCCATTTTTAGTACAGTTCCCAAAAGTAACCATACAAACTAAATTACCAATTTTAAGTCTTATACGACCGAAACCGTCTTAAATGAATCATTTTCATTGAATTGTGGGCGATAAAAGTGGGCGTGAACGCCCATTTTAAGTACAGTTGCCGACAGTAACCATACAAACTAAATTACCAAATTTTAGTCTAATACGATCAAAACCGTCCGAAATATAGAATTTTTATTGATTTGTAGGCGGTAAAAGGGGGTGTGGCAAAATTTTTTCCTAAACTATCTTGCACACACCCACACCTACACTCTATCTGTCATCCATCTGGGGTTCCAATACACACATCACAAAAATAGAAAACAACAAAAAATAAAAATATCATTGCTCATCTACGCAAAAACGTTATGAGACTCGAAATATTTTGCCTCAGTATAAAATCGAGGCCTAAGAAGTTTCACTTCAAATACTAAAAACTAACCTAGGCTTAAGACTCATGCCTTAAATAACTTAGACCTAAAACCTCCCCAATTGTCGGCCTTTGTAGTCTAGTGGAGAGTGCGCTAGACAATCAACCCAAAGGTACCTGGTTCGAATCCGGGTTCGGGCATGGTTCTTTCACTTTCTTTGTTCTTTCCTACATTTAAGTATTATGGAAAACTAAAAAATCCACAACTAAATTGTGGAAAATGTGGAATTAAAGGACAGAAACAACTAAGAGCTGGAAATGTTTGCCGAGGTTAAGGCATAACACTACTAGCTAGCCTCGGTCAAAAGCAATTCAAATTGTTTCGCCTAAATCACTAATTCACGTATGGTTTCAATCAATTCCTCTAAATAATCTATCCCTTTCCTTTCAGGTCAAAGACCAAACCTTGTTTGTATAAGGCGCATGCCTTGGTTCTTTGATATTTAAAAAAAAATCTTCTTTGCAAATCTATCACAGTCCTTATGGTTTTAGGAGTTAATTATAAATTTATGATATGATAAGCTTAAATGCCTTGTTTGGTAAAAATATATAAGAACAAAAGATTGTTTTTACATGAATTTAATTGTGAGCTCTTTAGATGAAGTAAGTTTGAAGAAGGACACAACAACAACTCTGCATAGAGTCAATCACACAGCAGACTAGACAGCCTGTTTCGGAAATCGCCACATTGCCTCTTCAGTAGTCTTGAGTGATTCAGAAGATTGATTGGCAGATAACAAATTATTAATGAATAAAAAATGAATAATGAACAAAAAATGAATAATGAATAAAAAATGAATAATGAATGAAAAATAAATGATGAATAAAAAATGAATCATGAATAATGAATAACAAATGAATAATGAATAAAAAATTAATAATGAAGAAAAAGTTAATAATGAATAACAAATGAACAATAAATGAAAAATAAATAATGAACAAAAAATGAATAATGAATAAAAAATGAACGTTGAATGAAAAGTAAATGATGAATAAAAAATGAATCATGAATAATGAATAACAAATGAATAATGAATAAAAAATGAATAATGAATAAAAAATGAATAATGAATAAAAAATGAATAATGAATAAAAACTGAATAATGAATAACAAATGAACAATAAATGAAAAATAAATAATAAATAAAAAATGAATCATGAATAAAAAATGAATAATGAATAGAAAATTAATAATGAACAATAAATGAATAATGAATGAAAAATAAATAATGAATAAAAAATGAATCATGAATAAAAAATTAGTAATGAATAACAAATGAATAATGAATAAAAAATGAATAATGAATAAAAAATGAATAACAAATGAAAAGTGAATAAAAAATTAATAATAAAAAAAAAAAAATTAAAAATGTATAAAAATGAATCTAATACTGAATGATGAATCTAATGAATAATGAATCTAATAGTATATAAAAATGAATGTTTGTTTGTTCGTTCGCTATGCGCTGCAATACCGTTCATCCGATTGCGATAAAACTTTGTCAACTTATTGATTGCACTTACGCGAACAATAAAGGCATATTTAAAATTTGCCACACTCCCTTTTACCGCCCACAAATCAATAAAAATGCCATATTTAAGACAGTTTTTGTCGTATTAAACTAAAATTTGGTAATTATGTTCGTATGATAACTATCGGTAACTATACTTAAATGGGCGTGGTCCCACTATAGCTACGCCTACTTTTAAGAAAAGATAAAGAGAATTCGAAATTACTGGTCCGATCGATCTAAAATTTTGGAAGTGGTTTTGTGTCGAGTACGAGATGGCTTAAGAAAAAAAAGCAACACCCCCTTTTACCGCCCACAAATATATAAAAAATTCGCGATATCAAATTGCTTTGGAGTTATGGGTCGCACAGCCTCAAAATTCGATATTCAACCACAATTTACACATGTCGTTCCACTGATGACATTTTATGGGAGTTAAACAAGGGGGAGTGGAACCTCCGATACAACCAAAACTTGCGATATCGAATAGTTTTGGAGCTACAGGTCACACAGCATCGGAATTCAGTATTCGACATCAATTTATGCATGCAGTTTCAGTAATAGCATTTTATGGGCGTTGGAAACGGTGGAGTTTCACCTCCCCCCATACAACCAAAATTTGTGCTATCGAATAGCTTTGAAGTTATAGGTCACACAGCATCGAAATTCAGCAATCGACCTAAATTAAAATGCAGTTTCACTGAAAACATTTTATGGCGTTGGACAAGTACAACCCAAACATGCAAAATCGAATAGCTTTAAAGTTGTGGGCAACACAGCGTCAGAATTCAGTATTCGACCTCAATTCATACATGCAGTTTCATTAATAACATTTTGTGGGCGTAGGAAAAGGGGGACTGGCATCTCCCATACAACCCAAATTTGTGCTATCGAATAGCTTTGGAATTATAGGTTGCACATCAGTATTCGATCCGAACTTACACATTCAGTTTCATTGACCACATATAATGCGCGTTGGTTAAGGGGGCGTTGCACCTCCCATGCAACCCAAATTTGGGATATCTAGCAGCTTTGGATTTATAGGTCGCACAGCATCGAAATTCAGTATTCGACTTCAATTTACACATGCAAGGGAGCGTGGCAGCAACGCGCCGGGTTTCAGCTAGTAATGCATTAAAAATGAATAATGAATAACAAATGAATTATGTATAAAAAAAGAATAATAGATAATTCTGAAATTGAATGTGAATTGCATTCTTTGTGAAAAGCATTAAAATGAATAAAAAAATTAATTCATTATTCTATGTAATAAAATGAATAATTGAAATGAATAACTAATCAGTTTTTTAAAAATGGATGTGAATTAAACATTTCATTTATAAATCAATTTTGCATTCTTATGTCGTTATTCAGTTGTACTTAAAATTCTAAATATGAATGCTGACTTTACAGCTCTGTTATGGTGATGGACAAGAACACGTCATGAATTGATGTTGTTTCAATGTAAATGTGAGAGAGTGAGCAAGGGAATAAGTTTTGACCACCACGGTCACCAAATGATTCGGCTGTCGATACCAAATCATAAGATCAAAGCAGGTTGCGTTATGAAATTATTCACGACATTTGTGTTTTAACTAGCATGAAAACACGTGACCGGGGATCAGATGACTGCCACCATAACATAGCCCTTATTGACCTTAAATAAGTCAGTTTTCCTTATTCCCACTTGTAATGTTGCAATTTTTAAGAAATTTCCAATATTTACAGAGTTGCAAACTTTTTTTAGAAGATAACCAAGGAGATTAATTATTAATCTACTTCAGAATGAGGTTACATTTTTTATGGCTAATCTAATAAAATTCAACATGATTTAGAGGTTAGTCTCGTCGAGGGTCTTCACCTCGTTTTAATCTCTATATTTAAACGTAGTAATAATCTTTTAATTTTCTTTTTATATGGATTTCTTGAACGACTACAAAATTTCTTGGCAAAATTAAAATTTTTTTAAGCGAAACTTCTTAGGCGGCGATTTGATATTGAGGGTAAAATATTTCGAGTGTCGTAATGTTTTTGTGTTAATGAACAATGATATTTTTATATTTTTTATTTTTTTTCCATTTTTTGTTTTTTTTCCATTTTTTGTAATGTTTGTATTGGAAACCCCAGAATGGTGACAGATAGAGTGTAGGTGTAGGTGTGTACTCGTACAAGATAGTTTAGGAAAAACTTTTGCCACACTCCTTTTACCGCCCGCAAATCAATAAAAATGTTATTTTTCTGACGATGTTTCGCCCAATCAATAATTCACTTTTGGTTCCAATCAATTCCTCTTAATAATTATCCCTTTCCTTTCATGTCAAAGACCAAAGCTTGTTTGTATAAGGCGCATGCCTTGGTTCTTTGATCTTTAAAAAAAAAATAATAAGTTATTTTGCATGGTTACTGTTGGCAACAGTAGTTAAGATGGGTATCCACGCCCCCTTTTAACGCCCACAAATCAATGAAAAAGCTTTGCTGAAGACGGTTTTGGTCTTATAAGAGCTAAATTTTGTAACCTTAGTTTAGTATTTTGGTGTAAGTGTTTTAAAAAAGTAATGTTTGTTAGTTTTGATGTAAGGGTTGATCTCCGAAACTACTTGTTCCGGATTTTGAAAAAAGTATTAAAAAAAAAATCCAAAAAATTGGCTAAAGTTTCCATATTTTTTCAAAATTGATTTTGTTTTAAAAGAGCAGGAAATCTTCAAATACAAATTGCTAAGTTTATTATATTATTGCAATTTTTTCCAAATCAAAAAAATCCGATTTTCAATTTAAACCATTCTTTCTTTAGATGCCCCATAACTTGACAAATAAACATAAAAAAAATATTGTGGCTTCATTTTCATTTTTACTATATAGAAATACATTTGGTACCAATATGAACAAATTTCAGAACCTCGTTTGAACGTGAAATGCCTCATACTTATATAGTATGTAGACTTAAGGGGCAATAGACATGTAAAAAAATATTTAGATTAAATTTTAGTATGTTTTATTTGAAAAGTAGTATAGTAGCACATGTAATAGCAACTTTAAAATGCACATGTGAACCAGGTCGAAATTAAGATTATGCATTAAAGTCGCAGTGTTGAATTTGAAACACGACACGAATTAATCACCTGCAATAAATGGACAAGCATACTTAATCAAACATTTGCTATGTAACCGTTACGATAACGTTTTCTGTTATTTCCTGAAGGGAGCTGTGTACTAATTAGCGCAGGCGCGTGTCGTGAATGTGTAACACTGTGTTGAAGAATCGTTGGCAGCTCTCATAGTAGTTTATTTAAGGTAGATCTTTTAGCTTCTCATGCGGAAAAAACAACAATTTTTAAAAAATTATTTCTAAGCCATGAAAGTTTTTAACATTAAAATCGGGTTTTTTATAAAATTACTTAGTCTTCGGCCAAAAACATTCTTTTTCATTTTCGATCTCGTATTAAAATTATAGAGTGCGTAAAAGTCGAGCTTTGTATACAAAATGTTTTGGTATCAGTATGATTTTTAAAAGACAGGTCTTCCGTACAATAACAAAAGGCAGCAACTAATTTTTTACGATTTCGAGTAAATTAACACTTATGGTTTTTTGTTAGCACTTAATAATTAATTACTGAACAAATATAACTAAAATCGAAGTTTAAGAATTTAAAAATGCAGGTACTGTTTATCTTAACATCAACTTGTTGTTGAGAGAAGTAGCGTTATTCATATGTAGGTACTCTGATTTTTTTGTTGCAGATAACAAGGCGTCAAAATATATTGAAAATCAGTATTTTTTACACAACCTAGCGGTAAGAATTTTTATTAAAAAAAAACTTATATAAGAATATTGTTCTTGTGTTGTACATGTAAAAAAAAATTCCAATTATAGTTTTTATATTAAATCATTAAACTTAACTCTATTATAAAAGTGTCCCTACTAACAAAAAAGCATGTGACATATACATTCATTACTTAGTCAGTCAAAAAAATAGCTCGTAGTCCTAAAAAAGTGCTCCTACTAACAAAAAAAGATGTTACAAAGAGATTTAAATTCGCACAGGAACACTTGAGTTGTTGGAATGGCCGGCACAGTCCGCAGACCTCAACCCAATTGAGAATTTGTGGTGTGATGGGAAGGAAGCACTGAGTCAATCCAAAACCACAGATAACTCTGAAAGTTGGGGTACAGGTACAGCGTCCTTGGAAATCAATACCTCCAGCAAGTTGTAGAAATCTGGTCAATTCTATGTATCGAAGCTGTGCCACAATAATTGCGAACAAAGACTACACAATAAAATACAAATTTATTTAAAAAATATTTATTTTCACTATTATCTTACACGTATAAGTTAATTTAAAAATTTTTCTTATTTCTTATACGGCTTGTGCTACTAGTTTTTGACCCTACTTTGATGATTACTTAAGAATCATTAATTTTTTTTAGGCTATTTCCTACTACTAGTATCGCCTGCGTTCGAAAATCGACCAACTGTTTGTAAAGCAATGACAACAATTAATACTAACGTAGCGTATGTTAAGGCAATGTAGCGTAAAATTCAGAAAACATACATTAAAAATGCATAGCGTAGATAACAGTAAACGCAAGCACAAACATAAATACTTTAGTACTAGCAAATACCCGCTGCTTCGCCTGCGATAAAAATATTAAATACCATGTAAAAATTTTAAATCTTAAAATTTAAGTATTTATTTATATTGAATCTAATTCTAAATATAAAAATTATTGTGTTTGTTTTGTTTGATTATGTAAAAATGTTATAAATATTAAAAAATTACTTTATTTAATTTGAATATTTTATTTAAACTGTAAATGTTATGATGACATAAATTTACCTGGCTTTATTTTTTTTGTAATTTTTTACACATATTCTGAAAATAAATATTATATTAATAATATTATTATATTATTATAATGCCATCCAACTATAACGATATCTCAAAAACATTAGACTTTCACTATAGATTTTTGTATGGACAGTCGTTTATCAATAAAATTAACGGTAAAAATTAAAATCTTTTCTTTTTGGAAATATTTTGTACGGATATAAGGTATGTTTTAAAAAAACCTATTTTAATTATGACATTAAAATCATTGCGATATCTCAAAACTATAGATTTTCTCAGTATAACTCATTTTCTTAAGCCTCAGAATGAGAAAAAAACGATTGAAATTTCATGTTTTGACTTAGCAAGCAAACATTTCCGCCATTTTCAAATCGATTTTCATCACATTTTCTTTGTTTGAAAGTTCAATTGGGAAAATAAGAAAAGGTTTACCGTTAACTCACCAATACAATGTCTTATATTATTTTCAAAAAAAAAAAATTTAAAATATCCAACTTGTACTCAAAAATAGGCCAAGAGTTGCTTTTGTTGTACATATTTTTTTTTTAATTTTCATTTTCCTTATTCTTTCATATAACATAATTTACCTGCAAAAATTGTTCTATTTTGACACAAACATTTTCCATCATTAAAATTATGGGTCACATACCCAACCCCCCCTCCCCCCTATGATTTTTTGATGAAAACTAATTTGCTTAAAATGTTATTATATTTTTTGCAATGTTCTACAGCTTAAAAACTTATTTATGTGAAAAACATTTCCAAATATAGCTTAATAAATAATTCTGTGAAATATATTTGAAATATTTCAAACTATTCCAAAATTATATACATAAATTTTTGTTTTAATATATTTCCTTATCTATATATTCATAATTAACGTTATAGTTATAGTAGACTTTTTCCTGACCCAATTCAATGAATTTTTTTATGATCGTCTTGTGAATTTGAAAAGTATAAATTGACCTTCGAACAAAACACATGCTAGACGTTTCCATTTGAAACGTCAATGCATGACGACCAGAATTTCTGATATATACAACATTCTTATTGAAGTATAGTATTGCCCGGCAGACGTTGTCCTGAAAAAAAATTTAGATATTCGCCATTTTTAGTACAGTTGCCGAAAGTAGCCTTATGAACTAAATTATCAAATTTTATTCTAATACGACAAAACCGTTCAAAATAAAACATTTTTGATTAATGCTGGGCGGTAATGGGGGTCAAATTTTTTCACATAAACCATTTCATACTTGAAACAATAGAATGCCAGAATTTCAGCCCAATTGAGCTTAAACCTAGAGCGCTTTGCTTTAATCCAAGCTTATCCCCCGAAAAGTGGACTTAACTAAAGTGGGTCATGCCCATTTTTAGTAAAGTTAGCGAAAGTAAAAAGATTACCAAATTCTAGTCTCATACGACCAAAATCGTCTGAAATATAGCATTTTTTGCAAAAAGTGGGCATGAAAAGTAGACGTGGCAAATCTAACATAGCATATTACGATCAAGTTGGAATAACAAATCGTTTGATACCTATATCGTGTCATTCCGTTCAGTGGTTCTTGCGTGATTGTCAAACATTTGTGCAGTGTTACAACAAGTGTATTTGTATAGATAGACTAACACAATCTCAAGTGGGGAAAAGCTGCCTGGCAAGGCTGCAAAACATACTTAATGCTTATAGCTAAATTCTGGCAACTCCCTTCAAAACATTTGCAAAGAAAATTAATCAACAATGTATGGAAGCAAGAATCTCCCTGAAAGTAAAGCTGGATTCACTGATCACCTTCAGCATGTTTTGAAAGTTTTTGTCATATGAAGTTTTCGCTTATAGAGAGAAAAATTTCTGCACGCTCTCAACTTGATTAACATTATTTAAAATCACACAAAAACATGCTAAAGGTTATCAGTGAATTCAGCTTAACTACACAACATGGCTGTCGTTTTATATTGAGAGAAGCTGTCTCGACAAAGAGAGAAAAGCTTTGTTTGCTGTTATATTGCGCTGCTGGTTAAATGTAGGCATCAAATAAAATGAGTGATTTTGCAATATTACTAACTAACAATATTACTATTAACTAACTGGACCATTAGCCTCGCATGGCATAGCAGTGCATGGCTTAACAAGCGTCACATCGAAATCTGTTCAATAGGATTTGTGTGTATCTGATTATGCACAACATGGCAACGCATGGCAATGCTCAGATGAAAACAGAAATGCATCTCTGACTACATAGATAAACATGGAAGATCTATTTCATTTTAATATCTGTGTATTCTTCTATGTATTTGACGTTTTGGCAAAACAGATGTGAAGTTGTAAAATTGTTTGATCAAGTGCGGTTAATTTATTAAAATAAAATCGTTGTATTCTTCTTTTTTATTGTTTTATTTTGACCATGTGACTATGCTTTGCATAATCACCATTTATTTAGCTGTGTGCTAGCTGCTTATCTGCGTTGCATGCGCTGCTGTGCCATGCGAGGCTAACTGGACCATGAAAGTTATCAGTGAATTCAGCTTAACTACACAACATGGCTGTCGTGTTATATTGAGAGAAGCTGTCTCGACAAAGAGAGAAAAGCTTTGTTTGCTGTTATATGGCGCTGCTGGTTAAATGTAGGATTCAAATAAAATGCGTGATTTTGCAATATTTAAAGAATACATTTTTCGAAAAACTTGGTAAGCTATAACAATCTATATTATCATAGGAATCGAATAAAAAAAAAATTATCAAAATCGGTTCAGCGGTTACCGAGCTTATTCTGGATCAATTTCGTGAGTCTCCTTTTATATAATAGTGTAGATTAAAGCATACAAACTTTGTCATTCCGTAGCTTTACTGGAAAAACTGTGAGTTTATATCCCTTCCGAATTAACATCGAGAGGAGTAAAAGGTATGAGCTGGCTCTATTATTAATCCTACCAATATTTCTTAGAAACTTATCGACCCCTTTCAGTCAGTCTTTTTGGGACCTCTACAAAAAAACCCAATAAATGAATAAAATTGCCGGAAACTGTTCATAACTTTTATTACCCTTAAGGTGATTCTTAGAGGAGTCATACGTATAAGATGGTCCAATTATGTTGTCATCATCAACGTTTCTTTTAAACACTTTATGGTTTCTCTCATGGCTTAACATTTTTCGAAAAGCAAAATTAATTTTTTAACGCTCATATATCGGATCATAGGTCCACCAGTCCAAATTTGTTTCTTTTCATTTGTGCAACAGATTTGTGATGCTAAATGATTTGTTCTTCCCCTCCATTTCAAATAAACACTAAAAAATTGACGACATCCTTCGTTCTTCGTGGTATGAAAATATATATATTTTTTTATAGCTTTTGATTGGTAAGGGATATTAAGAAAATGTTTTCACCAAAATTATTTTAGAACCTGCATTACTTTATGAAAATATAAAAACAACATCTAAGAAAAAATTTTTTTGTCAAAAAAATTCAAGACAAGGCCCATGCTTTTTAATGGTAGAGACTGTTTGATATCCTTTATCATATGTCATCTAAAAGAGTGTGAGAAACTACAATTAAAAAAAAAAAAAATTAAACGAAAACAACTTTTGTCTTAATTTTGGAGCGCACATTGAATATTTTAGATGCATTTGAAAACAATATATAACAAAGAGTTTGTGAGGTAATGGTAAATATATTTTCATTTTTCTATTGTGATTTAATTGAAATTTTAGTCAGTGAAAATTTGAGGGAAATCGATTGGAAAATAGCGGAGATATTGTGAATTGTGGTCGACTATCGAATTCCAAACTCCAAAGCTATTCGATATCGCAAATTTCGGTTGTATGGGAGGTGACGCGCCCCCTTGTTCAAAGCCCATAAAATGTTATCAGTGAAACGGCACGTGTAAATTGTGTTCGAATAATGAATTCCGAAGCAGTGCGACCTATAATTCCAAAGCCATTCGATATAAAATATTTCGTATGTATGGGTTGTGCCACGCCCACTTTGATATATTAAAACCTTCCTGGGTGTGTGTTTAAAAACTTCCTGAAGTGTTATATTATTGCAATTTGATAGTTGCATAACTTTGTGGTAAGTAACATTCTTGGTTTAGATGTCTTTTATTACAAAAATTTCGTTTTCTATAGTAACATGCAAGTTGCTTAAAATTTCCAAGAAATTAAGACTATAAAAACTTTCGTACCTGCTGAAACACACAAAAAGTTTTTAGTATTAAATTAATTAAAAATAAAAGTGCTGGCTTTGAAAGTGAATAACTCGGTCATGTTACAAAGAATTGCATTAAATTTTTTTGTGTTTGAAATTTTGATTAATTGTTCTTCCAATCTTTTTCATTTTTGTTTCCTTTCTAGTTTTTATAATTTTCCAAAAAAGAACCTAAACGAATTTCTTTATTTCGAAATAAACTTTGATAAAAATATTTGTTGTAAATATTTAAATCCAAAAAAGGTTTTTTTAATATTCTTTCATTTGGTATGCATAAACGTAGGGTTGATTTAAAGTTCTTATCGTAAAAATATAAAAATTTTTTTACGATCGAAAAATCAAAAAGCCTAACTACTTAAAATTTTTTTTTGTGTACTTGTATTCATTTTGTATTTTTGTAATTTCTTTTGCATTAAAAGTAATGGTGTAGTGAAAGAATCATGACAATTTCTAAATGCGTTTATGAGTTATACTCTCAAGTACCCTTTTAAACATTGCCACAGAAACAACAGCGCCACCTATCGGGTCAAACTTTAAACCCAAACCATCTAGGTACCCATCGCATACACACACACACACACACACACACACACACCAAATTTCTGTTTAGGAGGAGTTCAGTGAGAAAGCCATGCACAGAAGAATTTTATATATAAAGATTTTAATTTTTATTTCTTCAAAATTTCCAATCTTGGCTTCAATCAGATTCGAAATAATACAAAACATTTTTATTGCTTAAGAGATTTTTTGAAATTTGCATGGAAACGGTAATCTGTGGATTTTAAAATTTTTTAATATTTTTAGACACCTAAAAAATACGTTTTTAAAATATTTTAAAAATTTGTTCGTTTTTTTTTTTAAATTTTTTTTTTCCGGTAGCTTGCATAAATTGCTGATGTTTTATCGACCTCTCAATAAAAAATTAAAAAATTTTAAATTCTATTTACAATTTTTTTTCAAGACCAAGTTTTTTTGTAAAAAGTTATTTTTCAAAAAGGTGCTAGTAGATTTTTAATCGCAACTCACGATGCGTTCGTCCGATTTGGTCATAAGCAAAAATTTTGCTGAAAAAAATATTTCTTTAATATTTCTCTTCCATTTTGGATAATTTTAATACAAAACTGTGCCATAACAATATTTGTTAGTAATTTCGATTTAAATTTTTTTTTATATTTGATATTCAAATCGGCTGATCCGTTCTTAAGGTGTGATCAAAAATGTACGAGCATCATTTCGAAAATTAACTTAAAAAAACTTATTTGTAGAATGCCAAAGCTTATTTTTATTGTGGTTAGTGACTAAAAAATATCATCAGAAAATTATAATTGCTATTGAAATACATTTATTATTTTTTGATTTCCATATAAATTTTTTTAATTTTTATTTTTTCTTACATTGTCACAGCTTATAGAAAGAATTTCCGCTGACTTCTATACTTGAAAACAATCACTGCTCACTCAGCGGAGCTTCAGTCCACAAATCCTTAAAACGGGCATGAAACAGAGTAGTAAAAACACAGATAATAAAAAAAAAATTTTCAAGTTTGATTGCATGTTTCCCGACTCTACAGCCAGGTGTCAGAAACGCATTCCGGATGCAATTTTCAAAGTATCAGCAAAAAACAAAAACACATAAGACCAACAACAAACACAACACCGCCAACTAAGTTAGTTTCACTTGGCAACAGTTTGGTCCTTCGAGTCACATTAGCTTACGTAGCAAACGAACGAACGTTCGAACGAGCGAATGAAGCGTTAGGACAATTTTAAGCAGGAAATTTGAAAAACGTTAGGACATATATAAAGAAAAAGAAAAAACACAAAAAACGACGAAATAGCATCAATTCAAAAAAAGCAACAAACATTGTTTGAAAATGAAGTTTCACAGTGAAATGTGCAAATCGTGTCGTTGTGGGCGTTGATGCTGGTGTGCCACTGGGAATGCGTGAAAGCAAGAGTTAAGAGAGTCTTTGCTAGAGAAAAAAAAAAAATAAAACTGAAAGCAAAAACTAAAAAAAATCAATAGAATTTTCAGAACTTGTCAGATCCCTACAGAGAAATGCGATGATGGTTTTTAATTGAACTGTTGACCCGAAATAAAACCTTGCAACTAATCGAAATGCGTCATTGTAAAAGTTAGCTTTAGGCAAAGTTTTTTTTTCAACAAAAACTTCGGTTTTACATTTCCAGCGAAGGACCATTAGATATCTGAACATCAAAGCTGCTGAAAAGCATTGTAAAAACATTTTCAATTTAAATTTGTCGCTTAACTTCAAGCGACTATGCTACTTAAGCTTCGAACAGCTTAAAGTTTACACAGCTTTTTTATTCGTTACATGCAAATAAAACTGCGAACTATTTTTTTATCATATTAATTTGGTCCTTAAATTTTACATTTTTTGTTGTGCTCTATTTTTTTTTTGAAAAGACATGCATGCAAATTATGAAAAGCAGGAAGTTTCTGCTGCTGTCCGCCCACAACGTAATTACTTTCGACGTTAATCCGACCTACATGAAGTAGTAGTGTTTCGGTTGCTGGGTCGTTCTGCCGGTCATTGGTCTCGACCAAGCCAAGTTTCAGTATCGTCATACATACATACTAAGGTGGATCGTTGTGTTCAGGCGTAAAAAAACTTTTATCGACACTCATATTCTGAATGCTGGTTTCCAGAAGATCTTAAATCCAAAAGAATATCGAAATCGGTTTGACTGTACAAAAGAAATTTTTCGTCAAAAAACAATGGTTTTTTCGCCGTAAGTTTTAATAAAGCTGAACTAAATACCCTGAAGTAGGGTGTAAATTAATGGTAGAAATATGACTTTATGTAATCTATTAATATATATGCAAAAATAATTTCGAAATAGTGCAAATTATTTTTTTAATAATTCTTTGAATTGAGTTTAAAAAATTTTATTGTAAATCAAACACATTGTAGCATTTTCGCGAATCGAATGCACACATAATGTTTCCGAGACGTTGCTCTTCTGTTACAGTTGCACACGAATGGTTTACAATGTGCACGAGCCTTTCTGTATCTTGCGAATGGTAAAGAAAATCTGATATATATAAAAAAAAATACCAAAAATTTTGTCAGAAATCTGAACACTGTTGTACTTAAAAATGCTCGAATCTAAGAATTTTCCTATTCACAACTTTGGGGACCCAAATACCTTTAATTTGCACCCTACTTTTGGATAGTTCTTTCAGCTTGATAAAAACTAAAAAGGACTTTTTCAAATCAAAACCGTTTGCAGACATTAACACCGATTTCGATATTCTTTCGGACTTAAGATATTCTTGAATCCAGCATTCCGAATAGGAGTGTCGTAAAAAGTTTTTTATTTCGATCCACCTTAATACATACAAACATAGCAGTATCGTCCTTGGTACTGGTGTTGCTTCGTAAATGATTAATTTATTAATAAAAAACAAGAACAATGAAGCAAACTGAATGAAAGCTTCGCTTGTGTAACGAAGGAGTCTACGGTATTTTAATTAAAAATCCATTATGCCAAAATACACTGGGCAAAAAAATATTTACCAACAAGTGCACAAATAAATACTACGTATTAACAAGCATGAGCTTAAGTGGTTGAAGAAAATAAAATATGACTGCTCAGAGAGAAAAAACAAAAACGAATAAAAAGACCTGTTGACCAAAATGTACACAAGAAAAACAAAATAATGTGTTCATAATTTATCTCATTTAAACACATTCAATGTCAGATTTTCTGTTATCTCCGAATATGTTCTCAAAACATAGATGCAACGAGTTGATGTAATCAATTTTTAGCAGTTAAGCTTTTGTAAGGATTACTATTAATCAAAAATATGTTTGCTTAAGCTGTTATCCGCTGGTAAAAGTTTGTCGGCGATGACATTGTAATGCTTAACTGTAAGCGTTGTTGACAGTTTCTATTTATTGTTAAAGCAAGAATTGTACTTTATTCACCTGTGTAGATAGCTTCATAGTGTTTTTTAACAGCGACTTTTGCTGTGAAGTGTATATGTGATATAAGTTGTTGTTCATATTTAACCCTGAAAAAATTAATAAATTAAAGTAGTTAAAGTAAATAATTAAAGTAAAATAAAAGTAATTGTTATTGTTAAGAATGCATACATACTACCACTAATAGTTTGAAAATCTTCTACCAAAATGCTTCTGGAATACGTACTAAGGCTAATTGTGTTTTTGCTGTTACTTTTCAATTGGAGTGTGATGTTATAGTCATTACTGAAACATGACTAAATGATGATTTTCTAGATGAAGAATTTTTGATATTAATATGTACCAGATCATACGTAATGATCGTGATGCTGTGAAAACAGATTGTAGTAGAGGAGGAGGAGGAGTACTCATTGCCGTGAAACGCTCATTAACTGTGTCTGAAATTCTTCTGAATAATGCTGATTCAATCTTGGATCAATTATGTATCACTATTAAGGGACCTGCTGGAATGCTGGTCTTATGTGTTTCTTATATACCACCAAATAGCCCGTATAATGTACATTGATAATATTAAAAGCATTTCATTAAATCATCTTGGGAATGACCATATATGCGTGCTCGGAGATTTCAATCTAAGTAAATTATCTTGGTCTTATTTGTTTGATAATGTCTTCCTAACTCCATCCAATGTAAACTCTGATTCTGAATTATATGTAATTGATAGCTTCGCTGATCTCAATTTGCTTCATATAATTATAATTTATTAAATAATTCATAATTTATTAAATAGATTATTGGATTTAGTATTTCTGAGTAAAGGCCTGTTTCCAGCTCTTAAGTAAAGCAAATTTTTCATATAAAAATATGAAAAGTTATCAAAGAGAAAAAATCTGTTTTCAAAATTTCTTAGAAGTGAATCCAGCTCTTAAGAAAATTTTTTCTATTGTACTACTTTTTTTCAATGAAAATCAGAACCGAAAACACTGTGAATGAAAAGAAATGTATGCTCGAAACAATGCTTCTTTAAGAAAAGTTGTGAGAAATATCTTTACAGATATATTTATTTTAGCTATAGTTTGGTGATTGTTTAAGATAATTATGATGTGAGTGCATTTAAGGAAGAAGTAACGCAGAGTTTATGCAATCCTTGCAAAAGAAAAGATTTAGCAAACTCAAAAATGATTCCAATCCTATGCTAGTGTAGGAATAGGGAAAACAACAAATACAGAAAATTATACCCTCACAAATTCGTTTTTTCTTATATATAATACCATAAATTATGCTCTTCGTTACATAATCTGCAATGTCCTGATTCACTGCTTGACCAACTTTGTGTCGCGCTAACTGGACCATATGGAGCTTTCTATATGTGCGTATCTTATATTTCGCCGTCGAGTCCTGAGTTTATCTACACTGCTCATGTGGATAATATTATTGCGCTTCAGTCATCAATTGGTGCCAACTGTCATTTAGCTGTTTTTGGGGACTTTAACCTCAGCAATGTATCGTGGACTTATCTTGGAGGTGAATTTACTCCAGTGAACATCAATCATTCTCATGAAATGTATCTTATAGATAGTCTGCTGAGTATCGATCTACTTCAAATTAATTCTTATTTAAATAATTTAAATTGAATTTTAGATCTTATATTTATATCTAAGTATGTTAATATTAAGTATGATCTTTCAGAGTGCATGTGTCCGATTCGTCAGTCTGATATGCATCATATTCCGCTAATCCTAAATATTAACTTCTATGATTTTATACACTCTGCTCCGTCATCTAGTTTATTTAACTTTAAATTATGTAATTTTAATAATCTTTCAAGTATTTTTAGATGTACCGACTGGATCTCTTTATTTAACGGTAAAAATGTCGCAATTTGTTTTGATGATTTTAAAGCGCAAGTAACTTCAGTTTGTGCAAACAATATTTCTCGTTTGGCTCGTAAAACTTATAGACACCCATGGTACTCTAATGGCCTTAAAAAATTGAAAAACCTTCGAAATAAACATCTTAGGTTATTTAAATCTACAAACGATGATGAGCATAAGTCTAAATATTTACAATTTATGAGAGAATTTAATTTTCTCAACAAATTCTTATATAAGCAGTATATTATGGGTTTTGAATCGAATATAAAAATAAATCCCAAGTATTTTTGGAATTTTATTGAGTCAAAATAGGGTTGCTCAAATATTCCAACAACAATGAATTTGAATGGGGTGTCTTCAGTTTCCCTAGTGGATACAGTTAAACTTTTTGCTGACTTTTTTAGTGCCAATTATGCGGACGCCACATGTTTTAGCGGTGTTGACCTACTGAATGTCGATTCGTTTTTGAATTTTGGCTCCCTAACGATCTCTGAATTAGATGTGTTTGAATCATTGTGTCAAGTAAAAAATACTGTGAAGGCCGACATTGATGGTTTCTGCCCTGTAGTGTTTTTAAAATGTGCTCAGGCCTTGTCTGTTCCCTTGTGCCATATATTTAATATGTCACTAGCGGCTGGGACATTCGTAGATAGTTGGAAGGTTTCCCATATTACTCCTGTTTTTAAATCTGGATCTAAACATGATATCTCTAACTATCGACCCATCTCAAAGTTGTCTGCTATCTCTAAAATTTTTGAAAGAATTGTTAAAATTAAGATATGTTTTCTTGTTAAACGCTATTTATGTCCTGAACAGCATGGTTTCATTTCAGGTCGTTCTACCTTAACTAACCTAACGATCTTTAAACAATATTGCATTTCATCCTTTGAGGGTGGTTGTCATGTTGACGCCATTTATACGGATTTTTCTAAAGCGTTTGATAAGGTTTGCCATAATATCTTAATCGCAAAACTTTTCAAAATGGGTTTCCACTCAACTTTTTTAGATTGGATTAAATCTTACCTTAGCGGTAGAT
This sequence comes from Dichetophora obliterata, assembly GCA_963920525.1. Lineage (NCBI taxonomy): Eukaryota > Metazoa > Arthropoda > Insecta > Diptera > Sciomyzidae > Dichetophora > Dichetophora obliterata. The sequence continues at coordinate 234,104,648 of OY986435.1, read as the reverse complement.
CTTGTTATGTATCAATTAATAATGTTAAATCCTATAAGTTCATTGCTTCTTCTGGGATGCCGCAAGGTAGTATCTTGGGCCCCTTATTATTTATATTATTTACTAATGATATATGTAAATAAAATATTCTGTGACTCAAAATATTTGCTTTATGCTGATGACCTTAAATTACTTAAGAGTGTCAGTAGCATATCTGATGCTATTTTATTGCAATCTGATTTAGATAATTTACTTAATTGGAGTAAGATTAATGCTCTTCCAACATATTCTAAATGCAATAATTTTTTGAAATTTCAGTACAATATTTCTGAAATTCCACTTAAATGTGTTGAATCTATAAAAGATCTTGGAGTCATATTTGACTGTAAGTTTACTTTTAATATTAACATATTAATTATATTGTTCCTAAAGCTTACTCGATGCTAGCTTTTATACGCAGAAATAGTTCAGAGTTTTCTGACCCACATACCGTTAAGTCACTTTATAATGCTTTTGTTCGCTCGAAACTGGAATACGCTTCCTTCATCTGGAATCCGATTTACGCAGTTCATACCTTTAGGTTGGAACAAGTTCAGAAAAGATTTACAAAGTTTGCTCTTCATTTGTTATATAGTCGTGAAGATATCCCTCCATATAATGTAAGATGTTTACTCTTAGGTATAAAATCGTTAGAATCACTAAGGAAAGTTCAGTCCCTTGTCGTTATATATGATATAATTTTAGGTAACATTGACTGTCCTTCTCTTTTGGCTCTTATAAATTTTAATATACCGTCAAGACAGTTGCGGCATTTTAACTTGTTTTTTATTAAATTTCATAGGTCTAATTATGCACGTAATGAACCTTTGCAACGAGCTTTGTCTTTGTATAATGATCTGTCGATACATGTTTTGTTTGATTTCTCATTGTCGAAAATGTGTTTTAAATCAATATTAAATACTTTATTTTTAGTTTAATTACATTTATTATATTAATAACCTTTGGTTAAGATTAGTCTGTAAGGATTTAATCCATAGACTCGAATAAATAAATAAATTAAAAAATCTTAAAAATCGTTTACATTGTATGTTCAGTCCTTGTTATAAATCCTTGAAAAAAAAAATCTTTGTTTCGTAAACTTAAATTGCATCCTAGTCCAGCAGTATCAGTTAGATACCATAGCATTATATGGTAAAAGTTAGGCTGCCTGGGCTGCCAATGCAACAAAATAGAAAATAGTGTAAAGAAGTAACTACATACTTAAAATAGTTTTCGTTCATTCCCTAGTCAACTTAACATGCATTTTTTCTGGGCAGAAGCGAATGCTTTTTTCTTCTGAATTATTCTGATAATATAGAATGCTAACCCGTTCCATTGCATAAATGCACCAAAACTAAGATTTAAAAAAGGGAAATTTCAATGAAGGGTCCTGGCGAGAGCCATGAGCACTGTTTTTAATAGATCGCGAGTTGACAAAAATTAATCTGGAGCTTCTTTATTAGGTACATACTGTAGACAACTGTGGATTCTTTCAGTTTTTTCTCCGGTTCGTGAAACAAGCCTTTTTTAAATGGAGTTTCCACATAAGGTACGTATTGTCGTTGCAAAATTAAAATGTATTGTAATTAGTAGTAGTTGCGACGAACATATTGGAAAAAAAAAACACTTACCCACTTTTTATGCACTCTTCTCCCCCTATCCAGGTGTCGATTGAGTACCTAGATAAGACTTTTTTAGCAATTTAGAGGAACTTTACAACTGCAAAAATAAAAGGCTGCGCGAATGCATGTGCCAATCGCTGTGGATGCAAATTCCATAGCGTAAGAGCGTGATAAAAATGTCTACTACACAAGAATGCACAACAAAGCAAGACATAAATACCATTCGCAAGAAAATTAATGCTTTTATGTCCATTCGCTCCAAAAAAAAAATACTAACGGCAACTCTCAAAGTAAAGAACGCTTAGTCCCATGTTACGGTGGCGGTCATGGGCTCATCATGGTCATGCATTGTTGTTGTTTCAATGTGAATTAAAAATTTGAGAGCGAGAGCAAGAGAGTACATTTTCATCACCACGGTCACCAAATGATTCAACAAAAATATGAAATCATGGGATCAAAACAGTGTTGCGTTGTGGAATTATTCACAACATTTGTGTTTAGGCACGAAAATAGTACACTTTTAGTACGAAATGTATGAAAGCAGTAATGAAACCTGTTTAATAGCAACACTCATCGGTTGAAAAAATACTAAAAGTAGCAAATAGTGTACTGGTGCTTAGGCATCATATGACCACCAGCATAACATACTTTCGTCACACAGCTCATCAAACGAAAAAAAGAGAGTAAAAAGTGTCATGACCAGGGATCATATGACGACCACCGTAACATTACCCTAACGAGATTACATCGTGCTTATTTATTGAATTTTCATTTCGTGGCTGGCGGAATAACGGAAAGCATCTGAACGTGTTGAAAAATATTGCTTCACTCTATTTGCTGTGCGAGATTTGAAGTAAATGGACCTATTTGTCACAGATATTTAATCTATATATATAAAATGGAATGTGTGTTTGTTTATTTGTTTGTTTGTACCTTATAGGAGACCAAACCTCTGGACCGATCTTCCTGAAATTTTCACAGCATTTAACTGGGACTCTGGCATGATTAATAGGGTACATTTTTCGACCACGCCCACTTTTACGCCCACTTTTTTAAAATTATGTAATTGCTCACATATAGTTTTTAGCAGATTTACTTCAAATTGTATACACATTATACTCCAGGCGAGGTAGAACTAAACATTTCTTACACCACGCCCCTTTCACGCCCCTTTTCACGCCAAATTTAAGTTTTAAAGTTTTTGTTCTCTGTACAAATTTGTTCCTTCCAACGGATTATTTTTTATTTGGTAGTATATTGCTCTTAATACTGTTAACGTCGCCATATTACTATGGACCACGCCCACTTCACCGCCCCTTTTTTAAATTCAGATACTTACTTATACCACTAACAATGTTTGCTATACAAAATACTTTTTTTGTAATATGTATTTACCTAAAGTTTTATATACTTTTTATCTACAGGTAAGGTAGCCATAGATTTTTTTATTACCAAATCCCCCTTTTTCGCCCCATTTTACTTTTATTATAATTAATCTGCTTTTAATCTATATATATAAAAATGAATGTCTGTCTGTCTGTTTGTTTGTTTGTGCTTATAGGAGTCTAAACCCTTGTACCGATCTTCCTGAAACTTTCACAGCATGTTACTATGACTCTGGAAGAAATAATAGGCTATATGAAGTTTTTATTGGACAAAGGGGCGTGGCACCGCCCATATAACCCAAAAATTTAAATCGCCATATTTTGGGAATTTTTTGACCTACGTCGATGATATTTGGTACTTATGGTATTGGCATAATTAGGAATACATACCAGGAGAAAAGTGGGTGGGACCACGCCCCTTTTTAGGAAAATTAAAAATCGCAATATAGTCTTAACTACTGGACCGATTGTCATTAAATTTTCACAATAGGATATTCTTACGAAATAATAAATTCTTGACTATACAAAGTTGTGAGTGGACAAAAGGGCGTGGCCTCGTCCATATAACCCAAAATTTAAAATCGTCATATCTTGCGCATTTTTTGACCAACGGCGGCAGTTTTGCTATATATGGTATTGGCATGAATAGAAATACGTACCAAAAGAAAAGTGGGCGGAGCACGCCCCTTTGTTTGCGATATATTGGAGGCTGGACCTGTTAACCGATCTTAAATTTTCACAGCGTGCAGCTTTGACTCAGGAATACTTATTACGTGATAATATTTTTCGACCATGCACACTTATTTCTGCACCTACTTTTTTACTACGTTTATTAACGGCTTTACCTCAAATTTAAAATACATATTAATTAAAATAGTGGTGTAGCCCCATTCTCTTTCTCCCACAACTGTTTGCAAAACAACTGATTTTGTAATATGTGTTAATTAAAATAGAGAGTGGGGTATCCCCATTCTCATTCTCCCACAACTGACTGCGAAACAGCTGATTGTGTAATTGCTGCTTTTTGATTGGTCTAAAAATTAAAAGGGGGAGCATGAAGCAAATAACATGAGGTTCAGTGATGAATTCTAATTGGCTTAAAACAAAAAAAGGGGAGAAGCATTGCAATAATTGAATTAAATTTAAATAAATAAATTTTTTTAAACATATAAGTACTTTTAATTTTATTTTATAACGAGGGGGTAGCGAAGCACACCGGGTTCAGCTAGTAAGATATAAAATATGAATAGCTACGCAAACAATTAACTCAACGGAAACAAACAGCACAAAGAGGAACGTGCTGCTAGAAGACGGCAGGGAATTATGACAGCATATTCATTCAGCAGCAGACACTCGAGTTTCAAGAGAAGCATCCAAATGTCTTCATTGCCTGTATGCTGCCTTCGCACTGATTCGTAAACCGTTGTTTACGAGCTTGAGCCGTACGAATGCATTCATTTTTGTGTGCGGTTGCAGCTGATGGCGACTGTTATTCCAATGGCAAAAATTATGAATGTTCTCATTCGAATCTCTGATCACCATTCGAATAACCCTAAAAAAATCAGCTAACGGCTCGACAGCCTTTTTTTAAATATTCTGCCAAAATAAAAATAAATAAGGTATTCTTGGGAGATGTCAAATTTGAGTTTTATAAGTTTTAAGCATGTGAACAGAGTAATTATTGTCAACCTAGTTATAACTATAAGCTGTGCGATTTTAATCTGATAAATAATTTGATCAGTCTTGTTGACTGGTGTAGGGAATTTTAATGAATTGGATCTGACGAATGGTTTTAATGTATTTAAGTCTAAAGTTTTAAGTATTTGTACTGATTATATACCGCGTATCCATAAAATGAATCATAAGATCCCATGGTACACAGTGGGTTTAAAAAAGTTAAAAAAGTTAAAAAATTTGAGAAACAAATTTTATAAGTTGTATGTATTAACCAAAAGAAGTTTTTATTTTATTAAGTATCGGCATCATATGAGGGAATTTAATTTTCTCGATAGGTATTTATTCAAGCCATATGTGCGTAAGTGTGAGTCTAAAATTAAGATTAGTCCCAAGGAGTTTTGGCAGTATGTAAATTCTAGAAAGGGATTTTCGAATTTTCCATCTTCGATGTTTTTTAATGATAAATTTTCGAATAATGCATCGGAAACTGCAAACCTTTTTGCAATGTTTTTTAAATCAAACTTTGAATTGGGATCAGATTTGCAATATGAAACTGATAATACTTCTAATGGCATTAGTTTTGGTACACTTGTCATCTCTGAAAGTGATGTAATTGATGCCATTAAAACATTAGAAATGAGTACTAAATGTGATTTTGATGGTCTTTCTGTTATTTTGTTAAAAAATTGTGCTTTATCTTTGGCAAATCCTTTAAAACATTTATTTAATAAATCTTTGCTATCTGGTGATTTTATTGATGACTGGAAGGTTGCTTTTGTTACTCCAGTTTATAAATCTGGAATCAAGAACAACATTGCTAATTATAGACCGATCTCAAAGCTAACATCAGTGAGTAAAATCTTTGAAAAGATTGTTAAAGATAAAATATTCTTTGCTGTTAAAAGTTTTATTTCAGCTAAGCAACATGGGTTTGTAAAAGGACGATATACTGCTACTTATTTAGCCTTGTTTGCCGAGTATTGTATTTCGTCGTTTAAAGAGGGATTTCAGGTAAATGTTATCTACACTGATTTATCTAAGCCTTTTGGCAAAGTGTCTCATTTCATTCTAATCAAAAAATTAGTAAAGTTTGGTTTTCATTCTGCCGTGCTTAAATGGTTTGGCATTCATATCTGTTGAATATAATAAGTTACGTAAAAATTGATTATACCAGTTCTAATCCATTTGTTGCAATTTCTGGGGTCCCACAAGGTAGCATTCTTGGTCCATTGTTATTTTTAATGTTCATAAATGATTTATTGTCCTCTAGTAAGCAAGCCAAATGTCTCCTTTTCGCTGATGATTTAAAAATTTATCTTAAAGTGTCAATTGGTTCTGATATATCAAAATTGCAATCTGACTTAAATAATGTTTATGATTGGTGTGTTAATAATTGTTTATTTGTAAACATTGATAAATGTGCTGTGAACACATATTCCAAATCTGTTTGTCGTTGATTTTCTAAATGATATCTTACTTAACCGTGTTAATATTGTGAAAGACCTTGGTGTAATCTTTGACTCAAAATTTACATTTATTAATCATTTAAACTATATTATTCCGAAATCCTATCAAATGTTGGCTTTTATAAGACGTAATAGTCTTAACTTTACTGATCCATATGCGCTTAAGTCTCTGTTGACTTCGTTAGTCCGTTTAAAGTTGGAATATGCATCCTTCATATGAAGCCCATATTATGCCTCACATATTTTACGTCTTGAGCGTGTTCAAAAATCTTTTTTAAGATTTGCTTTTTAAGCCCAGATGTGGCTTATTACACTTGATGCCTTTAAATAAAAGAAGAACTCTTTTATCACTACTGTTAATTTATGATGTTGTAACTGGTACGGTAGATTGTTCAAATTTTTTAAAGTTAATTAATTTTAATATACCAAATAGATCTCTAAGATACTGTGATGTCTTTTACTTAAGCACTTGCCTAAAAAATTATGCATTACACTCGCCTGTCAATAGAGCTTTAAGTGAATTTAATAGAATGTCAAAATTATGTTATATAGAATTTTCTACAGCAAAAAAATCTTTAAAATGTACGCTAAAAAACTTTGACCTTAAGCTCCATAAACGATTTTAAACTATCAAACAACTAGAATTTGTATTTAAAATCAAGTATGATTTAAACTATCAAACATTTAGAATTTGTATTTAAATCATATAAAGTCAACATACTAAAAAATTATGTTTAAATTGTATACATATATATTTATTTACATCGTTTTTATATATATTTAAATTAATATTATTATATTATTATTTATATAAAAAAAATGACATTAATTTTATTAAGCGCAATTAGTAAGAATTGTTATTCATTGACTTAGAAATAATAAATAAATAAATAAATAAATAAAACTAATAATATCCTTAAATCGTAAAAATTGTTGTGAATATTATTTGTGGCGTCACACAGTAGACTGAGACCATACAATGGATGGACAAAACAGGAAGGTGTGGTTCCATCTTTATGAAATGTGGCAATTTAGTTAATTTAAAATTGCTTATTTCAAAAATGAAATCCGATTCAATGCAAAGCTATCAGTTTTTGAAAAAACCGCGTACGCATTTTGAATTTTGAGCATCTTCAAAATATTATGGAAATATAAAAACTCTATAAATTTAACACAAAAGTAATTTTTATTTGATTCCTTAATTTTCTTCATTTCAAAAATGTATTTTTTTTTCAAAAAGTTTTTAAGTTTTAAAGATGGAATTTTTTTACTGAGCGCACTTGTACGCCTAGAAAATTCTATTTGACATAAATTACACGATACCTGCGTTGCACAGTATTGTTGTTTGTTAAATTAAATATACAATTTTAAAGTTAGGAGTCTTGACTACATGAATCTAAAAGAATTAGTTGATATCTTTCCATTTTTGATAGTTCTGATCTGTATATGTTGCCTTAAAAGTTTAACGAAATTTCAGTTTTTATAGTTTTGTACTGAATATTTTCCAAAATCACAAATATGTGAGTATTATTCATATTCGAAACTTTAAAAAAATAAATATCACGTGTTCTTACTTACTTACTTACTTAGTTGGCGCTACAACTGTAGGTCGGTCTTGGCCTCATCTAAGAATTTGCGCCAGCCATTTCTGTCTTTCGCTTGCTGGCGCCAGTTGGAAATTCCAAGCTTCGTCAGGTTGTCCAATACTTGGTCTTTCCAACGAAGATGCGGTCGTCCTCTTCTGCGTTGACCACCGCTGGGTACCGAATCGAATGTTTTCTTCACTGGAGCATCGTCTTTCATGCGCTGAACATGACCAAGCCAGCGAAGCCGCTCGATTTTAATGCGCTTGACTATGTCGATGTCAGCGTACAGCTCATACAGTTCATCATTCCACCGTATTCGGTACTCGCCATTGACGCAGATTGGTCCGCAGATCTTACGAAGAATCTTTCTCTCGAATGCTCCTAAAGTCTTTTCATCTAAACTGCTCAGCTTCCAGGTTTGTGATGCGTAAAGTAGGACGGGCATGATGAGCGATTTATAGAGCGTAATTTTCGTTCGTCGAGAGAGGGCTCTGCTTCTCAATTGCCTACTGAGCCCAAAGTAACACCTGTTGGCAAGAGTTATTCTTCGTTTGATCTCAATGCTGATGTCGTTGGTAGAATTAATGCTGGATCCCAGATAAACGAAGTTCTTCACAACCTCGACGGAGGTATTGTCAACGGTAACGTGGGTTCCAAGACGCTGGGACTGTTTGTTTGTTGACACTAAGTATTTCGTCTTGTCTGCATTCACTGACAGACCCATTCGACTTGACTCTCTTTCTAATCTGGAAAATGCTGCACTGACTTCGCGCGTATTATGACCAATGATATCGATGTCATCAGCATACGCAAGCAGCATAACACTCATGTAGAATATTGTGCAACTACGTCTCAGATCAGCAGCTCGGATGATCTTTTCCATCATTAGGTTGAAAAAGTCGCACGATAAAGAATCACCTTGTCTGAAACCTCGTTTGGTAATAAATGGTGGGGAGAGGTCCTTCCCGTCTTCTTGCTAAATTAAAAACTTTAAAAATATAAACCATATACCACAAAAAAACAACTGAATTTCTATACACAATAAAAACGAAAAATACAAAATTTTTGTTTTTTTTTAATTTAATGTATGTCTTACTATTTGTCCTTCATAATACATTCCCAAAATTTGGTCAAACACGACATTACAGTAAGGATTTTATGACCACTTTTCTAAAGCATGTTTTCACGAAAATGCGCAAATTTATATGTAAAAGTAAAAGTTTTCACGCCTTCTCAACACACTCTCAAAATCTGGGAAGCCGCAACTAAAAACAAAGATTTAATGACCTGTGACGTAATGTGACGAATTTTGACGAAAAAGCTCAAACATATCTGAAAAAATTACAAATTTTTCAAAAAGTTGAAACCACAATTGCAAAAAACATGATTTTTGTATATTTTTATTTTTAAGTATGTGCTAAAATATGTCTTTCTTAACACATTCCCAAAAGTTGGTCTACGACTTCTTTCAAATAAGAATTATATGACTACTTTTCTAAAGCATATTTTCATGAAAAAAGCACCAATTTTGACTACTTTGAGACTTGAAATTTTTTAACGTAAATAATGCAAAAATCAATATTCTAAAAATATTTTTTTTTTAATATATATATTACTTCTTCTCGCTAGGTGGTGTTGAAAAAACCGTTCTCAGCCAGGGCAAAATTTCTCGTATTATCTGCATCTGATTTCATTTCAATTCATCTTGAATTATTTGTTAGGGTTTTGACTAAACATTCACTAGAACTATTAAATTTGGTTACAATTCACTCTCCCTGCGTGGCTTCTTCGTAAACAGTGTCCTTCTCAACCAGATTCCCGTAGGTACATAAATACTTGATAATATGTATCTAAACATATAATAGATGGCACAAGTGCCTAAGTGATGCCACAAGTGAATTCATTGCCAATTTCGTAACAAACAAATCCTCAATTGTTTTGAGCTACAATGAAATCTGTAAACTTCGCTTTAACTGATAAAAATTTTCCAATTAAAGGTATCATAGTGGACACTGAAGTTGCTGTCAATTCTACTGAAAGAGAAACATCGGATGAAATACGTACCGCTGTAAAAAGAAAGCTTTTAAGGTCCAACAACAAAAAACTATCAGAAGAAGCAACATGCTTATACGAAGCCATCGCTTCTCTTAACAAACAAGATGTGTATGTCCTAAAATCAGACAAAGGCAATGGTGTTGTTATTTTTAATTCTAGTGACTATGATAGTTCTATTCAAAAAATTATAGATGAGGTCCGTATAAAAAAGTTAAAAACCACTCAACAAAATGGCAAAATCTTGTTCCAGTTCAGTCAATCGTTTCATCGATTTATTCGGAAAAAAATGGAAAGTATTATCAGGTTATACAAAAGTTCCGTCTATATATGGTTTACCGAAAATCCAAAAGCCCGGCATGAAATATTGTCCAATCGTCAATAATATCAATGCACCATGTCACAAATTGAGCTATTTACTCTGAAATAGGTTCTCATCTTCAAAACAGTTGGATCGGTTTTCTGTAAAAAACTCGGTACAACTTTCCGAAAAATTAAGTCAGGTAAAAATTGCAAAAGCTGAAATAATGGTTTCTTTTGATATCGTTCTTCACCAGTGTGCCAGTAAAAGAAGCATTGAGTTGCCTTCAAATATGGCTTGGCAAACAACAACTGGACTCTATTGAATCTGAAGCACTATTTAAACTAACCAAAACATGCACTGAGCATACTTTTTTAATTCAGAGAAAAGTTTTATCAACAAACAGAAGGCATGGCCATGGGCAATAGCCTGTTTCCATTTCTTTGCAATTTGTTCGTAAATATTATGGAGCAGGAACTGTCTAAGAAAAAACTATTCCCAAAAATCTGGTTCCGCTACGTAGATGACGTTTTCTCAATTGTTGAAAAAGAAAAACTTGAACAAACGCTCAACTTAATCAATAGTGTCAACCCAAATATTCATTTCTCGGCGGAGGAAGAAAATAATAACAATGTTCCTTTCCTCCATTTGTTATTGTCACTTTATAAACATGGAGGAATTGATTTCGATATTTATCGGAAACCAACAGCCACAGATCGTTATATAACTGCCTCATCAAATTATCACTCATCTCATAAACATGCTGCTTTTAATTCTATGATGCATAGAATGTGTAACATACCTTTAGCATGGGATAATTTCAAGAGGAAGGAAGATCTAATTTTTGAAATAGTTGCAAAAAATGGATACTCCATTCAATTAATTGACTCTCTGATTAAGAAGCATTGAAAGAAAAAGCGACTAAAAATATCACTTATTTGCCATAAATTTCCTATCAATCGATACGTTTTGCGATGAAATTCCATAGTCAAGTTCATAACAAACTCACAAAATGCTTTGCAGTAGCGAATGCGCGCTTGGTTTTTGAAGTTTGCTTTGCACACAGTTTTTCTGAACTATTCCCGTCCTATATGGCGCGCCACTTGCTTATTGATCTATCTTCTCTAGAAGCTAGAAATACATTGGATAACATTATGATTATTTATGATTTGACTAGTATAAAAGCCTGTCCTACGACAGGTCCTCCGCACGCTTCCTTTTTGAAGCCTATTGCCGAAAGCACTTTTAATCTTTTTAAAGCTTGAGTTTTTATACACTTTATTTTTGCAAAATACAAATGCACCACTTTAAATAACACTATATGTATTGAAGCAGTGTTGAAAAATTAGTTCGAGAGTAAAAGTGCAAAAAGTTGAGTTTGGTAACAATCATATTCACGCACAATTTTACAAACTGGCCTTGCAACGTAGCAACTCAGGTGTCGTTTCACGGCTGATACAAGTATATTTTTTGATATAATAGACTTAAATCGACTCAAAAGAATTTCATTAAATTCGTCATAACTTCTTAATGAAATGATAAAAAAAAGAGGTATCTAGATCAAAAAAGTACTAATGTAAAAACCAAAACAATATTGTCACTGATAAGTATCAAATATATTTTCTGTGCATACTTTCAGGCTGAACATTTTTGAGAACAGTTTGAGAGATATTGGGCACGGAGCAGCGTTCTTGCCTTTTATATCTTTAGATTTTACAATACTGTTGTAACATTTAATAAATTTTTAACTGCAATAAAGTTTCAGCAGCCCTATTAGTCGATATAACCAAAATCCTCTTATAGAAACTGCTTAAATGTGTTTTTCGAGGCAAGGTCTTCAAATGGTTCAAATTTATCCTATGTAAACCCTAAGGCGCTTATTGATGTTGAGCCTTAGGTTTGTGATGATTGAAAAATTTGTATTCTAACTTTTAATTGGTAAATTAATTTTTAAATTATAAATAAGTTAATCAATAATCATTTTTCTCTCAGACTTCTTCATTTATCTTAAATTAAAAACTGTTATAGTTCATTCTTAGACTAAAAGACGCCATATTACCTAATTGTTTCAATGATATTTTTTTCTTTATGCGGTTAGAAATCTTGTACTAAAATTGAAACTTTTCTGTACTACATATAAGAATACACCAGCTTTGGTTTCAAATCTTGTATTTACAAAATATTAAAAAATGGTTTTAATGCAGCTTTGGTTTCAAATTTAGTACAAGCTTGGATTCAAATATTTAAAAAAAAAATAACAACAACGCGAGATTCGATCATACAACATTGAGTTTGTAAACTCACTACTCTAGCCACAGAGCTATTGGCTTATACATAAAAAGCGCGATAAACAAACATATGAACCGAGTCGCCTAATATTGAGTCGCAGCATTGCCAGGCCAACTTTTGACGGGTCTTAATCCAAATTTAGTATCCACATGTACTAGAATTTAGTATTATTTGTATTAAAAACAAAAAGTAATACAGAGTTGTACTTAAATTGAAACCAAAAAGACTAAAATTGAAACCAAAAAGCTAAAATTTAAACCAAAAAGCTAAAATTAATGCTATAATATTTCTTTTGGCTTCAATTCTAGTACAGAAAACTTTTAAATATGAGTTAGTATTTGAAAAGTTTCAATTTGAAACTGCAAGGTTTAAAAACATGCAGTAATATTTTAGTGGGACTAAAATTTAGTCCAAGATTTCTAACCGTGTAGTTAGCCCATATTCGCCTCTAGTTTCTTTGGAACTACTGTGAACTACTGTGTGTGTTATTATTGTTATTAATCAATTGAATTGCATTGTATTACTCAATTATAATTAAGATAACAAACCTTGTCTTATAACAATAATAATAATCATGGCTTGGATTTTGATGACCTAGAAAACTGCAAAAAAATTACCCAAAAATATGACAAAAATTATCTAAAAACTGCAAGTAATGCCCTAAAAACTGACAAAAATTACCTTAAAAACGCAAACAATTAGATACATAAAAAAAGTCAAAAATAAAGCCTTAAAACAAAACATTACTAAACTTAAATTTTTTATTTATATAACATATTTTTAAGTTATTAAAATTGAAAGAACGTCGATTGCCTGGCCAAATGTTCTTGTAAACAGAAAAAACTTCTTTCTACTTCTGCACTGACGAGAGAAGCATATTTAAAAGACGGTATGTCATCAGTTGTTAGATCCTCTTCTAATATTATGGTATTAAAATTTTGATACCTAATATTTCAGCAATAGAGCATAAAAATAGAGTTAATAAAAACTAGCATATCCTGAATTTTTATCTAACACTTGTTTCATCTTTCTACATACCCTCTCGTCAGTTTCACAACGCGTAGAATTTTTTTTCATCGAGGTCTATAAACAAAACTACTCCTTTTTCGAGAGGTAATGCTTTTGATTGAAGGGACTGTTTTGTTAAAGGAATATGTTTCAAAATTTGCATTTTTACTTCTTATAATACGGAAAAAAATCGAAATAAAAAGTTATTTAAAAATAGCACCAAGATTACCTAAAAAGCCGAAAAATGCTCTCAAAATTAATTAAGTCAAAAAATTACAATATTATAACATAAAAATTGCTAAAAATTACCAAAAAATGCCATAAATATAGTAAAAATGACCAACAAACTAAAACCTAAAAAAAACGATGAAAAATGACAAAAAATGACATAAAAACTTTAAATATTTAGAATTTAGGAAACATAAATGGACTTTCTAAATAAGCAGGAAACGTTTTAGAAGAAGCAGAAAGAAGATGACATGCCATCGGAATCCTAGCGCTGATAATAATTAATAAATAAGTCCAAAGTTGAACTTAAAAAAAAATTGTTTTTATTAAAATTTGTTGAACAAAACAATGCTTGCTGTTTGTGTTTAGGGTTGCTTGAGCACGCAATTAACTTATTCTCTAATACTTTTTGCTACTTTTTTGTTTCTATGAGGCAAAATGACTAAAGGCAACACCGGAAAGTTCGGCATGTTTGGTGTTTCAATCAGCAATCAAAAATGTTCGGTCTGAGAGTGAGGGAATGAATATGAGAAGAATTTCATTTTTCATTTTATACGTGAAACAATAACAACGAAAAATTTTTGGCAAACATGTTTGGCTAGCACAACCACATTTGGTTAGCATAAGGGAAATTCTTTGTCAAAACGGTCAACAAAACAATCGACCGACGCCAATCATGCTGATATGAATATTTTTAGTTCCCATACGGCTTTTTCCCTGTATTTTATAATTTGATCGTTCTTTAACAAAGTTGTTCCTATTATTTTGACCAAAAACTTGGCTGAACAAATAAATATGAAAAATCGTTTGAAATTGTCTTAAAAACTTTTACAAGCCACATATTTCTGGCTCGCTTCAAAGCAATAAAAGTTGTTCATACGCCATGGTGCACCTACTTTTTTGGTTGCAACTTATGCTGACTGTAATTTAGAATATTTTAAGACCCACTTGGTAAATTTGTTATCATTATTATCATTGATTTCATTATTATCATTAATTCACTGTTATCATTAATTTTTTTATAAAGGGTGTTTTTTTATAGAGTGATACAACTTTGAGTTTGTATCACTGCTTCATTTGAGCACCCATTTGAACAGCTGATAGTTGTTTTTTATTAAATTTACTTTGACATTTTATTATAGATTGTCTTACACCAGAGCAACGCGTGCAAATTGTGGATATTTTTAATCAAAATAATGGTTCTGTTCGTCAAACTTATCGTGCACTTCCTCCATTTTATGGCTTTCGTGGTTCCAACAGGACGGAGCCACATGCCACACAGCGGGCGCTACAATTGATTTACTCAAGGAAACTTTTGAGGAAAAAATAATTTCACGAAATGGCCCAATTAATTGGCCCATTGGATTATTTTCTTTGGGGTTATGTGAAATCATTTGTCTACGTCGATAAACCACGAACAATTGAACACCTGGAAATCAACATTCAAAGAATTATCGGCGAGATACGGCTGCAAATGCTGCGAAAAGTTTGTGAAAGTTGGTGTTCCAGATTGCGCCTTGTACGCACCAGCCGTGGTGGCCACATGGCCAAAATTATATTTAAGCATTATTGTCATAAAATGTTCTTTCCAATAAAGCCCGTTTCATTGATATTCAACTTGTATTACTCTATAAAAAACACCCTTTACAAACAGTCATATCTTTGAAAACTACAAAGACCCATGGATAAAATTTTTTGGCATATAGTAGAAGTATGTTCAAGTACTTTGAATTTTACAAATCGAAAATCAACGATGACATATTTTCGGAATAAATTTAAAAAAAAAACAGTTCTTATCCATTATGACCATTCGCTGATTTTAAGTTTAGTTTACGGTGTTTTTAATTAAAAGTCCTTAACAATTAATTAAAATCATTTCCTAACGGGCTCAAGGTCCAAAATATTAAAAATGAAAAACTTCAATAGCTTTAATTTTTAATTTTTATTTCCAGTGTTTCAATTGCCGTCGGCAAACATCATCACAATTTAAATTATTAAAAAATTTTTACAATTGAATAAAATTTTACATTTTAGGACGACATTTAACATTAATATCACAATTTTAATTTTATGTAATCAATCAATAACTATAATAAACAAATTAACAAAAAGTCGACATCAAGTCAAGGTTTTTATTGTTGTTTGTAATATACTTTCTGTGTGTGCACCTGTCTGTGTCTGTTTTGAAGTTTAGTCTCTTATCTTCTGGTAAGCTTATGATGTGTAGCGTTTCTAATGTATATATTCTAAAATAATTGTTCTCTTGCTATAAAACCTCAACAGTGTCAAAATGCAAGTGCAGTTTTTGCTCCAAAGGTCTGCGATTTTTTTGGTCCGATCGATGCAAAGAAATTCTTGTCCGTAGCTTATTTTTTGTTGTCCCAACATATGCCTAGTCACATACGTTGGACGCGTTACCGTTGCGAATCCTGAATTCTGATAAAGAAAATGTGACTGTAGCAATGAACAAGGCAGATTATGACCGAAAAATTATTAGTGAGATTATTAGTGAGAGATATAGAAGCATACAAAATTTTAAATAGAGACCCAACGCTTACACTCTAACAAAAAAACAATGATTTTGGTGAAATACTTTTTAAAAATAAAGATATTTCAATAAATGAAAAAAGATTCTATTGAGGCCCGCGGACCTTGAGCCCATTAGAAAATAATATTAACCTAAAAAAGGCTGTAAAACAAATAAAATATTAATTAAAATCTGTATAAACATATTTCACTACTTCACTAATAATTACTATTAGAAATAGTTTAAAAAATAATTTTTTGTGTTGAATTGCCGTATTCGAACTAAAAATATTTCTATCAGCACGATTGGCGTCGGTCAATTGTTTTGTTGACCTTTTTAACAAAGAATGTCTCATAAATAAATAACAATAAATTAATATTTCTCTAATAAAAGTATTTTTTCAGTGTTTTGTTTGCCTTGCTTGCAAGTAGAGCAATTAAATATCTGTTTAATTAACAAGAAAAATATTTTTCACACAAATTTACCAGAACACTAATACATCTGCACAATAGTGGGCAGACCTTTGACCCAGTTTTTTTTGCATAAAAAAGAAAAGATATTAAGTCTATAGCCTTCTCATTATCCGTTTAAAAGGAAGTAAAACAACTTTTCACACACACATACAAAAAATCATTAAAAAGAAGTGTGCAAACTAATATGTGGGCTAGTGTTCAGCGAACTATGAATCATTTATTAACCTATAGTGAGAAACTTAAAGCCTTATGCTACTGAAGAAGCCAGAAATGAAAAACCTTTAAGAGTTTTATTTGCATAAAATTTGACTTTTATTGCTTTGATCAAAAATAAAAGTTAAAATTTGAATTTAATTTTTCTGATCAAAAATAGAGATTAAGGGCCGGTTTTTCAGTACGAGTTTAAACTTTAGTCAAGTTAAGCCTAGCTTAACTCACCAAAATTGGACGTTTAAACTCGGTTTAACTAGATAATTTAGCATTCGTTGAAGTAAAATTAATTTAAATTATCATATAATGTGTTTATTTTTTGCCTAAAACAAGTTTAAATGTCCAATTTTGGTGAGTTAACCTCAGTTTAATTTGACTAAAGTTTAAGCTCGCACTGAAAAATTGGCCCTAAAAAGTTGACAGATCTATTTCGTATTTACTACACTTATATTTCTCTTACACTTATATTCGTAACATTTTTGCACAGAGATAAAAACATTGCAGAGATATTGCTAAATATCGAATAGACTTACTCTCTCCATTTGACTTTTTGAAATTTCGAAAATAACTGCTATTTTCGGTCCCTGCTGTTAATAGATTATTGCAATCTGCTTCAACATATCTTCACGCATTCACAAAAGGATATGTAGGAAAGCTTATGCACAATTATTTTAATATGTTGTTGTCAATAACAATATTATCAACAACATTCAATATAAAGTTCTACACATTACCATCTAATCCAAAATATCTTCTTTTAGAAAGTGGTTTATTCAATATTATATATTAACTGAAGTTTTGTACTGCAACATAGCTTCAGTTAATACTTAATTCAACATAATTCAAATTTAAGTATTAACTGAAACTATGTTGCAGTACAAAGCTTCAGTTAAGACTTAGGCCCTTATTATGAGTTGCTTTCGACGTTCGATCTTCGCTGGTTATCGAACAACGAGTATCGAACGTTAAATTCTTATTATGAGCAGTGCAACTCTATCGAAATGTTCGTTGCTCATCGAAAGTTCAGTCGAATAGGATTTTGCTTTCGATGCGATGCGTGCCCTGCAAAAATTGTTAAAAGTTTAAGTATTTTGTGATTGTATTTTCCTTTTTAAAGACTAAAAACTGATATTGAACTGTTTTTGTAAATTTTATGCAGATCTAAGCAACAAATCGCAGTAAGAAAAACTGGTCTCATTGATGGAGGCAAACTTTGACTGCAAAGGATATTTGTTCCAAAGTTCAGGCGAAAAAAAAATGGGAAGAACTCACGCCAGAATTAAATTGCTTAGGACCACCAGTTAGAGCAACAGCAAAGTGGCTTAAGATTAGCTAAAAAAGCATTGCTCAACAGTTTTCTACTTCTAGCCAGTTCCGTCAAGCTTTCATTCTCTTCTGACGAAGCGTCGAATCGTATGGAAATTATTTTCGTCATAGTCATAACTTTTTTGTCTTATTTATTGCAATCAACTTTCAAACCAATCGTATTTTGTTGAAATAAAACAACGATCACCTGATAGAAATATACTACCGTGAACAAACAATATGAACGAAATTCACAATAGCGCTACTCTTTGTCGAAAGCACGTTATAATACCAAATGCAAATTCGTTCGATCAGGCCTTTCGACTTCAGTCGAAGATCGAACGCAGCTCATAATAAGGGCCATAATACCAAATGCAAATTCGTTCGATCAGGCCTTTCGACTACAGTCGAAGATCGAACGCAGCTCATAATAAGGGCCTTAATATTGAATGAACCGCTTTCTGTAAGAAGGTATTTTGGATTAGATGGTAACGTGAAGAACTATCAACCAAAAGGGTCCGGGTTCGATTCTCACTGCTTTCAAAGAATTATTTTTAATTTATATTCTATTGATGTAATAGACACAATCAGAAAGCAACAACAATTCTAAGAAAAAGGTGTGAGGAAAAATGTGCCGTTTTTGCGATTTTACTCAAGCAAAAATCACAAAACTAGGCGTAAAAAGCTTAGCTTCAAAAAATGTTTAAATATCTCACCTCCCCCTAATTTTCATCCTGCTTACGCCCTTGGGAGTTGAGAATATAGCGACACAGGGATGGCGCACTAGCATTTACGATTCATTAATATATCTTACTTTCTCCAGACATGTTCGAGAATATTCGAAACGAATTCGTTTGGCTTATTGGGATGTGATTGGGTGTGTGCAGAATGTGTGTATGTGTGTGTGTTTGTGTTCTACTTTTCGTGTCTGTTTGAGTGCATAGTGGAGCTTTATTTGGCAGAACTCGTACATCATTTAATTTTCTTTGGCAGAATTCATTCAAACACCAGACATATTTTAGAAATAAAGTGCATTCTATGCGAAGCCACACATTGAGCTTGCGTCAGAACATTTTTGCCAGCCATTTTTTTTTTTCAATTAACATTATGTACTCGTGTCGATACATAGTTTTTTAGCTTTTTTAATTATGGTAGGTATGTGCAAATTAATGATTGTGCTATTTGTGAAAATATAATATTTTTGTTTTCTATTTAGAGAGCCACAAAGTATGCAAATGCTTGGTTATGTTGTATTATTTTAATGTTCGGTTTTTGCTTTGTTTATTTATTTAAACAAACAATTTAATATTTAAAGCATACATGACGGCATTAATTGGTAAATTTTTATTGGAATTAATTAAATTAAAACAATGGGTCAGCAATAATAAAAATATCAATATAGGACAATACAAGTATAGCAGCAGGCAGGCATTAATGTGAATCCACACATGTATTCACCAAAGGCACATGTTTACATGTCTGTTACACGTAAATTTTTAATCCTTATTTAGTTTTATGGAGCATGGAGGCAGGTAGCGAACTTAGTTTGATAGCATTTCAGTCATGTTGCTGCCGAGGAGTATAAACTTAACTTGAGCATCTATTTTAGTAGGATTCAAACTGACTTCATGAATATTGCTGCATTTAACTCAAAATTCTTAAGTTCCGAGTCGCTGATGAATAATTGACGGCATGTCTTTAAAGCTGTCACGCAAACGCTCAAACATGTAGAATAGTTTTTTTTTGTAGCATGCAAAGAAAAGCATTACTCCAATCTAATAGCATCTGATTAAACTTAAAACAAAAAAATTGAGTTACACATGAGCACTAGACCGGCTCATATGCTTAAGTATTTCAGATCCTTCCTCCGCAGATACAGTGTTGTCTTGGATATATTTTTTACTATTTTCTAAATTTTTTTAATAAATTTCAAATGAACAAATTATAAAAATAGATTCCAATGAAAAATACTGCACGCAATCCAACTGTGTACTTCGATTTCTAATCAAATCAATAAAAAATAAATTTTTTCATGATGTCAAATTTAATCTTCCAGCTCACCACGATTAATCCATACTTAGCAAGATATTTTGAATAGGCCTTTAGATAATTTTGCATAGTTTGTAAATAAATTTAAAAAAAAAATCAGATCGAAAAAACAGCTCTGCTGCTCTCTCAGGCACACACACAAGTATGCATGTTAATGAATTGGTTTGCTCGACACTGTTTTCGAGCAAAAAAAATGTTATTTTGTTCTTTGATAAAAGAAACAAAAATTTAAGTACCACAAAAAAAAATCATCAGCATGCCTTGTACTGGTTCCAACTATGTGCTGCTCCAAAAAAACAATATGACTATTATTTCTGATCTAATTGAATATGGTCACATAAACGAGAATATTGCGCAAAATGTTCTAACAGTAACTATTTTCCCAGCATTTTTGGTATTTGTCAGAAACACTTTTAGGATTTTCAGTTTTTGATAGTTGATCCATTGACGTGACAACAAAACGACTTATGGTGGCTGCTTACAATGCATCAAATGGATACGAAAAAAAATAAACAAAATTATTGTTTCAAAATACAAAATATAATATAGAACTTTATTATTCAGTAACTAGCTGGAACCCGGCGCGTTGCTGCCACGCCCCCGTTGCCAAACTTCCATAAAATGTTATCAGTGAACCTGCATTGGGTTGATCTAAATTTGGGTTGAATGAGAGGTGCCACGCCCCTTTGTTTAACTCCCATAAAATTTGATTAGTGAAACGGCATGTGTAAATCGTGGTAGAATAATGAATTCTTAGGCTATAACTTCAAAGCTATTCGATATCGCAAATCGCATATTTGGGTTGTATGGGAGGTGCCACGCCCCCTGAATGGCGTGTGTAAATTGTGGTAGAATACTGAATTCCGAGGCTGTGCGAGCTGTAACTGAAAAGCTATTCGATATCGCAAATTATGGGAGGTTGCCACACCATACGTCCATAAAATGTTATCAGTAAAACGACATGTGCAAATTGTGCTCGAATACCGAGGCTGTGGAGGTCTATAACTCCAAAGCTATTCGATATCGCAAATTCTGGTTGCAAGGGAGGAGCCACGCTCCCTTTCCCAACGCCCATAAAATGTTATCAGTAAAACAGCACGTGTAAATTGTCGTCGAATACTGAATTCCGGGGCTGTGTGAATTATAACGCAAAAGCTATTCAAAATATTAAATGTGGGTTTTAAGGGAGGTGCCACGCTCCCTTTCCCAACGCCCATAAAATTTTATCAGTAAAACGGCACGTGTAAATTGTGGTCGAAAACCCAATTCCATGGCTGTGCGAACTATAACTCAAAAGCTATTCGATATCTCAAATTTGGGTTGTATGGGAGGTGCCACGCCCCCTTGTCCAACACCATAAAATGTTATCAGTTAAACTTAATGTGTAAATTGAGTTCGAATATTAAATTCCGAGCCTGTGCGGTCTGTAACTAAAAAGCTATTCGATATCGCAAATTTGGGTTGTATGAGAGTGCCACGCCCCCTTGTCCAACGCCCATTTTTTCTTTCTGTAAAAAACGTTTGTAGACTATTACAAACATTTTAAAAAAGTTAGCCAAATTGGCGCAGGCGTTCTGCGATTTTAGGTATATATAAAAAAGTGGGCGTAAAAGTGGAAGTGGTCAATTTTTCTTCAGTAAAAACTTAAAATGGATTACTACGAACATTTAAAAAATAAATTAGCCAAATCGGTGTAGCCGTTTTCCGATTGTAGATAAATGAAAAAGTGGGCGTAAAACTGGGCCTGGTCAATTTTTCTTTCCGTAAAAACCTAAGTTGGACTATTACGAACATTTTAAAAAAATATCCAAATTGGTCCAGCCGTTCTCAACTGATGCAATTACCAACGAACGACATTTGATTTTTATTTATATAGATATCAAAACAGTGGGCGCAAAAGTGGGCGTGGTCAATTTTTCTTTCAGTAAACACTTAAATTGGATTACTACGAACATTTGAAAAAAAATTATCCAAATCGGTCCAGCCGTTTTCCGATTTTAGATAAATTGAAAAAAGTGGGCGTGGTCAATTTTTCTTTCCGACAAAACTTAAATTGGATTACTATGAACATTAAAAAAAAATTATCCAAATCGGTCCAGCCGTTTTCCGATTTTAGATAAATCAAAAAAAGTGGGCGCAAAGTGGGCGTGGTCAATTTTTCTTTCCGTAAAAACCTAAGTTGGACTATTACGAACATTTAAAAAAAAAAATTATCCAAATCGGTTCAGCCGTTCTCAACTGATGCAATTACCAACGAACGACATTTGATTTTTATTTATATAGATATAAAATTTAAAAGATATTCTAAAATATCTTTAAAAATAAATAAATGAGAGGCCTTTATACTACACATAATTATTTGCAATAAACCTGTTTTATCTTGCTCTACATCGAGTGCCTGTTGAACGCAGTGTTCTTCTATGCGTGCGGGGGGAAATGAATGACACTGTTTATACTGATTTCTCAAAAGCTTTTGATGGGGTCTCACGTCATATTTTACTTACAAAACTCTTGAATTTAGGATTCCATTCGAATTTGATATCTTGGGTCAAGTCATACCTAAGCAATAGAATATGCATGGTGCCCATTGAAGAATTTTTGTCCGAGCCTTTTATAGCTTCCTCAGGTGTTCCTCAAGGGAGCATCTTAGGACCACTTTTCTTTATAATTTTCATAAATGATGTTAGTCATTGCTTTGTAAAATCAAAGTTTTTGGTGTTTGCTGATAATTTGAAAATCTTTTCCCGAATTGCAAATCAGAATGATATGGATGCTTTGCAGGCTGATATAAATAATCTGTATGCTTGGTGTTCTAAAAAACGTTTATCGTTAAACATAGATAAATGTTTCCAAGCTACCTATTCAATACTAAATAATAGGGCCCAGAATCAATAGAAGTTTAATGTTCGCAATTTGAAATTGGCACATTGATAAAAGATCTTGGTGTTATATGTGACTCAAGATTGACTTTTATACATTGTTTAAATTATATAATTCCAAAAGCTTAGAGATCCATATCGGTGATTCCATGTCAAAGCGCCCACGTTTCTGACAACACTATTTTTGAAAATTTTGAAAGTCTCTTGGTGGATAGTTCTCCTGAAAAGTATTATATCTGCGTACTTTTTTTGGGATTTTAAATTTTGTTTTAAAGATATGCACTGTGAAAAATTTAAAAAAATCTTAAAAATACAATAAGTGCATGTATTCAAATAGATGTACTTTTGAAACCGTAAGTTGTACAGGAAAAAGTGTATATAAAAGATCTTGAATTTGTCTTGTTGGTTTTTTGCGGCATTTTTATGAAAAGCTAGCGGACCCGGCGAACTTAGTCTCACCCCAATTTAACGCCTTCAGATAAACTCTAAAATGATAATAGAACACAGATAGTTCAAATTTCAATGTGATTTCTTTGAATAGAATCTAAATCAGTAGAGAGCGTTATGACAAACAATGTTTTTTGATTTGTTTTCCGGCGCAAAAACAAACAACGAAGACGGTTTGCCAACACGCGAACAGGCAACGTACAGCTGACCGCGCAAAAAACAGGGAAATTCGAGATTAATCCCACAGACTTCTAATGATTGGCCTTGCGATTTATTGATTGTCATCGCAAAAGCCAATCGAACAGGGAACTGAATACGCTTGAAATGGAAGATCAGTTGGAATAGCCGGAATTCGTGGGATAAAGACTTCCTTCATTGTTCATCAGTTTCTTTACGGACTAACGCGTACCTTTGCACAATTTTGGATGATTCAGATTCCTCAGCATGATTATGATTGCTCCCACGTTCAGCTGTAAATTATGCGGCTGAGTTCCTGGCACATCAAGCGAGTTCAAAAATTCCGTCGGATAGTTGGTCACTTCATACTCGTCTGTCACGCTGTCAACGGATTTGTATGAATGCAGTTCTCCAGAGATTAGACTTTGAATAATGTAATTCAAGCTATCAACGTCCTTATTCTTTGCTGCTAGTATTGCCCGTTCACTAATCCAATCGAGATTTTTATAATTTTGTGCAATGCCGGGGAACACTTTGATGATGAACTCCTCCTTCAACGATGTGAACACGCAAAAATTTCTAAGAACGATATCAATCCAGTCGAAACATCAACAGGAATTTGACCATTGCCAAGAGCCAGCATTTGTCTCGAGAATTCATCAGCCGATGGGTCGTTCTGCAACGTGACTCTCATGTTCGTGGTCAAATTCAACTTCTTGACATGCCGCTACAAAGACGACGATTTCAGGCACGCATTGAGTTCATCGGCAGCAGTAGATTTCGGGAGGACAGGAAGCGTTTGACGAAAATCTCCGGAGAGCAATGTCATAGCCCACATAACCAAATCGTCTTGAATATACCTCGTAAATCCTTCATCGTTCGGTCAGCTGCCTCCAAAGCTCGCTTATGAGCCATCGTGCATTCATCCCAAATGATGATTTTGCATTCTCGCATCAATTTCCCTGTCGCCGAATTCTTGGTCATTGTGCACGTTGGCATGTCAACCGTGAGAAGGTTGATGGTTGACTCCCCACCGGGAGCATCGAGAAAGTAAATGCCTCCCGTTCCATCGTCAACAACCTTCATCAGCAAATCGTACACGTTCTTCCAGTAGCGTAACTATATTTTATACGCCCGCCCGCAGTTTTCTAAAAGCGCCCTGCTATTTACTTTTAGAGTAAAACTAGGTTAGGTTGCTAGAAGTGTAGGAGAAAACAAGAGAACTCTTAACAAAAAAAAAAAAAGAACAAGAAGAGACTTTTTTAATTCAATAGTCATCATTAGAGAGTATAAAAATATGCACGATCAAACTTGATCTATGCGCATTAACAAGCACGAAAAATCGAAAATATGCTCGATGAATTTAAAAATATGCTCGATAAAAATATTTTAAGAGAAAAATTAAACAAAATTGTACATATTTTGGAAAGGAATATATATTTCCAATCTTATAAATGTTTTGAATAGCATTTGCTTTAAGCGTTTTAATATGTTGAATTTCTTACGTATACCTATATATAGTAAAAAAACCCTTTTTTAAATAAACGTAAAAACTTAAAAATAATATTAACTTGTACTGAGCAACTTCGTTTTCAGTCTTTTTGTTACTATTGAGTTAACTTAAAAAAAACAATATCAAATGCAGTTAAACATTTTTCAAATTTCAGAATAGTAATAAACTACCAAGTGTTGCTTTAAATTCTCCATTGAAAAATTTCTCCGTTTTTCAGTTAAAAATGATGAATATGCAGAGAATCTACGTTCAACATCGCAAGATGTTGCCGGGCAATATCTTATATTTGATAATTCTTCGGGCGAAAGTTTGCTCGCATACTCACTAAAAACTCGTTTGTTTTTAAACAAAATTTTTCGAAGACTTTATGTCCTTAAATCCTACATTACGATGCAATATGCAAATGCATATTTTTATCCTCTCTAGTCATCATTTATTACAACAGTTATATATCATAAATATCTTATTTTATAAATAAATTTATATATAACTAGCTGATATACCCGGTGTTACTCGAGAGTCATTTATATAAAAATTTTAATATACACTTTTCGACTAAATGTTTTTTTTAAATTTTGGAATTTTGTAAGAACGTGTTAAATTTAAGCTTGAGACCACTATAAAAATATTTGTTAAAAAATTTACCAAGATTTTTTAACGAAGAAATAATTTTATCACTGTTTTTTCACAATCAAAAACTGTTTCATAGTTCTAAACTGAATTTACTGGCTACTGGTAAGCATGTTACTTGCACTTCGCTAATGAAAATCAAATTTATAAAAATCTTCCTAAAATTTTTTAGTAGTTTTTCCAGTTGGAAAATAACAATTGGATTGTCTCTAAATAAAAAATTAATATAAATTGAGTCTGATAGTTGATGCAATTTCTTAAATCTTCTGAATTACTCTTTTATACGAAAAATTGTAAAGTCGTTTAACAGGAGGGGGGCGGGGGGTGGGCAGGCAAAAAGTAAGATTTTATATACACCAAAATGTTTATAATTACTCTAGACACACAACTTCATTCTCTATATAGAGAATTTTAAAACAAAACTCAGTTTTATTAAAAGTCTGGTATGAAAAAATAGAATTTTAGCCATAACTTTTGATTGGAAAGAGATATTGGGGTAATTTTTTCACAGAAATTATTTTTGAGACTTGATTTTTTTTGTAAAAAATATAAAAACAACATTTTGGAAAAAATAAATTTCGCGAAAAAAATCAAAGTGGGTGGTAGGTACCCTTATTGTTTTGATGACAAAAACAGTAAAATAATTTTTGCGCTTAGCTGGAAGAATTTTTGCAAATAAATGCTATGTCATATGAAAGGTAGTCAGATTTTCTATTTTTAATTGAGTTCATTTTTACAACAACAACAATTTTTGAGTCATTTTTTGAGTAAAAAGTCAATATTTTGGACCTTTTTTGGCATACTCATAAAACTTATATACACTGACTTAACGGTACAGTTCAACCTATTTTTGTGAAGTGATTTTATTGAACTTTTGAACAAAAAAAATTTGAATGAAATATATTAATGGACAGCGGAGATATTTGCATTGAAAGACCAAACTTTGATTTTCATGTCGTTTTTTTCTCATTCTTAGGTAACGATGTTTTATGAAAAAGTCGATGTAATGAAAATTTCTCCAATTTTGAAGATATGTGAGTGTTTTTGACGTCAAAATAACAAAAAAATTTTAAAATTGAATACACACAAATATCCGATCGTAAAAAGTTTTATAATAACAAAATTACCGTTAGTTGAAAAATTTCAGAGGGGGCGTGGCAAAAACTAAGTATGTAACATTTTAAGTTGGGATAAGCTTAATATGTGTACCTAGTTTGAGAGAAATCCGTTGCGCCGTTTAGATTTGTATAAAGGCCAAACAATTAAACAAACAAACAAACAGAAAATAAGTTTTATTACTATAGATTTTAAAATTCTATTAAAAAATTCATTCTGTTAAAAAAAGCAATAACGTAAAAAACATTTTTTATAACATCAAATATAATACAATTTAAAATAAATATTATCAGATTTGATCACAAATTAGGTAAAAAGAAAACATATATCAATTATTTAAAAATGTTAAACTAACTTAAAGTTTGAAAAATGAGATCAATTATTTTCTTATTGGTGAAATGATAATTTTAAGATGTTAAGTTTAAGGTACTATTGCAGTGTGTAGCTATAAAAAACACCGTTTTTACCTAGTATTATTAACTTTAATGATTCCAATTTTTTACATTATGAAGAGTTTTTCATGAGGAAATAAAAAAAATTTCCTACATCAAATTTCCTACAGGGCGTTGAAGTTACCGTGTTTAAAGAATTGTTGCACATAACAACATTGGTTTCTCGTCTCCAGCATTTACAAGCGTCTGAAAGTAGAAAATCAAAGTGCATTCTTGAGTTAAGGGTTGTAGTTGCGCACTCAACCTCCGCAAATAAAAAAAAATAAAAAATAAAAAATGGCATGCGTTGAAAAAAAAAATGTACAAAAAACTCTCTTTTTTGCCGAAACTTTCAGCCATACAAAAACAATAAAAGTTGTTTGGCTTTTTATAGGTCTAGTGCTTAACCGAGTCTATAAAAATCACAATGAATCAAGATTCATTGTGATCGATCAAGTAGAATTCCAGATATCTTAGAAGCCCATTCGAAAAACCTTGTTTCGAGAAAAACGCAATTAAAGATTACAAGGTTCTTGAATATTACGCGACATGCGAATATAATATATGTTATTACTTTTTTCTATTTGATATTTTTTCTAAAATTTTATATACGTATTCTTAAGACCTTACAGAACCATATTGTATCGAAAAACTAAAATGGATTTTAAATTTTTTACACACTGTAATAGTACCTTAAATGTTTTGTATTTGACGTTACCTGTTAGCTAAAGAATTTAACTAACGTCACAAAATATGACCAACTGAATGATTAAAATAATATCAGCAGCTGACTTGCTGAAAATATGAAAGCTAACGGGTAAATTGACTTCGACCATAATCAAGTTTTGCCAAACAAATGTGACTTTTGCTCAAAAAAATCGGCTTTTTTCACGTCGATTATTGCACCCTGAGAAATCGTCTGTACATGACTTATATTTTATCTAAGCACATATTATTAAATTATTTTTCATTTATTGTTGTTAATTTTAAACAATAATAATTTATGAAGAAAATAAATATTTTGGTTTATCTTAATTTTTTTGGAAACAAACGTCGCACAGTCTAACGTCCCCATTCTTGGCCAAAAAGAGAAGGAAGAGCTATGAGAATTGGCACGAATATCTTTCTTGGCAAAATTAAGTTGTATTGAAAAAGTTATACAAATCCGCCCTCTGCCACACCCACCTCCCATATAAACGAAACCCATTTTTGCCTGAAACTTCATTAAGTCTTCTTTCAAAACAGCGAAATTTGCTTCATCAATTTCTTTTGTGATTATAGATAAATGGAAAATTTTAAAGGCGAATGCCACTCCCATTAATCATATTTTAGTAACTCAGCCTTGAAAAATACTACCAACACAAGCTAACTACGTTTTTGTTTAAATTTGTAAGCTTTTTTGATTACAGCAAGGAAATTTTAAAAATTGAGTTGTTTTGTGTTTGTATATCTTCAGTTTTAGTAAGTATTAGCCAGAAATTTTGGTGTAAGACTTGGTGTAACGTAGTTTTAATAATTTTTTCGTGAAAAACTACAGTCAATCTTTCTCAATATTATTTTTTAAACATTTTTAAAAATTTGTATCCCGCTTTTAGTGTTCACTTTTATGATAAGATTCAAATCATATGTTTAAAATGTAAACAAACACAGTAATTTGCCAGATATAAGAAATTTAAACTTTTTTTTGATATAAAAAAAAGGCTAAATAATATGTGAATAACAAGAAAAATTTAATTTTTAAAAACTGTAACTTTGTCGGCTTCTCATAACGAAACGGTTGCAACTTTTAAAAAAATTCATTTTGATTTTTTCACCCAGGATATTTTCTATTGAAAGCTATAAAAAATTGGAAAAAATTAAAACATCAATATACCATATTTTCGGCCGCATATTTTACACTGTGTGTTGTTCTCCACTTCATTTATAATTTTCATCAAGGGACTTGAGGGCGCCCCTGGCTTAGTTGCGCCCACCCGCAATGCGGGCTCTGCGGGCCCGCGTTTTACGCCACTGCGTTTTTCTGCTCGGCATTCAACAGCGGCACATTTGTTCGGACTCTTTCGGCCAGCTCATCTCGATCATAGTCTTGCTCCCGTTGCAATTCGCGATTGAATGCATCGTGTATCGATCGATGTGGCGCTAGCGTTCCCAATGTTGACAGCAGACTGACGCACATGAGCACGCACATGTCTTCGACCAAAATTAACGCTTCGTTGCGCATCTCGTCGTTAATTTCAAGATCGAAAATCGAAGTTTTCGTGCGAACTCTGTGCAAAATGTTATCAGCCATTTCGTCCTTGTATTTGTCCCACAATGCGATCGGGTTCGACGGATGACATGTGGCTATGATGATTTCAAACAATGTATGAATTTGATTCGCTGGTGCAGAAACAGTTGCATCGGCGAGCGTTGAGTCCAAATGTGTATCGTTTTCGAGCAAATTCAAACGTTGGCAAGCCTCCCGAAAAGTGGCGCACAGCACACCATCCACGATACACAGGGAATCGAATGATATAGGGCTTCTAATAATCATCAAAAGCAAGCGACGATAAAAACATTCGTCTTGGCGTGGATGAAGTAAGTTTATTGTCCGAGGGCATCAGTCGAATAGACATCAGCGAAGCCAGCAAAAACATCACTTTTCTTCCGACGTTGAAACTTCTTCGATGCAGCGTTCCATGTATAAAAGCTTGGCATTACCGAATAGAGTAAAGTCCTTGCAAACGGATCGCTTTCGCATGTCGAAAAGAAATTTGTCAATGTTGTCGCTGGTGGCCGTTCTGCTCTTTGCGCTGCATTTGCGTCTGTAAAGTAGACACGCTGGCCGTTCTCCAAGTGAACTGCCATATATACGACAGTCGGGTGACGGTCATGAATTGGAAATGAAAACAGCCGCCAAATTGCCTCGTTACAACACACGTAACGTCCAAGTTGAAATTTAGTCACCTCGTCGTTTGCATTCGGATCGGCAATGCCAAACACTTAACTTCTCAGCGCAAAATTCATGCAAAACATCTTTCATTGCAATGAAATTCACAATTATTCGAAATTTTCCAAGCTTTACAACGAATTTTCCACCTTTAAAAAAAAAAAATAAACTGGCCATTTCAGCCCTTGGAAGGATTTTGACTTAGCTTCTATTGATCAATTGTGTTGGGCGTGTTTCCACCTTTACACCGTCAAAAATCATGAAATCATGCGACAAAAAGCAAGATTTTTTGAAAAACAAGTTTCAATTTTTTGCGTTTTACCAATTGCGCACAAAATCCCATATAAAAAAAATCAATTTTTGATTTTTCCAATTTCCTGACTTTCCTGGAGGGTTTTATCAAAATTTTTTTTGGTAAAAACCTTTTTCTGGCAATTACAAACAACTGGAAAAAATTTGAGCCAAATCGGCCCAACCGTTCTCAATTGATGTATTACTATACATTTTTTACACCATTTTTATATATATAGATTCTTTTTTTTAACCAGAAATTTTCAGTCACATATTTTGTAGTCTTCGCGACAATTTTTTTATATTTTAGTTCAGTGTTGAGTTAAGGCATTAATTTTAAAGGCTAACACACAATTTTAGGTTGGGTTTCCAACGATTGCTATTTTTAACGAATTTTTAGAAAAAATGCCTACAAAAGATTTCCTATTCTTATTAATACCAAAATAATATATGTGGCTATTCAAATAAATGCATTAGTATTTAAATGGAGCCAACAATTTGTAAAACCAAAATTTTTTTATTTTTTTTTATATTTTTAAAAACTGTTAGTTACGATATTTGAAAATATGGAATTTTCGGTGTAAAAACAGGAAATATTTTGTAAGCATTTTTTAAAAAATTCGTTAAAAATAGCAATCGTTGAAATTCCAGTGTGTTATAGCACCTTTCTGTAAAACGAACGTAACGAAGGCTTCGTTCAAAAGTCGAATGTAAGGTATAGGCGTAGGGGTGTACGGACCAAGAACCAAGCACTCTGAACCTATGGAGACAACACCCAGTATCTTCCAAGCAGAAATCCTAGCAATACAGCTGTGTGCACAATTCAATCTGGACCGGAAACACAAAGGTCAGGAAATAGTTGTGATGTCAGACAGCCAAGCAGCAATCAAAGCATTAGTCTCCTGTGAGATATCATCGAAAATAACATGGGAATGTTTAACAAAACTCAACGAACTAGGCAAGAATAACACTGTTACTATCCCATTTACTTTGGGTCCCAGGACACAAAGGTATACAGGGTAACGAAGAAGCCGATGGTCAAGCGCGACAGGGTGCAGCCACAAAATTTATAGGACCAGAACCATTCTGCGGACTGGGCACACATTCTATAAAAGAAGAACTAAGAAGGCATAAACGTTCAAACCTCTGGAAAAGCCTCCCAAAGCTAAGACAATCCAAATTGCTCCTCAAAGATTTTAACACTCGGAGATCAAAATTGTGCATAAGCTTAGGCAAACCGAATCTAAGGATTCTAACGGGGTTCCTTACAGGACACTGTAAACTCAAATACCACCTGATGACATTGGGCATAGGAACCGATAGTAACTGCCGTTTCTGTGAAGAAGCAGAGGAGACTCCAATACACCTACTCACAAACTGCGACGCCGTGGCTCGCAGACGTAAGCTAGCACTAAGGAACTAGCACTAGAGCAGGTTTCATGCCTTGAACCTAAGAATATTCTCAAATTCATTATAGAAATAGGGCTGGATGGAATTCTGTAATCCGCAAACCCAGCGGAGCCTTGGGAAGGAGGTACAATAGATCTAATTTAGGTCGCAGTACGCATCTCCACCATATAACATTAACATTAAAGCCGAATGTCAGCTGTTTTCGCTTGATGTAAAAAAATGTATTAGCCCTACGAGAACAGCTGATTCAGAAATGAATGACAACGTAACTGTAGTGAAAATTTGGCTTGATGTATTAAAAAAATTTGAAACGAAAAGTCAAATACAGACGATGAAAATTTTCTTATCGTTTAGAAATTTGTTGACGTGGATGTTGCTGAAAATAAATCGTAAGTAATATTTTATTAACAAATGCAAGAATTTAGAATCAATTAATTTATATTTCATTTAGCACACAAAAAATCCACAAGCAAGCAATTTGGAGTTGGATTGGATTTTGGAGTTTTATCTGCTTTGCAGATTTTCCTGCCTTGCTTGCTTTGCATCCGATTCATTGAAATTGTATAAAGCGGTCGCGGAAAACATGTTATTTATTAATTTTCACAAAACTTTTTACTATGATCAAATTTGCAGCAAAAATTAACCATATATGCCAAAAAAAAAACAAAACAAACGAAACAGCTGATGCAAAAAATGATGCCACCTATTAAATATTGCTTGGAATAAGTACAAAATATTAAAGGTTTTTGTCAGTTTTACGCAAAATTATGAACTTTTACAATCTGGTAATAATGTTTTTGAGAAATACTCACGTTAAGAGTACTGAAGCAACGTAAGCACCGTAACAGTGGACGACGACGCAAGGAAAGAATACTTCAATCTAATTTTGTCCGATATCGTCGGAACACGAACGAAGCTTAAGACGAAGGCTACGTTTTACCTAAAGATGCTAGTAGTCTTTAAAATTGATGCCTTACAGGCATGCTACACAGGCCAGTATACTGGCTCTGTAGTTCGAAAAACTCAATACATTCACACTTTTTACAAATACACTCACACTGGATTCACTTTCACGCCACTTTCATCGCTACTGGCAACGCAATTTCAGAGCCAGTGGATTTTGACAGCAGCGGCCAGTGTATGTCAAAAAGGAGGATATCAGTGTTGTTTTTAATTACTTTTGGTGGGTTTATTTCAGGTTTTCGTCGATTTCGTACAGGAAGCAACACTGATAGCTTGTTTATAATTAAAAGAAAAAAAAAAAACAACAAGTAAAGCACACGCAAACTCCAATAGCAGCGAGAACCTTCGCATTTGATGGAATTTTTTAATGAACTTTCACGAGCATGTGTAGCACCTCTTGCTACTAGCATGAAAGATCGAAATTTTTCAAATCATTCGAACAGTACACGTATTCTTTCGCACTTTCACTGTCACAGGCCTGTGTAACCGGCCTGTTAAAAAAACACTAAACTAAACATATGAAAATTTCAGGTAAAAAAAAAAAGAATTTTTCTCAAAAATACTGCAAAAAATACACCACTAAAAAGACAAATTCAAGATCTTTAAAATATATACACACTTTTTTCTGTACAACTTACGGTTTCAAAACTACATCTATTTTAACACGCACTAAATGTATTTTAATATTTTCACAGTGTATAAATTTTGAAAAAAAAATTTTTTAGCAAAAACAAAAACACAGTTTAAGTTATTTTTATAGGCACTACTAACCCACAAAGTTTAAAAAAAATCAGAAATACAAAGGTCAGATTTTGCTCAAAATTAGTCGAATTGATATGGAATCATCAATATACTCTTAAAATTCTTTACACAAGTCTTGTGAGATTTAAGCTTGAGTCTGTGAGTTTTATTTGGAATTCGTGTTACCAATACTCACGTGAATCGCGTGGAACGTGTTCATCGTAGATTCCTTAAGTTTGCACTTCGTTCTTTTAATTTTACGGAACCTTTGTCCAGAGATGTTTTTCTGCTTATATAAAACGTCCATTTATGTTTCCTAAATTCCAAATATGAAAAGTTTTTAGGACATTTTTTCGTAATTTTTCATCGTTTTTAGTTTTCAGGTAATTTTTACTAGATTTAGGGCATTTTTTGGTCCTTTTTAGAGATTTTTAAGTTATTTTATTGTCATTTTTGATTTTTTTAACTTTTAGAGCATATTTTGGTTTTTTAAGGTTCTTTTAGTGTAATTTTTAAATAATTTTTATTTGTTTTTTTTTGCACTAAGAAATGCCAAAATGCTATTTTTTTACATATTCCTTTAACACTTTAGTCCCTTCAATCAAAAACATTACCTCTCGATAAAGGAGTAGCTTTGTTTATAGACTTCGATGAAAAAAAATCTCTGCGCGTGATGAAACTGACGAAAGGGTTTGTAGAAAAATGAAACAAGTGTTAAATAAAAACTCAGGATATGCTAATGTGAAAGAAATTTTAATTTTGTAATGTTTTGTTTTTAAGGCTAAATTTTTTGTTTATTTTTTTTTGCAATTGTTTGTGTTTTTTAGGTAATTCTTGTCAGTTTTAGGTATTTTTCTGCAGTTTTTAGGTAGTTTTTGTCATTTTTTTAGGTCATCAAAATCTGAGTCCTGCTTATTAACTTAAAATCTCTTGAAAACCGAAGGACTATTCTGTCCCTTCTTCTCATACCTTCTGGAGCAAATACACTTTAATGTTCCCCCGAGAATGTTAAGAAATAGTGCACTATTCAATATTCTACTTAATAGAACAAATTATTCTTCCAACTCTCCGATGATTAGAGCTAAGCGAGAGTTCAATAATTTAACAAATTAGCATTCTATAGATTTCTCAGTATCTAAGGAAACTATATTTAATCAATCAGCTTCAATTTATTAATGTTCAACATGTTAGGGTTATTCATTTCAATGCTTAAAATTCAGTAATCGGAAATTTTCGACGAGTTGAAGTGAGCGACCTTTTACAATGTTTCGTTTTTTTCACATGCATCTGTCAAACTTAGAATCGCCATTGCCTCATGGCAATGTTTGTTCATATTCTGTTAAGCACAGATATATACGCAGATATATAAATCGACTGCCACTCAGCTTCAATAGAATAAGTGATAATTTTGTTCTTGCTCGCAGATATTGCATCAGTTTTTAGGCGGAATTTGACAGAATGCCCTTCTTATTATCGAAATTATCATATTCACAATGCCTCACATTCATTAAACATACTCATTTATGGATACGGAACACATCTTTTCATAGCAAATTTCCGTCGTTTATTTTTCATCAACTCAAAAGGTGATTAAATTTAAGCAAACTTAGGAAAACTAAAACAGCAACAATTGCACTGAAGTTTTTGTAAATTTCAGTATTTCGTAAATTTCAGCATTGAAGTGAATACCCTTATTATTTTTTATCATACACTTATTTATATACTTACTGCATTATTCTGTATCACGAGGAAGCACACTAACGATGAGAAAGACACAAGAAGCAATATAATTTTATATGGCAAAAAGTATTGCTTCTCGTGTCTTTCTCACAGTAAGGAAATTATTATTCCATTAACAAATGAAAATGAAATGAAATCTATCCAACTGACTGATGTCTTGGAAAGATACAAAGCTGATATCACTGCTATCCAAGAAATGCGATGGAAGGGACAGGGTTGCATTCGGCATGCACCTTGTGATATCTACTACAGCGGCCATGCGGAGAAGCACGAGTTTGGATGCGGATTTGTAGTTGGCAAGAGACTACGGCCCCACGTCCTGCGATTCACACCTGTGAACGAACAACTTGCCATAATCCGCATCAAGGTTAGATTTTTCAATATAAGCCTAATATGTGCGCACGCTCCGACAGAAGACAAGGACAATGAGATCAAGGAAATTTTCTACGAGCGCCTTGAAAATGCTTACGAGCGCTGCCCCCGCCACGACGTAAAAATCGTGCTTGGAAATATTTTTGGTCCAACAGTCGGAAAGTTCAGCCTCCACGACAACACCTCCGATAACGGAATGAGGCTGAAAGACTTCGCCGCATCACGAAACATGGTCGTAAGTAGCACTAGATTCAAGCATCTCAATATTCATAAAGCCACCTGGATGTCCCCTGATCAAAAAACAAAAAATCAAATTGATCACGTTTTGATCGACGGAAGGCACTCTTCCAGTGTATTGGATGTACGCACGATCCGTGGTGCAAACATTGACTCGGATCACTATCTTGTTGCAGCCAAGATCCGTACACGTCTGTGCGCAGCTAAGAATACACGCAACCCTACACAGAGAAAGCTAGACGTCGACAAGCTGCAATCGAAACAGACAGCCGATACTTTCGCCACTCGACTCTCACTCCTGCTTCAAAGCACTCCTCCAATCGATGATATATGCGCGCAGTGGACACACATTTCCAACTCCATGCGTGCGGCTGCTGAAGAGGTGATTGGCTACCAACGCCCTCGCCGAAACCAGTGGTACGACCAGGAGTATCGCGACGCCACTGCAGAGAAAGACGTCGCCTACAAAGCCACCCAGCAGTCGGTTGTAACGCGCGCTGCTAAGGAGCGATACAAAGAAAAGAGGAGGGAAGAGAGACATATTTTCAGGCGGAAAAAAGAGAGGCAGAAAAGCGCGAGCAGGAGAAGATTGAGATGTATGGTGACAGGAATGAGGCCCGAAAATTTTTCGAAAAAATAAGACGCCTTGCCGATGGTTTTAAAACCGGGGCCTCTTCCTGCAAGGATGAAAACGGGAATCTAGTGACAGATGTCCAGAGTACACTGACGTTATGGAGGGAACACTTCTCTAAACTTCTAAATGACGACGCTGACAACAATCCCGCCAATAGAGATGATATTCCGGAAACCCCAATTGCGGATGACAGCGTCGAGGTTCCGCTGCCCGACTATGATGAAGTTCTGAAAGCTATAGCTCGGCTTAAAAATAACAAAGCCGCGGGAGCTGATGGCTTACCTGCTGAGCTGTTTAAGAACGGAGGCGAGGCTCTACTCAAATGCATTCACGAGCTTCTATGCAAAATATGGTCGGAAGAATGCATTCCGAACGATTGGAATCTCAGTGTGCTCTGCCCAATCCACAAGAAAGGCGATCCCACTATCTGTGCCAATTACCGTGGGATAAGCCTTCTTAATATCGCATATAAGGTCCTGTCGAGCGTTTTATGTGAAAGATTAAAGCCCATTGTAAACGAACTGATCGGACCTTATCAGTGTGGCTTCAGACCTGGAAAGTCCACCATCGAGCAGATTTTCACGCTACGACAAATCTTGGAGAAGACTCAAGAAAAACAAGTCGACACCCACCATCTTTTTGTCGACTACAAAGCCGCCTTCGACAGCCCAATAAGGAAGCACCTGTACTCCACCATGTCTGAATTTGGTATTCCTGCAAAACTAATACGACTTTGCAGGATGACACTGAGCAACACCAGCAGCGCAGTTAAAATCAGGAAGGACCTCTCCCCACCATTTATTACCAAACGAGGTTTCAGACAAGGTCATTCCTTATCGTGCGACTTTTTCAACCTAATGATGGAAAAGATCATTAGAGCTGCTGATCTGAGATGTAGTGGCACAATATTTTACAAGAGTGTTATGCTGTTTGCGTATGCTGATGACATCGATATCATTGGCTATAATACGCGCAAAGTCAGTGCAGCATTTTCCAGATTAGAAAGAGAGTCAAGTCGAATGGGTCTGGCAGTGAATGCAGATAAGACGAAATACTTGGTGTCAACAAACAAACAGTCCCAGCGTCTTGGAACCCACGTTACCGTTGACAATACCTTATTCGAGGTTGTGAAGAACTTCGTTTATCTGGGATCCAGCATTAATTCAACCAACGACATCAGCATTGAGATCAAACGAGGAATAACTCTTGCCAACAGGTGTTACTTTGGGCTCAATAGGCAATTGAGAAGCAGAGCCCTCTCTCGACGAACGAAAATCACGCTCTATAAATCGCTCATCATGCCCGTCCTACTTTACGCATGACAAACCTGGACGCTGAGCAGTTTAGATGAAAAGACTTTAGGAGCATTCGAGAGAAAGATTTTTCGTAAGATCTACGGACCAATCTGCGTCAATGGCGAGTACCGAATACGGTGGAATGATGAACTGTATGAGCTGTACGCTGACATCGACATAGTCAAGCGCATTAAAATCGAGCGGCTTCGCTGGCTTGGTCATGTTCAGCGCATGAAAGACGATGCTCCAGTGAAGAAAACATTCGATTCGGTACCCAGCGGTGGTCAAGGCAGAAGAGGACGACCGCATCTTCGTTGGAAAGACCAAGTATTGGACAACCTGACGAAGCTTGGAATTTCCAACTGGCGCCAGCAAGCGAAAGACAGAAATGGCTGGCGCAAATTCTTAGATGAGGCCAAGACCGACATACGGTTGTAGCGCCAACTAAGTAAGTAAGTATATTATACGTTTCCGAAGGTATTCGGTGCGCTAAATTCGAATCAGAATTGCTATATCAGATCTGGTTTTTGAGATAACCTAACCTTAAAGTGCTAAAACAAGTTTTTTCAATATATTTGATAATATATTATACAATGAACTAACTTTTTTCCAAAAAACTTGTTACAGTAACTTAAAATAACACTCTTTCCCTGTGAAATGCACTTAAAATTTTTTTTGGATATACTCTTTTTTTCCGAAGAAATTGTTCATGTTTGTTTTTCTGCTAAAAACAATAATAAGCATAAAAATCATGATATATTAATTAACCCTGTAATTCCTGTGTCAAGGGTGTGAAAATAGACCCCCTCACCCTCATACGATTTTTAATGCTCAACTCGACATTATCTTTTACCGCCGTAAATAGTTGCACTCTTTTGCGGGACACCCTGTATAAGTAAGGTATGGTGCATTTAATTTGGAAGAGGCATTATTCTTGAGAGTGTAGTTATGTGACTGTATCAGTGTGGCCAGAAGATTTTTGAAAAAAATATGCTTTTTGTTAAAAAAAATATGCTAATATTCCACTTTCAATTTCAAAGATATATATCTAAATAAGTCTAAATATGCATATAAAACAAACACAGAAGCAAGTTTAAAAACATTTATTTATTTGATTACTATCGCACTTAAATTTATTTTCTTCTCCTATAAAAAATTATAAGCATTGTTATGGTTTTTTGAATTTTAAGTAACGATATATGTTGCTTGTATTATTATCATAGAAATTCGCATTTCTAATTTTTTTATTAAGCTATCTGGTATTTGATAGGTATTACAATACTTTTTTGAAGATGAACCCATGTTTTAAAGTTTCAACAAATTATTTAAGAGTTTTTCTTGTATTCTATTTCGAATTTTCGTTTAAATAATAAAGATTCATATAACTAAAAATTTTCTCAACCTCAGCATTGCTAAATGGTAAGCTAAGCGGGAAAAGCACAAATTTTGATAAATCTTCAGATTCCGAACTTTGATCAATAACTTTTTTTCTGCTTTATTGTTTTGAATCCACATTTTAAAATAGTTAAAAGAAATAGCTATTGTTAGCAATAATAGTGGTATTCACAATGTGGTGCATTTGTGATAAATTTTTGCAAAATTTACAATACTTACAACTTATTGTGATTGAACCTTCAGTGAAGTACATATTATATTTTTAAAATCATCTGATTTTTGTATGTACTTCTGTTTGGAAATATTAATTTAAATCATCATTTAACTAAAGGAAATCATACGAAAATTGAAATGAAAGAATAAATTATATTAATTTTTATTAAATAAACTCACAGCGTAGCCTTTAGCTTGCTCCATGCTGAGTAGAAATGCTTGTACAATCAGCTGATCCAATACACAACGATTTTACACAGAATACAATAGTGTTCCATCGTTGTATATTTTCCACAGGGTTGTACTTTGAAAACTGTGCATTTTGTTTTTGTTATATTACAAAATTTACTACAAATATCAAATTTATCAAAAATACACAATACAAGGGAAAATACAACACATCGTGAATACCCCTAATGTTTTTTGAAGTAAATTACTTACTGCTGAATTCCTTATATTGCGTTTTATAAGGTGGTTCAGAAATGAAAAAATATAAAGTGTCGATAGCCAAAAAATAACCATTTAGTAACCAAATAGACCTTTTTATTGCAATTTTTGTGAATTTTGAAAAATATAATCATACGAAAAATATTCCACTTTTTATGCCGCATATTTTTATAAAAAAAATATGCTTCCCGAAATTTAAATATGCCAAAGTGGAATTTAATATTCCACTCTGGTCACACTGGACTGTATGGCATCAAGATAAAAAAAAACATTCTTTAAGTCAATTGTTTATTGCAAATTCAATTTTACTGCTCTTGGCGTATTTGCTTGTATATTTTTAGAGTTTATTTTCGATTCCATAGCAGACATGAAGCTGATTCAAAAATAGCTATCAGCACAGAGTGTAGGCAAATTTTAAGCCAGCCTAAGAATATGCTACACAAAACGATGCGCTTACTATATTATCAAGCAATGTACGTAGATTTTGCGCACAAAAGCTTCGACCGAGATGGCGCACACTGGTAAAAAAAGAGGATATTTTTGAAAAAAAAAAATTATGTAACTTTAGAACACTTTCATTTTAGAAAAAAAATTATTCATTTTTTTCAAAAGAAATTACTTTTTCTCTTTAAAAAGTCTTTGCATTTCTACATCATATAATATCTGCACATTCTTGTGAGACAATTCATAATGCTTTTAAACTAACTTTTCTTCATTCTTTGGAACGAAACTTAACAAAAAACTCATTGCATTTTGTGAAAATCGTTTGAAATCATAAAAAAATTCGTCATACACATTTTCACTTGCTTTTTTCATACATTAAATTTCTCCTTGTGGAGTGCCATAAAAAGCGCTCTCGTTGCTGTCTCAATAGCGGCAAAGCGAGGGAGAGTAAGAATACGTGTGAAACGAGAGAGTTCTTAAGGGCCCAAGGTGGCAGCCACTGCTTTGGAACCAGTTAAGATTTTAATAAACGGTTTTTTGTGCCAATTTGAGAAACGATTAAAAATTCGATTTGTTTTCCAAAAAACAAATGTAATGTTAATTTTTTTTTAAATGTTCAAACATGATATTTTAATTTTTTTTCATAATAGTAAGGGTTCTCACCTAAGCATGAAAACATGTAAACATGCATAGCATTTAAACTTTTGATGAGCGATAAAGTGTAAATAGCGTAAATGTCGAAAAAATGGTGGCTGCGGCTGCGTCAACATTATGACTTTTTTAAATTTTAAACCTTTTAAAAACTTTCAATTACATAGAAAAATAAATAAAATGTGTTCATATTTACTTCAACTACTTTCAATAAGTGATGATTAGCGCCAAAGGCAACCCTCATTCACACATGTAGACTTACATGCTAGTTTACACTACAAAATAGGCTCGGAAACGATGTAAACTCACGCCCATACAAATTTTATTTATTTGTACTTCATCAATGGAATAGTTTCCTTACTGACTACAATTAACAAACGAGAAAAATAAATTAAATTAAATTTCAATAAAATTAAAACAATAATACTATAACTAAAAACAAATACTTTTAAACAAATTAACGATAAAAGCTATTTAACAAATTTTTTAAAACCAATTTTGAGCATGAGAAATCAATTTCAATTTCTTTAGATACTCTGTTAAATTCAATTAAGGCACGATTGAGTGGAGCATTTATTGCGTAGTTAGTTCTCAGCATTCCGATGTAAAATAAATCGTAGAAATGAAGATTTCTTATAGGAATATTAAAATTAATCACCCCTAAAAGACGCGGACAATCAATAGCACCACTAACAAGATCAAAGATGAACATTAGGGAAAGCATTATTCTTCTACTTTGCAATGTTTTTAAATCTATAAGTGAACATCGAACATTATATGATGGAAGAGGTTCAATAGGATATAAAGATCTTAAAGCGTAACGGGTAAAGACTTTTTGTAGCCGCTCGAAGCGATTAATATGGAGAGCATAAAATGGATTCCAAATCAACGAGGCATATTCCAGTCTAGATCTAACCAAAGAAGTATAAAGAGTTTTATGCGTGTATGGGTCCAAAAAGGCGGTACTATTCCGCCGAACAAAAGCCATCATAGCATACGCTTTCGAGATTATAAAATCAAAGTGATTTGAGAATGTTAATTTGGTATCAAAAATGACACCTAAGTCTGAAGTTTTCTCAACTTTTTGCAATACAGAGGTACCAATGTGATTACACGTATTTAAGATGTTTTGTGACTTGGTAAACGTTACTTGAAAGCATTTATTAATATTAAGTGGAAGACGATTTTTTTGGCACCACGCATAAACATTAGACAATTCAACCTGTAGATAATCCGAATCAGATTGATTTTTAACTGCAATGTATATTTTAAGGTCATCTGCATATAAAAGGAAATTAGCTTTAGAAAAACACGAACTTATATCATTTATGAACAATATAAATAACAGAGGTCCCAAAATACTCCCTTGAGGAACCCCAGATGAAGCAAGGTAAGGTGCAGATTTACCATTATCAACAACAACAGTACAAGATCTATTTGTTAAATAAGAACGTACCCATTGCAATAGATTAGAATGAAAACCCAATTTAGCTAATTTTAGTAATAAAATACTGTGAGATACTTTATCGAATGCTTTAGAGAAGTCGGTATAAATTGTATGAACTTGACATCCATTTCGAAAAGCCGCAATACAATCATCAGTAAAAATAGCAAGATTAGATACAGTTGAACGTCCAGTAACAAATCCATGTTGATTAGGACAGATCCAGCGTTTAGCTACAAAATAAAGCTTGTCTTTAATGATGCCTTCAAAGAGTTTCGAGAACGTAGATAGTTTAGAAATTGGCCTATAGTTAGATACATCATTTTTGTTACCGTTTTTTAATATTGGTGTTATTAAAGCAACCTTCCAGTCATCAAGAAAGTAACCCGTAGCAAGAGATTTGTTTAAAATGGCTTTAATGGGTTCAACTAATCCTAAACAATTTTTTAACAAAAACGCAGATATACCATCAATATCTGTCTTCATTGATGGTTTTAAACTTTTAATTCCTTTTATGACATCATCAGAGGATAAAAAAAAACGAGCCAAAATCGAAAGAAGAATGAATATTAACGAGGAAATCAACACAAATATTACTGTCATAAGGAGTTTCAAAGTTTGACTGAAAATATTCTGCAAAAAGATTTGCCGCTTCATTAGCACTATTTGCAAATTTGCCTTTATAGAAAACAGCTGAAGGTATACTAGCACAAGTTTTTTTGATTTGACAAATCGCCAAAAAGCTTTAGGGTTAGATTTTATATTAATTTCTAACCTAATTGTTACTTTGCTTGTATTTCTTAAAAAACTTGTTTCTTAGGTTTTTAAGTTTTTTAAGGCCATTAGTAAACCAAAGCAGCTTAGAAGAAATAAACGGAATACTAGGAATGTTTTCATTACAAATCTCATTTACATTGGCCTTAAATTGAAAAAAACATTCAGAGACATCAGCACCATTAAACATGGAGTCCCAATCAAGATTAACAAAAATATTATTTAAAAGATTAAAATCACATAATTTATAATTGAAAGCTTTCACCTTGTCAATTGTATTTATTTGTGAAAAAAAATAAAATTCGAGTTCTATGGCCAACGGAACATGGTGCATGTCAGAAGCAGCAAAAGGAAATGGATTTTCAACGATCTCAAAATTGATATTATTGCTTATAAAAACTAAATCTAGAATTCTATTAAGCATATTAGAAATGTTATTAATTTGAACTAAATCACAACTTAAAAAATTGTCAACAAGATAAATTTCATTACCACTATTTACATTAGACGGGGT
Source organism: Dichetophora obliterata (assembly GCA_963920525.1). NCBI lineage: Eukaryota > Metazoa > Arthropoda > Insecta > Diptera > Sciomyzidae > Dichetophora > Dichetophora obliterata. Next base: position 234,060,765 of record OY986435.1, on the reverse strand, counting down.
TAAAATAGTTTCGTCATCAATATATGACCAGCTCAATTCATTTAGGTTGAAATCACCTAATACACAAAAGTAGCAATCTTCATTATTTAATGATAATCCAACGATCCAACGTTTTTTGACAGATAGTTTTTATTTTGACAGATAGTTTACGCGCATGTAATTTCACAAGGTTTACAATGTTTACGGGTCAGTAACATGCTTAGATGAGAACCCTTAGTGTTTTTTAACACCTTCGACCCCAACGATGCCTGTGAGCAATTTCGCTTGTTTGTCAAAATTGTTTGTGGTGAAACGATCGGCACCATGAAATAGACCCCAATTGAAACAAGCCCCAAAAAACAAATGAAGTAAGCCCAAAAAAAAGTTCATACATTTTTTGGTTTTACTTCATATGAAATAACTCCCCATTTTTGGGGGCTATTTCATAAATTTTTGGGAAATAATTAATTTGTTTGTTTGTTAAAACCAATGAAATTTTAGTTGGGGCTTATTTCATTTTGATTTTTTCGTGGGCTTTATTTCATTCGGTGTGGGTGTTATTTCATTTATTAAATTTGGGGGTTATTCATTTACTTTGGGGGTTACTTCATTGTTTTTAATTTAGGCTTTCGAGGAGTTGTTTAAACCGGAACAACTCAAACCGGAAAGTATTAATTGATGGAACTTTTGCAGTAGTTTCAACTAGATGTTTTCAGCAACTTGTGTTAATTCACATCCAATAATCAGAGAGGATAAGTCAGAAGCATATTTTAGTATAGGAAACCAATAATGCAATTAAAAACTTTTGATATAATGGAAGATTTCTATAAATCAATGAACTTAGTTTCCATTGTTTTTATTTTAAAACGAATTTCTTGACTTTTTGTACATTTTGATATTTTTTTGCATTATTTTTTCCGAGTAGCTGCGCCTTTTTTCAAAATAATCATTCTGTAAAAGGCACATATTAATAAAACACACAAATCATTGTGCGAAAATATTATTGAAAACATTTACTTTTTAACAGATATTTCCGTTCGTTTTTGCTCTAATGAATAAAAAATCATAAAAATGTTACTCACATCTTTTTAACTATATAAAAACAAATGTAATTAATTTGGACGGAGCGGTTTTCATCACCGATTATGAATTGGCATGAAAATTAATTATATTCTTCGTATTAAGTAGTCGCTTTCTGGCTTCTAAAAGATTATTTTTCATTAGTTGATTTTTTTTCTGTTGGCTCATAATTTTTTAATTATTTGTATTTGTCAAAATTTTCACAAAATCATCCAGTTTATAACTGGAGTACAGTAGTACCTATTCATTGGGGTTACTTCATTAATTTTGGGGATAATTTAATTTTAAGTTTAGAAATCTTTAACATGGGGCCTATTTAATTTCTTTGGAGTGATATTTCATTGGAGCTTATTTCATTTTTTTCGTTGGGTGTTATTTCATAATGAAATAAACCCCAAATCTTGGGACTTATTTCATTTTCAATTTGGGAATTATTACATTTTTTTCGTTGGGACTTATTTCATTGGATGTTATTGCATTGGGGCTTATTTCAATTGGGGTCTTTTGCGTGGTGCCGAAACGATCAGCGATATATTGGTTTTTGTTTACTAAAACGTAAAGACAACAATACTTATATGTGTGTACATGTTCAGCAAGTGTGATCAAACTCATTTCTGAATCATGTAGCAAACTTATTTTCAACAGACTACAGCTATTTCGCCGAAAATATTGTTAAAAATTTAGGAAAACATGCCCGAACAGGACCAAAGCGATTGACGGTTGGCGGTCCTCTCTCGGCGAAATACTCTGAGATCCCGTCCAGAATTTTAGCGGTGGCAGTTGTCGGATCACGGTTGAATTTCATTTAGGGAATGATACAAATTATTTTATATTTTGCTTCGAATTCACATGAATGCAACACAGACACAAAAACAGAATGTCAGATCATTGTAAAAACTAAGAAAATAACACTGAACGTACCCAATCTTTTGCAAAAATATGGCAACATTTCAGTTTCTCAGAGAGAGATCGATCAGTCGTCTGAGAAAAATTAAAATAGCTTCTATTGTACCGTTTTCCCGTCGCGCATTTCTATGGCAGTTTCGTTTTTATCGCTTGCATATATTTTCGTGTATTTTTTTGCACGGCGAATCCGACAACCGACATCCGCTTTGGTTCTGTTCGGGCTCTATCTTCGGAATCAACACAGTGCTTACACATTTATAGGGGCATCCCCTGAGCGTTGCTTCAGTCTCAAAAAAAGTTGCATAGTTTAAGGCACTCATTTATTATCATCAGATATGCTCAAAACTAAAAAAATTATATGGGCTGCCACGAAAATTTGCTTATAACTATCGAATGGGCAATCTTGGGCAAAAGCAACTTGCTTGAGTACAAAGAAGACATTCTGTCATTGATTTTGATTCTAATATCCCTGCCAAGCTAAGCCCAGTTAAAAAGATATATTTTATTGAATTTCGTTTTCTGATTTAGTTTTACTCCGATTGTAAATTGTCAAAATTTAAATTATTACTCTTATAATTAGTAATATTTTTTAATTTAAAATACATTAAAAAAATACACTTTTATTAGCGTCACTACAAACAAACCATAATTATTAAAACTAGGTAGTACATTTTTTGTTTAATTATTCATACAAATAATCACTTTTTGTAGCATAAAAAACCCATGACTTTCAATAAGCCTATAAAAAAGGCCTTTTTTTAATCGGTGCATTTACAATTTATGTTCCAATATTTTGCTCACTTATAGCATCCTTAAATAATAAAAAAAAATACAGTTTTAAAACAGGTATTTTTTCCGTGGCTTGACCAGTGTGTGGCGATAGGCATATGACGTGGACTTTTTTATTCCTATGAAATAATCCCTACATTGTTTCTATGTGTATCTTAAAAAGGTCACACTGTGGTCATTTGATTCTTCCCTTCGTGTCAGGCAATTGTACCTACCTTTAATTGTTCTGATGTCCGTGTATGTGACGCTCGTTCACACTTTGTTGCGGTCAAAAGGACGTGACTGCGCGTAAGCCATGTAAATTAAGTTGTGGCCACATTGTTGAATAGCAATTTTCCATGGATGCTATTTTTAAAATTTCTCAAAACTGTTCACACCATATTGTCTATCGTTTGGGCTTACTAAACGAACTTTGCTATAGGATTTTTGCATTTCGAAATAAGAGGAAAACAATTCAGACGCGTAGCCAAGAGGAGATTTTCAGTGTTCAAACAAATGCAGGTGTACAAATAGTTAATACAAAGAAGTCTATTAAAAGCAAAAAAATTATAATTTTTAAGCAAGCATTGAGCAATATTTTTAAAAAAATTGTCTGAAAATAAATTCTGAATATGCCCGATAAACATTGTGGCTAGGGGTGATTCGTTAACGAATCGCTTATAAATAGTTTTTTCATATTATTTACGAATAGTTCAGTTTTGTCTTAATTAGAGGTTGGCTTGACGCTTAAAGAAAGCACCGGTTAAAAGTATGCTTTGTTGAATAGCATTTAATATGTTTTTCTTACCCCCGAAATTTTTATTCCCACTAATTTTTTTTTTGTCTCAGCGATTTGCTATCGAATCGTCTTTCAACATTTTTGTGACTCGCTAGCATTTAGCTTTCTTCATTTTTAGCACTTCATTAACGAGACAGTACTTTTATTTTTAGCGATTCGTTACCGAATGGCTTCAGTTATCTTAAGCAATTCGTAGCGAACTGCTATGTCCCCAAGTATATCCAATATTTATCAATCGTTTTTAATTTATTTAATTTAATTTATCCTGCAAAATTCAAACAGCAAAAAAAAATTTGCAATCTACAAAAGAGGTGTCAGGTGTAAAATCCAAAATTACAGACCCAGTGCTTAATACTGTGGTGGATAAATGAATGAAGCAGCAAATACTTAAACACTTGGAAAAGAACGAGCTTTTATATTATCACCAATACGGTTTCAGACAACGCGTTCGGGTAATCAACCTGCGCTGAATCAGATGATTGATAATATTTCCGCATATTTGGATGGAGAATGTTGTGAGTAAGGATATATTTTCATTGATTTCCAAGAGGCCTTTGAAATTTTGAAGGTTTTCAGGATACAAATCTTCAGTTGATGCGCAATTATTTGAAACACGTGTTTGCGCAAACTGTCTGTGTGGTCTGTTTGGCCCTTTAACGAAGAGTGGAAAATTAAAAGGTTGAAATAAGAATATTATGTTTTCAAATTGTAAATAGTGTGGACACGTGTGCTAAGTTTGTGTTAATTTGAATTAAAATATTATAAACAGTGTAAATAAAACTATAAAATGCCGAGGAAGTGTTCAATTTGCAAAAAAGCAAAAAAAAAACAAGTTTAACAAAAATTAACTGCAAAACATGAACATAAAGAAACTCGAGATGAACAGCTGATTTTGACAACTAGCTCACTTTTCTCTACGTTCTACTTCATTTCTCTCCGATTTGGCCCTACCTGGTTATTCTGCCATGCTCGCTGTCTGTATTGATGACGAGAGTTACTCGGAAAATCACGATGACGCAAACCAAAGATTAACCCTCTACCAAAATCGTTCAACGCGCCAAAAGAAGTTTTTACTTCAAAAAAGACACGATTTCACAATTGATCAACTGATGGTCACTGAATGATCATGAAGCGCACACACGTAAGTTATGGAGGTGTCACATATTTGATAAAGCCAAAAGCTTCTTTTTATGCTTTTCGAAGGGATTTCCCCTAATTAAGGTATCATAAAAAGGAATTGCAAAAACTTTTTTCTTTCAGAAAGTATGAGGAAATAAAACATAAAATGATCAAGAAATGTCGTAAGGGTAAGAAAAGTGTTAAAACAAAGCAAGGCACAATTTTCAAGAACAATATTTGTGAAACGGAACTTGCGTTTCATAAATTTTATCTTAAATTGATTCTCACAAAATTCAAATTTTGTTGATGCATAGAAAGAAGTACGTGTAACTGAACACGTATTATATCGAATTAATTACAAAATCTGAAAAATTACATGAAATGCGTGTTAACTTGCTTTTTACTTGTTGTGAAACTCTGTCAGCTGTCATCTAACGGAAAGTTTTGATTACCGCAAAATTGTTACGAGTTAAAATTAAATAATCAGCATAGATTTTGTGCACAAATGTGGATAAAGTTTAAACTTTTAGAATCATTTAATGTTTTGCGTATTTTTTCAACTACAAGCTTTAAACTATAAAAGTTTGAAGCATAATTATATTCGGACACTTTATATCTGTATCAGTGGCGTAGAAAAGATTTGCCAAGGGAGGGAATAAGTAAAATTTAAAGCATTTTTAATACTTGTGCGCTGCACTTGGCGAGCAGTATCAAAAAAGTTAATACTTACATATGAAATTAGTTGATAGTGCATTAAAACACTAAGTCAAGCCACCTTGGCTTTGAAGATAACTCTTTGAGTACCTTATCGGTATTAATGGGCATATCTTTGTTAAGCCGCACGGTGGGGCGATCCCATACAAAGGGTTGGACATCCAGAAAAAAGTGCAACTTGCCTATTATTATAATATTTTCATATATTTGAATAGAAATATATTTGGGCTATTAGAATTCGGCAGTTATTTTTACTTTTAAGTGCGTACTTTTGTTTTTGTAAAGCCTCAAAGTTGATATTTTGTAATATAAAATAATATAGTCTTTTTTTAAAGTCCTATAACATTTTGTTAAACTGCTTGATTCAACAGATTTTAATATTTTATGAAAGGATGTACTCCAAACTTGTAAACTAGATATTTTGTTTTTAAGTTTTTTGCTATTTCGTTGTTGCGATAAGGAATAAAAATTAAAATTTCAAAAAAAAATATTAAATTTGAAAAATAAAAAAAATGGCTAAAGTTAGCCAGGTTCAAAGAATCTTAGATTACAAATAATGATAGTAAGAATTGTTTCAAAAAAAAAAAATTAGAGCGCCATCGAGTGCCTTCTGAGAATTCACTATCAAAATTGTATTCCTCAGGTTTTCTAATAGCATTTCTCATAAAGTTTGCCTATTACAGCGTAACTATAGAAACTGATTCAGTTTGATTTGGGATACATATATTTTTTTAACCCATTTCGGCCCGACTCCGTGACCTTTTGTAAACGGGAAAAAAAAGATATTTTGCTTTGATTGCTGTTTATTTATCTGAGACGTCTAGTTCTTGAGAAATAGTTTAAACACGATGAAAATATCGTCAAGAATTTCAATAAAAAAAAATGCATAAACTGGTTCGGTACAGATAAAAGGTATAAAATCCACCTAAAAGTTATCTGTGAATAAACACAGTTGTTATATCTTTAACCGGCAATAATTTATATAAAATATGTTTTAAAAGTTCAGTGCAAGCAAGATGTATTTATGAAGGTGGCAGAAGTAGGTGACGTCTATCAAATCGGCACCGTAGCAATGTCAAAAAAAAAGGCAATATCGCCATATTTTGAACGACAATCCAATGAAAATTTCATTTTTTGTTACTTGATCTTCTTGATTTAAGGAAAAAAGGCATGTGTTATTTTTCTTTTGTAGTTTTTTTGTGAAGTGTGTAAATATTGTGATACAAGAAATATAAAACATGCCGAAAAGCTGTGCTATTTGCAATTGTATTGTAATAAAATAAAAAGAATTTTTGTAGTTTCAAACAAAAAATATTTTATTTTTTTTAAAAAACAAAAAATAGTTTCTAAGAAGCTTCATACAAAACACAAAAAGGTACCCAGATACCACGTCACACCAATTAAAGTGTAAAAATATTATTGGCACGCCCATTGATTGATTATTGATTTTGCTGCAATTGTAAAAATGGTAAAGGTAAGAGAAAACTAGGTGCTCTCAGGAAGTTTCAGTACTTTATCTTGGTTATTAATGAAAAAATTCTTTGTTTAAATGTGCCCGGATACCTCGTCCCTCTCATAAGGGTTAATAAATCACTGTTTGCTCTTGATATTACAAACAATTTGTTTTAAATAGAGATGTATACTGTCTTTAAACATCTTTTGAATGCATTAAGCTAATAAATTATTGTTTAAAAATACATTTTATAATAAAATATAGGCATGAAATAACGCTAAATAAAAAAATGGTTTCTTTACCATTAATTTTTTGGGTCTCCTAGACTCGCTACGCTCATAAAGGTTAAAAGATTTCATGAAAAATTATTTTAGAAAGACATGCTTAAAATTTGGTCAAAATACATCAAACGGTTTCAGAGTTACAATCAATTATTTAAAGCAATATGCAATGTCCAACCCTTTGAATCTTCTCGCCCCACCGTGAGTCGATTCTAAAGTTTTAATAAAGAATAACAGTTTTCTACAACCGTTTCCAATTCCAAACATTACCTGTCCTATTGAATTTGTATTGAAGGTTCTTTATTGGCCTATATTCAACAGAATTATTTGGATGTTTATAATTCTTTGACATGGTACTTTTCACAAAAATTTTATTGTTACAATTCATAGTCTTGCCAAGTGTCCCGACGCTTCTTCACGGACACAAAGTATATGTATTCTTCACTATCTTAACAGTAATGTCTCATGTAGGCCCTTCGAAATAATTGCCAATCAGGCATGCCAACTGGTGGAGAGTTCCCCGATTTGCGGAGAACTTCATGTCGATCGGGGAATCGGGGAATGGGCTCAAATATGCGGGGAATTTAATAATTCATCTAATTTTTAATACCCCCACTAGAATAGCAACCTTGACGCTGGTGTGGAGGCTTAGGTCACTAGGATGCAATGGGCTGTAATGACGGAAGCGCAAGCTTCTGACAGGGGTCCTAGGTCATACAGGTCATTGCATCCTGGCGATGCACTAGTAGCTATTCACTCCTACCTATATCCCCTTTTCACTCCCCATGCCTTTCCTATTCATCCTGAATTTCACCTCTCCTATCCCACACGTAGTCCCTCCGATGGGCCGAATCAAGGTGTTATGCGACCCGTGTCGAGGATTTACTAGGCTGGAGGCCCATTAAAAATAGTCCAGTCTCAAACGGAGCGTACCGGATACCAGGCGCCCAGCGGTACTATCCAGCCTTACTCGCGCACAGGGACCTCTGTGGGGGTGGACCTTCCTTTGTCCTACACTCGTGGGAATTTTATGGAAGAAATAAAATCAAAAACAAAAAGTGAGGAGGAATCCTCACTGCGTGCCGCCAGCGGTCACACCTCCCCTATGGTTGGAGCAGGCCATAGCGGTTGCAAAGCTACTGCCAAAAATGTCGCCGGTGCGGGAGCAGGCCAGGGCATAAAGACAACTACTGCCAAAACATCTACACTACTGTGCAGGGGTGCCATAGTCGATGCAGACTCGGACCACGAAAGCGCAAACTCAGTTCAGGACAGGCTTCTCCTCTCTCCGGATAAGTCAGCGGGTTCCAGCTCATCTCGAATGGAAGGGCCCAAGACCGAGTCTAAGGAGGGCATGAAGGCCAAGGCCAACTACAAAGCGGCCCTTAAAATCTGCAGCCGGCTGTCAGGCAAGATTGATCTCTCTTCCAAAGAGAAGGAGGTGCTCGCCTGGGCTAAGCTAAAGGTGGAAAAGGGTCGCATACACTTCGCGAGCAGACCCGGCTTTGCACCTACGACTACGCTGTTCGCGAACAAAGTAGAAGAGCAGGCTGCTCAAAAACACCAAAGATCGGTGGAAAGTGCGAAAGTCGGAGCTTCAGCAAGCAAACGACAGAAGCAGAAACTGATCATAAACACAATCCCGCTGCGTAAGCAGGAGATAAGAACCAAGGCCAGTGACGTGACTAAACGACACCTGATCATAGCACCGATCGACCGGAGTGATCCCCAAGCCAAAATGACCCTCAAGAGATGGAAATCCGTAGAGATGAAGCTTTTCGAGGTGATGTTTGTGAGGTTGGAAGCCCAACCTGACGCTCCCATGCCCAACTTCGATGGAGCGGGCTGGCTCAATGGGGTTAAGATCCTTAAGTGCAACAATGATCCAACTCTGCACTGAGTGAAAACAGTAACCCCGACACTCCAAGGCCTATGGGAGGGTGCCCAACTGGAAGTAGTGGACAGGACTAGTATCCCGTCCCTACCAAAAGCGAAGGTACTCTTCCCAAGAGTAGTGCCACAGGTGCCCGCACTGAAGCTTCTCCAGAAACAAAATCCGGACGTGCCAACTGACTGGAGGGTGTTGAAGGTTGCTAATCCACTACCTGGTAGTAGCGGGGGGCAACACTTCATCCTCCAAATCAACAAGGAGGTAGAGGATATCCTCTACGCGCGTTACGGGAAGATGGCGAGGGGCGTTGGTAGTGTTTATCTGCGCCTCAAAAAGCGCCACCCCAAGGACAACAACAGCAACACACTAGAGTCCGGAGAGGTGGAAAAAGATCTCGGCCTAGAAGACGTGACCGACGATGCCAAAGACTCAGTCTGGAAGATGCGGGTGACGGAGGCACGCTCATGAAAGTTGACCGCGTAAAGGAACCTTCAGCCTAATGCAGTTGAAGGTCCTTCAGATAAACCTACACAAAAGCAAAACCACCAGCGCAGAACTCCTTCTCGTGTTGGAGGAAGGAGGCTACGATGTGGCTTTAGTACAGGAGCCGTGGATTGCCTCGGGCAACGCGTTATCTGGCCTAAAGTCACAAAACTTCAATACGTTTTTCGCAACAACAGTAAGTAGAACAAGAACAGCCATCCTTATAAGGAAAGGCATATATACTCATCTAATGTCTCTTTACAGCACTGACGATCTCACTGTCGTGGCGCTAGAGGGCGACGCGGACGAGCCGATCCTGGTTGCCTCATGCTACATGGCGCATGATGTCAACGCACCACCAGACGAGCTACAAAGAATGGTAGCAATCGCCGGCGGGAAAAATCAAGCAGTTGTCATTGGAGCAGATGCCAATGCACACCACCCAGTATGGGGCAGCCCAGACATCAATGATCGAGGTGAGTCCCTACTTAACTTTATTTTACAGCATAAACTCAGTGTAGCTAACATCGGCGAGGAACCCACTTATGTATAGAGCTCCTTCAATTACAACTAAAAACTACAAAAGCCAAAATTGGAATAAAAAAAAAATTATTCGAATTTTGGCTTTTGTTGTGTTTTGTACGAAATAGCTTGAGATTATAAAGTAGCTATCCATAAAGTCGGTATTTTATATTTTATATTTTGCATTTTTGATTTTTGGGGATTTTTTCGAAAAAACTGCATAGATTTTAATTTTATATCAAATCGAATAGTTTTAGCCTATGACGTAAAAAACTTTTATGAATTAGGGCCAACGCAATGTACATTTACACAAAACAACAGTACATACATATATTGTATTTATTATTATTACAATCCCGGGATAGTAGTTGCAGATCTCGAAAATCCCGGAATCGACAAAATTAAAAAAGTTGACATCCCTACTCCGCCCTCATGTTTATCCAAAAAAATAGCCTACTTTCAATATATACTTTTATACAATTATATAAATTATATTTATAGGAAATTGTTTTCAAAAGTAATATTTTACAAAATATTTAAAATCGTCGTCTATAGAAAAGTGATTTTCTCGAAACAAAGTTTTTTGACTTTTTTGACCAGGGTGTTTAAAAAAATCTATCAAGCCGATTGGGCTGAATTTTCAATTCATAATTCTACAGTCAATGGCTCTAGCAGATAGAATGCCACTATGTTTTTAACGTTGACCCCTGCCGCGAAGGCTTAATTCAACGGTGCTGTAAAGCTTGGGACAAATATGAAGCGACGGCCAACGCCCCTTCGGAATTCAAGAAAGACCACTTTTGAAAGGTTCCCCCAATAACATGCAACAGAACCCCTTTCTTTTGTCGTCAGATTGACGCAATTCATGACCGTGGCACTTTCAGCTACTTGAATTTATACATGACTTGGTTATTTTAATAACCTTGGGCTATCTCAGTATCAATACCATTAATATAACCCATTATTATTTCTCCGTAATAATCATCTACATCATATCAGAGGTCATCACTCTCTGACATGAAAGACTAAGGCAAAACATCATAGGCCCGAAATCATCATATCATCAGGTTCCTCAATCTCAGTGGACACAACTCAGACTATTTTGGTTTCCCCGTCGCCTGTACTCAAATTTCAAAGGTAACAGTATATTGATTCGGTAGTTGCTTACCTTCCTAACATTTACTGTTTGAAATTAGCGAGATTCAATCTACCATAATTCTCTTAGTAATTTAAGGGAATCACTAGCCCGAGTTCAACTTAAGTGTAACTCACACCGGCCTTTCTGGCCTAACCACAGCCAGAGCGATTTGAAAACCCCACGTGGGCCAAACCCAACGACAGTCAATACCTGGGCTCAAGGCTCCACCTGACAAGGCTCTTCAACATCCCGTCTTACAGACCAAAAGTTCTTAGAACATTTATATTTGACTGTGACACCTTCAGCCACTAGAATTGTACATGACTAGGTTAAAAATAACCATTGGTTTCCCAGTAAAACCGGGTAAACCACAATCTTACTTATGCAACTTCGTTAACCTAATTACGACCTAATAAAAAGAAAACTAGGAAGCATGAGCCGTTGTATACCAATTGGCTTATACAACGGTCCAAAGATTAAATGTTTCCTACATAAAACCTTTATTCTAAGATAGTTCTGCAGAACAACGATAGATCAGGTCTCCTCATCATTGATGGATGACTGTCCCCGCTCTTCAAGTTATGTTGGATTGATCGTCCATCGAAAGCATATTACAATGACGGTGTTATGATAACTTAATATCAAAACCATGCTTTCTCCAAGAATTTGGCAACCAACAACCAAGGCTCAAGGTAAACCTTTTTCTTTTACAGTTATCAGATGAACATTCAAGAGCCGTGCCTCAAGAATGAACTCATTATGAGATCAGTTCATGGGCCGTGCCCCATGAACTGCCCATCCAATAACAAACCCTCACCGCTTCTATTCCTAGCTTGGGACAGGCAGATTCCCCGAAGGTCCTCTGGAGGGCTTAGGCTATAGCAGATAGTAGAATTGTTAATTTTTAATGTTCTTTCGTGTATTTTACCCTGATGAAAAAATCCTGATATTTGTAAATGTCTGCTTATAGTTCGCCATTTTTTCATTTTTTCATAATAATATTTAAATCTACTACCTGCCAGATTGACAACTCGCAAAACAATAATATATTTCGATTTTGTTTTCTTCAAATGACTTCAAGTGCCGTAATCACCCGTGCCAGCAACACAACTTTCTTTTTAGTGTCCACTTTGGACGTAAAATAATTTTAAAAAATATAAAATAAAATGAAAAAAATTTAAATGATTGCATTTTATTTTATAATAAATAAAAATTGCCAAAATGAACCTTGTAAATAAGGCCGGAGAACCCAACTACAGCGAAAATACTTTGAAATCAATTTGGTTTTATTTGTATGTATTTTCTTTTACATTCCAAATAAATCAGACGAAAAGTTTTTAAAATGCATTACTTTGTTCCGTTAATAAACATTTTTTCAAGTCCTAACTAAGCAATAACTATTTTATTAGCCGAATCAGAATTCCGTCTATCTATTCGGCTAATGAAGTATCTACAAATTATGCTTGTGTATCCAAAGTAGCAATCAAAATATTACTTTAAATTTATAAAATACTGCTAAACAAATTCTATTTTATTACTACATTTTTTTATTATCCAATAAGTATTTCATTAGCCGAATCAGAATTCTGTCTTTCTATTCAGCTTATGAAATACCTAAAAATCCTTCTCTGCAGCAGCAACCAAAATATAGCTACAACAAAATCACAACAAAAATGTCCAGCTGGAAACAAAATAAATTCGGCAACCATGCACATGCAAATAAAAAGCTGTAAAATTTTGTTTTCATTCATTAAATTTGCAATATATCTTCAGATATTCAAATAAGAAGAAACAGGCAACCGATCTTTTTGCTCCCTTGTGCACGCAGCCAAAATGATCAAAATATATAAAACAAATATAAACAAACTTGCACTTTTGAAGGAGCATAAAATGATCATCCCATCAAAATACCCTGTTCTATCGATGGATGGCTAATATTAGCGAGCAAAAAATAACGAGCCACGAGTGAAAACTCTTATAGATATATACTCGTTGAAAATACCGATCTTTTTGCTCCCTTGTGCAAGCAGCCAAAATGATCAAAATATATAAAACAAAATGTAAACAAACTCGCACTTTTGAAGGGGTATAAAATAATTATCCCATCAAAATATCCTGTTCTGTTGATGGATGGCTAATATTAGCGAGCAAAAAATAACGAGCGACGAGTGAAAACTCTTATAGATATATACTCAATTCCAAGCCTAATTGAGATGCTGGTGTTGCTAGCAGTAGTGTCGAAACACATTGCCATGACATTTGCATGAACGTGCCAGTCCTGTAATGCCGAATGCACAGCACCACCTTCTATGACTCCAGTTTGCTGCGCTAACTTCGGTATGCCAAGAACTTTTGAGTTGCCACATGCTGATATAATGATCGCCAGTCTGTTGCATGACAGGTTCGCATTTTCGCAGTCTTCAAGAAATTTTTTAAGGAATTTTAGAAAGCTCAATCTCTATTACGCTTTTTTTACACATAGCTTTTAAACCAGTGATAGCTTTATCCTAAAAGCTTTTTCTACCACAGCTCTTTTTTTTTTTACATAGAATATGCTTAAGCGAAACTTAAAGAGTTTTAGGGAGAAATGGTTTCGGGACAAAGCTGTCGATCTCTGTTTTAAACTTAAACACAAGTACAACCCCAAGCAGGCCGAAGAGAGAGGCCGATACATTATGGTAGCGTTGTTGTTAAAAGAGCTCATAAATTATTTGCTTTGTTCGGATTTCTCCTCGCGGTCGTAAACAAAAACCGAAACAGTAATAAACATACCCCGCTTGACCGGTTGTCAATGGAGCTTTCCGCTTCCACGACTTGAAAATTAAAATTCTGCAGAACATTAAAAAAATTTGTTGACGCATGCCACAGTTTTTTTTTTGTTAAGATGCCGCACAATGTCGCGAAATGCTCCCTGGGTGATCGAAATTCTGTAAATTTTGAACAGGTTGAGATAATTTACTCTTTGTTTTTTTTCGATTGAAAACCGATCTAGCTAGAAAAATGTAAAATATAAGTTCATTTGAGCAGATGAGAGCTTAGTGGCGTTGCCCCAAAGTCAACTAAAAAATAAGTTTGAGCTTCCTGAGTAACAAAACCTGTATTTTATAAGGATATTTTCAAAATTCTATTTTTTTTGTTGAAAATCTATGTCGCTAAGAACACAGAAAAAAAGCTTGACAAAAAAGCTAAAGGGGGGCTTTGCTGGGTTGCCCCATTCTCACCAAACAAAGGATTCTGTTGATTGCGTGATTGAAATTATAAAACTTTTTCACGGATGGGAATAAAGTATCAAATCAGAGAAATCGAATTAATTTTTAAATTTTAGCGAGTCTAATAATCTTTTGGCCGTCTGGTTTGAAATTGACTCCAGTGGAAATTGAGCAGAGATTGCAGTAACAGTTAATTGCTCCGACACACAAAGTTTTTTTGCAGCTGTTAGTTTCAAATATGATGGTAGACCTTTATAGTTTTTCTTCAACAGAGATGACCTTAATATATTATATTCACGACAATTTAAGATCCATATATAAACCGAGTGCTTCAGCTGCTATGTATTCAGAAGTTTCCGCTATTGAAGAATTAAGAACTCTTTTTAGTTTTAGTATTTCCTCAGAATTATTACTTTGCAGGGTTTTGAGAATCAATAAAGGTTAAAAATAACAAACTATCTATAAACTATCTCAAACTGTTGTTGTTTCAAAACAACAAAATAGGCTTTTTATTGATTACGATGCACCGTATCATAATACATGTTTCTGCAAAATTTTATACTCCTACAACTAAAAACTACGATTTTATTAACAAAGTTCCAAAAGCCCTTAGTGCAATTTTTTTCAAATTTAATAAGTTTTTTGCTTCTCCAGTAAATTTTTAAAATGTGCCTTACGGCTATTTGATTTCATATGACGATATGTTTTTATTATTATTATGATCTATAATATGTGTAAATGAATACTTTTTTTAGTTATTATTTAATAGATATGGACTCAAAGTGTTGCAATAAATAAAAAATTATTAAAGAATATAATTTAGATCAAAAAGGTGTAAAAATAATGAATTATTTACAACAAAAAAAATTTAAATTAATGGGTTTATTGAAAAAAATCATTGGAAACCTAGGAAAAAAATTCCGAATAATCCGGGGAACGGTATTTTCAATCCCAACAGTCACTGAATTGACAAAACCGTTGGGCATCGACAGCCTTAGGCTGCCCGCAGAGTAAACGCCGAAGCAGGCAGGCATTCAGACAGTCGAAGGCAGTAATTTGCGAAGAAACGAGATAGAAATAACTTTTTTCTCGCTTGTTCACATAGTTTTCCTGCGCCTGTCTGCCTGCCTGTCCGCTTCGGCGCTTACTCTGTCTGCAACCTTAATCTCAACCCGTTAAAAATTTACAGAATTTCGATCACCCAATTAGCATTTCGTACCACTGTGTAGCGAATATTAATAATAAATTATCTTGAAAAGAAGCCAACATGTTATTGTCAACATGTTATCATAACACAGGACAAAAATTTCTTAACGTTGAATTTTTGTGTTCATTTACGAAATGTTGAGGAGTCTCGTTGATGAAATTTTTTAATGTTTCGCTGGAATGTCCTGCATTCCACTTCCGAGTGGAAGTGAAATTGATTAAAAACTTAATTCGAAGTTTGGTGGTCAAAAGATATTTTTTTTGTCAATACTATTAATTATATTAATAAATTAAATAAATAGATTAAAACAAAACGAAAAAAAGTGATATTTAGACCACAGCGAATTAAATTTTGATTAAATTTAGATTAAATTTCACTTCCACTCGAAAATGAAATGCAGAATATACCTGTCGATTGTCAATTCGTTGACGAAATTTACTCTACATTTTTTCTATTTTTCGTTAACAAAACTTCCTCAACATTTCGATATTGTTTTCGTGCACGATAAATCCAAACGTTTCGTATATCATTCGTTAATGAAATTATCGGTATCTTCAACGTATCGGTCAACGTCAACATTCCTTCACGAATTTTATTACACGTTTCGATTTTAATTCTTTGACGAAATTTTCTTTATATTTCTGACTTCGTTTCGTTAACGAAACTTCTTCAACGTATCGGTATAACATTCCTTCACGAATTTTATTACACGTTTCGATTTTAATGCCTTGACGAAATTTTCTTTATATTTCTGTCTTCGTTTCGTTAACGAAACTTCCCTAATATTTCGATATTGGGTTCGTGCATGATAAATCCCAACGTTTCTGTATTGCGTCTTGCACGAATTTGGAACATTTATATGAAATTTTTGTATGGCCAAATCCGCATGTTTCGTCAAGGACCAAGAAAAATCGTACATGATTCATTTGAGATTTCTTCAAGACTGGATCCAATGGGATTTCTAGAAGAACAATTAGATAAGCTCATAACAAGTTTTAATGGGCCAGAGCAATAGTGTTCAAAATTCGTCATGAATAAATCAAAATCCAAAACACTATTTAAAGCCTAAAACAAAATGTTGCCAACTTGATAAAAAAGGTAATTTTTTCCGATGCAATATTAATAACAACAAAAAATCTAACAACCCACTGTCATAGTGTCAGTTGAAAGATTGTGAAAACCAATTTGTAAAAGCAGCAAAAAAGCGGGTTTTTAGCGTTATCTTTGGGTCTGCTGAATGTGTGTAATTTTTTAGTTGTATGTGTTTTGGTATTTTCTTTCAATACCATGCTTTGATTAATGGTTATGTTTTGAAAAGCAGATGATATGGGTATTGGTGAAAGAAACTCTTAATCGATGATGAAACAACAGGTGCAACAGTTATTGTTCAATAATTCTTGTGATTTGTGTCACTTCAAAAGCTTTTAAGCGATGCTCTGAGAACTTTTACAACAATAAATGTTGCAAGAGCAAAGTAAAATATAAGAGCGGAAAACACCGATTGTGCGCATTGCGTTTATTCAGCCGTTTCGCAAAAAGCACATTTTTCAGTAGAGTTTGACTTGTATGCAAACTATGCAGCAGTCCTTAAAGAGCTGCTTTACAAAAAGGACTTCAATGGTAAGAGCAGCGCGAATTTATCGAGGCTCATCAGCTAACGAAAGACGTCAAAATATTTCACAAGATATTCTAGTGTAAGCTTTTATGATGCCATTTACTTCTGGGTACGAGGAGCTCAAATATTTCTAATGGCGCTGTAAATATTATTTAAATATCAGCTGATCCCTACTGACCGCGACGGCTTACAGTTTTTTTTTTACATTATAGTTTTAAAATTTTCTTAAAAGTTGAATTTCAGACATGAAATCGATTGCGTGCAAAATTTGCTAAAAACTTTGGCAGAAAAGTTTTTCCTTTTATCTTTTTATTTATGTTTTAGCCATGTTCTTATTCAGATTTGATATAATTGAGTTTACTTGAAAAGCTGCATGAGAAGTTTTTTGAATTAAATCAACAAAAAAGAAAATTATTCCAATTTGATTATGGCTTATTTTGTGGAGAATGTAGATAAATACTGTGTGGTTCTTTTATTTTTTCTTCATTCTTATGACTTTGTGATTCGAAAAAATTTGAATATTTGAAGAAAGTTTATGCATTGTCATGATTGCAATGTGATTATATGAGTCATAAATATTTTTTGTTAGGCATTTGTCCAATCTTTTCAATAGGAAAAGCTGCTCTCCGGCATCTTATTTTATTAAGTTGTGTTTTTCTGAAAATAAGTTTGTTGGTTTAATACAATAATTCTTTGACTTTGAGGTTTTGTTAAGCTAAAGATGTTAAAAGAAGACTTTTGAAAAGTTCTAAATGATTATCTGTTAGCTTAATCTGACATGAAAAATGTATATTTAGTCTTAAAAGTTTTCTTATACGATATTTTTGGAATCGGGCCGATTGCTTGAATGTCAAAATCTTGAAACAACTAAAATATTATAAAAAAATAATCTTAAAAAAAAAATCTTAAAAAAAATCTTCAAAAAAATAAAATCTTGAAGCAACATGTTATAAACAAATACAATAAATTAAGCAACGTGTTGAATAACTTTGGTAAAATTTCCACGATTTCTATAGCGATTCGCATGATAGTCTTTTTTAATGGTAATTTGTGAAGTAAATTGAAAATAGTGAATAAACTCACTCAGTTCAAATATAAGCGAAACTGAATGAACTCTCTTACTTAGCGGATTATATCAAACTATCCACAAAAATTTCAATATTAACATGGAAACTTAAGGTTTTGTCTGAAGTGGAAACAATAAAATTAATTATTATCCAAAACAAAAGCAGATAATTGCAAAGCAACATAGTGCTTTAATTTATACCAACAAAAATAAACATTGTTTGCCGAAAGCAAAAATGTTGTTCACAGAAATTATAACCAAAAACTGAAATAACACGGTTTAAATAGATGAGCAACTGTTACTAGTGCAATTTCAATAAAAAAAAGAACACAAAAAACAACTTTACTGACCTTTCGTGGCTTTATCTTTAGCGTTGTTGCTGATAAACAGTGAATGTCGCTGTAAAAACAACAAAACAACAAAAGCCACAGTGAAATAATAAATAAGTTTATATTGTATTTTTCGCTTAGTGTCCTGATAATACAACAGACATATTGCGCACGCACACACACTCATACATACATAAACACACACATAAACTCATGAATGCGGATCTTCCTTTCACTGGCCTTTCATTCGCTGAATTTTCGATAAATTTTGTTTTATTTACATCCGTCTAATTGTGTGTAAGTGTTTGCTTGAATTATCTCTGCAAACATTTTATATGGATCTCAAAAAAAAAAGAAAAAGAAAAGAGATTTAATTTGAAGAGTATTTTAATGCGTGTTTTATGACAAATTATTAAAAGGACTCATAAAGTAGATCTGGAGAAGGCTTTTGACCGTGCCGTATCAACTTTCGTTCTAACGAACTATATCAATTGGGAGTCGCGAAATAAATGCTTAAAGTTATTTTATCTTTTCTCAATAACCGGCAAATAAGTGTAATGACTTACCCTAAGGATCGCCCTTGTCAGTCATATTATGCAATGCCTACGCTAACTCTTTATTAAAATCGTGGAAAATCGTGGAAAAAACAGTGGATTATATGTTGATAACATTTTTGATATTGTTACGAGATCACCAGATGAAGTATCTGCAAGCTTGAATTTACTTGACGAGAAGCCAAATCTGTGGGTTTATATCAAACGGATTAAGAGGATCCTTATATTGAAACGGCGATAAAGATATGCAAATCCTTATCTGTCGGTGTGGCTCAACACTGTGTCACCATTTACAGCTGGACCAGTAATGCAAATATTAGGAAAATTAATGCTGCCATTAACAAGTGCTTCAGGACAGCGACGGGCATACTTGTATCTACACATTTAGATGCTTTGAGACTCGAAGCGCGCTGTCCAGACTTCCAAACTTTGCAAAACACTCGTAGTATTAAGCTTGCTGGTGAGTCTCTAATATCAATAGTTGCTAGCCTGCATGAAAATTTTTGGATTAGCTGCTATGAAAACACAACACATGGCTCTAACAAAAGAGATTTGTTTAGCATAATATATATAATCAACTTTGTGGTTGCAAGCAAATTGCCAACACCTAAACAACCTTTTCTATGTAGCGAAAACATCGTTGATCATTACTTAAGGGGTATGAACAGTGTAAAAATTTCAGAAAATAATATTTTATTTTCATAAATTATTAGTTTGCTCACCAAACAATATTTATCTAAAGTTTCAAGTTACAATTCTAGCGTTAAGTTTTTGAAAAGTACGTCAAATGCTGTCATGCTATACGAGCGCTCTTAGCTGCATAAAGCTTTCACATTTTTTTGACCTGGTTGACAGCGTAACTAAACCAGTTTTCATCCGATCGATTTCATTAAAATTAGGTTTTGTGGAAAAAAAGTGCTTTAGCCTCACGTAGCCGTTTTTTAATTTTTTTTTTTTTTATAAATAATTTTCTCTTGAAAAACGTCCGGCTATAGCCAATAATATTTCGTCCTCAGATTATCCATGTGAACGGATTGCTGTCAACACCACTGAGGCCAGGTTCAAGAGGTGCTATTTTCAAATGGCCATGTCCAAATGCCATTTCCAAAAATATACCAATAAAAATAAATGAACATTTTTTAGTACTCATTAATGTTCTACAGATGTGTACAAAGTTTGATATGAAACCATCAAACCAATTACTTTTTATAAAATAAACAAAAACACATCTTAAATTGTGACAATTACACTGTTCATTCACCTTAAGCATAGATATTTCACTAACTCAATATTCTAAGAATAATACAAACCCTAAGAATAAGCTTAGAAGAAAATTTTCAATTTGCAAATTTTTGGTCCTGAACCCTTTACACCGACGTATCCTTTTGCGACGTCATACGCAGTTTATAGGCAATTCATAAATACATTCGTTAACATTTATCAAGCACTCTTGCCAATGTATTCAGGGGTTTTTGTTGCAAAACTCACAGCGATTCAGTTTGCCGCTAAATATGCTGCCCAGGAAAAAACTGAAGACGTTAATATGCTCTGATAGCCTCAGTGTTCTTAAAGCTCTCATGGACAGGAAAAGCGGCGCTTTAAAACTTATCTTTTACTAGCTGAAACCCGACGCGTTGCTGCCACTCTCCCTTGTCAAACGCCCATAAAATTTTATCAGTTAAACAGCATGTCTTAATTGAGGTCGAATACTGAATTCCGAGACAGTGCGACCAATATCCACAAAGCTATTCGATATAACAAATTTGTGTTGTATAGGAAGTGCCACGCCCTCTTGATCAACGCTCATAGAATGTAATCAATTAAACTGCATGTGTACATTAAGGCGCCTCAACTTGTATGGAGGAAAAAAAAGTTGTCCGGGTCACCTCCTGAAAACAAACTTTGGTTTATTTTATGATGATTCCCAAAATATTGCAACTCTAGCTTTAGCCGTTCGTGAGCTGGAATGGTTTGAAATAACCTCTTAAAATCGCGTTTTTGATTAATACTATTTATACCACACTACCTTCGGTCAAAAAAATTGTCACAAATAGTGTTATTCGATGAAATACATAATTTTGTTTTTTTATTTTTTTTTAAATCTGCCCACACACTTAGTTATTGAGTTATTTGCAGTGATTTTTAAAATTTTTTTTAATGCAGTTTTTATAAAAATATATATAACTTCCCCATTTATAGCCTGATTTACCATTCCGTGGTATCATTGGAAAGGTACTGAATGCTGCTTTTCATTTCTGTCGTTAATTAACCCTTATAAGCACTTTTATAAAAATGCATTTTTTATCAACATGATAAAAAATTTGTGGTTATTTATTATGTCGCTAATTAAAAGATAAAAAAAAAAACAATTTAGAGTTTTATCAAAGAAATAATTTTTTTTTATTCCAAATCTTTTCGTGATTCAATTTTACAGTAACGCTTGCGCGATTGAATCTTGTTTGCAATATGTGCAGGTCTGTTCTTATCAATTACCGAAACGCAGGATTGGCTTACCACATGTACAAAACGTTCCGTATTTTGTGAATGACATTGAAATTCTGAAAATTGTTTGTTAAGAAAAGCATAACAATTATTTTAAAAACTTTTCATTACCAGGAATTTTACAATTTCATTGGAGTCGTGTAGTTCTAATAAGTATTGTTGAGTATAGAACTGGATGCATGGCAGTTCTGTATTAGCTCTTAATTCATTCCAATCTATCATATTTTTATAGGAATCACAATTGAATTGTATCTTGGGGACATTAAATTGGCGAATTCCTTGTGTGTCATGAGCACGCGATTGTAAAATAATATCGTAGGCTTCCTTTCGTGTCGCCTTGCTCTCATCTGTAACCATTGCCAGTAAAATATTTTTTGGGTGAGCAAAAAATCCATTAATTTGAACAGAGCGTTGTACAATAAATTGCATATCTGCCGGTAATTCGCGCGTCCACTCAATGTATTTAAACAAGTGGCGGCTGCCATGAATGGCTTTTGGTTGACTTTTTATTAAAAACCAAAATGGTGCGTAGACCCTCATAACAAAAAATGCTAGCTGCTTTAACTTTTCGCAAGCCACAGGCTTCGTAACATATAGCCGCAAAATTCTTGATGCTGTTGTCAACCAGCGTGAAAGATTGAGCGGGCCAGGTTTAATGCTGGCCAAATGTTCATCGCACGCCCCAGCATCAACTGCTCGTACCATACCATAAAGAAATTTTTGATCAGCTCGCAAAACCCAGTCATCAATATTTGTGGGCATACAGCCCATCGCAATTGGATCAAAGTTATGAGCAATCTAAAGTTAATATTTTATTGAAATTAACAGTTAAAAAAAAAAACAACAAAATAATTGAATACAATTTACCGGCACATCTTCGCAGCCCTGTAATGTATGCCCAATTATTCCTGGCCAGTTTTGCGGCCCATTAGCTTTTCCTAACATTTCTTTGAGTAACGCAGTGAATGGCAACTCGTTAAAATGAAAGAGGCATATTAGCCACTGCAAAGGGCGCTGCAATTGTCGTTCTAGGTTACAAATCGCTCCATTAAATTTGCCTGTGTTGGTGCTGGTTCCGTCGCAATTTACAGCGACCACGTGCTCTAGTGAAAACTTTTCAGCTTTCAAGTAATTGACAATATCGTTTGCGATACCAGCACCGCTTCCGTCTGCGGGAGTTAAGTAACCAATGTAGTTTGAGCTGGGTTCGCTTACCAGAGTTATATGCTCCTCCATCATTTTAACGTTGCGTGGTTTGCCATTCACAGTAACTTGTTTCAAAGTGCGTTCCCTTTTTCCATCAAAAGAAATGCATTTTAGTATTTCATTGTTTTTTATGTCTCTTAGTGATTTCGCCCTAGCTTTAGTTCGCTCCCTTTGGATTTTGTGCTGATCAATAATTATGCCTGGAATGTCCAAGTCTTTTAGCAATGTTGTTGCGAGCAGAGCCCCAAAGCGATTGGATACACTGGCACGGTCCAACGCAGCACTGAATGTTGGTAAGGAAAAACTTTGTACGCTTGGTCCAAGATCTTTAAGATCTTCCTCAGACGATGATGAATATGGATCATCCACATCCATTTCTCTTGGTTGTGGTACAAAAGTGGCTGTTGCAATACTTTCGTTTTCACTTTCGCTTTCGAAGTCCGTAATAGAATCACATGGGATGTGGTTTTCAACGTCATCTAGCGTGAGCAACCTTCGGCTCGACTGATCAAGGTAAAAATTCCAAACATGCAATGGCATTTGTTTTTTACCTGGGCAACTACAAGACACTCTAATTTTTAGAGCACATTTGCAAACAGAAATTGAAAATAGTTCGGCCCACTCGCTTGCATTGTAATGCGATGGATTTTTTGTGATATCCCGATATAAAAGCGTTAAATTTTGAAGTTTTTTGCGGATCGCAGTCTTCGATATAACCGGAATTTCTGCTCTGTTTCAAATTTTGCTTAAATCATTTAGCATGTTTTGATGATAATTAGATATCCCGTAAGACCGATTATTATTTTTTTCGCGCAAAAATAATAAATGATTTATTATATCACTTTTTGTTGGCAATTGATTTTTATTTAACTCGCGAGAAACGAAAAGCATTTTTTTTATGAATAACTTGAACAATTAAGCGATCACAATTCAAAAACTCACATTTATATAATATAATATAACTCATTGTCAAACCTAAAAGTCATGTAAAAGTCATGAGTGACTACTTATAAGAACTGTGGTAAAATTTACTCTTAGCTGTTTTGTCTAAGTACAATAAAGTATTTTCCTATACTTTATTCCAAAGTCCATTTAAAAAATGCATTCTTTATCTACATGATTTAATTTTATTTCTCTTATATTTGAACAAATTCAGGAATTGAGGCAAAGGCCATCACAAAAAAATAAAAATAAAATAAAATGCATTTTTATAAAAGTGCTTATAAGGGTTAATTAACGACAGAAATGAAAAGCAGCATTGAGTACCTTTCCAATGATACCACGGAATGGTAAATCAGGCTATAAATGGGGAAGTTATATATATTTTTATAAAAACTGCATTAAAAAAAATTGAAAAAATCACTGCAAATAACTCAATAACTAAGTGTGTGGGCAGATTTTAAAAAAAAAAAAACAAAACTATGTATTTCATCGATTTACACTATTTGTGATAATTTTTTGACCGAAGGTAGTGTGGTATAAATAGTATTAATCAAAAACGTGATTTTTAGAGGTTATTTCAAACCATTCCAGCTCACGAACGGCTAAAGCTAGAGTTGCAATATTTTGGGAATCATCATAAAATAAACCAAAGTTTGTTTTCAGGAGGTGACCCGGACAACTTTTTTTTTTGAGGCGCCTTAGTGTACATGGAGGTCGAACACCGAATTTCAAAACTGTGCGACATATAACTCCAAAACTATTCGATAGCACAAATTTGTGTTGTGTGGGAGGTGCCACTCCCTTTTTCCCTACGCCCATAAAATCTTACCAATGAAACTGCATGTGTAAATTGAGGTCGAATACTGAATTCCGAGGCTGAGTTAGCTATAACTCCAAAGTTATTCGATATCGCAAATTTGGGTTAAGTTGGAGGTGTCACGCCCCCCCCCCCCCACAAACTCTAAAAAATTTTTATCAGTACATCTGCATGCGTAAATTTTGGTCGAATACTGAATTCCGACGCTGTGCGACCTTGAACTCCAAAGCTATTCGATATCACAAATTTTCGTTGTATGGGAGGTGCCACTCCCCCTTGATCAACGCTCATAAAATGTAATCAATGAAACTGCTTGTGAGCATTGAGGCCCAATACTGAATTCAAAAACTGTGCGACCTATAACCCCAAAGCTATTTGATATCTCTAATTTGGGTTAAATAGGAGGTTTCACGCCCCCTTGTCGTACGCCCATAAAATGTAATTAATGAAACTGCTTGTACAAATTGAGGTCGAATACTGAATTCTGACGCTGTGCGACCTTTAACTTCAATGATATTCGATATCGCAAATTTACGTTAAATGGGAGATGTCACGCCCCTCTCACAAATGAACATACAATTAAATAAATGAAACTGCATGAGTACATTGGGGTCGAATACTGAATTCCAGCGTTGTGCGACCTATAACTCCAAAGCTATTTGATAGCACAAAGTTAGGTTGTATAGGAAGTGCCACTCCCCTTTGACCTACGCCCATAAAATGTAAGTAATGAAAGTGCATGTATAAATTTTAGTCGAATACCTAGTTCTTACGCTGTCAGCCTATACCTTCAAAGCAATTCGATATCGCAAATATGGATGGTAAGGGATATGTCACGCCTCCCTGTCCAAAGTCCATAAAATAAAATCATTCAAACTGCATGCGTAAATTGAGGTCAAAAACTAAATTCCAAAGCTGAATTCCTATAACTTCAAAGCTTTTAGATATCACTAATTTGGTTTGTATGGGAGGTGCCCCTCCTCCTTGTCCAACTCCCATAAAATTTCATCACTGAAACGGTACGTTTAAATTGTGGTCGAATACCGAATTTCTAAGCTATGCGACCCATAGCTCTAAAGCTATTCGATAACACAAATTATTTATATATATGTGGGAGGTAAAAGGGGGTGTAGCATTTCTTCTTAAACCATCTCGTTCTCAAAGCAAAGCCACTTACAAAATTTGAGCTCAATCGGACCAATAGTTTCGAAGTATTTTGATATTTTCTTAAAAGTAGGCGTAGATGAAGTGTGACCACGCCCGTTTTTATTTAAGTTAATGGCAGTTATCATACGATCTTATTTACCAATTTTTAATTTAATACGACCAAAACCGTCTTAAATATAGCATTTTTATGGATTTGTGGGCGATAAAAGGGGTGTGGCATTATTTTTTCCTAAACCTTTGCGTAGCAGTTACGAACAAACCCATAGAAGGAAGTATCCAATTTGGTCCAGTCGTTTTTAAGTTTAAAGCATCCGAAAAATCACGATTCATTTTTATATATACAGATATTGATTTGTGGCCGGTAAAAGTGGGCGTGAAAACATTTGTGTATCGTGACTGCCTCTTGGAGCAGCTACACAGCTATTTTCACTATAAAAATGTGTAGAACTCCGGAAATGCCATGATTTCGAAAAAGTGGGCATATATATATTGCGACCACGCCCATTTTTTGTACAGTTACTGACAGTAACCATCTGAACAAAATTACTAAATCTTAGTTTTTTTACGATCGAAACCGTCTGATATATATCCTTTATTTGGTTCGTGGTCGATAGCGCAAATTTGGCTTGTATGGGAGGTACCACGCCCCCTCGTCCAAACATTACCAAACCTCACAGGAACACTCACTCTCCTCGGCAGACGTTGTTCTGCTACAGACCGCCTTATTGCCATATACGAAAATGTCATGAAATGCCAAATATATTCACTATTTTCAGTATAGCTGCCGAAAGTAACCATATGAACTAAATAACCAAATTTTAGTCCAATATGATCAAAACCGTGCAAAATATAGCATTTTTGTTGTTTTGTTAGCGATAAAAAAGGGTGCCGCAAAAGGAACACTCACAATATGTGGCTTCTGTTTCCCTGAAAATTTTATAAAGATCGGTTCAGCGGTTTTGGAGTCTATACGTGATATAGCCACATACCCACATTCCCTCAAACCCACATACATACATCCATTTTTATATATATAGATAATTTCTTTCTTGATTATTCTATCAAAACGCTATGTATTCCTGGACACATAGGCTTGCCAGGAAACGAAAAAGTTGTTGCTGCGGCGAAAGAGGCACTTATGCTTCCTTCTATCATGGAAGTCCCATGTTTCAAGTCAATTAAGATTTTATTTTTAAGATTTTAAGATTTTATTTTTATTTTTTTTGATCAAAAATATAAGTAACATTTGACTTTTATTTTTTTGATCAAAAATAAAAGTTGAAATTTTACTTTAATTTTTAGGATCATTTTTAGGATCAAATATAAAAGTTAAAATTTCACTTTTATTTTTTCGATCAAAAACAACAGTTAAAATTGGACTTTTATTTTTTCGATCAAAAGTAAAAGTCATATTTTAATTCCTATATCATCTGCTTGCAGGTGTAAAAGAATAAAAAATGAACTCTGTTATTTTTAAATTTTAACTTTTACTTTTGATCAAAAAAATAAAAGCCACATTTTAACCTTTACTTTTAATCGAAAAAAGTCAATTTAGCTGTTCTTTTTTATCGAAAAAATAAAAGTCATATTTTAACTTTTATTGTCAACCAAAAAAATTTAAATGAAGTCTTAACTTATATTTTTGATCGAAAAATTTGAGACATATTTTTTTAGAAAGATATATTTTAATTTTTATTTCTGATAAAAAAAAAAATAAAAGTCAAACTCTAACTTATATTTTTGATCGAAAAACTAAAAGTAAAATGTTAACTTTTATTTTTGATCGAAATGAAATCAAACAAAAAATAACGATTATTTGTTGACTTTTTTGAAAAAAACCATAACCGTTACGGTCCATGTTAAAAACTGGAAATGGGTGGCGCGGGGGCAAAAGAGTGTTCCTTATTTTGCAATTTTTGGAAATATAAAGGGGCTGAACTATTTTTACTTTATATTTTTATATTCTAAGAACGAATCTAAAAAATTTTTTCCTACTGCAATGCCAATCGTGTGCCAAGTTTCAAAAAAATTTCAATAAAAGACAATATTTGCATTAATGTGACCCTCATTTACCAAAATTTTGGCAACTTTTTTAAGTCATTTTAAGAGATAAATAAAGTTTTTAAATTTTTTATAAGTTTTTTGTGTACGAAATGCCAGAAACAGCCATTTTGAGAATTTTTGGAAAACAAGAGCTAAGTTTCAACAGCTATAACTTTTTTATACGAATTTTGGTTTTTGTGTTTTTTTGTACAAAATAGCTACAAACAATGCCATAGCTATCCGTTGTGTTGTTTTTTCGGAATTTTGAATTTTCAGATTTTTGGAGAATTTTTTCGTAAAAAAACCCAAACTCGAAACCTAAAAAACTTCTAGTAAAAAATTTCATAACGGCCAAGTTATTCACCGTAATCACACAATTTTTTGTATTTGTATTAAGTGTTGTTTCAGACTATATTTAAGTAACATTTCATTGTAATCTTTTCAAATTTGGATTTTTCCAATTTTTTTTATTACAACAAAAAAAAACAACTTTTTTCGAAAAGTAAAATATTACAACTCTGGTGATTTTTTTTCATCGGACTTTTATGTTTGATAGCTACTTTCAAGCAACTAAATAAAAAATAAAATAAAGAACAAAGTGTATAGCTGTTATTTACAAAATACACTTCTTTGATTAAATATTAAGTAAAACTCATGTCATGCTTCTCCAATTAACATGCTCTGGAGCAAGTTCTAAAAGTTCATTAATCGGCACGAAACTTTATGGATTTTATAGACAGTTGTTTCTGCTGTCATACATAAAATTTTTGTTAGTTGTTTCATCGTTTTCATAATTGCAGCCTATGTGCTTTTATTCAGAAATATTGCAGCTCCTAGCAATAAAGAAAAGAGATCTAAAAGAACGGGTTAACAAAAATATCATCACATAGATTTTCGAAGATTCATACTATAAATATTTAATAGATTAATTCGATATTTCTGTGTCTTACTGCTTAACACTGAGGGTATTCACAAGGTAACGTAAGGTTATAGCTAGCCTGACCACGCCCACTAAAAACAAAAACAAAAACCACTATAAACAAAAAATACAACCAAAGTTTTAACAACGTCTCCTTTCTAACATAAGAAGGGAGAAAATGGAAAACATTTCACTTAAAACATACAAGGAAATCTTGTGAATACCCTCACTATAACCTTTAATATAAGATTTTTTTTTGTTACTATAACGTAAATAAGAATACTATTCGTTTAGATTTTACAATACAATTTCTTATGTTTTGTGTTTTAAATGAATTTTCTTTATTTTATTATAAATGTTTTTAATTTCATACTTAATTTTATGTTCAACTTATTTTAATTTCTATAATTTGGTTTTCATTAATTTCACTTATTTCATTTGTTTTGTATTTCATATAAATTTTTTTTTAAAATGTAAAAATATAAATATAAATGAAATGTCTACTAAAACAAAAATTTAATTCTGATACTCAGTTCCTTTCACAGAAAAAGTAATAATTTTTTCAGTTTCAATTTAAAAAAAACTCCTGATACTAAACTTTTCCTGATACTGAGAAAAAGGCACAACATAAAATAAAACTGTGCGTTGAATAAAATAATTTCAAGAAAACGAGGCACATGTGAAAAGAACGGAACAACATAAATACTTACTCCTGCATCTTACTCCTTCTTGACCATGTCTTACTATTTCTATTAAAATATTTCGTTTTCAAATTAATGGAGCAGTTTTTCTTTCTCCTGAAAATTTTTAAATTTTGAGTTGTGCCCCTCTTGTTGTTAGCGTGCGATATGTTATATGTTCCAAATATATTCTTAAGATATACAATATTCAATTTTATGACAAATATATAAAACAAACAGGACTTATTTCGTCCTATTTCTTAAAGAAAATAATTTCTGTCTTGGTTCGGTATTCCTACGAAGATCAGGTTAAATATGCCATTTCATAAATATCCAATCACAAGTTATGAGCAGTCGTAATACCGTCCAATTAAGGACTTTTAAATGAGTTACTTTTATGAGTACTCACACGGTTAGAAATCTTGGAATAAATTTTAGTACAAGCAAAGTATTACAGAGATTTTTAATACAAAAAGTATTAAATTTAATACTTCTCAATTGATTACAACATTTTTTTTATATATTTTGTTTTACATTTTAATACAGTTCAAATATTACAATCATATTTTATACCCTTGGAGCTAATTCGATACTACTGTGATATTATATTTAATTTTTAAGACATGCTGTATTATATTTCAATATAATTTTGTATTTAATGTTCATAAATTTAAAATATTACAACGATATTTTATACCCATTGAAATCAATTTGATACTATACTTACTATTATACCTTATTTTTAATACAAAATCAGTATTTAAAATTAATACAAACTGAGCATTAAATTTCAATACTTTTTTTATTTAAACGGAATTTTAATAATTGGAAAGTATTTAATTTTAATACAATTTTGGTGTGGTCATATATGTAAGCCCAAAAGTATTAAAATTTATTCCAAGATTTCTAACTGTGCATAAAGCAGGCATAATAATGACTCTTCTGGGAGTCTGTTTTTTGAGCAATCATTTAGCAATCATATTAAGAAATCTTTCGTGAGTAGTTTTAATTATTCCTCATAAAACACGTACAAAACTACCCTTTTAAAAATCTTTTCTCTCTTTTGAGGTCCTCATAAAATGCTTGAAGGGATAATTTAAGCAAACACACACACACACACAATAAGATGGATGTGAATAAAATAAAATGTATCGAAAATTCAGCGAATGAAAGGCCATTCAAAAGAAAATACGCAAGTTAATAAAATCTTTGTAATTGTATGTTTTTAAAAAACTTGCACCGATAGACGGTGCTCTCTATTTGACTGCTTCTTTAGCAGTGATTGGAATATTTTCTTATTGCTGTTGTTTTCTTGCACTAGCACGAGCAGATGTTTTAGGGCCAATTTTTCAGTGCGAGTTAAAGCTCGAGTCAAATTAAACCGAGGTTAACTCACCAAAATTAGACGTTTAATTTCATACCCAAATTTATTTTAAACATACAGGAGTAAGAATATTTCTTGATTTTCATTTGAAAAACGCTTGAACAAAAATGTTTCATTAATAGTTTCCAATTTTTTATTAAATATTTGTGTAAATTTTCAAGAATTACAAAATTATCCGACCAACAGTTTAGAAATCTTTTTTCAACTGTAAGAAATCATTCCAGTAGTGGAATTCGCAAATATTTAACGATAATAATCGTTGTCGTTATCGGTCATTGTGCATGCTACATTCATAGAAAATTACAGTTCTCGCTAACTAACGATATCGAAAATTGTCGTTAACGAGTTTCGGAATTCTACTACAGTATCACTTTGATATTAAATATATCAATTCATGGTTACAGTTGTGAAATATAAAAGATTATTAGCCAGTATAACAGTATCATAGCTATTAGCCGATAGGTGGCGCTAAATAAATACCTCACATATTTTTAGGCATATGCTGAAATTAAGAAGAGAAAAAGCAACATAACAACAACAACTATATGTAAACTTTAACACGCTATAACTTAAAAAATAATACATTTTTAAGAAATAAAAAGTTCAGTTTGCACATCTACACGTCAAAACCTACCCAACCATACTAACTTATAAGGATTGGGCTTGTACTTAAAAAGCCTTACGCCGGATAAAATTTGCGTAATATATATAAGATTGCAGCGGCTGATGTGTTATTGCTCAATTATTTGATTCTGCAGTATCGGTGTTGTGGCTTTTCAATGTTGTTTTGCAATTTAATAAGAGTCTATTTAAATTGGAGCGGTCAATGTACTATTGCTCAATGATTTGATTTTGCAGTTTTCAGTGTTGTGGATTTTCAATGTTGTTACGCAATAGCTGCAGCTAGGTTCATTGACATTATGTGCTGTTAACTTATTCTTTGTTAAGTTGTATAACGCTACCCAAGAACAAGAACCTAGAGATAATCCAATGGATCCATCTCTTCCTTCAATGTTGACTTAATTAACATATTTATTTTGTTATTAACTTTGTTGCACAAGCTTTGAGTGCAACATGAACTTTGAGCAAACCAATACAATCTCAAATAGATTGTACTCAAATTGATGGTTTTGCATTTATTCAGCTGCATCCGTCAAAGATAAAGTAATGTAAACAAAATGCAAGTGCATCGTTACTTCCATTTGAGTTTCATAACAAATGAAAAACTTGCAAATAATTATTAATGGTCATTAGTGATGATTATAAATAATAAACATTCCTGACAATCTTCCAATGGATTGTCAAAAAAGATACTTTGGTTCTTTAATAGATTTTTAAGTCAGTACGAATTATCACACTGAAAATAATAACACATAAAAGGTTAATCTTTTAGT
Source organism: Dichetophora obliterata (assembly GCA_963920525.1). NCBI lineage: Eukaryota > Metazoa > Arthropoda > Insecta > Diptera > Sciomyzidae > Dichetophora > Dichetophora obliterata. Next base: position 234,028,598 of record OY986435.1, on the reverse strand, counting down.
ATTTTATCAAACTCGTATATAGGAGTGTATGTGTGCTTATGTGTGTGTGTGTGTGTAAGCGTGCGCAATATATCTGTTATATTATCACGACACTTAGCGAAAAATTTGCAACTTATTTATTATTTCACTGTGGCTTTTGTTATTTTGTTTGCTTTAAATAATCTTTAAGAAGGGTTGAATCGAGACAAAAGTATGTACTGACAAAGTCTAATCAGCCACAATGAGAATGAGACATCGTAGAAGACTAAATAAGCCGCTTACTACCATCGCAAGTTAATCTTACGTGATAGAAAATAGCCGCTGGGTTATGTTTGCTGGGATGTGTCTTTGACTTTTTCTGTGTGTGTGTGTGTATATGTGTCCGTATATGTATGTGCTAAGAGTTTGTCTTATTGTTAAGAAGAATTATGAAGGATAATATTTTTGCGCCTTTCGTGTTGTTGTGCAAACAACATCTGATTTCATCTGCTTTTATCTGCTTCCTCAATATTTGTCATTTGTCTTCTTCTTCTGCAGCTGCTTCCGTTTGCTACTGTATTGATGCTGCAGCTGCTATTTACTGTTGTTACTTCCTTCGTGTACTCAAACTATAGCAGATACTGCTTCAGCTGCTTATCCTTTGTGTAATACTGTTTTTTCAGAATTTCTACCAAATTTAAATTCTAAACTGTGGTTTCCTTTGAATTTGCATAGATTATCGTTGCTTGCTTCTTTGTTCGATTTTATTTGTTATTTTAAAGAACAGTGATGGTCTTCACCATCAATGCATTATATAAAGTTAAATAAACTCAAAGCAGAAGTATGCGCAAAGTTATGCAGCAAATGTTTTATAACATTGCAAATCACATACTTGATTATGTGCATACTATTATGAGTCATAGGTTGGATTTTGGGAGTTGCAAAATTGTATTGCACCGTAAATGGAAAGCATCAAATTAATTCATTAAATCTGCAAGAAAATTCATATTGCATAAAAAAACAAAAATCCAATTTATCATATAGACTTCTTCAAATTCATCATGAATTCATAGAATATTTCTGGCTTCCTCTGTTTATTGCACATATTTTAATTGCTCTTGATATCTCTATGGTCTACCGATATAATCACACATTATCTGTACAAAATAAAAGAAACATTTGTTCAACATATTAAAAATCAAAAAAATTTCAAAACAAAGATTTAAATACATTTGACCCAAATTTGTTCTCAATTCATCGCACAGTCGATACTGCGATGCTTTGAAACCACACAAAAGAATGCTACAAAAATTGTACGTGCTTCATGCATGTTTGTGTGTGTGCGCCAGTGTACTTGTGTGTGTTGGAAGTCACGTGCGGTCGTTGATTTTTTGTGGATATTTTTGAAAGCTTTAAGCAATTGAAAAACAAAAAATTAAAAAAAAGAATTCTTCCAATTTTCCAAATAACCGCAATAATTGCTAAAAAATTTAAAAAAGATCTTTGGCTGCTGGCTTAAGACTCACTGTCAAGAAAACTTTGGTAGATACATGAAAAAGGAATAACTTTGGGTAACGTTAACTTCCGCAGTCTTTTCATTATTTGCTCTATTTAAATACTCTGCAGTTAAGGGCAGGTTCTCATCCAGAGGCCCAAAACCACAGTGATGCTCTTGATTTTATTTTTTCAAAAAAGAAAGCATATGTGTATTCTTAAAGTGTAGGAAAATATTTTTTTTTGTGCATAAAAGTGTAATGTGAAGTGCCAATACATCGTCAAGCGTCACGTTGAAAAAAAGGTACCCAAATGTCCTCCATCGCACAGCACGTTCATGTCATCTGATATAAAAAACCACAGTTTTATAAATGATATTATATATATTAGAGCTTGAACCTATAATATCAATAAATAGTTGAAAATTACAAAAATGGCGTACATGTGAATTTGTAGTAGCGTTTTATTTCACATTTTTGGCTTTTTAAAGTACAGTAAAAAAAACAACCGGCAAATTTTATCTGAATTTAGATTTAGGATCCAATAAATTTTAACTATTTTAAAATTTAAAAAAAACCCCAAGTCAATCTATAGAGTAGTTCTTTAGATATTGTGGAGGCCAGTTTAAGAAACATGATTTTTCAGAAAACACGTTTTAAGGTTTGGTTAAGGAAAGTGCAATTCTACCTTTTTTGCATGAAACTGGCGAATTTTACAAGAGCATGCCATTGGATGGGGTCAATTGTTACCTTTTACACACCTTACTAGCTTTTTCGATAACACGGTTACTCTATACAGTAATGCAACAATAACAATTACTTTGAAAATTGAACCTACAACAAGTAATTTTAATTTTGAGCAGAATGACCTATTCCGTATTCCGTTTGACATTTCACCTTTTGGCAACGAACTTTAGTTTCAGAATTTTTAAAACATGAATTTTTCTGAAGACAACACAAAATACCATCAATCTTTTTAGCCAAAATGGTGTCAAAATTATAATTGGTTAGAGTACTCAGTTTCTAGAGATGTAAAGAACTATGGACAGAGAACAAATTTTCACCTATCGTTCTTCTGATTGCGGCATCTTCTGTTGAAAACTGAACTTTTAGAATTGCAACAACACTTTTAAAAATTTTCAAATTGCATGAAAAAAGGAAAATTCGATTAAAAGGAAACTAATAGTCAAAACGTGTGAACCAATTGGTGCAACGAGTTGTCGCAAGTTGAAATAATCAATTAAATGCCAATAACTAATGAATGCTTCTGCAACTGCTTTTTGTGGCTTTTGACTCGGATGAAGTTCAAAGATGCAATATTGCAAAGATTAATAAAGCAAAAAATGAAGTGATCAATTTTTAATGTTTTATTTAACCTAATTTACATTAAAAAATATTGAACTGGGTCGAACTTGAGAGACCTCACAATTTTTTTTAAAGATCAAAGAACCAAGGCATGTGCCTTATACAAACAACGTTTGGTCTTTGACCTGAAAGGAAAGGGATAGATTATTAAAGGAAGAATTGATTGGAACCATACGTGAATTATCGATTTGGGGGAACATGCGTGAAATACAATCTTAATTGCTTATAACCGAGGCTAGTGTTATGCCTGAACCTCAGTTGTTCCTTTCCTATAATTTCACTTTTTCCACAAATTAGCTGTGGATTTTTTCTTTCAATAATTCTTGAATGTAGTCAAGTACAAAGAAAGCGAAAAGAACCAATGCCCGAAACCGGATTCCAACCGGGGACCTCTGAGTTTATAGTCTAGAGCCCCTTCACTAGGTTACAAAGGCCTTCATTCAATATTTGCATACTTAAAATTCAGAGTATGTTTTAAATATTTAATGTTATGTCGTTGAAGTCAAGTCATTACAATAAATAAAAAAGTTGAAGTCATTTAATTAATTTTTGTGGAATTTTTCGAGATTTTATCATTTTGTTATAAACACTCAGACCTGTGAAGTACTAAGTATATACTTTATTCAGTATCGTGTAAGTACAAGTGCCTAGGTACTTCAAAAATAAATACCAAGTACACCTACTTCCATACTTGTACTTGAAATTTTCAAGTACAAGTAATTTACTTTCAAGTATTTCTCAAGTACTTTGTTAAGTACTTTGTGATTTTGGGAACACTAAAATTCAAATTATTTTAAGTGCCCAGTTAAAAATCGTGGGCTCTGTGAAATAAGGCCCCAGGAAATAAAGCCCAAAACAAAAACGAAATAAGGCCCCAAATATGGGGCTTTATTTCATTACGAAATAACACCCTACGAAATAAAACCCCAATTCGACGAAATAAAGCCCCAACCGAAAATGAAATAAGGCCCCAAAAAACGACCAAATTTTTTTAAATGTGAAATAAAATGTACAAATAATATTTACTTTTGAAAAGGTTTTAATGTGATCTATTAAATGAGATATCAATAAATGAAATCCTTTGAGTATTTTAAGAAATACGAAGTATAACTCGTGTTTCCAAATGTAAATATTTGTTTTTCTATATATGAATATATATAAGTGGCTGGAAGTTCAAATTGATTTTTTTTAATAGGCGGACTTCGGCCGCTGCTCAGGGATTCCAACCCTCAGTAAGTCAAACACCGGCTACGCTGTCTACAGTACTTCTGGATATAATTCTTTTTGTTGACTTTATATGATTTAAAAACAAATTCTAAATGTTTGAAAGTTTAAATCATACTTGATTTTAAATACAAATTCTAGTTGTTTGATAGTTTAAAATCGTTTATTGAGCTTAAGGTCAAAGTTAGAACAATTAATTGTATAATTCTTTTTATAATGAAACATGAACATAATTTGTGTAAGCAGGGCATAATACGTAAAATAATATATCTTTAAAAGTAATTCATGGATTTTTATGATAAATGGCTCGTTAAATAGGTAACAGAATAGCCTTTCTTTTGATAACCAAACTTATTAGTTTTGTATGAAAATAAAAAGTTATCGCAAGTTTTTCAGGCCAATTTTTACAATTTCGGAACCCTATGACTTCCAAACTATTTGAAAGCGGCCTGAAATTTAAAATGAAATGTAAAATTGTAAAATTTGAGCTATCACTATTCTTCAATTATGCCAAAATAAACCCCAATATGATGCAATAAGGTCCCAAACTTAAATATGCCAGTTTTTTAAAAGGCTGCGCAAAAATGCACACCAAAATAAAAGGCCTTAAATCTTAAAACAGAATCAAACCCCAATATTAAGGAAAGAGAACCCCCACAATTTATGAAGAATGACCCCACAATAAATAAAAACACTCTTTAATTGCTATTATTTTTATTCGTAAACATGAATGAATTAATATCTTCAAGAATTCATTAGGCAAATGCAACAAGATCGTGAACTGCCCTATTAATCTTATCAAGAATTTGTAAAAACAGTATTCCCCTGTACGAAATATTTTTATAATTTTGTAATCCAAATCGTTTAAGCTAAGATAATATAATTATAGTTTTGTAAATCTCTCTAAATTTTAAAATATGTAATTATAAAGAAAACTTTGTTAGTTCTCTTATATCTCGTACCTAAAGTTTAATTTCAATAGAGTCCAATTTATGTGCAAAGAGTTGTTTTCCTACTCAAAAGAGATCTTGTGGAGTGCGAACGTCGCAAAATTTTCCTTGCGACCAAAGGTTTACTCTTGCTTTGAGGTCTCTTGCAGACATTCATATTTTGTTATATTTTTATAAGTGGATTTTTTTCTATATATCATTTTTTTTTGATCGAGGACATAGATAAGTTCACTCTGGTCCTTCTTTTATCATGAAATTTTTAACAATGTATTTTATTTCTTAATTTTTTATTATGTCTCACTAAGTGGCATAAATATCTAAACTTAACATATTTTTTAAAATTTTTAATTGATTTTAAATAACAAAAATCGAAAAGTTGTTATAACAAACTTATCCAAGTCTGACCTTCAAGGAGTGTTGAAATTTTTGGTGGCCTATTTGACTAATTATAGTAGAATAAAACCCTAATTTAAAAAATAAAGTAAGGCCACAAAAATCGATATAACACTCTAAATATTCAAGTTTTTAGTTCCTAACATAATTTTTGGGTCCTTATTTCATTTTACTCTTAGGGCCTTATTTCATTATGAAATAGAGCCCCATTTTTCAAAAATTAAATAAAGCCCCAAAATAGAAAATAACACCCCAATTATTTGTGTTGTTGTTTTGTATAGAAATGTTTGGGGCCTTATTTCATTTGTAGTTTGGGGCCTTATTTCCTGGGGCTTTATTTCATAGAGCCAAAATCGTGCACTTGGTTTCTAGTGTCAAAACCAAGTAATGCAAACTCAAACAAATACAAGTTAGAGAATTTTTTTAAAATTTAATTCCAACTTTTTCTAAAATTTACTTTTTTCCGAGTATGCTGTTTTTATTGTTTTCAATATTGCATTTTTGTAATTGTTGTGCTAATTTAGCTAATTGTACTAATTTATGTTTAGAAAAAATTAAAAATAATTGAAAAAATGTCAAGTCATTCTGTGCGTGTGGTGTGCAGGTTGTGATACGGGAAGTTGTTTATAAAACTTTTTTCAGCACCACGTAATCAAACGAGTGGCGAAAGCTTCAGCTGTCTGTTTCGATTGCAGCTTGTCGACGTCTCGCTTTCTCTGTGTAGGGTTGCGTGTATTATTAGCTGCGCACAGACGTGTACGGATCTTGGCTGCGACAAGATAGTGATCCGAGTCAATGCTTGCACCATGGATCGTACGTACATCCATGCACTGGAAGAGTGCCTTCCGTCGATCAAAACGTGAACAATTTGATTTTTTGTTTTTTTATCAGGGGACATCCAGCTGGCTTTATGAATATTGAGATGCTTGAATCTAGTGCTACTTAAGACCATGTTTCGTGCTGCGGCGAAGTCAATCAGCCTCATTCCGTTATCGGAGGTGTTGTCGTGGAGGCTTAATTTTCCGACTGTTGGATCAAATATATTTTCCTTGCCCACCTTAGCGTTGAAGTCACCAAGCACGATTTTTACTTCGTGACGGGGGCAGTGCTCGTACGCATTTTCAATGCGCTCGTAGAACATATCCTTGGTCTCATCGTTCTTGTCTTCTGTCGGAGCGTGCGCTCATATCAGGCTTATATTAAAAAATTTAACCTTGATGCGGATTATGGCAAGCCGTTCGTTCACAGGTGTTAATCGCAGGACGTGGAGCAGTAGTCTCTTGCCAACTACAAATCCGCATCCAAACTCGTGCTTATCCGCTTGGCCGCTGTAGTAGATATCACAGGTTGCATGCCGAATGCAACCCTATCCCTTCCATCGCATTTCTTGGATAGCAGTGATATCAGCTTTGTATCTTTCCAAGACATCAGTCAGTTGGATAGAGGCACCTTCCCAATTAAGGGTTCGGATATTCCAGGTGCATATCCGTAAATCGTTATCAGTTTTTCGTTTGCGGTAGTCGTCATCAGAGTTGGGGATCAGTTTTCTGCTATTCTTTTGTGTTTTCATTGAAATGGGTTTTTACGGGTGGGCTTCAAACCCGACGCACAGCCTATTTTAAGCTTAGGGTGGTCCGCCGCTCAGATTAGCCGCCAAACTAACGGTTGTCTGCTTTGACCTTACCCAGGAAATACCACGTGGACGTTTGAGTCGACTTGAGGAGATTTTACAAGGATTATGCTGGCCTCGACAGGTTCGCCTCCGGTTTCCCATCCATGATAGCGAAGATAAAAAATATGTCTACATGTTCTTGTTTTCAATTTGATTATCAACAACTGTCCACTGAAAATGACATTATGAAAACCATGCATTAGTTTATCTATCTATACTATCAATCTATCTATACTATTTAAAGCGTTGTGACACTGCACGGATGTTTGACAATCACTCGAGTACCACTGAACCGATTTAGATGATAAGGTGTATTGTATTTATTTATTTAAGTAATCATAAATACAATAAGAGCTATGCTCTTTTATAGTACAACATAAATGCATCAATATAATAAATTTACATTTAATTCAATTAAAATTTATATTAAAATTAAAATGAAAAATTTAAAATTAAAAATTTAAAATTAATGATAAAAATTAAAAATTAAGAATAATAACAACTGTTTAAAATGAATTAAAAAAATAATAACCTTAATTTTTAAGCAATATTGGCCTTATATAATTTTTTATTTTAAAGAACATTAAAAATAAAAGGAAATGAAGTTAAGTAAAGATTGAAAAAGTTTCTGAAACAAAGAATAGATAACATAGAGAAGTAAGGAAGTGAAAAGCTATTGAGTAGAGAAAAATGAAAAGATAGATTGCCTAAAAGGACCTCTCCCAGTGACCTCCGTAAGCCATCGTGGCAAAGCATTCCACAACCTTATGGCGTTAATTAAAAACAGGTGGGAAGAGTTTAATGAGTTGTGCCTCGGAACTATCAGAACATGGCTTCTACTTGACATACAAAACTGAAGTTTTTCATGCAGATAGCAAGGAGTTTTCCCATGGATTAGTTTGTGCAGGTAAATACAGTTTCTAGCATTAAGATAAGCAGTTTTGTCGCATCCAAGTATTGCATTTCGGAAACGAGACAAACGATCGTATTTTCGGAGACCATGCACATAGCGCGTGGCTTAATTAAATGCAATTTAAATTTTTAACTTAGACTTAAGGACTTATATATACTTAGAATTTTTCAAATATATTTATATTTAAAAGCTTAAGGCACTGATATTGTGTAGTAAACCTGTATAAAGGATCGTGGACATCAGTGCCTCAAGCTTTTAAATATAAATGTATTTGAAAAATTCTTAATTTATATAAGTCCTTAGAACTTACCAATTTACGTTCGTTTGATGATGAGTAACTAAGAGAGGGGTTCTTCTGCACCTAGAATATACCTACTGTATACATATTTGACAAATGTCACTTAAATTTATTTTTTTCTTTTTAGTTCACGTCTTTTTAAATTTTTAAAAAATTTTTTTACTTCTTATTTTTTTTATTAATCAACGACTTTTCATAAAAAATGCGTTGTACTGAGAAAATCTATAGTTTTTGAGATGTAGAAAAAAATTTAATGTCATAGTAATGGAATTTTTTCAAAACTTAAATAGAATAAATTGATGCTCAGAATCTAAGTTAAAAAAATTACATTTTTGAATCACAAATTTAAAAATTTGTTACCCAAATTTTTTATAATCCTGTAATGCAGGACTTATTAAAAATCAAAATACAGAAAAGCCAAGCAACTTTATGCCACCATAACAATTACTGTTTAAAGAAGGTGATTCAAATAAAATGAAGAAATTTTTTAATATTTATACCGTTTTCTTATTATCTAACAAACACAATTATTTTTATATTTTGCATTTGAAGATACAACAAAAATACTTCAATATTAAGATTTAAAATTTTGACGTGGTATCTAATATTTTTATCGCAGGCGAAGCAGCGTGTAGTTGCTAGTTAAATATAAAGAAAAACTCTTGTAAAACGCTTCTCCGACTATAGGTCTTTTAAGCTGGTTCTAAAAGTTCGTCAATCGGCACAAAACTTTATAAATTTTATTTTTTTATCAAATCAAATACCAAATCGTCATCAAATTGTCACTCATACGACGTGGAGTACGAGTTAAAATTGTTTCATCAAGTATTCTTCTTGTTGGTCAAGTGAGATGATATCTTTACAAAAACACAGCAAGGACATGTTAAATTTAAATTTCGTTAACATTAAATACACAAAAATTATAAAAAAAAATATATAAAAGGAAAGCGTCACATAATTTTGATAGATGTATATAGATTAGAGTGGCCGCTCAACATTTTTTTTTTATATTCAATAGGCTTTTTACTTAAGATGTGCGGTTCTGACCCAAACCGAATGGGTTGAAATTCAGAGCGATCAAAATAAGCACTACTGTGCCTGGTTAAGCTTTTTTGTGGCTAGTGTAATTTTTTCTGGACATTTAATCTCAAAAATCGAAACATTGAAGTACTCCAATTAAAAAATAAAAAAAATTAAGCGATACATTGATTGCCGCTATGCGATTTTTAGCTTAATTTTCAAAAAATCAAAAGTGCAAAATTTAAAAAATTTAAAAAAGAGACAAAAATTAAAAAAAAACTGAAATTCTGAAAAAGTGTTTTTTTACCAAACACACATTTAAAAGAAAAGTTTTAAAGAAAGTGTTCGAAATTTTTACGCTGAAATTTTGGGGCAAGCCCCACACATCTACAGTGAAGTTAAAGAATTGCTTTCGGAAATTGAACAAATTTTACGCTGAATGGGGAGATGTGTATAAAAACTTAATTCACCGTATGAAAAGTATCGAATAAAGGAAAATGATTTTCGTGAAAAGATCGACCATTTCATATTTGACATTGCGTCTTCTGATGCACTCGAAACGATGCACGTCCAAGAAAACAGATAAAAGAGTCCAAGAGTAGATAAAATGCTGGCAAAACAAAAAGAGCGAGGTATTGTTTTTTTATAATTTTGTCCAATTAAACCGGTGACTGGTATATTGGCAACCATGGAATTCTAAATTTATTTGCACAAAAAAAAAACAACAGTCAAAAAAGAAAATTATTAACACAGTTCCAGTAATACAAATGTGAATTTCCATCTTGCATTTTTTTGTGTTCGATAGGCAAGGAATAGGCACTTGTCATGTTTGAACATATGTAATTTTCGTTTCAGAGTTTTCGTTTTTTTTTAGTTTTTTGTACAAAATAGCTCAAAAATGTGCCATAACAAGTTGTGATGTTTTTTAAATTTTGCATTTTTGGATTCTTAAAATTTGTTTTTAAAAATATCCAAACTTTATTGCTAAAAATTACTTAACGGCTAGGTTATCCAACGTAATCGCTCAGTTTTTTTTTCCCAGTACATTTGGCGGCTAATGTAGATATGTATATGAGGAAGAAATTGAAAAAATAAATGCGATGTGCACAACTTTAGTACAAAGTTTAAAGAATCAATGCTCGATGACTGTATTTGGCCGTCAACTTGTTATGCATGCCGAATCATCATATTGGCCATGAACTCGAACTTCGCTAAAGTCATGTGTGGATGTGTGTGAGAAAAACTTAGGACCACGAAAAAAAGCTAGAAGTGAACGATAATTTATGTGCACGTTTAGATCTCTACACAGTTATGCAAATGTGTTAGTAGAGGCAGCTATGCACGTATTTGGTGCAGTCACTCTGTGACGCAATCAACGCGGAGATGCAGAATTAATTTGATTATTTAAATTTATGTTTCTTTTTTGTTTAGGTTTTGATGTGAAATTCAATGCATTTGTTGGCAGACTTAAGACAAAAGAAGGGGAAAGCAACTTTCTAAGAGATGAAAAAAGTTGCTTTCAATATTTTGAGCTTAACGTTATGTGTGTCTTTTTAAAATTATAATCCTGCCAGTCTTTAAGTATTTAAACACAATCATAATTAAAGCACTAGCATTGAAAAGTTGTGCATATTTTTAAATGTTTAGTTATTTCACTCAGCTAACCAAACGCTGCGCACCAGAGTTCAGCTTATTAATTACAAAAACTACTCAAAAGTTTCTGACTTTTGCGTTTGAAGCATTTATGTATATCATGAAAGAAAGAAAAAAATTTTAATGAGAGAAAAGAAAAGCCACTTAATCAGAACGCAGAAACAGCAACATCAAGCATAATTAAAATAACAAAATGCTCTGGCAACATAAAAGAAAAAAACAGTTTTCAATAAGCACACTTACATATATATATACATATATGTATAGAGTCAACAACACAACCCATTGCAATCGGCCATAAGAACACTTAAACTAAGGTGAAAAATGACGCCAAGTACTGCCAACTGTGTGCCAAAAACAATGATGCCTACCTTTAAGCTGTATATCACATCGGAATAAAATCACATTCATCAGGGAACAAAGCCAAAATTATGTGTCACGCTACTTAAATGTTGGAAGGGATAAACTTTTTGTCAACGTTATTATTATCGTTTTACGATAAGTTGGAGTGTATACTAGGGAAGTCAATACCGGGATCCCGGACGATTTAAGCCTCTTTAAATCCTGGGATTTTTTTTCCGGGATCCCGGGATTTTTAATAAAAAAAATTTCTGCTACAAATATTCATGTAAATGCGACCATTTCAATTTAAGTTGATATGAATATAGAATTAGAAAAACCTTTTAATGATGCTGAAAAAGATTGTTAGGACAAAGAATGTGAATCACTCGTGCAAAGTCTTTGCAAGGTTTTAGAAGAAAAAAGTCAGATATAAATTTCATAATTGCCAGATATTCTAACCTTAATTTGCCCTTAACACAAAAAACAAAACGGAGTCTAAAAAAAATGTTTAACATTTATATAGAAATACCTTCAACTTTTTTTCATATTTTTGTTCTTGTCAGTTATTAATATTATTGAAGTTTGTTTTGTTTGTTAACAATAAGGGTATTCACAATTGTGTGGTATCGTGTTATTGTGTTTTTTTTGCCATAGTGGAAAACCACAATTATGATCACCCTTTAAAATAGAATTTGTGGCTAGGAGCCTCCCACTATAGCATTTTGCTACTATGCAAATAAATTAACTATCCAAATTGATATAGTTTATTAATATATGTCATATATGGCATAAAAAAGTTTAGAATTTTGAGCTTCTTCTATTTTTGCAATTAGAAAATAACTGACAACTGATCAGTTCTTTATGGAACTTTAAGACCCACGTTCGTTAAACATATCATTGGGTTACTTAAAAATACCACACTTTCGTTTAGAGATTTTATGTAAAACAATAAAAATTATAAAAACCGCTTGGTAAAGCGTGTTTTTACTACAATGAAAACAACGCAATTGTGAATACCTTTAATGTGTTGTGGTTTGTTTTGTTTTTGTTTCTTTATAAATGAATTTATTTATATTTTTTACTTTCAAGTAACAAATAATAAAAAATTGTATTAAAAACGTTTTGAAATATTTACTTCTTAAAGTTTTTAATCCCGAAATAATCCTGGGATCCCGGAATTGAGATTTTCAATCACAATAATGCCGGGATAGAGAAAAGCTTCTGGGATTGGACTCCCTAGTGTGCACATATCTACAACTGTGAATACGAATATGAATGTGACTATAAATAAGACTGAGTATACAAATGAATACGAGAGTAAAAAGAGGCAGTGGAGACCTAATGGTTGCTGCAACATAGCGCAGGCTGGTGGATAATATTGCATAGCACAGTGGCTAGAGCGGTGTGTGCCATTATAATGCAATGACAACACTTGTCACACAGTTCATGTTTTAATAATTATTTCCGTTTTACTATGGAAATAATATTGTGTTTGAGGCCCAGCAACAATAACAACAAACACAAGAGTTGAATATCGGCAACATTGTAGTGTGAACGGCAATGACAAAGAATGAAGGCTACAACTTTCGTATTTAAACTTTTTGGTTTAAGCCAATGCCGATGCCACCAGATTGGATGTAGCTGATGTATTTTATTAAAACTTAAATCGCTTTTTTGTTAAATAAAATGGGATTACTTAAAATTGTGGCGGCTCTGATGCGGAACTTTGGGAATGAACTTTGTTGTCAAATAAAATTTCATCGAATTGCTCCTCGGTTGGTTTGCTTTTTATTAGAAAGATGTGGCCATCAGTTTCAGTTGGTGATTCGACCACAATGTCACTTCTAGGGTAAGACAACGTTGTATATCGGTTGCTTGGTTTAATTTTAAAAAAGGATGTGTGTAATCGCCACGCTTGGTAGAAGCGAAAATTAAATCCAAAAAAGAAAATAGTTCTTTGAATAGTAAAATGTTTCTGTTTAAAGGAGTCTAAATTCAAATTCCAATTTCTTTCTATGATTTGAGTATACTAAATATATTCAAATATAACATTATAATATCATACAACACCATATCAGTAAATACGAAGTGAAAAAAAAATAGAAAATAGAAGTAGTGGAAAATAGTAGTACAAATTGTAGTAAAAAAAAAATAGTAGACAGTATTAGTTCCAGAATAAGAAGTTTAAGAATAGTAGTAGAAATATGCATCTTATACCATACCATCATGTCAGACCATCATACACATACGCACCATATCAAGGTTCCAAACGTAGGAGAAAATAGTATTACAAACAGTAATGTAAATTGTAGAAAAATTTTCAATATTTTTTCTAACGCAAAATGTTTTATTAAACAAAAAATTTGTATCTTCGATAATACATTTATTTGTAAATATTTCATTAACCGACTAACAATGGGAGTCAAATAATGTTTTCTAATACATAATGAAGTAGTTTTGAGGTAATGAAAAAGTAAAAGAAATTTTAACTTCAAATTACAATTCCTGAAACAGAATTCACGAGTTTTTCCATTCAATTTATGAGGAGTTTAAGTGTTCAATTACCAATTACAATTCCTGTAATGGAAAAGACGACTTTTTCCAATTCCATTCCTGAGTAATTGAGGTGTTCAATTACAAACTACAATTCCTGTAATGGAATTGACGATTTTTTCCAATTACATTCCTGAGGAATTGAGTGGACCAATTACCAATTCCTAATTCCAAGGAATTGGAATTGCATTGCAATGAGTACTTTTTGACCCAGCTCTGCATACACATAAGTTTTTAACATAAGTTTTAATGAAAAAAAGAACTCTGCATTTCTAAGGCCGCGTTCATAGTTAACGCTTTTAGCTTAGCCGAGAGGTTTAGCTGAAAAACTCTTTGCGTATAATGATTTCGAATAAGCCAAAAGTGTTCATAGTGCCAGCACAAAGCAAGCATAAAGTTTATTTTTAAATGTTTTTCAGCGCTAATCTTTATCTTGCTTGCTCACAGAGGAAAAAAATTTGTTTTTTATGCTTTGTTGTAGAGTATTTTTAAAAGGCTTTATTCTTGTTTGATCACATAGTTTACATTTTTTTGGTTTAGTTTTATTATTTATTGCTTCGAACTGCATTTTTAAATGGATTTCGGCACTTGTTTTTCTATTTTGATTGTTAGCAATATTTTCGTTTTATTTATTAGATATCTTTTTGTGCTGAAATTTTAACACTTTTTGCGTTGTTATTTCGTTTTGTGGTGCTCTTCAGTTTTATGCACTTGTGTATTCTATCTCATTTGTTTACATAGTTGTCGTTGTTCTTGCGTTCTTTTTGGATACTTTTGTGCTGAACTTTCTACCGTTGTTATTCTTTGTGTTTTGGTAGCTTAAAATCTACCAACAAAGCAACAAACAAAATCTCATGCAAGTTTTTTTGCTTCCTTCAGCTATTTCCTCTAAACTCCTATCCTGTTCCAAAAATGTTGTTTACTTCGATACAAATTAGAAATACAAAACTTCGAAACACTTCGTGAAATGCAAAATAGTATTTTAAAATACGTAATGTCTCTTTTTTTTCATTAAAAATCAACGCAGTTCTTTTTCCCCTTTCTCTTTACTCTTCTCTTTATTCTCCAAAGAAAAAAATTAAATCAGAGCATCACTCAGCCACAAGCACAAAGCTCAGTAAGCTACTTTGTGCAGCGTTGAATAAGCGTTCACTATGATAAAAAAAGCTCGACAAAGCAGCTTTATGCATCAGCTTCAGCCATGCTGATGCATAAAAAATTAATTAAGAATTAATTAACCATAATTTGTTAAGTTTTGTAAGATTGTATTGTGGTCCTGAAAAGAATGGATTATTTTCTTTTAATTTCGATTATTTCCCATCATTTCGTCTCGCAGTGCGACAACGATGTCGTCGAAATAGAGCTTCCGGAGCATTGATGTCTTCAATAAAGCCAAATTGGTCATTGGAAATAGCAGCTAGGTCCATATCTTGTGGTGGTTCTAAATATTGTGAAGAATTGCGCATGAGACAATAATTTTTGAGCCATTTCTGTAGCGATGCGCATACCGTAAGACAAATCAGGAAAGCGTCGTTTCATGACGCCGCACAATGGGCTAGAAGCCAGTTTTAGCGCAAATTATATGAGCCAATATGAAAAGCTGAAGAGATCGTATTTTATGTTATTTTGTTGGCTGAAACTGAATCTAACATCAGAATTATCCTACGACTTAACCCTTTTGCTACATTGTATCTATATAGATACAAACTTTTTATATCAGTAAAAATTGCTAGAAATCGGAAATTTAAACAAAAATTACTTACTTACTTACTTAGTTGGCGCTACAATCGTATGTCGGTCTTGGCCTCATCTAAGAATTTGCGCCAGCCATTTCTGTCTTTCGCTTGCTGGCGCCAGTTGGAAATTCCAAGCTTCGTCAGGTTGTCCAATACTTGGTCTTTCCAACGAAGATGCGGTCGTCCTCTTCTGCGTTGACCGCCGCTGGGTACCGAATCGAATGTTTTCTTCACTGGAGCATCGTCTTTCATGCGCTGAACATGACCTAGCCAGCGAAGCCGCTCAATTTTAATGCGCTTGACTATGTCGATGTCAGCGTACAGCTCATACAGTTCATCATTCCACCGTATTCGGTACTCGCCATTGACGCAGATTGGTCCGTAGATCTTACGAAAAATCTTTCTCTCGAATGCTCCTAAAGTCTTTTCATCTAAACTGCTCAGCGTCCAGGTTTGTGATGCGTAAAGTAGGACGGGCATGATGAGCGATATATAGAGCGTGATTTTCGTTCGTCGAGAGAGGGCTTTGCTTCTCAATTGCCTACTGAGCCCAAAGTAACACCTGTTGGCAAGAGTTATTCTTCGTTTGATCTCAATGCTGATGTCGTTGGTTGAATTAATGCTGGATACCAGATAAACGAAGCTCTTCACAGCCTCGAAGGAGGTATTGTCAACGGTAACGTGGGTTCCAAGACGCTGGGACTGTTTGTTTGTTGACACTAAGTATTTCGTCTTATCTGCATTCACTGCCAGACCCATTCGACTTGACTCTCTTTCTAATCTGGAAAATGCTGCACTGACTGCGCGCGTATTATGGCCAATGATATCGATGTCATCAGCATACGCAAGCTGAATATAATATTGAATAGAATATTGTGCCACTACGTCTCAGATCAGCAGCTCGGATGATCTTTTCCATGATTAGGTTGAAAAAGTCGCACGATAAGGAATCACCTTGTCTGAAACCTCGTTTGGTAATAATGGTGGGGAGAGGTCCTTCCTGATTTTAACTGCGCTGCTGGTGTTATTCAGTGTCATCCTGCAAAGTCGTATTAGTTTTGCAGGAATACCAAATTCAGACATGGTGGAGTACAGGTGCTTCCTTATTGGGCTGTTGAAGGCGGCTTTGTAGTCGACAAAAAGATGGTGGGTGTCGACTTGTTTTTCTTGAGTCTTCTCCAAGATTTGTCGTAGCGTGAAAATCTGGTCGATGGTGGACTTTCCAGGTCTGAAGCCACACTGAGAAGGTTCGATCAGTTCGTTTACCGAATGGAAATGGGCTTCAATCTTTCACATAAAACGCTCGACAGGACCTTATATGCGATATTAAGAAGGCTAATCCCACGGTAATTGGCACAGATAGTGGGATCGCCTTTCTTGTGGATTGGGCAGAGCACACTGAGATTCCAATCGTTCGGAATGCATTCTTCCGACCATATTCTGCATAGAAGCTCGTAAATGCATTTAAGTAGAGCTTTGCCTCTGTTCTTAAACAGATCAGCAGGTAAGCCATCACCTCCCGCGGCTTTGTTATTTTTAAGCCGAGCTATAGCTGTCAGCACTTCATCATAGTCGGGCAGCGGAACCTCAACGCTGTCATCCGAAATTGGGGTTTCCGGAATATCATTTCTATTGGCGGGATTGTTGTCAGCGTCGCCATTTAGAAGCTCAGAGAAGTGTTCCCTCCATAACGTCAGTGTACTCTGGACATCTGTCACTAGATTCCCGTTTTCATCCTTGCAGGAAGAGGCCCCGGTTTTAAAACCATCGGCAAGGCGTCTTATTTTTTCGAAAAATTTTCGGGCCTCATTCCTGTCACCATACATCTCAATCTTCTCTTGCTCGCGCTTTTCTGCCTCTCTTTTTTTCCGCCTGAAAATATATCTTTCTTCCCTCCTCTTTTCTTTGTATCGCTCCTTAGCAGCGCGCGTTACAAACGACTGCAGGGTGGCTTTGTAGGCGGCGTCTTTCTCTGCAGTGGCGTCGCGACACTCCTGGTCGTATCACTGGTTTTAGCGAGGGCGTTGTTAGCCAACCACCTCTTCAGCAGCCGCACGCATGGAGTTGGAAATGTGTGTCCATTGCGCGCATATATCATCGATTGGAGGAGTGCTTTGAAGCAGGAGTGAGAGTCGAGTGGCGAAAGCATCGGCTGTCTGTTTCGATTGCAGCTTGTCAACGTCTAGCTTTCTCTGTGTAGCGTTGCGTGTTTTCTTAGCTGCGCACAGACGTATACGGATCTTGGCTGCAACAAGATAGTGATCCGAGTCAATGTTTGCACCACGGATCGTGCGTACATCCAATACACTGGAAGAGTGCCTTCCGTCGATCAAAACGTGGTCAATTTGATTCTTGGTTTTTTGATAAGGGGACATCCAGGTGGCTTTATGAATATTGAGATGCTTGAATCTAGTGCTACTTACGACCATGTTTCGTGCGACAGCGAAGTCAATCAGCCTCATTCCGTTATCGGAGGTGTTGTCGTGGAAGCTGAACTTTCCGACTGTTGGACCAAAAATATTTTCCTTGCCCACCTTAGCGTTGAAGTCACCAAGCACGATTTTTACGTCGTGACGGGGGCAGCGCTCGTAAGCATTTTCAAGGCGCTCGTAGAAAATTTCCTTGATCTCATCGTCCTTGTATTCTGTCGGAGCGTGCGCACATATTAGGCTTATATTGAAAAATCTAACCTTGATGCGGATTATGGCAAGTCGTTCGTTCACAGGTGTGAATCGCAGGACGTGGGGCCGTATTCTCTTGCTAACTACAAGTCCGCATCCAAACTCGTGCTTCTCCGCATGGCCGCTGTAGTAGATATCAGAGGGTGCATGCCGAATGGAACCCTGTCCCTTCCATAGCATTTCTTGGATAGCAGTGATATCAGCTATGTATCTTTCCAAGACAAATATTACAAATAAAACAAATATTACGTTTTTTAATTTTCTTTTTCAATTGTTTCAATGTCTGTAAGGTTTCGTGTATTTTCGATTCGTTTAGTGTATATTTTTTATGACATTTTTAAGTTTTCGTCCAAAAACTCTACTTTCTGCTTTAAAATGAGTGAATTTTTTTAATAATTTTATTCATTTATCTATTTTTTATTTATTTTCAAACGTTTTTTTTCTTTTAAATAGCGTAATATAATTTAATAAAACTTGTATGAAAAACATTAAATTTAATACCAAAATTATTCACTAATTATTCACACACAGCGCGCAATATGAGGCGATCTCGACTATGTGCTAAAGCTTCGTCAATATTTTCAATTTTGATTTAAAATTTTTAAAAGTATACTACCAATTTATTGTAGCTTTGAAATCCATTAAAAACAAAAAATGTTTAAAACTTTAGCACTAGACAACATCTTTAAGCTACAAGAATTACTAAATTAAAGCATATTTTTTACTTTATATGTCAAAAGTTTCAACGGTTGCAAACGGCTGCACGTATTTTTTTTTTTTAGATTGACACATTTATAATAACGATTTAAAAAAATATGTTGTAACTCCTGCCTTCTTCTACTTTTTTTTTAAACAACATTGAAATAGTTATTTTTAACTTATTTTTTCAACTGTTTACAATGAAGCTTAAAAATTAAAACAAAATATAAAAATTACTATCAGAATTTTGTGCCGTGGTTAAAATATTGGAAATCAGTAAAACATTTACGAAAACCACTTAGAAATACACGGTGTTGATCTTTTTATTGTGATACACAAAAGAGCAGGGATCTCAAATTAACGGTATTTGATTGTGTTTGCAAGGTTAAAAATTCAAATAAGAGTTGTCATCAGTTACCTCATTTCATGACAAGAATGATACCAACTTCAAAAACTGGGCAAAACAAGTTTTGTCGGTTTTTATCATTCATTCGCGCTAGCCTCTCCATCTAGACCACAATGCGCCGTATTAGCGTTCGACAACGTTTTGCTTACGTTTCAATTTAGATTGGTATATTTGAATGCATCGATTTGCAGCAATTTGTGGATTGATCTCAGTTGAATGATTATTTTATCGCTAACTCTGCATCAAACGAAACTCAACAAACTGATGATAATAATAACAGTAGTGAACCTGAGTCTCTGAACTATTTTCGGTTTAATGCTGTAAGTGAATTGGACATAGCTATCTGTATAAGAATAGTAAAATCGAATGCATCTGGGCAAGATGGAATCTCCAATAGGTTTATTAAGCTTATTTTACCACACGTCTTTAGTCCACTCGCCCATATAATAAATCACTGCTTTACCACCTCATGCTATCTAGAGATTTGGAAAGTGACGACTATTATTCCTATAGCTAAAAAGCCAAATGCTTGCAACCCATGCGAGTTCCGTCCAATAAGTATTTTGTCCTCGCTGTCTAAAATATGTGAATCGCTTATGGCGGATCAGATATCTCATCATTTAAGTCTTTTTATCCTCATGTCGCCTCTCCAGTGTGGTTTTCGGCCTGACACAGCTGTTCGACTGCTGTGGTAAAAATACTTGATGATATAAGAGTACCTTTTGATAATGCTGATTTGACATTGCTTTGCTTGCTGGATTTCTCAAAAGCATTTGACACCGTCAGCCACTCTATACTCGTTCTATACTCTGCGGTCCGTTTACTAAGAAACTATTTAGTAGGTAGGTCTCAAAGAGTTCGTGTTGGTCAAAATATTTCTATGCTAAAAAGCACTACTAACGATGTACCTCAAGGTTCTGTTCTTGGACCGTTGCTATTTACAGTGTTTATAAATGATATTTTCAGCAAGTGTCAACACGTCACTATACATGCATATGCAGATGACCTCCAATTATACTTGATCAGACCTATCGGCTTAGTTGAAGATCTATGTGCTAGAGTTAATGAGGACTTAGCTTTGGTATCTAAATGGGCAGATGTAAATATGCCCCACGAAATCATTTGTTTTGCCAATGTCTAAAAATCCATACTATCATTAAGATTTGCCTACAATCCTACTTAATACCGTGAAACTGAAGCTTGTTAATAAAGCCACTAATCTTGGTTTTCAAATAAACTCATCCCTTGCCTGCGATGATCACATCAACTCATGTGTAAAAAAAGTGTACTATCTTCTTCGAAATCTCCGAATGACATCATTGTTTGTGCCCATTGAAACAAAAAAGAAACTTGTATTGCAGTTGATTATGCCGATCATAACATACTCTGAAGTCGTGTACTGCAAACTTGACTCTAGGTCCTTACATAAGCTCCTTGTCGCTTTTAATAATGCAGCTCGCTATGTTTACGGTCTTAGAAAGTTTGATCATATCTCCATGTGTTGTAAAAAATTACTTGGTCGTGACTTACCAAGTTACCTTGAAGCTAGACATTGCATTTTTCTGCACCGGATCATCTATACACGTAGTCCCACATATCTTTTTGAAAAGTTGAAGTTTTGCAGATCAAGTAGAAATATGAATCTCATGATCCCTAGATACAATTTTCTTAGCTCCAGTAGATTGTTTTTCGTCAGCGTTATCAGGTCGTGGAATTCATTACCTAATAGTGTTAAAAGCGTTTCTAATAAACACAACTTTAAGCATTTAATTTTCAAGCACTTCTCTTAGCTCCCAATTTTCTTTTACTCTCATTTTTTCTTCTCTCACTCTCTACTTAGTTTTTAATGAACACTAAATTGTCTAAATAATCATTGTCTTAATTTAAGTCTTTTTAAGTACAATTACTATTAATAGAAGTCTGCAATATTTATTTGCATTTTGAATTTTATTTGTTGTTATATCCATTGTAAATTCAGCATGCAAAAGAATTGTTCTTATATGCCAACAAAATTTTTGAACTAAATAAATTAAAAAAAATAAATAAAAAATCATATAAATGGAGTCTGGGATCAAGTATGGGATATTGGCGTACCCAGAACCGCCAACCAAAATATTCTGTCCAAAATTTCCCTCTTCAAACCGATTGTAAACAGTGGCATTGCGAAATATGGTTTGATCATGAACAGATTCCGCCCAACGAGCTACAATATTTAGCACCTCTGTAGGTGAAAGGGCTTGCACACTAAGCGAAAAATAACCTTTTCGATTTCAAAAAACCTTCACAGACTAAATAAATAAACTTATTTCAAAGCAGGCACATGAGATCTTATTCAAATATACCTACCAATTCTCCACCAGGAGATTGTATCCTTACATAGGTGCAATCGATAGCCCCGATTGTGAAAACTCTGCGGCAGCTGCATCACGTTGAAATATAGCTAGTTTGAGGAATATGAACATAAGTAGAGAGATATTCCTCGCATTCTGTTGGTAAAATCCAACAAACACTATATGTAGATATAGTATATGGCGCTTAGCTCAGTTAAATACAAGCTTAATTTTTTCATTAATAAGATTATTGCACTATTTGATGTTCATGTTCCGTTAACTACTCGCAGGGTCTCTAACAGATGTTGCCCGTGGTTTACCAGAAATGTTATGTTAGCCATTAAAACTCGGAATAGAAGTTACAATCGTTGGAAAAGAAATCCCACAACATCTAATTGGGAGCAGTACAAAAGAGCAAGAAATGAAGCTAACTCAACTGTTAAATTATCTAAACGCCATTTTGACGTAGAATTACGTCTTACAGCGCGGTTTGTATGGGGGTCATTTTCACGAATTTTTTGAAAGTGATATTTGACACTTTGGGGTATACCTACAGCCTTTAATATTCATCGTACAAACAAAAAAAAGATGCCAAAATATCAGTTTTAGTGGGAATAAAACGAATATCAAATAAAATAGCAAAATCTATGAAGAAAAAAATTCATTGTATATTGGTATGAGAAATGCACAAGCTGCTTCAGTAGCTGCTTATGTTGTTTTATGGTTGCTGTTGTTGTTGTTGTTGTGTGTGTGTTCGTTTGGTTCGTAATCATGTCGTTCCTTGTTGTACTGCTTTTGTTCTTGTTGTTGTTGTTTTTATTAAGTTGGCAAATCTAAAGAACTATTTCATTTTCGTATTTTGACGTTTCATCGCTCAATGGGCATTTTGGTATTGCTGTTTTCTTTTGTTATTGCTCTTCAAATAGCTGTTTCAAGACAGTGGTGCCAAATTGTTATAAAGTTGAACTAAAGTTGTTCCACTGAGATTTGATCTGCTCTTGTGCCACGGGAATGCAGCTAATATGTATGTAAAATATACATATATAAATGCACATCAGTTGCTTT
Organism: Dichetophora obliterata; assembly: GCA_963920525.1. Lineage (NCBI taxonomy): Eukaryota > Metazoa > Arthropoda > Insecta > Diptera > Sciomyzidae > Dichetophora > Dichetophora obliterata. The sequence continues at coordinate 234,005,847 of OY986435.1, read as the reverse complement.
CATTTTTTTCGTTTCCCAGATAGCCAATCGGCTTGGTTGAAAACGGTGTGAACTTTTAAAAGCACTGAAGCGGACCGTTTCGTTGTCAGCAAACTATGCATTGTGTGTTTCATATAAACGTACCATTTATTAAGTTGTATATTAATGTTGATTTTCTTTGATTTAAATACAAATTCTAAATGTTTGATAGTTTAAATCATTCTTGATTTTAAATACAAATTCTAGTTGTTTGATACTTTAAAATCGTTTATTAAGCTTTAGGTGAGGTTAGAACAATAAATTGCTCTAACGAATTATTTCCAAAGAAACAACAAATTTTCAATATGAAAAGAAAAAAAACATCACTAGCTGATTAATTAGTCAGCTGATTGATTAACTAGTTAGAGCAATTAATTGTTCTAACCTGACCAAAAGCTCAATAAACGATTTTAAACTATCAAACAACTAGAATTTGTATTTAAAATCAAGAATTATTTAAACTATCAAACATTTAGTAGTAGTATTTAAATCAAAGAAAATCAAAATTAATATACAACTTAATAAATGGTACGTTTATATAAAACACACAATGCACAGTTTGCTGACAACGAAACGGTCCGCTTCAGTGCTTTTAAAAGCTCACACAAATCATAGGTAATCAACATAATAAATAACAAGGTCATGTAGAAGACTTTAAGTTGTATATTAATTTTATTTGTTGTTAAACAATTGTAACCTCTTCTTAAAATAGTTTTTATTAAGTTGCAACAATAAACTAAACAATAAACGGCAACTCAACTGCACTACCTTGATTTCAATACAAGATTCAATGCATATTTTAGAGTTTTTTTGTGAACGGGTGAAAAAGCGAGGGAAAAAAGACAGGAACAAACGACGCATCAAGCGAATATGACATAAATTTGATAAATATAAAAAAGGACTTTACAATTATATAGAGAACGGTTTAAAGGTACAAAACATGTCGTTTTCATATCAGCAAATCACACGCTGCCGTTTTAAGTACAGTTTAGCTGGAACAGTGACATTCATGGTTTGTTGGGTTGTAATACAATAGAGAATACAGATGCATGTAGCTAGAGAGCCAGTAGGTGGCTACAAAAAATGTACTACTGTTAGCTAAGGTTGCCAGTTAAAATTTAAAACAATTCCGACAAAAAGTTCCTTTTTTGACAGTAACATAAATTAAATACAACAAAAATTACAATGGTAAAGATAAAACAAAAAGTATGTACCGCAATAAAACAGTATCAAAAAATTCCACGATCATTAAAAATTACCACAAAAATACCACGCATTTTAAAAATACCACCACAAATTCCATATGCATTTAAAATTGCCACAAAAATCTCATTCGCAAAAAAAATGCCACAGTAAGTCCCATATGCACAAAAAAATTTAAAAAACATTTAAAATACCACAAAGAAATTTTGCTTTCTAAAAAAAAAAAATTTAAGAAGAATATTATCAAACTCCCACGAAAATTAAAAAAAAAACCTCACTGAATTCCCACGCCAATCAAAAAATACCACGCTGAATTAAAAAATTTTATAGGAATTCCCAAAAACAAAAATTCCTAACGGCAATTTAAAAATACCACGAATGGGATTTTTCTAACATTACTGGCAACGTTGCTACTAGCTGCTGATATTGTTGTTTTGATTTTGCATGCGCTGTAAAGGGCCGTTCTTCACTCGGCAATTCTATGAGCAATAATTGCTTTCGCCATAAGTAGTTTGTTGACTACTCGAGTTTAAAGGGGACTTTCGTAGACCCCCTCATGCTGGTGAATAATTGACAAACTGCTTGCGGCAAAGGCAAATATTGCCGAGTGAAAAGCGGGACAAAGAGATCTTGCTACCAGAGCAAGAGAATTTTTGCTCTTCGGTATAACATTTCTTCACGAATTTTACTTTTCGATTTTAATTCCTTGACGAATTTTTTTTATATTCCTGTCTTCTTTTCGTTAACGAAACTTCCTCAATATTTCGATATTGGGTTCGTGCATGATAAATCCCGACGTTTCTGCAGTGCGTCTTGCATGAAATTGGAACATTTATATGAAATTTTTGTCAATGATATGTATGGCCAAATCAGCATGTTTCGTCAAGGATCAAGAAAAATCGTACATGATTCATTTGAGATTTCTTCAAGACTGGAACTACTGGGTTTATTTTCAGCAAGATAAATACAATAGCGAATACAGCTGCGTGTAGCTACAGAGGCAGTATGTATGTATACTACTACGCAAATCTTTTATATTATGCATTATATTTTTTCCATATTAAAAATTTATTTTGTTAACTAAAATTTTAATTTTAAATTAAGTTTTAAATATACACAAATGTATATGTTCTTTACTACAGGAAAAATAAATTATTCAAATTTACCCAAATTTATTTCCATTAATTATACATAACTTTGAGTTACATTTAGTTTTAACCCACAAAACAAATGAACAAGAACAACAATTTCATCACCAAAAATATCACACGAAAACTTTTTATAAAACAAAACCAATTTTTAAATGAGTTTAATTGTGAGTTTTTTAGATCAGGTAAGTTTGAAGTAGACAACAACAAGTTGGTTCTTGAATAATTTTTATTTAAAAGATGAAACGCTTTAAAATAGTTTTGAAAAATATAAATAAAAAAAAACAGAATTTTTCGCTATTACTGTGTAAAAAGGAATTCTACGTCTATACTTACGATGCTATCGAAACTGTGTCTTTTTTTTATAAACAAGTTAGATTCATTATTGCCTTCCATAAAGCTTTGGAACAATTTAAGGCAGGCTGGGGTATGCAGTGTTAAACCCAATAAATGCGATATTGATTCCGATATTCTAAATAATTATTTCATTGCTAGTTCAGGGTCTTCTGATAATTTGTCGACTAATACTCCATGCACTTTACCTTCTGTAAGTTTGTTTAATTTTGAGTTTGTTTCTGTTGGTGAGGGTGACGTTGCTCGCTGTGTTAACAAAATAAAATCCAATACCGTGGGTGAAGACGGAATATCTATTAAATTCATCAAAATTATATTACCGCACATTTTGAGTCCATTAACCCACATCCTAAAAAATCCAATGCCTGTGATCCATCTGATTTTAGGCCTGTAAGTCTGCTATCGTCGTTATCTAAAGTTCTCGAGTCACTCATGGCGATACAAATCTCGGAACACATAACAAAATATGACCTCATGTCTTCACTTCAGTCCGGCTTTCGACCTGGGCACAGTTGCGCTACAGCAGTCTTAAAGATTTTAGATGACATTAGGTTGACATACGACTTAGGGCACTGTGGGGTTCCTCAAGGCTCTGTACTTGGTCCGATTTTATTTACATTATTTATAAACGATATCTTCAGCAAATGCCGGTATGTTACCATGCATGCATATGCTGATGATATTCAACTGTACTTGTCCAGACCTGTTAGCCTTGTTGATGATTTATGTAGTAAGTTGAATGAGGAGTTAATGAGTATAACTGAATGGGCTGAATCTAATAGACTCAAGCTAAATCCCATTAAATCATATGTCTTGCCGATTTCTAAATCCAATCACTCTCTCTTTAGGATACCAGTTATTTATCTTAATGGGGTCGAACTGAACATTGTTGATAAAGTGAAAAATCTTGGTTACCACATTAACTCCTCACTTTCCTGCGTAAACCATATCAATTCTGTAGTAAGTCAAGTGTATTAACTACGTCCTGCGGAACTTGAGGTGGACTGCGTCGTTTGTTCCTATCGCAACTAGAAAAAAGTTAGTACAGCAGCTCATAATGCCTTTCATATCTTACTCGGATGTTGTATATAGTAGAATTCATTCCATGTCTAAACTTAAGCTACAACATGCTTTCAACAACGCAGTAAGATATGTTTATGGCCTTCGGAAGTTTGACCGCATCAGTCACGTGAGCAATCAAATACAATATTTTTAATTACCTTGATGTTAGAAACTGCATATTTTTATACAACTTGATACATACCAAAACACCCAATTATCTGTTTGAGAAGCTTCAATTTTGTAGATCTAATAGAAATCTAAACCTCACTATTTCTTTCTATAATTATTTGAACTCCAACAGACTATTTTTCGTGAACGCAATCAGATTGTGGAATTCGTTGCCTGTTAGAATTAAAAGTATCCCTAATAAGCACACCTTTAAGCATGAAATTTTTCTATTCTTTTCTTAATACTGTCTCTTCGTCTTTTTATCAACATCTATATAATTAAATTTAAGTCCAGATTTGCTTGTTACTTGTATTTTGTTTTTATAATTAAGTGCTTTTTCACCTTATTTCTTTTTAAATAACTTAATTTGATTTGAGATTTGCTTGTTACTTGTATTTTGTTGTTATAATTAAGTGCTTTCTCACCTTGTTTCTTTTAAATAACTTAATTATTAGCTTTAAATATTATTAACCGAAAAAGTAAATAATATTTATCCCATCCTATAACTTCTTGAAAGTTTGTTAATTTGTATTGCATTTAAAAGACTATGTCTTGCATGTAAACATTAATTTCAATAAAATAATTTCAAATAATTTCAAATTTCAAATAATAATGTATATATATAATATCAGAAACTAAAAGTTGAATGCTGCCACTGGCCATGCACGGTAGCGTTATAAGCAATTGTTGTTCTGCCATTATGTACCGTGACGTGAAATTAAAAATATTGGCGAAGTTAAATGTGTAAGAAGGATATAAGTTTACAATATTACCTTGTGTTTTAGTCTAGACCTGGCATGGGCCGGGCAGGTGCATAGAAAGTGTGTCAGTGTTTCCTTTTCGTTTGGATCATCGCAGCTGCGACAGTGGGTGTTAAAGGGCAGTCCGACTATTCGGCGTGTACTCCGTTGCACCACTGACCCGTAATAATAGCCGTGATCCTGATTAGTCTTTCCGGGTGTTTGAGAGCATATCTTGAGTTCTACCTAGGTTGTAAAGCGGCCTTAGTTTTCTTGGTGTGTTGCAGGTTGGTAGTCCTCTCCATCTGCTACCGGCTAAGGTCAAGTAGTAAGAGTGAATTCCTCTCTTAACTGTGTTCAGTGGAACTTCCACTGGTTCCGCTCTTAAAACGTTAAGGGGAGCTAACCCGACTAGCCAGTTCATCTGCCTTTGCATTACCTTACTACCCTCCTAAGTAAAAAGTCATATCTCCATTTGAGTAGTTTTGAGATATTTAGCTTTTACGTTTTTATCTCTCTAAGAAGCACACTAAAAGTGACCACTTTACTTAAATTTTTCAGTCACTTGGAGTTGAAAATGGGTAATATTAGCTTAACACAGAAATCAGAAACTCATTCACGTTTCTTAGGACGGCAGCACAAATGTTCCTATGGCCAGGAACCCAGATTATGGTAATGTTAAGTTGGCGACTTCGCCGGGCCAGTTCATACTTACTCTGCCTTACCAGTTTGGAGTTGGTACTGATTGCAGCTAAACCTTTAATGGCGGCTTGGCTATCCGTCAGAATAGCTGCATTGAAGAGATTGGCTCTACTTAGGCGCGACAAGCTTTTCTTATCGCTAAAAGCTCGGCATGGAAGACGCTGCCTTAGTTTGGCAGACGCTTTTCACCGCCAGATTCTCAGAGTATATGCCAGCTTCCACTTCGCACTCCATCTTTTAGCCGTCAGTGTAGAAGGATACATCAAAGACTAGATCAGATCCCCCTTTGCGCCACTCTATCCTGGTGGAAAACTTGGTTATAAAGGATTTCGTGAAGTCAAGTTTGGAAGTGACATAGTCAGTGTAACTAGGAACAAGTTCCAGCGATAGCGGATTTAGAATGTTGCTGTGTCCATAAGGCCTATTCCGCCAATTGTAGGACTCTCTGAGTCTGACAGCACTGTGTGTTGCGGTGAGCTTGATGTGTAGATCTAAGTGAAGTAAGTGTGCCAAAACGTTAAGTGCGTCAGTGGGGCATGAGCGAATACCCCCTGTAGTACCTATGCACGCAGATCGCTGGATCCTGGCTAGTTTTGTAGTGTTGTACGCTTTGGTCAGTGCAGGCCACCATACTAGTGCACCATATGCTAGGATAGGGCGCGCTACTGCTGTATATAGCCATAAGAGCATTTTCGGTTGAAGGGTCTTCAAATTTACTACCAAAGGTCTTTTTGCAGGCGTAGAAGGCTATGCTGCCCTTCTTGACCCTTTGTTCGATGTTGGTTTTCCAGCAAAGCTTAGTATCTAGAATGATTCCTAGAAATTTTGCGCTGCTGGATAGTGAAAGAGGTTGGTGTTTAGCTTTGGAAGGACAAATTGTGGCGCTTTGGTTTTTATAGTGAATCGCATCATTTTCGGCTTGCTAGGGTTAAAAAATGGTTACTATTTTAAAGTTTAATATTTTTATCGATATTTTAGAAGTTTTTATTATCATTAGAAAGAAAAAACCAAAGTAATAAATTACAATTTTTTTTTATGACTAATAACTAGCACTAGCAGCTAAGGCCTTCAGCTAGGACTAAGATATAAAATACTTGATAAAAAATATAGTAAATAGTAAATTAAATAAAGAAAGATACTTAATAAGTTACACTTAAAAAAATAATCTTGCTCGTTTAAGGAATTTGGAGAAAGTTTTAATGTTTGATTCATTTAGTGTTTTAAGAGCTCATTTAAAGTATTAATGTTTGACTGTCTACAAATTTTGGCAGCAACTTGGCATTAGACTAGTAAATGATGAACGGATACTGAGTTGTTTTGGCACAGTGGACAGGTTGTATCAATTGAGTTGTCAAAAATGTGTTTGTTTGTTAGTCTGGTATGGCCAAGGCAGAATCTTGTAACTGCAACTGCTTCCCTCCTGGAGACTGTAACTGGGTACTTGGGTGGGGTTTTGTCAGGGTTATTAGATTTGTAGGAGTGGGAGAAATTTATTCAGTCCTGCAAACTAGTTTCTAAAATTGTATCATTTAAAGCTTTGTTGATGTCATTTCTACTGTAGATAGGTTCCTCAACTAGTGGATGTCTAGTGGCGAGCTTAGCTTTTCCATCTGCTGCTTCGTTTCCTTGAATTCCGATGTGACTTGAAATCCATAAAAGTTTAAATTTGTTGCTGCGTATAAGGAGATCATGAATTTGATTCACTATAAACTCGTTATTGTTTATATTTGTTACTGCTTCTATTACAGACAGTGGGTCGGTGCATATGATTGTGCTTTGGTTTTTTTTGTGCGTGCGAGCAAGCGAAAAGAATGGCTGCTGCTTCAGCTGAATATACTGATGAGTAATTTGCTAACCTTCAAAGTTTAATTTCAACAGCTGCTTCATCAACTATGCTGAATCCAGTTCCATGTGCTGTTTTTGAGCCATCAGTAAAGAGAAACTCCCAGTTGTTGTAATTACTTTTTATTTCAAAAAATTTTTGTATAAAGACACTAGTGTTGGTATTTGTCTTTATTTAAGAAGTAAATTTGATGATTTAATGAAAACTCGTGAAAAAATATTCATTACAGTTTTTACTTATTTTGTATTTTAACCTATTCGATATAAGACGACAAATACAATCATGGAAGATAAACGAGTGCACAACCACTTACTATTTTTTTTATGTGATGAAGAAATGAAAATGATGCTAATCCGGTGGTTTCGGTGATTCAGCTAATTAGCGGTTTAGCTAGTACCAAGTTCTAAATCAGAATATAAGCGCTGATTTGCATACTCTGTGAAGAAATGCATTTTTACTCATCCATGGTTTAAGAACAGACCTAATCCACGGATTACCGCTTATACTCGGTCAAAAATTGGGCAATATTGTCCTTTCTATTGTTTAGTGTAAAAGGCCTTATCTAAACTGAGCTAAACTACTTCAGTTTCGTTTCTTGAAATTACTCAAACGTTACATTACACGGTGTTACAAAAAGTAAATTTTTTTCTGTCCTGTGAACCAAATGCACATATTCGGAAAGAGGGAAAAAAATAAAAATATACGTGTATCGTCGATTATCATGTACACGTCAGAACTTTTTTTTTTAAGTTTGAAGTATAAAGCTCGTAGTGGCCTGTGTGGAAGCCTTTGGACCGATTTTTAACCCTTTTTCAGTGATCTAATCGAGCTGATTTTTTGCAGGCACACTCGTGGAAATGTCTGTAGCACGTCAAATTTTTTAAAAACAATTTTTATCAATTCTCAGATTTTCCCCAATTTTTATTATTTTTGAAAAAAATATATTTTTTTCACTTTTCTTAGCATAACTTGAAGGGACTACAAATTTTTAAACTACTAAAGCGTTAGGAAAAAAAAAATGTTTTTTGACCCATCCTACTCGATATAGTTGTAGTTAATCAATAGTAACCTTCTAACACTAAACAGTTTTTGACTTTTACAACACTTACAACTGGTCTAGAGGCCCTCAAACGATACTACATGTCCATCCAACTTCCATCGGACATGTCCATCCGCCTTGATTCCTTGCACACGAACGATACTACATGTGTGATGACTTGACAGGTCGGATGGATATGTAGTATCGTTTGAGGGCCCCTTAAGACAGATGAAATAAGGAATTGCAATATTGTTTTAAGTTCTGTTGTGCGAAAACGTATTTCTATATATTTAATCTGAAAAAAATGCAGTGTCCGACGCGAAATAACTTTTGTTACGTTTGTGGCTTATTCGCAAAAAGTAAAATTTCAAAAATATTACTTAAGCAGTGGTGAATTCGTTTCAGAAAATATTTAAGACTGCTTATGTTCCTTACTTGTGGTATACTCCGGAAGTCGTGTGCGACTATTGCTACAGAAATTTGTGCAAGTTTACTGATGGAAGGTCAACAATAAAGTACGCTGTACCAACAATTTGGATACCACGCACGGAGCACTGCAATGAATTGTGCTACTTTTGTGTAACTTTTGCTCAAACAAAAGGGTACCAATACATTCACCGCAACAAAATTCGCTACGCTAATGTAGAATCGGTAATTCCAGCAGTTCTATACTCACCAGAAGACCGTGTAGCGGCTTCAGTGGAGATTTTTGATAATGTTCCCGAAATAAGCGGTGCAGAATCAACAGTTGTACCAAAACTGCTATCAACTTTTCTTCCATCGAATGCGAGATTCCACAAGTATCGGAATTTGTGGCAACACCCAGTGAAATTGGGACTGCAATGCAGCATTTTATAACGCAAGCCGACTTCAATGACCTCGTACGAGACGGAAATTTGTCGAGAAGAACAGCAGAACTCTTTGCATCACGCTTTAAGCAGTGGAATATAGTGGCGGCTGATTTTAAAATAACAGCCGCTCGTGATCGAGGTAGCACTATTCCATATGACCAATTTTTTAGATTGCACGAAGATCGGGGAAAAAACTTGGCTTATTGTTGTGACATTGATTTGCTGTTTGCAAAAATCGGTTACCCACATATTTCAGAGGAGTGGCGACTTTTCATCGATGCATCGGTCAACAGCCTTAAAGTCGTGCTGCTTCATATCGGCAACACACATCCATCTGTCCCGATCGCATATGCCACAAACCTCAAGGAAACATACGAAGGCATGGAATTAATATTACAGTTGATAAAGTATAAAGAGCATAATTGGAAAATATGCTGCGATCTGAAAGTGGTCGGTTTACTCATGGGTGTTCAGCGTGGATTTCCAACCCACCAGTGCTTTTTGTGTACATGGGAAGGTCGAAAAAGAGATGAGCATTACACTGAATTTAAGTGGAAGCCGCGAACATGCTACAAAGTAGGCGTAGAAAGTATAGAGAATTTACCATTGGTGCAGCCGTCTCAAATCATTTTGCCTCCATTACACATTAAGCTCGGTCTCGTATTAAATTTTGTTAAAAAACTGGATCGTGATGGCGAGGCCATTGCAACTTTGCGCAACATTTTCCCGAAATTGAGCGGCGCAAAGATTCATGCAGGTATTTTTTTTAAGAAGTTATTCAGTAACTTTATGTTTTTTAATGATTTTTTTTGATTTAAGGTGTTTTTAATGGTCCGCAGATAAAACAAATAATTGCAAGATCTGAATTTTCATCAAAATTTAATGCTATGGAACAACGTGCATGGAAAGGTACAGTTGCCGTTATTGAGCAGTTTCTTGGCAACAAACGAGCTGCCAATTATAAAAATATTGTCGCAGAAATGATTTCGGCATATGGCGAAATGGGCATTTTAATGTCGCTAAAGATCCATTTTCTTCACAATCATTTGGATTTTATCCCTGATGATTTTGGAGCTTGTAGCGATGAGCATTACGAAAGGTTCCATCAGGACATTGCGGCTATTGAAAAGCACTTTAAAGGAAAAGACATTAGGCATATGCTTGGCGAATACTGTTGGTCTATTTGTCGCGATACTGAAGCAAATGCTTACAACCGCAAAAATAAAAGGCCTAAATATCTTTAAAAGCATTAAAATTTTTAATGTAACAATTCTTTATTTTTATAAAACAAAAGTAATAAAAAAAATTTTTTTTTAACGAACTGAAACCTTAAAAAAACGATAACCATTAAAAAAAAAATATATATACTTAAAACTTAAAAAAAAAAAATTCTGACGTGTACATGAAAATCGCCGATACACGTGCATTTTTATTTTTTATCCCCTTTCCGAAAAAGTAAATTTGGTTCATAGGACAGAATGTGTGTAACACGGTGTTATAAGTCTCACTTCAAAGATATATTTATTTATTTATTTTTTAAGGAAAAAGCCCAATTAAGAACAAAACTCGAATTTGACAATTAAAAAAATTTTTAAGTTAGACACATGGCTTTGTTTTACAAAAAAAAATTGCTCCAAAATTGATTTCAACTGATGTTGTCACTTTTTCAACATCAAATGACACAGTTTTCCAAATAAATAAGAGTAGTTTGAGTAAATATTTGCAAATAGCGAAACCATCGACAGAGCATGTTTATAAAATGCAGGATATTCATTCTTGCCAAAAAGCGTTTTAAACAACTCTTTCAATCTAACTTCATGGATTTTAGCTTTTACTGTGTATAACAGAATATTTCACAATGTTCCATTTGTAATCCTTATCAAAACTGCGAATAACGTTGGAAATAACTCCCTTGTGTTAATGTTAAATGCCGATGTATTAAATAAAATAAACTAACTAGAGCGTATTAATTGTTATGAGGTCGATATAAATAAATCCCCAGTAGTTGTTAGTCATGGTGTTAACCTTAAACAGCAGAAGTCACATTAAAAGTGAAATGAGTTAATTTTTTTGGCACTCACATTTAATGTGTATATTAATTATTCAGAATTTAATTGAAACCACAGCGTTTCTTTTTTCCGCATCGTTTATCTTGCAGGATGTGCTGCTGTTTCTGTTGTTTTTTCTACTTAGTTTTTTAATTGAAACCCAGAGTAAAAAACAGGATGAAACAAGTGCAAATAAGAAGCACTTCCAACAGTTATAAGTAAAAAATAGAAAAAATAAAAACAAAAAGAAAGAAATTAATAGGTTGCAGATTTTTTAATTGTTGCCTACTTAAGAGCGACAAATTATGGCTGCAGTTTTTATTTTTGTGTTTTTAAATTTAAATGCTTCGGTGTAAACTTTGCTGGGCCAAGCTTAGTGTGGAAGAACACATTTGGCTTCGAAGAGGCATACCATTCATGTTACAACTACAATTACATTTTAACTGAAAATTTGGGAGCGTTAGACAATTTAACCCCAAGAAAGAAAAGAAGCCAAAATATTAACTTAAACAAAAACGACGCACACGCAAGAAAAGAAAACAAAATATAATAAAGAATACTTATTATAAAAACCTTCTCTCATAGTCCAACTTTGTGGATTGTTAGTATTTTTAGCACAAACAAGTGGGCCGATTTTTTGATTAACAATATTTTTTGTTTTCCTTTCTTGTACTTCTTAAATATGAAATGTTTAACCCCTCTGTTACCTTAAGAAAAAAATCAAACATGTGATTCTAAGGTCATGAAATGACCTGATACATATTTTATTGAAAGTTATATGGAAATTCGCATCTTATGCTAGTTTTTTAAGATATTTTTAGGCTTTAGATCACCCAGTAGTTCGCGGCATCATTGATGAACTTTTCGTAATGATTTCTTGAAGTTTCTGCATGAGCATTTGAGTCATACAAAATATAATGCAAAGTAGCGGTTGTCAGCGCCTAACTTTTTCCACTTTATTATAACAACTTGAAGATATTCCTGATTGCTGTAATTCGCCGAAACGTTCAGAGGCTAAACTGCAACAATGCAGCGTTTTCACTTCTTCAACGTTTCGGTATAACATTTCTTCACGAATTTTATTACACGTTTAATTTAATCTAATTTTCGTTAACGAAACTTCCTCAATATTTCGATATTGGGTTCTTGCATGATAAATCCCGACGTTTCTGCATTGCATCTTGCACGAATTTTGAACATTTATATGAAATTTTCGTCAATGAAATGTATGGCCAAATCAGCATGTTTCGTCAAGGACCAAGAAAAAACGTACATGATTCATTTGACATTTCTTCAAGACTGGAACTACTGGGCAGTATCAGGCAGCTTTGCACACATATACTCTCTCATCTTGAGTATGTATTAATGAGCGCTTTAAAGCTCACACTGAAAACATAATTGTGCTAAAGCGCTTTTTGCAGAAATCTTACTAGGCAGTATAGGATATTTTTTGCTAGGGTTTGTATTCCGAAATTAAATAAATAAGTAGTGAACGAAATGTCAAAAGGAAACAGACCGACAGACGAATAATGTGAACTACAGTAAAGCAGACGAAAATGTTAAAAGGCAGGCTAATAGTGAAAAACAAATATGTTTTTTTATTGTGCTTATGTTGCTTATTGTGTTTTGTCAAGACCAAACTGATGAGCCGCTTTTAAATAATTAATTAATTTCTCCATCGCATGCCCCACAATTACCTTATATTGGCCATGCAAATTATTGTAATGCCTTGTAATGCATAATTTTTTTAAGTTTACCTCTTTGATGCCGCGCCATGCCGTTATATAAAATTTTATACAGTGTAATCTTACGTTATATCTGTGTCAATGAGCAATAACAGCTTAAGTCTTATTTCAAAGTTACCAGAAATCTTGCTTCAAAGTTTTCAATTGCCATACAAGTTATATGAAAGGGTCTTTTGTTTTTGCGTCATATCTTTGGCTAAGGTCATGCTAGAAGTTCTACATTTTAGGTGTTCATAATGATATAAACGTGGAACACAACTATATCAATAACTCAGTTCTGTCTTAAATCAACTTAAGCTAAAATAGGGGTATTCACGATTCAGTGCACTTGCCTGTGCAGTTGAGGACTTGAGGACTTGTGCAGTTGTGTAGTTAGGTTTTCGTGAACACACCACCATCACCATTTCAAAGCTGTCAACATTTTTCAATGTACACAAGTGCACAACTGCTCCAGTCCTCAAGTCCTCAAGTTGAAGGTAATAGTAGAAAAGCACTTGTGCAGATTTTTGACGTACGTACATTTTGTTTTTGTAAAGTGCACAAATTCTAGTCCTCAACTGCACAGGCAAGTGCACTGAATCATGAATACCCCTAATATATTCAAGGAACACGCAAACGCAGATCTTATCTACTTGACATTCTCTCGAACACTGAAGCTTTGATCGTTCTGTAGGTGAGATGAATACATATTTTACTGCAGAAACACAATCTCAAGTGTGCAAAGCTGCCCGACACTGCTTTAGATAGTTAGGCCTTTTCCACATGGAGAAATTGAAAACTAATGCAACTGCAACGCAACAGCTTAAAAAGTTTCAAAACACTTCAATTTTAAACTGAACTGCAACCTACGCTTTCAGATGAGCAAGTCACGTCGCAACGCAACATTGAAAAATTCACAACAAAACAAACACTTATTTAATGGAAGCTTTGTTAAATAGATATAAAAAATTAATTTAGGATAAAAAAGGTTATTTCTTCACTTCCAGCACTTAATTCATATTTATTAGCTGATTAATTATTTTCATAGCACACAACATAAATCGGAAACGTAACAAATCGCCGATTCAAATTGCAGCACGCCGTGTTGCATGGAACTGGTTGCGAATGCGTTAAAAACTTGTTGAGTACAAGTTGTTTCATGTGAAGGTTTCGGTATAAATACATTGGCTAGCAACTTTTGTTGCAGTTGCTTTAGTTTTCAATTTCTCCATGTGGAAAAGGCCTTATAGGCACTTTATTTATTTATGTTTGGGAACAGTTATTAATATTTACTGAGACTTTTTTAGCATGTTCATTAGGGCGTATCGAAAAATTTAGATCGTATGCTTATAGGTCTGAAAAGTTGCATAGAGTGGTTAAGATCTCCCAAAAAAAAAATCTTAGGAAAAAATAAGGATGTTTCCTCTCCCGCAAGGACAAAGTTGTTTTTTAAGAAAAACAGTAAAAAATCACAATCTCAAACTGCTCTGATTTTTGTAAGAAAAACTGCATATGTCCTAAAGTAAAAGTAAATAAAGACTTTAAATAACAATATTTTGGCAAACACGATGCCAATCGATATAGTCGAAATAGTGCCACAAACCGGAAGAAATCGCTTATTGCCTCTTACGGTTCCGACCAAAGTCTTATTTTTTCTCAATAATGTTAATGCAAGATTTTCTTGTAGTATAAAAGTATCCGTTGCAATATTCCGTTTACTGTACTCGCCTAGAAGGTCCAGCACGACTCCAGCACGGTGGACCATATGCGCATTCTTTCCCCAAAAAATTTGAAAATTGAGAAAAAATTTTGTTCGCATATCTGCAGCTACCCATTCCTTCATTCCGTATTAGCTTGGCTTACTTGGCATGTACATCAAGATCGGACATCTACCTCCGAGTGAAATGAGCCTCTCATCAACAGTAATAGCTTCGTATGGAGAAAATAACAGTTGAAAGTTCGCAACACATTTGTCCTACAAATCGTGAATCGGAGCTAGTTTATCGTTGCCTCTACTTACTCTGCTATCATCTCTGTTATCAAACCTTAGCACACGATTTATTTCCAAAAATCTTCGAAGCGAAATGACAGCACGAAATATTGGTCTACCGTGAGCTTTACCCCAAAGACTGCGGACTTACTCCATGCAATCGAATTCATTTATACACAGTAAAAAATATGAGGATAGTTTTTATACTATTTGGTGTACATATAAGTCCAAACCAAAGATGGTTTAAAATTTATACCATCAAATCTTATAAATTTTTCCAGACCATTTTTCTCGTCAGACCCATCGAAACTACTATAATTTTAAATTTCCCGATTTCGGTGAATTTTTTACTTTCGAACCAGAATATATTTTGATTTACACATGATATTTATATAAAATTTTTAAATTATACTTGTTTTATTATTTTTATAATATGGTATAAAATTTATAAATTATTTGGAATAAAAAAAGTTTATACCACACATATGTTATAAAAAAGATCAAATTTACCCTCAAGTTTTTTACTGTGTACATATATGGATATATAAAGGAATGGAAAAATATTCAAGTACGCGCTAAAATCAGAATTAACAGATATCCATTCAATTCTATTTCGTCCAAATGTTTGAAGCTATCGCCAATTTTTTTAACTCTCTCTATGTTAGTGAACTGGATAATAAGTTTTTGATCAATAACACAAATTGAATGAGTCTCTGTTGTTGGAAATACGATGAGCAGCATAAGTTGTTATTCCAGACCAGCTACTTATTAAGTTTTCTGTCCTTGTTCTTGAATGGGAGGTGCTTGTTGGTTCTGTTGACTACACAACATCTTCATCTTTATTCAAATAACTTGGGATCTCATTCATTTAAAGACCTCCATCAATGCACCTCTCGATATCACCATCGCTATCAATATTTCCTTCAGAGCTTTCATAGTCAAAAAACTACTCTGCCACATAGTCCTCATCCCCATCGACAGAAAAATCGTAATTTTCTTATCTTCTTAAACAATTTGCTGAATCTGGCTCTGGTGAGCTGCTTCGAGCGCTTTATAAAACCAAAATCCATTTCTAAGCGAAATTCAACAAAAATATAAGTAAAAACTTTGATGATTTTGCTAATTTGGCAGCAGCAATTTAAGCCCTGAACAATAGTATGCATCAAAGTCATGAAATAACAGTTGATCCCGTAACGCCTAAGGGTGCGAAAATTGACCCCTCCCCCTTCCATACGATTTTTTGCTTCACTCGACCAGCTCTTTCACCACCGTAAATATTCGTACTCTTACACTGGACACTCTGTATATGTATTTTTGTTTTGTTTGTATAACAATTTGAATGGTATGATCAATTTTCATCAGATTAACATAAATTACTTACAATACAAAATGTATAAAAACGCCAAATTAATAATCAATTAATAAAAATTTATGCGAAATGTTCTAAACACACAAGGACTTTTCACTATTATTGATACTTTCTAATCGTACACCGACATACAAACGCGAACTTGTCCTTCCATGTCGATCGGTTTTTTGACAGATACATACATTTGTTTTGTTTGCACAACAAAAGCAATAAGAAGCAGTAAGCTGGAGCAAAGTAAATTCAGCCAACAACAACAACAACGAAACATATGGAAATGTTTTTTCAACTAACTTATAAACTAAATTGAATTTCAAAATTTTGGCTTCGTTAGGATATAATATTAGAGGCGTAGAACAGTTTAGAAAAAACAATTTTAAATTCGGTCAACCCATTTAGAAGTTATGCTCTGTCCAACATTTTTCAAACAAGCTGTTCCATGGGAGCTTTGCTTGCTCGCTCCAATTAAAAAAATAAGAGGACCGCAATGGCTACCTTGTGGAATTCCTGACAAAGCATCAATTGCAACGTCCTCAATAGTTGCAGCTACAAGTACCCTTATTAATATACACTTTGATTTTTTGTTTTCGAATAATTGGTACCAAAATATCTTGACACGAAAATATCTTGAGCAAGAAGATGCACTTAAAAAAAAAAAACAAAATGCATTTTGGAATATTGTTTTTACATTTAAAGTCTCTATAAATTATTGTCTCTTCACAATAAATTCTTTAAATTGAGTCTTTTTATTTTTTTTAATGTGCAATATCATCTAAAACTCTTTGTCGTGACCATAAACACACAACGAATGCCATGTTGTGCTGGAGTGCTCTCTTTGGCCGTTAAAATTCCTTTATTTTTTTTTAATATGCAATATCGTCTAAAACTCTTTGTTGTGACCATAAACACACAACGAATGCCATGTTGTGCTGAGAGTTGCTCTCTTTGGTCGTTAAAATTCCTTCATTTCGGGGGGAGGGGGGTTAACCCCAAAAACCTTCCCCTGCGTTCGCGCCTGTTGCGTTGTTGTACTGTTCTAGGCATTTCTGGTATATAGCATGTGCCGCAATACAAAATTCGGCTAAATTTAAGTCGACTTTAAAATTAATGGTAAATTTTAATTTTAGAGCTGCGAACGAAAAGTTTTCTATCAATGCTCTCATTTGAAAAGTTAAGTTCAAAGTATAAAGTTGTGAACAGTGAGTGAAGTACTCATATTCTATACTGATATATGGTATAAATACCTGTAGTGGAATTCTGTATCATATTTCGGCCGATATTCGGTGTCGCAAAGTTCTATTTGCGATAATTTTCGGAAAGTGGTATTCAGCAAATACTTTTTCCGATTTTGTCGGTGAAATTATCGGAAGTTTGTCGGAAATGAATCGCATAACTTGCGACGAATGTTTTGTTAATGAAAAGTGAACCGAAAACATCTGCAAGTTTTTTAAGTTAAAATTATTTAAATTAAACTGCATCGAAAAAATTTAAATCTTTAGTTTTGAATGGCTTTTAGTTACTTGGAAATAGAAGAGATTATCGAACTTTAGTAATAGGTTTGAACTTCCAAACCGGCATAAAGATTTGGGAAAGTTTTATTTATAATTATATCGAAGCCCTTTGGATATATTTGGTAGAAAGCCTTTTTGGCGTTCTTAAAGGAACATAGAGATTTCTATCTCAACAAAGCGTTCTTATGTACGAATCTGGTTTTGGAGGGAGGATTGTAAATGCATGTACTGCTCCGCATAACATACTTTTAAGAACAGTTACATTAGAGGAACCAGTAAACTTACTTCAATCAAATACTAACAGTGCCTCGCAGATTCAACTCCTAAAAGAAATACGCATTAAAAAACGTATTATTTCAGCATCATTCACTTAAAAAACATTAATGAACAAATGTTGAATATGGAAATTAATATCAAATTAAAATTACTCATACCACACGGAATCTTGTTGATCAATTTGTTTAGTTTTTCAAAAAAATTAGTAAAATGTGTTTTTTATAAAGTGATACAACTTCGAGTTGGCATCATTGGCGTTATTTGACCACCCTTTTAACAGCTAATAGTTGCTTTTTGTTTAATTTGACATTTAACAGGGAAGAGATGGACCCCCCTGTCATACAATTTTTTTCTTGTCTTGACCCAAAGAATCAACCAACGCCGGATTGAAACGTTGATCTCGGACACCCTGTATATATATATACAATACTATATGATAGTATGTTGGTATGATGGTATCTATTACCTAGTTGCAAAAAAGTCCTGCTGTATGTCTGCCGGCAACATGCCTCGGAGGGTCAGCATACATGCTTGCCTCCATACACGCTTTTATCTTTTTTCTATAGGCATGTCCTAGGCCGGAATGTGTACCAAATGAACTGCCGTAGCAGCAATGCAGCATGCATCTCATAATATGAATACAGAATTAATACCGTGAGATGAATGCAGCATTAATGCCGTGAGATGCATTGCTGCTAGGGCAGTTCAGTTGGCAGACATGCCGGCCTAGGACATGCCTATAGAAAAAAGGCTCGTTTTCCAACTGGGCCTAAACCCAATTCACAATACACACACAACCATAAATTCAAACCAAATTTTATTTATTTTATTTTATTTATTTATTTAATTAATTAATATTTGTACAATAAGACTTGGTCTTTAGTAGTACATCAATAGAGGTGAATCACATTTATATAATTTTTACTTATTGAATAATTAACATTTGTCTAATAACTATGTGAATTTAGAATATAAAAAGGAATTAAGATTTTGCATTTAGGTTAAGTTTAATTAAATTGAACATTAAAATTTTTTAAAAAAAAGAATTAAGAATAAGATAACTTAATAATTACTTGATTGGAGATTATTTTAAAGAAATAAGTAAAGTGGAAAAAAAAATTATAAACAAAATATAATAAGAAGAAAACGTTTGAAAGATGTGACAATAAGGAAAATAGAGAAAGAATAAATTTAAAGATTGAATTATCCATCAATAGAACAAAAGCAATTATAAACTGCATGTTCAAAGATGCTTCTAAAAGTTAATTGTTTCAAATAGTTGGGTAATGAATTCCAAAGTCTAATGGTGCTTATGAAGAAAAATCTACTGCTATTGAGGTAGTTGTGTCTAGGAACAATGATGTTGGTAGACCGAACTGATTGAAAAAATTGTAATTTCTCATAAAGATACCCTGGGCATTGTGTATTAATAAGTCTGTGCAAAAAAATAATATTACGCATATTCAAGTATTGAACCAAACCACACCCAAGAATTTCTTTAGTTCTCAACGAAATATGGTCAAAACGTTGGATTTTAAAAACATACCTTGCCACATTGTTAAATGCCACAAGGAGCTTATGCTGCGATTGGGAATCAAGTTGACTATAGACAACATCTGAAAAAGTAATATGTGGCATTATTAGTTGTACTACAAGCCTACGACGATTTTCAAGAGGGATAAAGTCTGAGGAAGCTCGTAAATAACGCAAAGTACCGTAGATTTTATTTATAATGTAATTAATATGGTCAATACAGGTTAATCTAGAGTTAATTATGAAACCAAGGTTTTTCACTTTATTCACAACGTTCAATTTATCAGTTCCTATTGACAAAAGTGGAATATCCACAAAGCATGAATCATTCCTTGCAATTGGTAGCACTTTAGATTTTAAAGGATTGATATAAAGTAAGTTGGTGACTGCCCACTTGTTAAGCAATGCCAGATCATAGTTTAATCTACAATATATGCTAAGTCTTCTAAAAGACCAGTAGGTCGAGAGAGGTATAGTTGAATGTCATCAGCATAAGCATGAACGGTTGCATATTTACAAACAGAGAAGACGTCATTTAAAAAAATAGAGAAAAGTAAGGGACCCAAAATAGACCCTTGAGGCACACCGGCAGAAACAGAACAAAGAGACGAACAATTATTACCAACTTTAACCTGTTGCATTCTATTATCTAGGTAATTGGATACTAGTTTAAATGCACTGTCACTAAAATAAAAAAAATGCTTAAGCTTATAACAAAGCAGATTGTGATCGACAGAGTCAAAAGCTTTGGAGAAATCTATAAGGCAAAGAAGAGTTATAAGATTCTTGTCATAGGCTATTCTAATGTCATCCATTATTTTCATTACTGCTGTCGAACAAATGTGACCAGAGCGAAAGCCAGACTGCAATGGGGATAAAAGATTGTTGACATGTAGGTACTCAGAAATCTGATCAGACATTATTCGTTAAAAAACCTTACTAAGAGCAGGGAGTATACTAATAGGTCTGAAATCTTTGGGATCAGAGACAGAAGTAGATTTAGCCACAGGCATGACCGTGGCAATCTTCCATAATTCTGGGAAACGGGAGCAAGTAATACAGTGATTGATAATATGAGTAAGGGGCGCTAAGATAAAGTGAATAGCTAATTTGATAAATCGGATTGGCATTTCATCAATCCCTACTGCATTGGAATTAATTTTCATTATGCATTTGGCTACATAATCCTCACTAACAGATGAGAATTCAAAAGATGGCAAGGAAAAATTAGTTGTTTGTGCTGTCAACACGCCATTGTTGCCATTAAATATCCTGTTTGAGGAAATGTCCCGAGAAGGACTTGGGCACCCATTTGCCAAAAAGAAGCCATTAAGTAAGTCCGCATCCAAATTACAAACACTAGGCTCCTTACTGAACACTCTATACTTTTTTATATTTTGCCATAACTGTTTAGAGTTTAACCCTGTATTGAACTTACAACTGAAGAAGTTTGTCTTTTCTTGTCGAACCATGAGAGAAGCATAATTTCGAGCTCTCCTGTACTTGTCCCAGTTATCGTTTGTTCGACTATTTTTCCACTTAGAGTGGAGTTTATTTCTAGCTTTAATAGCAGACAATACACGATTTGTAAACCAAGGACATGAGTTATTAGAAATTTGAATTGAGCGTAAAGGCACATGACGGTCAAACAGGACATTTAATTGATTCATGAGAACTCTAAGTTTATCATCCACCGAGCTATAAAACCAGCAGTCCATCCAACTCATACTAGATAATTCATGACTTAAGGCGGATAAATCTATTGATTTGTAGTCACGATAAGAGAAACTGACCTGAGAATTTTTTTTTAGATTTATATTAAGACAACAAAAAAGTAAGTCATGATCAGACAAAAAACTCATTTGATCAAACTTTAGAACATAAGAAACATCAGAAACTAGACAAACATCAAGCAAACTAGGCTCACAGTCGTGCATATAACGAGTGGGAATATCAGAATTCACAACTTTCAAGCCACTCAGCGATGACAGGTAGTAAAAATTTTCTGTAGCAGAGTCATTCCGTAATAAATTAATATTAAAGTCCCCACAAACAAAAAAGAAATCGTAGTCAATGACTTTTGCAGAAAGGTCAGAAAAAAATATTTCAGGATTAATGCATCTATTAGGGTTGTATACACAAGAGACGAATATTTTTTTATGATTATCGAAGATTATGAAAAATTCGAACATTTATCCCAAAACGTTAATAAAACCTTTATTATTCGCAGTCAGTATATATCGCCTTTTTCTTTTCTTCAGAAATTAAAATCCATTAATGTGGCATTATGTTTTTTTATTCTAACAAGCCGTAGATGGCCAAAATTCGTTATCATATGGTAAAATGGCAGCAGTTTGTATGCTCCGAACGCATATAAGAAAAATTGGTCAATGTCGCCTTAAAAAAAAAAAAAAACACTTAAAGGTGTAACTGCTGGAATTTTTCTAATTTTAAACTGATTCTAGTTATATTAGTTTTTTAAGAAAGGTATTTATAGGGTTAACGATTTCTGTTAAAAATTTAAGGACTTTGTTGGTTAATATTCTTTAAAAAATAAATAAATACTTTGTGCAAAATTATGAAAAACTGTTCTTCAAAAATTATTCTTCATTTTGATAAACATACCTTGTATGTTTACAGCCCTATTCTGGCAAATTAACAAATTGTTAACCAGTATTTTGAATATTTCTATATGTTTGTTGTAATTTTTTTATTTCAAAACAAAATTTTAAGCTCAAAAATAAAAAAATTTGATAAAAATTGTCAACTGCTGATTTGATAAAAATTGTCAACTGACAATTGTTATTGACAATTTCATTAAAAAATTTTATTTTTTGAGCTTTAAATTTTGTATTGAAAATAACAAACACATAGAAATATTCAAAATACTGGTTACACACTAAAAAATTTCAAAAATAAATTCACACCGGTGAGCGGATATTTACATTTCCTACACCGAACGGTGTTAATTTACACCGCTTACTCGGTGTGAAATGACAAACTTATCTGATCGGTGTGAAATTAGAAAGGCAAAGAAGAGAGCAATATTGAAATCACATTCTCATTGATAAACAAATTAAAAATTGAAATTTTCCAATATTTTTTGTTCATTTTAATTTTGTAAATCTTGATAAAAGATTCAAACTTTATTTTTGACACCAAGAAATAGAGCCCAAAAAATTAAATAAGCCCCAAAAAATGTCTACATTTTGGGTGTTACTTCATATGAAATAACTCCCAATTTTTGGGGACAATTTCATTACACTACTTTTGGGAAATATTTAATTTTTATCTTTGGTTCTTATTCCATTATGAAATAAAGCCGAATGAAATAAGCCCCAATCAAAGTTTTTTGCGGCTTATTTCGTTTGACAATTAATAAATTAAATGACAAATAAAAATTGTAAAAAACATCCTTTCGAATAGTTGAAAATTACACCGTTCGGTGTTAAATAAAATTTTGCGTATCATAAATAAAAATCATTTTGCGTATTATAAATAAACACCTAACAGGGTACAAAACAAACATCCTATCTGATGCTTACTTTTTTACACCGATCGGTGTGAAAAAAATATGCTCTTTCGGATATAAAATTCTGGCACTTTGACACGGTGTTTTTTAACACCGAACGGTGTTGGACTCCCTGGAACACCGATCGGTGTAAAAATTCTATACAAATTTTTAAGTGTGTAACAATTTGTTAATTTGCCAGAATAGAGCTGTTATTTTGAAAAATATTTTGCCACAGTATAACTCTATGTTTAATTCCATTGAAAAAAATTAATTTTGTTTTTTAATTCTCACAACCTAAGACTATGTAAAAAAATTGTTAAATTTCGGAATACCCGAATTCCTACTTCTTAACTTTAAAAATTTTTTAAAAAAATTGTTTAGTTTAGTTTATTGTCTATTAATTTTTACATTTTCCCAGACAAGCAGATAAGTGAAGGATTTACAAACCTTTAACACTTAAAAATTATTTTATAAATACAATGAAATAACTTTAGAATCATAACAGTTAAGAGCATATTATATATTCTTGCTATCACAAAAATCAATATTTGTTTTAGAACTTAGAAATTTATACTCTTTCACTGAGAAAACAAAAAATCAAAATCGAACTTTTTAAAAACGTTAAGTAAAATTTATATTTTTAAAAATATTTTACACCATACCAAAATGAAAACGCACATTTTTAAATAGAACAGTAAAACGAAACGTTTTTAAAACAACCACGACTATTTTACTATGATAAATTAGGATAAAATTAATATTTTTAAAAACATTTTACGCCATACAAAAATGTAAACGCACATTTTTAAATAGAAAAATAAATCGAAACGTTTTTAAAACAACTACGAATGTTTTACTATAATATAGTAGGTTTAAATTATTATTTCTAAAAAACATTTTACACCATACAAGAATTAAAACGAACATTTTTAAATAGAAAAGTGAAACGAAACGTTTTTAAAACAATTACGAACGTTTTACCATGACATAGTAAAATTCACATTCTTTGTTTCAAAACACTTGTTAATAACTATTTGTTTGTTATGTATGTTTCATTGACTTATGTATTTGATATTTGTTCAGAAAATAAAATATTTTTCATTCTCGACTTTATCACTCTGCAGTTTACCTGCAATAAAGTAATGAAAGAGTTTGAGTTGGAGCATTTGCTGCAACAATTAAAAAGTAAGTATTTTAAATAAAATTAATGATATTTGACAAAATTCTATTTTTTTGTAGACGCTGGGACACATTATAATTATCCAAAAAATTTTAACGATATGAACATAGCTGATGATAAAATACATAACTAAAATAAAACTGTAATTTTGAAAACCAATAAATCTTTTTTTAATTTATAGAGGAAATGCGGATTTCTGTAAATTTTTTGATTTAATGGGAAATAATGAACATTTTCGTTGTTAAAATATAAATAATTCTTGTACCATTGCATTTTAAAATGTTTATTGTTACAAAGCGAATGAACATTTTAGAATCTAATTTTAAAATTATCGTTTTTAAAATGAAAATAAACATTTTACATTTGAGAATATTTATTATTAAAAATCAAACGTACATTTTAGAATCTCGTTTTAAAATTTTCGTTTTTAAAATGTAAATAAACGTTTTACTACAGCATTTTAAAATATCAATTGTTAAAAATTTAACGAACATTTTAGAATCTCATTTTAAAATGTAAGTTTTTAAAATGGAAATAAACGTTAGAAGTGCAAAATCTGGGTTAAACGTTTTTAAAAGTAGCGCGTTTCTGCCACTTTTGAAAATGTTGTTTTCTCTGGGTTTAGAGTTCTATTCAAAGGTTCATATAATAAATAATTAGCTCTACAAAAGTGAATTTTAAAATAATCAAAATGATCTTAATTGTCCTAACGGGAACATTGAAATTAATTGCACTTATCAAGTATGGACAATCAATGTTTCCACAAACAATGTCATAAAGAAATATTAACGACTGAATAATCCGCCTAGATTCAAGCGATTTGAAATTTAACAACATACAGCGATTATTATACGCCAGGTAGAGGCTCAACATAGTTAAAAGATCGCAGTGCAAATTTTAAAATTTTTTTCTATAGACGTTCAAGCCTACGTGTATGAACAGCATAGTAGAGGTTCCATATAAAAGAGGTATATTCTACACGAGATCTCACAAACGACACAAAAAGACACTTTAAAGTATATGGATCAGAAAAGTTCCCACAATTTCGCCTTAAGAAAGCATACATTGCATAAGATTTGAATAGAGTGCAAGTCAGGTGTCGCAGAAAAGAAAAGCTTGCATCAAAGCAAACTCCCAAATCTACCATTTCATTAACTCGAGTTAAATTAGAATTACCAATATAAAAGAAACTGGGGACATTCAACATTTTTAATTTTGGCATAAGAAACATGAAAAGATTTTTTAGTATTAAGTAATAAGCGGTCTCGTTTGCACCAATCAAAAACTCAATTTAAATTTAGTTGAAGAGAAAAAGCATCAAAACTATTGCGAACGACACTGTAAATTGTTAGATCGTTAGCATATCGCCCATTTTAGATTAAGGTGACTTATCAGTCGCACTGACCGTCTCCAATTTGGCTAAAATTTTGTTCCTAGATTGGTTTATTTTTTAGAAAACCAAATCCGAAGTTATAAATTTTTAAAACCATTTTTCAAGGCCAAAATAGGGTGTATTTTGAAACAACATAGCTCAGTCAATTTAAATCCGATTTTCGTAAATAAGGTATCATTGGAAAGGTTATTTTCATCTTTTTATAGGGAAAAATATAAAACTTCTGGAAAAACTGCAGTAAAATGGCCCATTCTTAATTTCAATGTTTAATGCCATGCCAACAACAGACGCTTTGATTTTTTCAGTTTCTTTATTTTGGTATTTTGTACGTTTCAATACCTTTCGAACAATATAAAATTAAGGTGTGCTCTTGAAGGCTTCAGAAGTTATGGCGTAAAACGTGCTGTGTTAAAAAATTTTCAATACAAATTCTGAAAGAAATACTGACTGAAAGAAATCTTGAATGAATACTGCACGATTTTTCTTCTTCTTTAAAGAAACATACTGTTTCGTTTTTACATTTCGTTGACGAAAATCTCATATAAAAATTTCAAATTCATGCACTGTTTGAAAACTTTTTGTTTTTGATGAACGAAAAAAAACCGATTTGTTAAAGAATTATCGGCAAATGTATGTATGTGCAGTAAGTTTCTTAAAGAAGTCATCGTGAAATATTCGTGCACGATGCCTTGGACTGCAGGGTAGCTATCAAAGCTTTACAACATACATGCTCAGCAAGTAGTCTATTTCGACCGCTATTCCCGCCACACAAATTGTTTCCTATTATAAACTTGTGTTTTATAAAAACTAAAACACGTACACCCAAAAACACAAGCTGCTGTAAGCGATCGCCTAATTTTGAAACAATTCAACTTTTTTTTTTTAAATCAACAAAAGGAAAAAAAATGTATGCTGTTGAATTTGTATTGAAAATTCTTTAACACTGCACGTTTTACGCCATAACTTCTGAACCTTTCAAGAGCACACCTTAATTTTATATCTTTGGAAAGCTATTGAAACGCACAAAAAACCAAAATAAAGAAACTGAAAAAAAATTACACTCTAAAGATTTTTTGTTGAATTTTACGATCATTAAAGTAGGTAACTTGTTTCCAACTTTAATGATCGTATTTTTACACACACAACAATAATGTAACTTATGTGTGGAAATAAGTCAACTTTAAGTGTTTAAATTTATACACCTATATAAACATTAAATATTGAAAGTAATGTTTCCAATATGTAAATTTATATTTTCTATACACATACAATGTTTAACATTTTTATGTTTACACTTCGCATGTTTAAGGCCTACACTTTTATGTATGTTTGCTTTTAACGACCCTTTTTAGATGCGCTTGAAAATAGGCAATTCTTCTTTTTGAATCCATTGCATTTGTTTAAGTTGTTTTGAAAAACAAAATTAACATTTAATTAACCAAAATCAGATCAAAACATTTAAACAAACACAAGAGAAAGAAAGTATAAGGAGTTGGCTATTGTCAATTTAACAAGAAAAAACCAGCTAATTAACTGCAAATAAATTTGAA
This sequence comes from Dichetophora obliterata, assembly GCA_963920525.1. Taxonomy (NCBI): domain Eukaryota; kingdom Metazoa; phylum Arthropoda; class Insecta; order Diptera; family Sciomyzidae; genus Dichetophora; species Dichetophora obliterata. Next base: position 233,978,634 of record OY986435.1, on the reverse strand, counting down.
AATCAATTTTTTTTTAGTTAATTATTAACTTACTGTTATGATTAACAACGCTTTATTTAATTAAATAACTCTTAACAATTGTTTATTCAATTAATAATTCAATATTTCTTATAATAAAAATCTATACTTGTAATTCGTTCGATAACCAGCAATCAAGTGTCTAAAAATCGACAGACAGCTGATTGCCCAGGGTTGTAGAAAATGCATTATTACTAATTTACATAACGCATGGTTGCATTATCGATCTGTGTAACACCTCCCCTTTTGAATTGAGTCTTTACGATGGAATAAATTTATCCACAGGTTTGCGCTCCCGGCTCGATCGTCGTAAAGTCGTTGGTGGAGTGAAAGTTCGATGCTCGTCTTCCAAAGAAATAGGTGTTGTTGGTTGCTGATCATAATCGTTGATGATAATTCTAGGAACAACCGAATTATTATTTGCTGACTGCTCGAATATACCAAGTGCTGAAGTCCATCTTTTGTCTTGGTCTTCAAAGTTGTTTTGTGTTGTAGCACGTCGACGAAGCTGATTTATATGTGACCTAATTAATCTGCCATTCGCAAGTCTCACGTTATACATAACAGCACCTCGTTGCTCGATGATTTCTCCAGGAGACCATTTAAAATGATTAACACCATTCGGAACTCTTGCAAAAACCCTATCATGTAGTTGAAATTGTCTTTGAACAGCGCCCTGCTTTTTATCAAATTGTTGTTTCATTTTTGTTGCGACTGCCGACATTTCGGTTACGTTGCTAGTAAGCGGTTTTAGCTGATCTAATGTCGTGCGCATTTGTCTTCCAAGCATTACCTCAGCTGGTGACTTCTTGTCTGGGGTATTAAGATTTGCGGTTGATCGGTATGTTTGCAAAAATGTGTGCATATTTTCGATAACCGTCCCTTCTCCTTCCATTTTTTTAATTGCTCTCTTGAATGAGTCTACAAATCTTTCAGCTTGTCCATTTGACATTGGATGATATGGACTGATACATATATGCTCGATGCAATTTTTCTGCATAAAGTCTTCAAAATTAGCACTTTTAAATTGCGTACCATTGTCTGATACGAGCGTTGATGGTAAGCCAAAGCGTGCAAAAATTTCGCTTAACATTTTTATTGTTTGTTGTGATGAAATTGATTTTGTTTCAATTATCTCCGGCCACTTTGAAAATGCGTCGACGACTAACAAGAAATAGTACCCGTCAATAGGCCCAGCATAGTCGATATGTAGCGTTCCCAAACTTTGGCTAGAGTTGGCCATGGATGTAGAGTTGATTTTGTCGGCATTTTTGCTGCTGCTGCACAACTGTTGCAACCGTTTATCATCATTTTGATATCGTTATCGATACTTGGCCAATAAACGTAACTTCTAGCGATAGATTTGGTTCTTTCGATTCCTGGATGTCCACGATGAAGCTGGTTGAGAATACGTTTACGATAAATTTGAGGAATGGTGATCCTGTCGCCAAACATAACGCATCCATCAATTTGTATTAAGCTGTCTTTCCTGTGAAATAACGCTTTCAGCTCATCGGTTTCAGAAATTTCGTCAGGCCATTCATCTTTGATGTATTTTAATGCCTTTGACAAGGTTTCGTCTTTTGATGTTTCATATTGTATCAGTTTGAAAGTAACTGGTAAAGATTTGATTGCATCACTAAAAACTGTATTGACTTCGGATTCTAATTTGATTGATGCTACGACAAAATCTTCTGGTATACTGTCATCTCGATTGATAAGGCGTGACAAAACATCTGCGTATCCAAAATTTTTCGTATTTATGAAGCTTATTTCAAAATCGTACGAAAGTAACTGAAGTGCCCATCTTTGTAACCTGTTTGCTTGGTGTACTGCAATACCAGTTTTTCGTCCAAAAATAGCTAATAATGGCTTATGGTCAGTGTGAAGCTCAAATCTTCGTCCGTAAATCATCTTGTGAAACTTGGTCACAGCGAAAATTAGAGCGAGAGCTTCCTTTTCTACTTGACTGTAGCCTTGTTCAGCAGGCGTTAATGATCGTGATGCGTGGCAAACTGCTTTGATGGTGCCCTCTGCATATTCATGTAAAGTACATGCGCCAAGTCCGTATCCGGACGCATCTGCTGCAACGACGATGTTTTGTGTAGGATCATAGTGTGCCAGTGTGATGTCTGATGACAGAATTTGCTTTAAGTCTTGGAAACACTGGTGGTGGATTTTTGTCCAAATGAAAGGATCATCATGTTTTAAAAGTTCATCTAACGGTCCTCGAAGTTGTCGCATGCTGCTAACAAACTTGCCGTAGAAGTTAATAGCGCCGAGAAATGATCTCAGCTCAGTAACATTACTTGGCTCTGGCATTTTAGTAATGGCTAAAATGCGCTCTGGGTTTGGCTTGAGCCCTTGCTGATCTATAACATAACCCAAGTAGCTCACTGAGGTTTTGTAAAAATCGCATTTTTCAAATTTTACCTTGAATCCGTATTCTTTGATTCTGTTGAGTACGGCGTAAAGATGTCGTTCATGCTCTATTTCATTTTTGCCTGATACAAAAATGTCATCTATGTATGCGGCTACCCCTGGCAGGCCAGCTAACATTTGGTCCATAATTTGTTGAAATATGGCTGGAAAGGTCTTAACACCAAAAACCATTCTGTTGTACCGAAATAGACCAACATGTGTATTGATTGTAAGTAGATGCTTTGAAGCATCATCCACTTCAATTTGCAAAAATGCATCCGACAAGTCGATATGGCTGAAATATTTTGAATTCGCCAACTTTGAAAATATGTCGTCTGGCAATGGTAGTGGATATTGATGTGACTCGAGGCTCTCGTTCAGTCCAGTTGAAAAATCGCCACACACACGTTTGCCGCCTGATGCCTTTTTAATTACAACGATAGGTGCTGCCCAGTCAGAATAATTTACAGGTGAAATGATGTCGCAATCCTGTAGTCGTTGTAACTCTTTCTCAACTAGCTGCTGCATGGCGTAAGCAACGGGGCGTTTTGGTCTGAAAACTGGCTGAACTTCTGGTTTCGTCTGCAATACAGCTTTTGTTTTGTTGCAGAGTCCCATTTTGCCGTCGAGCACATCTGAAAAATAAATTTTTAATTGAGTAATTTTATTTAAAATTGCTGATGAATCAACACTCCCCTGAAAATTCTGTATTTGGTTGCAAACAGAATTAATTGATTGATCGTTTAGTTGAAAAGCTTCGATCCAATCAAGACCCATGACATTAAGATCGGGTATTGGAGTCACTCGGCATAAAACTGATTTTTCTTTGTCTTTTATTTTGACATTGCATGTAAACTGTGATGTTAATGGCAACTTTCCTGTTGCGCTCCGTGCGAACTGATCGACTCGCTCAGTTTTTTTAATATTCAGTTTCTTGAAATACTGTTTCGAAATTATGGTGATATCCGACCCTGTGTCGAATTGAAGACGTAAAGATGTCCCATTTATGTGCAAATTGACGTATTTGCGCTGACTTTCAACTTTGTTTGTTGCAAAAATGCCTTTCGATTGTACGAACTGTTTTTGTTGCTTGTAACTTTTTTTAGAAGTGTCCCAATTGTTATTTTGGTGCTGTTTTGCGCTCCCATAGCTTTTGGTATTGCTGTTGTTGCGTTGACAGTACCCTTCCTTATGTCCAATTTGTGTAAAATTGCCACACTTATGGTTTTTGTACGGACAGAAGCGTGCATAATGGAAATCGCCGCAGTACCAGCATGGAGTCTTAGGAACTTTCTTCTCCTTTTTGAAGTTGTTGTTATTGTTGGATTTTGTTCTTACCTTGTTGACATTGACATTTTGCTGGTTTTCTATGAGCGCTGTATCTGCTTTTAAATTAAGTATCCTTTGACACTCTCTTGATAATGTGTCCAACGTGACGTCAGTATCGCTGTCTAACTTGTTTAGCAATTTTGTGCGCATCTCGAAATCTGATGGTGACTTGAGTCCCATGACAAAAATAAGACATTTGAACTGATCAATTGTCAACTTTGTCAATTCAAACAGTTCACATTGCTTGTTTACAACTCCTGCGTATGTAACAAAATCCATGTTTGTTTCTCTTGTTATTTGCAAGCAATTGTAGCGAATGTTAAATTGTGATGCCTGTATTCCAAAAAGTTGCTTCAATAGAGTTACAGTTTCTGCAAATTTGTAGTCACAAGGTTGTTTTGGAAGAATATAGTTGACATATTTGTGATGTACTACTGTGTTCAGCTTCCTCAGAAGTAACCTGGTCTTTGCAGCATCGTCCAATTTATTTGCATCTTGTTCGAAGAGGTCTTCATAGCGTGCAAACCATGTGTCGAAAGTGAGGTTATTATCGACATCGTAACAAAATTCCGTAATGCTCGATCCAAGTGCTTCGATTATGTATTCTGAATTACCTGCGAACTTTACTTCACTCTTGCAATCGTTTGCCGGAATTATTTTTGCAAGAATACTTCGCATCGCCTCGCTATTTTTGTGTTGCTGCTCCTGCATTTGCAAAAGCATTTTCGCAATGTTCTCTTCAGCCGTCATTGAAATTGCAGTGTGTTAAATTTTGCGTAAAATAAAATTTTTTTTTTTTCTCGTCGCCACTTTATGTTATGATTAACAACGCTTCATTTAATTAAATAACTCTTAACAATTGTTTATTCAATTAATAATTCAATATTTCTTATAATAAAAATCTATACTTGTAATTCGTTCGATAACCAGCAATCAAGTGTCTAAAAATCGACAGACAGCTGATTGCCCAGGGTTGTAGAAAATGCATTATTACTAATTTACATAACGCATGGTTGCATTATCGATCTGTGTAACACTTACATAAAAATAATCACATTTCTTAAACATTAAAATATGTACATAAAAACAAAAAATTATATTGAAATCTTACGAAACTGAATTAAATTAATTGTGTTAAATATTTAGGTGTCTATTTGTAATAAATAGCCAAAATTTAAAAACTTAAGTAACTGCAGAAACAAAAAAAATTAAGAAATTTTGAAAGAATTTTGTCAGTGCGATAAGCAAAGTTTAAATATGAATTCATTATGTAAGACTTGATCACAACAAATTAACGGAACCTTCATGGATTTAAAGACTTTTAGTTTTATATAAAGTTTTTAATTAAATATTGAAATGTAAAAATTTAAAAAAAGAGAAAAAAAGTAAACATTTTTGCTTTTAGTTAGTATTAGGAAATAATAATTATTGGTATTATTAGAAATTAATTTAAGGTTGCGCAGAAAGCTTTGATATTAAAGTATTTACTTTTTGCAAAGAATTTATATGTTTTTTCTTGCCTCTTGTTGAGTCCGGATAGTGCTTATAATAAAATCTTACAATGAATTCCATTGATTGTGAAATCTCATAAGGATAAATAATATTAAAAACATAAAAAAAATTTATTAATTGCGTAAAAATGTCCAATATATCGAAGTCGGATATATCAACAACCAGTTTATTTTTCTATACAAATTTAGGCAACGTCCTTTCCCTCAAGCTCTGGTTCTGTAAATGAAAGCATATCATATAAAACAAATTAATATTGTAGTTATGAACACTAATACACAATTAAATTTATTCAAACATACAGTTTACGCTTTATGGCAGCGCAAATTAGCACTATAGTGATATTTTAGGGTTAGTATAAGGAGTTAAAAAGCAAATGGTTTTAATAAACAAGAAGACTACTTTATACGTATAGTAATAAAAGAACATATTTTTACAGCAGTAGTATAACAATATACTTACTAACAAATGCAACGAACTTGTTGCACAATATTGTTCAATGTTGTTAATGGCTGAAAATAAAAAAGGTTAAAGAACCATTTATTACAAGGCTTATAATACCTAATTTGAATTTATCGTGATAATTACCTCTGGCTGTAAAAGAAATTTTACATTATCCCCAAAGTAACTCATAATTGCTGCTATTATAGCACTTTCTTCTGGTTCTTGATTTAATGCTTCCATTATACTTTTTTTATTTATACTTTTCATATATTGAAGTACTCTTTCTTTAGTTTCTCCAAGGGTTTTTATGAAGAGTGATGATTCTATATCCATAAGCTTTATGGAATAGTCCAAAGCAATCCCTCATATATTCTTGAATTAGATCTTGTCCCTATGAATTTATTTTGCTACATGATGAATATGCACTAATAAGATCTGCTTATACTCTACAGAAGCAATTGTTTCCGGCGCAATGAATTCTGTTGGTTGCCAGTTTGAACAAGTATTTCTTAATAGATTAGAACGTCGTCTCTTTTCAAAGGAATTTTCGGATCTAATAAAGAAGTTTTTCGATTTGGTGGCCGGTTTAAAAAATGGTTTCTGTTTCTCATCATTGTTAAGAGAGGTACTGTGGTTGCTGAAATAATTTTGCCTCCTGAGTCCTTCTCTAGAAGAGATTCCGGGAATTTAGCAACACTTGCTGCATTACTAATCTAAAAATTAATATCAATATAACGACCAATGAAACATAATAGTCCCAAGCAATACCAACCTAAAAATACCCATTGGTATATAAAATGAAAACACTCCCATTTCGCCAACTTAAATATTTGCCAAAACGTTTAATCTCTTTCCCAATTTTAGTTTTTTGCATAGTATATCCAAAATGTCCGAAGGAACTTTCTGCCAAGGAAACTTTTTCTATTTTTATACAAATACTGATGCTTATGATGCATTTCAATATTTTGCAAAATATTTCCATAGACACTACACTTAAACATTAAGAAATAATATAAATAGGTACTATTAACATAAAATTAATTGTAATTTATGTCTTGATCTGAGGAATGTTACTTCTGAACACTTCAACAATTTACTATAAAATGAGGATCGCGTGGCGTCCTTTTGCGACTGTTACATAGTGTGTATTATGCATGCAAGATTAGTGGTTTTAAACATGTGCAATTCTACAGTGGTTCTTTACTTTTAAGCAACAGTAATAAAAAGTTGGAAATAAAATATCTATTTACTACAAAAATGGCTGCAAATTTAAACAATGAGTATGTAAAACTTATTTTTACACATTCACTAACAAAAATTTCAGCAATATAAGTAAATTTACATTTAAAATTTACATAAATTAAAGTAGTAATTTTAAAATGACTTATTAGAGTGTAGCGTCTGTTGTTGGCATGACATTAAACTTTAAAATTAATAATGGGTCAATTTACAGTAATTTTTTTAAAAGTTTTATATTTTATCCTTAAAATAGAGGAGATAACTATTCCAATGATACCTTAGTTTATAAAATGTGATTTAAATTGACTGAGCTACGTTGTCTAAAAATAGGCCCTATTTTGGCATTCGAATGGCTGTGGCTCCGCAAAAAAATTTTTTTAAACTTTAAACTCCGGAATTGGTTTTCTTAACAAAAAACCAACCTAAAAACAAATTTTCAGCCAAATCGGAGATGGTCAGTGCGATTGATAGGTCACCTCAATGTGAATTGGGCGATATAATAAATAATTTGAGAAAGAAAAACAGCTACTTATATTATTGATAAATAAAATGAAAAGAAGAGGCCCAAAATACTGCCCTGTGGGACGCCAGACGTTGCAATAAAAGATGTTGATTTAGCGTTATAAACTTCAACAAAGCAGAGTCTATCAGCTAAACAACTTTTGATCCAATTTAAAAAGCTGGAATGAAACCTCATTTTGGAAAGCTTAGCAACTAATATACTATGGGAAAACTTATATACTATGGGAAACTAATATACTATGGGAAACGAAAATCGGATTTAAATTGACTGAGCTACGTTGTCTAAAAATTGGCCCTATTTTGGCATTCGAATGGCTGTGGCTCCGCAAAAAAAAATTTTTTAAACTTTAAACTCCGGAATTGGTTTTCTTAACAAAACACCAACCTAAAAACAAATTTTCAGTCAAATCGGAGATGGTCAGTGCGATTGATAGGTCACCTCAATGTGAAGTGGGCGATATAATAAATAATTTGAGAAAGAAAAACAGCTACTTATATTATTGATAAATAAAATGAAAAGAAGAGGCCCAAAATACTGCCCTGTGGGACGCCAGACGTTGCAATAAAAGATGTTGATTTAGCGTTATAAACTTCAACAAAGCAGAGTCTATCAGCTAAACAACTTTTGATCCAATTTAAAAAGCTGGAATGAAACCTCATTTTGGAAAGCTTAGCAACTAATATACTATGGGAAAACTTATATACTATGGGAAACTAATATACTATGGGAAACGAAAATCGGATTTAAATTGACTGAGCTACGTTGTCTAAAAATTGGCCCTATTTTGGCATTCGAATGGCTGTGGCTCCGCAAAAAAAAATTTTTTAAACTTTAAACTCCGGAATTGGTTTTCTTAACAAAACACCAACCTAAAAACAAATTTTCAGTCAAATCGGAGATGGTCAGTGCGATTGATAGGTCACCTCAATGTGAAGTGGGCGATATAATAAATAATTTGAGAAAGAAAAACAGCTACTTATATTATTGATAAATAAAATGAAAAGAAGAGGCCCAAAATACTGCCCTGTGGGACGCCAGACGTTGCAATAAAAGATGTTGATTTAGCGTTATAAACTTCAACAAAGCAGAGTCTATCAGCTAAACAACTTTTGATCCAATTTAAAAAGCTGGAATGAAACCTCATTTTGGAAAGCTTAGCAACTAATATACTATGGGAAAACTTATATACTATGGGAAACTAATATACTATGGGAAACGAAAATCGGATTTAAATTGACTGAGCTACGTTGTCTAAAAATTGGCCCTATTTTGGCATTCGAATGGCTGTGGCTCCGCAAAAAAAAATTTTTTAAACTTTAAACTCCGGAATTGGTTTTCTTAACAAAACACCAACCTAAAAACAAATTTTCAGTCAAATCGGAGATGGTCAGTGCGATTGATAGGTCACCTCAATGTGAAGTGGGCGATATAATAAATAATTTGAGAAAGAAAAACAGCTACTTATATTATTGATAAATAAAATGAAAAGAAGAGGCCCAAAATACTGCCCTGTGGCACGCCAGACGTTGCAATAAAAGATGTTGATTTAGCGTTATAAACTTCAACAAAGCAGAGTCTATCAGCTACATAACTTTTGATCCAATTTAAAAAGCTGGAATGAAAACTCATTTTGGAAAGCTTAGCAACTAATATACTATGTGAAACCTTGTCAAAGGCCTTGGAAAAATCCGTGTAAATAGTATCAACTTGGCAGCCAACTGAAAAAGATGACATACACAAGTTTATAACTTAAAAATTGTAATGGAATTGAGATGTCGCACTAGTCGCGATATAATCACAAGATATTCTTATTCGTGTCTAGGAATTTCTAAGAGTTTTGGCTGAAACTGTTTTAAAGAGTCGAATCGGTCACACAGTGTAATATGCCGTTATTAAGTGCTAGAGTGGTAAAATGTAATTATGTTTGTTTTTTTTGTTTGTCTTAAAGTTTTAACTACTGTTAATGTTCGAACAATACTAAAAAAAAACACTTTAATTACTCTAAGTAAATATAAAGTTATCATTGTGAGCTATTTATGCTGTTGTTTCGTTAAGCTTTTCTGTTTTTTTTCAGCATAATTTTTATTTTCCCAAAAAAGGGTTGACCTCATTCCAATGAATGTTGTAAATGTTTTTGACACGCACGTTACCAGGAAACAGTTGGTCGAAATAATGCGAACTGGTAGTTTGTGACGTTAAATAGGCATTTGAATAATAAAAAAAAATGTGAACGATGTTGATGAACTCTTGATGGTTTTTTAAATCTAATTAATTATTCTAAATATCAGCAAATAAGGAAAGTCCATAAAAACGCAAGAATGTTAGCAACTAATACTAACATTCCGTTATAGACTAGAGGGTAGACTAGGGAACACTTGGGCGACCCTCTGTTTTCGATGGAAAATTTAATTAATTGAATATAATTTAGTGCAGAATTAAGGAAAACATATTAAGACAATTTTTTTCAAACTTTTTAGAAAAATAATGTAATTTTGTGCTGGTGTGTATTTGATATTTAAATAGGTCATAGATCTTACAATGACATTCTTTAAGAAAATCCACCCAGAATTTGAAAAAACTAAAATACGAGCAAATTTTCAAATAAGAACAATTACAGTTCTTGCATTTTTACAGCACAGCACAGCACAGCGCTATTGATCCCATACTAAGACGAGAAAAAATGGAAGGAGTTGTTTAGTTTTGATACACACATGAAAAGAGGCATGTAAAAACAAAAATAAAGTAAACTTTTTTTGAGAGCCGGCCAGCTCTTTAAAAAACTCAATTTTAAAAAACAGACTTTTGAATTTCTTTTTATTGAAATGAATTAATTAATTTAATTCAAAGTTATAATTGAATGTAAATAATTTATAGAATTTAACGTAACTTACATAAAATCAACAGGTTTTTTAATAAAGAGTTCTTATTTTTAATAATATAATTTAATCAAATTTAATTTGATTAGACTTATGACATATGAAACTAAGCCTATCGTATTCTAAGAAAATTGTTCAACCAAACACAAAGAAAAGGCATACCTTCAAGAATTTTTTATAACATTATGTTATTATAGATTTTTTTTAAATAAGTATATTAAAATACATTATTTAGAGAATATTTTAAAAATTTTGCTAAAAAAATGTTGCGAAATAACGGAGTTATTGGAGTTTTCCGCTGGTGCCTCGAAAAAAATTTTTCTTGCGCTGAACGAGATTCATCAGCATTGGATTATCTGAAATAAAAAACAAATATCAGTTTTTAAATTTTTTGCATAATTTTAAAGTTGAAATGTCTATTTTTTGACAAAAAAATGTACCTAGTTTTTTATTGTAAGATTGATACTAATTGAAAAATTTTAAAAACTTAACGTCAGTTGATGGCTATTTGTATGTAGAACATGTGTACGAAGTTTCAAAACGATCGGCTCAGTATTTTTTAACTGACTTCAAAAAGGAGGAGGTTGGTTGGTTTCGTTTTTTTTTGTTTGAATGTGTGTACACTAGAGTGACCAGAAAAAAAACGAAGTTTTAATATTTGGGGAAAGGATTTGAGAAATAGCTTCGATAACACTGTGCAACACATTTTTCTAACAGAAAAGCGGATAACGATGGATGATAGTACAAGTGTATAGTAATAAAACCCTAAAAGGAATTTGCAAAGTTAGCTCGCTTTAAAAAGATATAGGCATTAAAAGTTTGCCTCTTGCAGAGTATTTCTTAAAAATAAAGTGCTCATTAAGGCGTATCGAATTACAATTTTTTCGAATTTTACAATCTAAGAGGTCTCAAAAGTTGCATGGTGGTCAAGATCTAAAAAAAATTAAGATAAAAAAAAGATGTCTTCCTCTTACACAAGGACAAAGTTGTTTTTTGAGAAAAACAGTAAAAAATAACGATCTATAAATGCTTTGATTTTTGTAAGAAAAACTACATATGTCTTAAAGCAAAATTAAATACAGACTTTAACTAGGAATATCTCGCCAAACAAAATGCAACTTTCGAGTTAAACCCTCATTGTCCTGTGTGAGAGCTACTCGAATCCAAAGTTACACTCGAAATAGAACAGAACTTATGATTGTTATCTGATTGTCTAAATGTTGGTGTTATTGATTGAAGTGTTTACATTTTCTTTAAATTTGGCGAATTAAATATTTGCATATTTTTCGCAAATGCATTTTTTTTAAAAAAATTAAGATAAGGTTTAATATATTTTTGGCATCAGAAGTGGTACCAAAAATAATTTTGTGAATTTGAATTCTTAAAATATTTCTGAACGTAACACTGTCTGAAAGTATTATTTTAAAATACCAGCTTAAGACCACGATTCTTTTTTGTGTTTCGATTTTTAAAAAACAATTTTTCTGCTTAGCATGAAATTTATTATTTCGTCAAAACACATCACCTCACCAATTGCTTTTAAGATGTGTTTTAACAAAAAAAAATAATAACCTAAAAGGAGATATCTGAAGAATTCAAAGCCTAATAGTAATGTTTTTAAAAAAATTTAAAGATTGCGTTCAAGTAAGCTTTTCTCAAAAAACAGTTAATGCATTGGCAAAAAATGTGCAAATTTTAAATACACTAAATATAAGGAAAACGTAAACACTTTAATATATACCACTAAAATTAAGACAATCACATAACAATCAAAAGTTCTGTGCTATTTCGAGTGTACCTTAAGATTCGAATATCCTTCACACAGGACACTGTGAGTAAAAATCAAGAGTGGCATCTTGTTTGTCGGGATATTGTTAGCTAAGGTTTATATTTACTTTTGCTTTAAGACATGTTTAGTTTTTCTTACAACAATCAAAGCATTTATAGTTCGTTAATTTTTACTGTTTTTCTCAAAAAACAACTTTATCCTTGCGAGAGAGGGAGACATCCTTTTTTGGGAGAACACCCTATGGGACTTTGGAGACCTCTTAGAATGAGAAATTAAAAAAAGAATTTTTAATACGATACGCCTTTATGAGCACTTCATTTTTAAAAAAATACTCTGCAAGAGGCAAACTTTCAATGCATCTATCTTTTAAAAGCGAGCTAACTTTGCAAAACTCTTTTACGGTTTTGTTGGTCTAGATCAGTACTATCGATCTGTGTTGGTCGCTTTTTTGTTAGATTCCATGACCCTTGAATTGACGCATAGTGTAATGTTTAAAAATAAATTTCTGAAAATTTAATGAAATATATTAATGTTTAGAGGTCCCTCTAACTCGTTTTTCACATTTCCACATACCATTTTTTATGTCAACTTTAAAACCGGAATGAAAATGTATTTTAGACTCCAAAACTTATTCTAAAGGTCATTTTCTAAGTTAAATGAGTGGCTTCACTCGAAATTCTCGTTATTTTTTGGCTACGGTAATTGGTTTTCAAGATATTAGCGAATTAATATAAAAAAGTTTAAAATATTTCAGAAAAATCATTTTAAGAGGTCATATAAAAAGAACGCAAATTACCACGAAAAATATTTGTAAGCAGTTTTGTTATGTAGTATTTTTTGATGGAAATACAGAAAACAATGCTGTAGTAGGTACAAAAATTTACGAATTATGACCCCAACTCGAAAGAACTAATTTTCGAAAAAATTATATTGCGCTTATGTTGCTGCAACATAGATACCAACAAGTGTTATAACACTTTCTCGATGTTTTGGCCACCTTTATTTCACCCTCCTTTTAATTGTTTAAAAAAATCTTTTGACATACTTCTGATAGAATATATTCTACTCCAGAAAAATAAAGGAAAAAGAAACACGATAAACTCAAAATGAGTATGTATTTATAGCAAAACTGCTTAAAAATATTTTTCGTTGTAATTTATGTTCTTTTTATATGACCTCTTAAAAATGAAATTTCTAAAATATTTTAAATTTTTTCATATTAATTTGCTAATATCTTGAAAACTAATTACCGTAGCCAAAAAATAATGAAAATTTCGAGTTAAACCACTCATTTAACATATAGTATGACCTTTAAAATAAGTTATGGAGTCAAAAATACATTTTAATTCCGGTTTTAAAGTTGACATAAAAAAAATGGTACGTGGAAATGTAAAAACCAGTTGGAGGGACCTCTAAACATCATTATTTTTCAATAAAATTTTCAGAAATTTATTTTTAGACATTATCGAAGCTATTTCTCAAATACTTCCCTCAAAAAGTAAAACTAGGTTTTTCTGGTGACTCTATTATACATGTATACTTTTTATTTTTGAACATATTTCGATTGTAGAACTTTTTGTAAATTTTGGTAATTTTAATTAAAGTTTTTTCCTAAATAACCTCTATATTTATTATGTTGACTTTATATGATTTAAATACAAATTCTAGTTGTTTGATAGTTTAAAATCGTTTATTGAGCTTAAGGTCATTTTAAGGTAATTTTTTTAATTTTATTGTTTCAATTTTGTATTTTTAATAAAATTTTTAAAATTTTTTAATATATCAAACTTTTTGGTTTGCTTAATTTGTTACCCTTCATTCATGAATAAATTCGTACGGTAACGTGGCATTTGTTTTTTGCTTATTAATGATACTATTCCAAGTCAGTCCTTTCTTTGAACCTTTTTCTATGACATACTAAAAATAACTGTGATTGCTTCAGCAAACGAGCAGATTTACTTTTATTGATCAAAAATAACAGTTCACATTTTACTTTTATTTTTCGGTCAAAAGTAAAAGTCATATTTTTATTCCCATATCATCTGCTTGTATCGCTGTTCCAGTCATTTGCGAAATAAAAGAAAACAGAATGCAACTAAGCGATGCAATTCAACGATGTGAAGATCGATAGCAATGCTTTCATCTCTGTGCAAATGATCGAAAAAATAAAAGTCATATTTAAACTTTTATTTTTCATAAAAAAGAATTTAGTACAATTTTAACTTATTATTTTTTTAAAACAATAATTATATTTTGACTTTTTGACAAGAGCATAACCGTTACGGTCTCTGTTTTTTACCGAAATATGAGCAAAAGTATAGCATTGAAGATTGCTTTCAACAAAATCATTTGAAACTTTTTTCCTATTACCAAATAACAATTGTAAAAAGCTTTCTTTCTAACACAAATACGTGTTTACAATTTACAACAATTTTTAAAAGTTTTTTCGAGCTATAACGCCTGTAGGCTAGCTACTAGCTTATTTCATGCTTATTTAGCTGATTGGGTAATTCCTTACTAAATAATTATAAAATTTTATTTATTTTGATATGTATTATCTTAAGACTCCACAAATTTGTATCCATAATTTGAATATATTTATAAGTTTGAACTCTTTTTTATGAAAACCTAAAACTGCTTGTTTCTTTGACTGATGATAACTTTATAAAAAAGTGTTCGTTTCTTACAAAAGCTAACGTACTCTTAGGTAAAAAATACTACCGAAACCAAAGAAATAAAGATAACGTTGCAAATTGTAAATCTTACAACCAGATTTGTCAAACTACATGAAGGGAAGACTCTAAGCACAATATGTTTTTGACATATACATTTTTTTATATTTAGAGTGTGTTTACATCGAATAATGCAATGACATATGTGTAACAGTGTTAAATAGGCCCAAGTTTACCCTAAGTTTGTATTCAAGTCACTGTGCAGCGTAGAGAATTCACAACGAAGACGACTCACTGAACAAGCGATAATAAAGCGAAATAATATCCTCAAAATTTACTGTGCCTATTGACTAAGAAGAGCTTTTCATATAAGGTCAGTTTCCGTACTAACTTGAAGTAATTGTAATAGAATAGAGAGTGACACTTTGCATGTTATTGTTCACTCTCGAGCTTCAAAAATTTGTAAAACAGCGCTTTCAAGCAATTTCAAGTTTCTTGAAGCAAGTACGGAAACAGACCTATAATCTACTCAGTAATTTAACTACTACATAGAACATCAAAGTGATGCCAACCAAGTCACTCTTTAATAGCATTGTGTAAACTAATAAATTTCACTGTGCTTTCCATTATCTGCTTAAATTTATTTACAGCAGAGTTGACTTTGTCAAAGGAAACCAATGACGACGACGATGATGATGCTGACAGACACTCAGCCACTGTATAGCTGCGAAAACGGATGCAATTAAATGTCAATCGAAGTTCTCGAATGACATTAGCTGTCAAATTATGAAATCTACAACGAGTCAGTGAAAGCAGACGTTGATCCAAATGCAGACGAAAATGCAGATATGCAACAATATTCACTCATGCACGGACATGGATGCAAAAGTAAAGTTATGAAAATCACAAACTCAATGAAGCGGAATGAAGTGAAATGAAGCAAGTGTACAAGCTGCAGATAAAGTACTATATTATTATTATTATTTTTAAACTTTTTATTGACAAGGACCAAAAGCAATACCAAACGGGGTTATCAAGCGAACATTTTTTTGCATATTTTTGGTAATAGGCCTGCAAAGAAGGTAAAGAGAAAACTTATTATTGCTCAAAGCTAGTGGTTTCCATGATTAATTTTTTAAAATGGACACAATGTCAATAAAATATTTTCTTGTATATTTTTAGTTTCCAGATTTCGTGAAAAATCTGTCTTTTATATGGGTAAATTTAAAAATATATATATACTAGCAAATACCCGCTGCTTCGCCTGCGATAAAAATATTAAATACCATGTAAAAATCTAAAATCTTCAAATGAAGAATTATGAAAAAATGGTATACATATTAAGAAATTACTTTATTTCATTTGAACAACTTATTTTAACGGTAATTGTTACGATGACATAAATTTACCTGGCTTTCTATTTTTACTTTTGAAAAAGTACTGCATAAGAGCATTATAATTAATTTGGGTAAAAAAGTTTTAAAATTTGTAATCAAAAATGTAATTTTTTACATATATTCTGAAAATAAATATATTCTTCTTAAATTGTTGTAGTTAATCGGGCCTTCTTCAGTTATTAATTGTTGTTATTGGGCTTTGGCCAAACAACAATTCTTCTTAAATTTAAAAAAAAACCGCTATAATGACATCAAACTTTTGGCGATATCCCAAAACTATAGACTTTCTTAATGCATAACAATGCATTCTTGTACAGACAGTCGTTTATTAATAAAATTAACGGTAATTTTCTTTTCTTTTCGGAAATATTTTGTACGGATATTAGGTATGTTTAAAAAAATACCTCTTATTATGACATTGAAATTCTTGCGATAACTCAAAACTATAGATTTTCTCAGTATTACTCATAAGACTCAGAATGAGAAAAGAACGATTGAAAATTCATTTTTTGACTTAGCCAGCAAAAATTTCCGCCTTTTTCAAATCAATTTTCATCCAAATTTCTTTGTTTGAAAGTTAAGTAAATTAAGAAATTAAGTAAATTGGGAAAATGAGAAAAGGCTTACCGTTACCTCACCAATGCAATGTTTTATATTCTTTTCATAAAACCTCTAAAATATTAAACTTTCACTAAACAATAGATCAAGAGTTGCTTTTGTTGTACATATTTTTTTAATTTTAATGTTTTTTTTAATTTTAATTTTCCTTATTCTTTCATATAGCATAATTTACCTGCAAAAATTGTTAAATTTTGACACAAACAGTTTCTATCATTAAAAATCATGAGCCAACCAATTTGCTTAGTATGCTATTTTTTTTGCAATGTGCTACAACTTCAAAACTAATTTATGTGAAAAACATATTCAAATATAGCTTAAAAAATAATTCTGTAAAAATTTTTTAAAATATTTCAAATTATTCCAAAGTTATATACTTAAATCTTTGTTTTAATCTATTTCCTTATCAATATATTCATAGTTATAGTTACAGTAGAATTTGTCCTGACCCAATACAATGAATTTTTTGTGATCGTTTTGTGAATTTGTAAAAGTGTAAATTAACCTTCGAACAAAACACATGCTAGACGTTTCCGTTTAAAACATCAATGTATGACGATCAGAATTTTCTGATATATACAGCATTCTTATTGATGTATAGTATTGCCCTGCAGACGTTGTCCTGCCGCAGACCACCTTACTGCGATATACGAATTTTCATGCTGTTCGGAAAATCAAAAATTATATATTTGCCATTTTAAGTACAGTTGCCGAAAGTAGCCGTATGAACTAAATAATCAAATTTTAGTCTAATACAACCAAAACCGTTCGAAGTATAACATTTTTGATTAATTCTGGGCTGTAATGGCGGTGTGGCAAAATTTTTTCACTTAAACCATCTCATACTCGAAACAATAGAGTGCCAGAATTTCAGCTCAATTGAGCTTAAACCTAGTGCGCTTTGCTTTACTCATCAAAGCTTATCCCCCGAAAAGTGGACTTAACTATAGTGGGTCATGCCCATTTTTAGTAAAGTTAGCGAAAGTAAAAAGATTACCAAATTCTAGTTTCATTTGATTTGATTTGATTTATTCGATAGTAATTAGTACATTAAGAATAATTTCTTTTATAGTACAATATATAATTGGAAATTAGTGGCATACTGTCTTAAAAACTAAGAATTCATTAACTCCAAACTTAATAATATCTTAATTTAATTATCATTATTATTATTGATTTTTTTTTTGTTGGCATGAAAAGTAGACGTGGCAAATCTAATATAGCATATTACGATCAAGTTGGAATAACAAATCGTTTGATACCTATATCGTGTCAATCCGTTCAGTGGTTCTTGCGTGATTGTCAAACATTTGTGCAGTGTTACAACAAGTGTATTTGTATAGATAGACTAACACAATCTCAAGTGGGGAAAAGCTGCCTGGCAAGGCTGCAAAACATACTTAATGCTTATAACTAAATTCTGGCAACTCCCTTCAAAACATTTGCAAAGAAAATTAATCAACAATGTATGAAAGCAAGAATCTCAATGAAAATAAAGCTGGATTCACTGATCACCTTCAGAATGTTTTGAAAGTTTTTTTCATATGAAGTTTTCGCTCAGAGAGAAACATTTCTGAACGCTCTCAACTTGATTAACATTTTTTTAAATCACACAAAAACATGCAGAAGGTTATCAGTGAATTCAGCTTAACACACAACATGGCTGTCGTGTTATATTGAGAGAAGCTCTCTCCACAAAGAGAGTAAAAGTTTTGTTTGCTGTTATATTGCGCTGCTGACTGAATGTAGGCATCAAATAAAATGCGTGATTTTGCAATAATTAAAGAATACATTTTTCGAAAAACTTGGTAAGCTATAACAATCTATATTATCATAGGAATCGAATAAAGAATTACCAAAATCGGTTCAGCGGTTTTCGAGCTTATTCTGGATCAAATTTCGTGAGTCTCCTTTTATATAATAGTATAGATAAAAGAGAAAATTTTAAATTTTATCACCTTTAATATCGTTCAGTTTTGAACATGGCCACTGTTTTGAAAATTAAAGCAAAATCCAAAATCACTGTTTAAAATTCCTTTAAAGTATTTTTTTTTTAATTTTTTGCAGAAGTGTATACGATTTTGAGGTGAGTGTTGGCACCCTAAAAGTCTACAAAAACAATGCCTAATTTTTAGTAAATTATAAAGCAAACAGTCTTTTTTTACTGAAAGTGTATTGTTTTCCTGTTTGATTTATGCTTTGCTTAAATACTGTATTCTTTTTTTAAATAACGCAATATTCTCCTCAAAATAACAATTTTCTCAAGTAAGGGTAACTTTATTTCAAAATTTAAGTATTTAGCAATTGTATAATTTTACAAGCAATAGAATAACAATGACGCTAACTTATGAGGCTGCCGTCTTCTTGCAGAAATTTTTGAAAAGAGTGAATTAAGCAAGATTTTTTCATAAAAAGTGCAACACAACACTCAATACCATTGGCAACACTCCGGACACAATGAAACCAAAATTGATTACATAACAAAAAATAAACATCTATTCTTAATTCTTTGTTATTTTAAAAGTATGTATGAAAATTCACTTGTATAAAAATAATAAGGTTTAAAAAGACTTTATGCTTGAACATTTTTGACAAGTTCATACTAGTGACTGGCGTATAGTCCACCCTCTGCAAAACAGCAGACTAATATTTTTTGGTTCAACATGATCTGAAAATCAATCCCACGAAATTTAGAGCGGAATAACATCACTTGTGGTATACATTCTTTTTACAACTTTGACAGACTGTCAACTATAGTTTAACCGATAATACTGGAGGAGCTGACGCTTAGATCCCATTTGCATTAGCGGAAAACTTTTACTGTAATGAATTTCAGCCAGCATAAAATGGCTTGTTCAAATGCAACGCTACCTCCCAGACTGTAATTGTGATCCTCTCGTTTATACTCCTCATCCCGTGTCTTGCTAAGTTTTCTTTTCTTTTCTCCCAATACCTTTTCTAAAATGAAGCATTTGATAATTCAGTTTTCTTAAAAAATTTTAATAAACCTAAAAAAAAGGTTTAATAATTCGGCAGCATAGATGTTGCCTTTGAAACAACACTCAGGACTTGTAACGATTTTTTACATTTTACATACACATTAATAACAATAACTACAACAATACTAGCACAACAAACAACACAATTGCGAAACAAACCGACAATTACAACAACAACAACATCAACCAAACCAACAACGGTAACAACAGCATAAGCAGCTACTGAAGCAGCTTGTGTGTAACTTTTCTCATATGAATATACAATATGAATTTATTTTTTTCAGATTTTGCTATTTTGTGACTTTACTAAAGAAGTGACAAAACCTTAAGTTAGATATTCGTTTGCTTCATACTCTAACTGATATTCTGGCTCAAATTTTTGTTTGCACGATAAATATTAAAGTCTGTACAACGAGTATAAATTATACCAAGAGATTGCTTCATCCAGCGTTCCAACTTCTTTCCAGACTATCAGCCATCCACCGACAGAAAAACCAAAACAATGACAACCAACGAGTTTTTGTACTCGTTATTGACGCATTGCTGTGAGTAAGAAGAAGTAAACATGAAAATGAATACGACAACCCAATGTGCACAAAAACGGATGCGGATCCGTTACGAACCCGTTACGAGTCCGTCAGTACGCACTGCGCTTTCTTATGTTTCGACGGACCCGTTACGAACCCGTTACGAATCCGCCAAAAGAGTCTGAAATGCATTCGTATATGAAGTCCGAAACGGATTCGTTCGTATCTGAAGTCAGTTACGGATTCGTTCCTGAAGTCCGTTCTGAGTCCGAGGCGGATCCGAAAAAATGAAAAAAGCAATTCGTATTTTTGAGAGGAATCTTATGTTTCCACGAACCCGTTACGAACCCGTTACGAATCCTTCAAAAAATTTCCACAACGTTAACATAAAAGACAGTCTTAAATTTGTTTTACAATTTCTTATTTTATTTTCAGTAGATTAGGGATACGAAATACAATTGTGTACTTATTTTTGTTGTTATTTTTATTTTTATTATACATTGATATAATTTTAAATTTCCTTCTTTAAAATGTAATATGTAGAATGTAAGAACTGAATTAGCAAAAAAATAAAAAAATGTTGAACATACATAAACATTATTGTCCCTTTTTGAATAAGAACTATTTTTAAAAAACGAGTCCGTTGCGAGTTCGCATTATTTAAAAAAAAGAGTCTTAAACGGATTCGTATGTGAAGTCCGAAATGGATTCGTATCTGAAGTCCGAAACGGATTCGTATCTGAAGCCCGAAACGGATTCGTATCTAAAGTCCGAAACGGATTCGTATCTGAACTCCGAAACGGATTCGTATCTGAAGTCCGAAACGGATTCGTAACTGAAGTCCGTAACGGAGAGAGGAATTTCATACGAAAAAGGATCCGTTCCGGATGCGAAACGCAATGCGTTTCGGACAAAATGTACGAAAAAGTGAGTTCGTTACGGATTCGTAACGGATCCGTTTGGCACACTGGGAAGTAACGAAAGGAGAAGAAAACAATATTATAAGTATGTATGTGAATGAAAATGTAACTTCTATTTGCCACAACTTTTGCAGCTAATTTTTTTGTGTTAATTTTTGGGATCTTCTTGTGTTTGACGAATTGATGTTGTTTCTAGCTGGACATTGTTGTTGCGATTTTATTCTAGCTAGATTTTGGTTGCATCTGCAAATAATAATTTTTTCATTAGCCGAATAAAAAGACGGAATTCAGATTCGGCTAAAGAAATAATTATTCTTTAATAAGGAGTTGCAAATATGTTTTTTTTTCATGAAGAGAAGAAAATTGCTTGTTACCCATTTGCTTTAATGTTGTTGAAATGGTTTTTATGTAGGTATTTTATTAAAAGATACCAAAGTTACAAGCAGTCATGATTTTATTTTAAGAAATTTATTTAAGAAAATGATTATATTTTTTATTAAAATGTCAATTTTACGACAAAACCATTGATCGTAGATGCATGTATATATATATATATAGTATAGAATAGTATAGATATATATTAATATTATATTTATTATTTTATACACATATACTTATAATTTTATTAGTATTCTTATTAGGTTATCTTAAACCACCAACAAAAATATACCTATCTGCTCAATCAGAAAACCCTGCAAGCATAATCAAAAGTATATTTTGATTCAATTGGAAAATATTTAAGAATTCCATTTCGTTATATTAAGATATTTATTTCAGATAGATTTTATGTTGAAATGTATATAACTAATCCGAGTAAAATAATTTCATTTAGAACATTTTATTTTTTTATATATTTTTATATACTTTGTTTATCACGTAATTAAAATGCAATGATAAAATTTTTAACATTTATTAGAATAATTTTGTACAAATGTAATATTGTGACGAAATTTGTTGTGAGCATTTTTATCATGCATTTCTTAATTGGTTGGTTTTAAGCATTTTAAACATTTTAAAAATAAACAGTTTAAAACATAATATATATATACAGTTTTAAACATTCATAATATATATGAATTATTTCATATATATTACTTTTGAGTAAAATTTCATGTGAGTATAATTTATATAATTGTATAATAGCATATATTGAAACGATGTTATTTTTTTTTTATTAAATATTTACAAGTTATTAGTTTATTTTATGAAGTTTAAGGTATTTATTTAATACAATATGTGACTATTGTCTTCTGTACATGCTTTTATTGAATAAATTTTGATGACCTTGTTTTGGTTTTTAAAGCATTATTAAAGCACAAAAGCTTACATATTTTTATGTTTTTGTTCAATGTAAAAAGTGAACATTTCTGTATTTTATTACTATGTTTAGAGGTCAGTTATATGTAAATGCAGACGTATTGATCTCGTATATGATTATTGCCATTTTTTTAAAAGTTTGAAGAATACGATACTTTTGCATCATCGGGAGAATTAAATGGCAAGTTTCATAGTTCCGTATGGTTGATCAATGGATTTAATTGTTGCGATAAATGCCAATTTTCACAGTTCTGTAAGGTTGATCAATGAATTTAATTTAATAATGATTATTTAATAATAATTAATTTAATAATGATAAAACTACATATCAGATAAGGACGATTCATGCATTAAAATGAGCACCAGGTCCTCGTCCTTAAGAAGGGATACTCCTTTGTCCAAATGCCGTTTGCTCTATCTCTTGCAGTTTAGGAGTTGTAGAACACTTTTTGGAGTGGTAGCTGGCCAAAAACATGTGCTTTTTCCGTCATAACTCCCAAACTGTACATCCTACAAGGACGATTTATACACCAAATTGTTCCTAATACATATATACACAAGACTGCATATTCAGAAAAAAGTTTTCTGGAATTTGATTTTTTTTCAAGAATCTTAGTTAAAATTTTTTACATGAATCATAGTTTTTGACGTGGTTTTTTGCGATTTTTTTGATTTTTTAGCCATAACTTCTAAACCATACATCATAAAAGGACGATTTATGCATCAAAATGTTCCTTAAGCTACTGCCCACAAGACTGTATCCTTAAAATAATTTTAAAAATTAGATTTCATGTTAATTTCATGTGCCCTTTTTTGTCAATTTTGATTTTTTTTATTTATTTTCTAAAATAAAATCTACATATCAGATAAGGACGATTCATGCATTAAAATGAGCACCAGGTCCTCGTCCTTAAGAAGGGATAATCCTTTGTCCAAATGCATTTTGCTCTATCTCTTGTAGTTTAGGAGTTGTAGAACACTTTTTTGAGTGGAAGCTGGCCAAAAACATGTGCTTTTTCCGTCATAACTCCCAAACCATACATCCTACAAGGACGATTTATGCACCAAATTGTTTCTAATACATATATACACAAGACTGCATATTCAGAAAAAAGTTTTCTGGAATTTGATTTTTTTTCAAGAATCTTAGTTAAAATTTTTTCCATGAATCATAGTTTTTGACGTGGTTTTTTGCGATTTTTTTCATTTTTTAGCCATAACTTCTAAACCATACATCATAAAAGGACGATTTATGCATCAAAATGTTCCTTAAGCTACTGTTCACAAGACTGTATCCTTAAAATAATTTTAAAAATTAGATTTCATGTTAATTTCATGTGTCCTTTTTTGTCAATTTTTATTTTTTTTATTTATTTTCTAAAATAAAAACTACATTTCAGATAAGGACGATTCATGCATTAAAATGAGCACCAGGTCCTCGTCCTTAAGAAGGAATACTCCTTTGTCCAAATGCCGTTTGCTCTATCTCTTGTAGTTTAGGAGTTGTAGAACACTTTTTGGAGTGGTAGCTGGCCAAAAACATGTGCTTTTTCCGTCATAACTCCCAAACCATACATCCTACAAGGACGATTTATACACCAAATTGTTTCTAATACATATATACACAAGACTGCATATTCAGAAAAAAGTTTTCTGGAATTTGATTTTTTTTCAAGAATCTTAGTTAAAATTTTTTACATGAATCATAGTTTTTGACGTGGTTTTTTTCGATTTTTTTGATTTTTTAGCCATAACTTCTAAACTATACATCATAAAAGGACGATTTATGCATCAAAATGTTCCTTAAGCTACTGCCCACAAGACTGTATCCTTAAAATAATTTTAAAAATTAGATTTCATGTTAATTTCATGTGCCCTTTTATGTCAATTTTTATTTTTTTTATTTATTTTCTAAAATAAAAACTTCATATCAGATAAGGACGATTCATGCATTAAAATGAGCACCAGGTCCTCGTCCTTAAGAAGGGATACTCCTTTGTCCAAATGCCGTTTGCTCTATCTCTTGCAGTTTAGGAGTTGTAGAACACTTTTTGGAGTGGTAGCTGGCCAAAAACATGTGCTTTTTCCGTCATAACTCCCAAACTGTACATCCTACAAGGACGATTTATACACCAAATTGTTTCTAATACATATATACACAAGACTGCATATTCAGAAAAAAGTTTTCTGGAATTTGATTTTTTTTCAAGAATCTTAGTTAAAATTTTTTACATTAATCATAGTTTTTGACGTGGTTTTGTGCGATTTTTTTGATTTTTTAGCCATAACTTCTAAACCATACATCATAAAAGGACAATTTATGCATAAAAATGTTCCTTAAGCTACTGCCCACAAGACTGTATCCTTAGAATACTTTTAAAAATTAGATTTTATGTTAATTTCATGTGCCCTTTTTTGTCAATTTTTATTTTTTTTATTTATTTTCTAAAATAAAAATTACATATCAGATAAGGACGATTCTTGCATTAAAATGAGCACCAAGTCCTCGTCCTTAAGAAGGAATACTCCTTTGTCCAAATGCCGTTTGCTCTATCTCTTGTAGTTTAGGAGTTTTAGAACACTTTTTGGAGTGGTAGCTGGCCAAAAACATGTGCTTTTTCCGTCATAACTCCCAAACTGTACATCCTACAAGGACGATTTATACACCAAATTGTTTCTAATACATATATACACAAGACTGCATATTCAGAAAAAAGTTTTCTGGAATTTGATTTTTTTTCAAGAATCTTAGTTAAAATTTTTTACATGAATCATAGTTTTTACGTGGTTTTGTGCGATTTTTTTGATTTTTTAGCCATAACTTCTAAACCATACATCATAAAAGGACGATATATGCATCAAAATGTTCCGTAAGCTACTGCCCACAAGACTGTATCCTTAAAATAATTTTAAAAATTAGATTTCATGTTAATTTCATGTGCCCTTTTTTGTCAATTTTTATTTTTTTTATTTATTTTCTAAAATAAAAACTACATATCAGATAAGGACGATTCATGCATTAAAATGAGCACCAGGTCCTCGTCCTTAAGAAGGGATACTCCTTTGTCCAAATGCCGTTTGCTCTATCTCTTGTAGTTTAGGAGTTGTAGAACACTTTTTGGAGTTGTAGCTGGCCAAAAACATGTGCTTTTTCCGTCATAACTCCCAAACTGTACATCCTACAAGGACGATTTATACACCAAATTGTTTCTAATACATATATACACAAGGCTGCATATTCAGAAAAAAGTTTTCTGGAATTTGATTTTTTTTCAAGAATCTTAGTTAAAATTTTTTACATGAATCATAGTTTTTGACGTGGTTTTTTTCGATTTTTTTGATTTTTTAGCCATAACTTCTAAACTATACATCATAAAAGGACGATTTATGCATCAAAATGTTCCTTAAGCTACTGCCCACAAGACTGTATCCTTAAAATAATTTTAAAAATTAGATTTCATGTTAATTTCATGTGCCCTTTTATGTCAATTTTTATTTTTTTTATTTATTTTCTAAAATAAAAACTTCATATCAGATAAGGACGATTCATGCATTAAAATGAGCACCAGGTCCTCGTCCTTAAGAAGGGATACTCCTTTGTCCAAATGCCGTTTGCTCTATCTCTTGCAGTTTAGGAGTTGTAGAACACTTTTTGGAGTGGTAGCTGGCCAAAAACATGTGCTTTTTCCGTCATAACTCCCAAACTGTACATCCTACAAGGACGATTTATACACCAAATTGTTTCTAATACATATATACACAAGACTGCATATTCAGAAAAAAGTTTTCTGGAATTTGATTTTTTTTCAAGAATCTTAGTTAAAATTTTTTACATTAATCATAGTTTTTGACGTGGTTTTGTGCGATTTTTTTGATTTTTTAGCCATAACTTCTAAACCATACATCATAAAAGGACAATTTATGCATCAAAATGTTCCTTAAGCTACTGCCCACAAGACTGTATCCTTAGAATACTTTTAAAAATTAGATTTTATGTTAATTTCATGTGCCCTTTTTTGTCAATTTTTATTTTTTTTATTTATTTTCTAAAATAAAAACTACATATCAGATAAGGACGATTCTTGCATTAAAATGAGCACCAAGTCCTCGTCCTTAAGAAGGGATACTCCTTTGTCCAAATGCCGTTTGCTCTATCTCTTGTAGTTTAGGAGTTGTAGAACACTTTTTGGAGTGGTAGCTGGCCAAAAACATGTGCTTTTTCCGTCATAACTCCCAAACTGTACATCCTACAAGGACGATTTATACACCAAATTGTTTCTAATACATATATACACAAGACTGCATATTCAGAAAAAAGTTTTCTGGAATTTGATTTTTTTTCAAGAATCTTAGTTAAAATTTTTTACATTAATCATAGTTTTTGACGTGGTTTTGTGCGATTTTTTTGATTTTTTAGCCATAACTTCTAAACCATACATCATAAAAGGACGATTTATGCATCAAAATGTTCCTTAAGCTACTGCCCACAAGACTGTATCCTTAAAATAATTTTAAAAATTAGATTTCATGTTAATTTCATGTGCCCTTTTTTGTCAATTTTTATTTTTTTTATTTATTTTCTAAAATAAAAACTACATATCAGATAAGGACGATTCATGCATTAAAATGAGCACCAGGTCCTCGTCCTTAAGAAGGGATACTCCTTTGTCCAAATGCCGTTTGCTCTATCTCTTGTAGTTTAGGAGTTGTAGAACACTTTTTGGAGTGGTAGCTGGCCAAAAACATGTGCTTTTTCCGTCATAACTCCCAAACTGTACATCCTAAAAGGACGATTTATACACCAAATTGTTTCTAATACATATATACACAAGACTGCATATTCAGAAAAAAGTTTTCTGGAATTTGATTTTTTTTCAAGAATCTTAGTTAAAATTTTTTACATGAATCATAGTTTTTGACGTGGTTTTGTGCGATTTTTTTGATTTTTTAGCCATAACTTCTAAACCATACATCATAAAAGGACAATTTATGCATCAAAATGTTCCTTAAGCTACTGTTCACAAGACTGTATCCTTAAAATAATTTTAAAAATTAGATTTCATGTTAATTTCATGTGCCCTTTTTTGTCAATTTTTATTTTTTTTATTTATTTTCTAAAATAAAAACTACATATCAGATAAGGACGATTCATGCATTAAAATGAGCACCAGGTCCTCGTCCTTAAGAAGGGATACTCCTTTGTCCAAATGCCGGTTGCTATATCTCTTGTAGTTTAGGAGTTGTAGAACACTTTTTGGAGTGGTAGCTGGCCAAAAACATGTGCTTTTTCCGTCATAACTCCCAAACTGTACATCCTAAAAGGACGATTTATACACCAAATTGTTTCTAATACATATATACACAAGACTGCATATTCAGAAAAAAGTTTTCTGGAATTTGATTTTTTTTCAAGAATCTTAGTTAAAATTTTTTACATGAATCATAGTTTTTGACGTGGTTTTGTGCGATTTTTTTGATTTTTTAGCCATAACTTCTAAACCATACATCATAAAAGGACAATTTATGCATCAAAATGTTCCTTAAGCTACTGCCCACAAGACTGTATCCTTAAAATAATTTTAAAAATTAGATTTTATGTTAATTTCATGTGCCCTTTTTTGTCAATTTTTATTTTTTTTATTTATTTTCTAAAATAAAAACTACATATCAGATAAGGACGATTCATGCATTAAAATGAGCACCAGGTCCTCGTCCTTAAGAAGGGATACTCCTTTGTCCAAATGCCGTTTGCTCTATCTCTTGTAGTTTAGGAGTTGTAGAACACTTTTTGGAGTGGTAGCTGGCCAAAAACATGTGCTTTTTCCGTCATAACTCCCAAACTGTACATCCTACAAGGACGATTTATACACCAAATTGTTTCTAATACATATATACACAAGACTGCATATTCAGAAAAAAGTTTTCTGGAATTTGATTTTTTTTCAAGAATCTTAGTTAAAATTTTTTCCATGAATCATAGTTTTTGACGTGGTTTTTTGCGATTTTTTTGATTTTTTAGCCATAACTTCTAAACCATACATCATAAAAGGACGATTTATGCATCAAAATGTTCCTTAAGCTACTGCCCACAAGACTGTATCCTTAAAATAATTTTAAAAATTAGATTTCATGTTAATTTCATGTGCCCTTTTTTGTCAATTTTTATTTTTTTTATTTATTTTCTAAAATAAAAACTACATATCAGATAAGGACGATTCATGCATTAAAATGAGCACCAGGTCCTCGTCCTTAAGAAGGGATACTCCTTTGTCCAAATGCCGTTTGCTCTATCTCTTGTAGTTTAGGAGTTGTAGAACACTTTTTGGAGTGGTAGCTGGCCAAAAACATGTGCTTTTTCCGTCATAACTCCCAAACTGTACATCCTAAAAGGACGATTTATACACCAAATTGTTTCTAATACATATATACACAAGACTGCATATTCAGAAAAAAGTTTTCTGGAATTTGATTTTTTTTCAAGAATCTTAGTTAAAATTTTTTACATGAATCATAGTTTTTGACGTGGTTTTGTGCGATTTTTTTGATTTTTTAGCCATAACTTCTAAACCATACATCATAAAAGGACAATTTATGCATCAAAATGTTCCTTAAGCTACTGCCCACAAGACTGTATCCTTAAAATAATTTTAAAAATTAGATTTTATGTTAATTTCATGTGCCCTTTTTTGTCAATTTTTATTTTTTTTATTTATTTTCTAAAATAAAAACTACATATCAGATAAGGACGATTCATGCATTAAAATGAGCACCAGGTCCTCGTCCTTAAGAAGGGATACTCCTTTGTCCAAATGCCGTTTGCTCTATCTCTTGTAGTTTAGGAGTTGTAGAACACTTTTTGGAGTGGTAGCTGGCCAAAAACATGTGCTTTTTCCGTCAGAACTCCCAAACTGTACATCCTACAAGGACGATTTATACACCAAATTGTTTCTAATACATATATACACAAGACTGCATATTCAGAAAAAAGTTTTCTGGAATTTGATTTTTTTTCAAGAATCTTAGTTAAAATTTTTTCCATGAATCATAGTTTTTGACGTGGTTTTGTGCGATTTTTTTGATTTTTTAGCCATAACTTCTAAACCATACATCATAAAAGGACGATTTATGCATCAAAATGTTCCTTAAGCTACTGTTCACAAGACTGTATCCTTAAAATAATTTTAAAAATTAGATTTCATGTTAATTTCATGTGCCCTTTTTTGTCAATTTTTATTTTTTTTATTTATTTTCTAAAATAAAAACTACATATCAGATAAGGACGATTCATGCATTAAAATGAGCACCAGGTCCTCGTCCTTAAGAAGGGATACTCCTTTGTCCAAATGCCGTTTGCTATATCTCTTGTAGTTTAGGAGTTGTAGAACACTTTTTGGAGTGGTAGCTGGCCAAAAACATGTGCTTTTTCCGTCATAACTCCCAAACTGTACATCCTACAAGGACGATTTATACACCAAATTGTTTCTAATACATATATACACAAGACTGCATATTCAGAAAAAAGTTTTCTGGAATTTGATTTTTTTTCAAGAATCTTAGTTAAAATTTTTTCCATGAATCATAGTTTTTGACGTGGTTTTTTGCGATTTTTTTGATTTTTTAGCCATAACTTCTAAACCATACATCATAAAAGGACGATTTATGCATCAAAATGTTCCTTAAGCTACTGCCCACAAGACTGTATCCTTAAAATAATTTTAAAAATTAGATTTTATGTTAATTTCATGTGCCCTTTTTTGTCAATTTTTATTGTTTTTATTTATTTTCTAAAATAAAAACTACATATCAGATAAGGACGATTCTTGCATTAAAATGAGCACCAGGTCCTCGTCCTTAAGAAGGGATACTCCTTTGTCCAAATGCCGTTTGCTCTATCTCTTGTAGTTTAGGAGTTGTAGAACACTTTTTGGAGTGGTAGCTGGCCAAAAACATGTGCTTTTTCCGTCAGAACTCCCAAACTGTACATCCTACAAGGACGATTTATACACCAAATTGTTTCTAATACATATATACACAAGACTGCATATTCAGAAAAAAGTTTTCTGGAATTTGATTTTTTTTCAAGAATCTTAGTTAAAATTTTTTCCATGAATCATAGTTTTTGACGTGGTTTTTTGCGATTTTTTTGATTTTTTAGCCATAACTTCTAAACCATACATCATAAAAGGACGATTTATGCATCAAAATGTTCCTTAAGCTACTGTCCACAAGACTTTATCCTTAAAATAAGTTTAAAAATTAGATTTCATGTTAATTTCATGTGCCCTTTTTTGTCAATTTTTATTTTTTTTATTTATTTTCTAAAATAAAAACTACATATCAGATAAGGACGATTCATGCATTAAAATGAGCACCAGGTCCTCGTCCTTAAGAAGAGATACTCCTTTGTCCAAATGCCATTTGCTCTATCTCTTGTAGTTTAGGAGTTGTAGAACACTTTTTGGAGTGGTAGCTGGCCAAAAACATGTGCTTTTTCCGTCATAACTCCCAAACTGTACATCCTACAAGGACGATTTATACACCAAATTGTTTCTAATACATATATACACAAGACTGCATATTCAGAAAAAAGTTTTCTGGAATTTGATTTTTTTTCAAGAATCTTAGTTAAAATTTTTTACATGAATATAGTTTTTGACGTGGTTTTTTTCGATTTTTTTTATTTTTTAGCCATAACTTCTAAACTATACATCATAAAAGGACGATTTATGCATCAAAATGTTCCTTAAGCTACTGCCCACAAGACTGTATCCTTAAAATAATTTTAAAAATTAGATTTCATGTTAATTTCATGTGTCCTTTTTTGTCAATTTTTATTTTTTTTATTTATTTTCTAAAATAAAAACTACATTTCAGATAAGGACGATTCATGCATTAAAATGAGCACCAGGTCCTCGTCCTTAAGAAGGGATACTCCTTTGTCCAAATGCCGTTTGCTCTATCTCTTGTAGTTTAGGAGTTGTAGAACACTTTTTGGAGTGGAAGCTGGCCAAAAACATGTGCTTTTTCCGTCATAACTCCCAAACCATACATCCTACAAGGACGATTTATACACCAAATTGTTTCTAATACATATATACACTAGACTGCATATTCAGAAAAAAGTTTTCTGGAATTTGATTTTTTTTCAAGAATCTTAGTTAAAATTTTTTACATGAATCATAGTTTTTGACGTGGTTTTTTTCGATTTTTTTGATTTTTTAGCCATAACTTCTAAACTATACATCATAAAAGGACGATTTATGCATCAAAATGTTCCTTAAGCTACTGCCCACAAGACTGTATCCTTAAAATAATTTTAAAAATTAGATTTCATGTTAATTTCATGTGCCCTTTTTTGTCAATTTTTATGTTTTTTATTTATTTTCTAAAATAAAAACTACATATCAGATAAGGACGATTCATGCATTAAAATGAGCACCAGGTCCTCGTCCTTAAGAAGGGATACTCCTTTTTCCAAATGCCGTTTGCTCTATCTCTTGTAGTTTAGGAGTTGTAGAACACTTTTTGGAGTGGTAGCTGGCCAAAAACATGTGCTTTTTCCGTCATAACTCCCAAACCCTACATTCTACAAGGACGATTTATGCACCAAATTGTTTCTAATACATATATACACAAGACTGCATATTCAGAAAAAAGTTTTCTGGAATTTGATTTTTTTTCAAGAATCTTAGTTAAAATTTTTTCCATGAATCATAGTTTTTGACGTGGTTTTTTGCGATTTTTTTGATTTTTTAGCCATAACTTCTAAACCATACATCGTAAAAGGACGATTTATGCATCAAAATGTTCCTTAAGCTACTGTTCACAAGACTGTATCCTTAAAATAATTTTAAAAATTCGATTTCATGTTAATTTCATGTGCCCTTTTTTGTCAATTTTTATTTTTTTTATTTATTTTCTAAAATAAAAACTACATATCAGATAAGGACGATTCATGCATTAAAATGAGCACCAGGTCCTCGTCCTTAAGAAGGGATACTCTTTTGTCCAAATGCCGTTTGCTCTATCTCTTGTAGTTTAGGAGTTTTAGAACACTTTTTGGAGTGGTAGCTGGCCAAAAACATGTGCTTTTTCCGTCATAACTCCCAAACTGTACATCCTACAAGGACGATTTATACACCAAATTGTTTCTAATACATATATACACAAGACTGCATATTCAGAAAAAAGTTTTCTGGAATTTGATTTTTTTTCAAGAATCTTAGTTAAAATTTTTTACATGAATCATAGTTTTTGACGTGGTTTTGTGCGATTTTTTTGATTTTTTAGCCATAACTTCTAAACCATACATCATAAAAGGACGATTTATGCATCAAAATGTTCCTTAAGCTACTGCCCACAAGACTGTATCCTTAAAATAATTTTAAAAATTAGATTTCATGTTAATTTCATGTGCCCTTTTTTGTCAATTTTTATTTTTTTTATTTATTTTCTAAAATAAAAACTACATTTCAGATAAGGACGATTCATGCATTAAAATGAGCACCAGGTCCTCGTCCTTAAGAAGGGATACTCCTTTGTCCAAATGCCGTTTGCTCTATCTCTTGTAGTTTAGGAGTTGTAGAACACTTTTTGGAGTGGAAGCTGGCCAAAAACATGTGCTTTTTCCGTCATAACTCCCAAACCATACATCCTACAAGGACGATTTATACACCAAATTGTTTCTAATACATATATACACAAGACTGCATATTCAGAAAAAAGTTTTCTGGAATTTGATTTTTTTTCAAGAATCTTAGTTAAAATTTTTTACATGAATCATAGTTTTTGACGTGGTTTTTTGCGATTTTTTTGATTTTTTAGCCATAACTTCTAAACCATACATCATAAAAGGACGATTTATGCATCAAAATGTTTCTTAAGCTACTGCCCACAAGACTGTATCCTTAAAATAATTTTAAAAATTAGATTTCATGTTAATTTCATGTGCCCTTTTTTTTCAATTTTTATTTTTTTATTTATTTTCTAAAATAAAAACTACATATCAGATAAGGACGATTCATGCATTAAAATGAGCACCAGGTCCTCGTCCTTAAGAAGGGATACTCTTTTGTCCAAATGCCGTTTGCTCTATCTCTTGTAGTTTAGGAGTTGTAGAACACTGTTTGGAGTGGTAGCTGGCCAAAAACATGTGCTTTTTCCGTCATAACTCCCAAACTGTACATCCTACAAGGACGATTTATACACCAAATTGTTTCTAATACATATATACACAAGACTGCATATTCAGAAAAAAGTTTTCTGGAATTTGATTTTTTTTCAAGAATCTTAGTTAAAATTTTTTACATGAATCATAGTTTTTGACGTGGTTTTGTGCGATTTTTTTGATTTTTTAGCCATAACTTCTAAACCATACATCATAAAAGGACAATTTATGCATCAAAATGTTCCTTAAGCTACTGCCCACAAGACTGTATCCTTAAAATAATTTTAAAAATTAGATTTCATGTTAATTTCATGTGCCCTTTTTTGTCAATTTTTATTTTTTTTATTTATTTTCTAAAATAAAAACTACATATCAGATAAGGACGATTCATGCATTAAAATGAGCACCAGGTCCTCGTCCTTAAGAAGGGATACTCTTTTGTCCAAATGCCGTTTGCTCTATCTCTTGTAGTTTAGGAGTTTTAGAACACTTTTTGGAGTGGAAGCTGGCCAAAAACATGTGCTTTTTCCGTCATAACTCCCAAACTGTACATCCTAAAAGGACGATTTATACACCAAATTGTTTCTAATACATATATACACAAGACTGCATATTCAGAAAAAAGTTTTCTGGAATTTGATTTTTTTTCAAGAATCTTAGTTAAAATTTTTTACATGAATCATAGTTTTTGACGTGGTTTTTTTCGATTTTTTTGATTTTTTAGCCATAACTTCTAAACTATACATCATAAAAGGACGATTTATGCATCAAAATGTTTCTTAAGCTACTGCCCACAAGACTGTATCCTTAAAATAATTTTAAAAATTAGATTTCATGTTAATTTCATGTGCCCTTTTTTGTCAATTTTTATTTTTTTTTAAATATTTTCTAAAATAAAAACTACATATCAGATAAGGACGATTCATGCATTAAAATGAGCACCAGGTCCTCGTCCTTAAGAAGAGATACTCATTTTGATTCCTTAAGCTACTGTCCACAAGACTTTATCCTTAAAATAATTTTAAAAATTAGATTTCATGTTAATTTCATGTGCCCTTTTTTGTCAATTTTTATTTTTTTTATTTATTTTCTAAAATAAAAACTACATATCAGATAAGGACGATTCATGCACTAAAATGAGCACCAGGTCCTCGTCCTTAAGAAGGGATACTCCTTTGTCCAAATGCCGTTTGCTCTATCTCTTGTAGTTTAGGAGTTGTAGAACACTTTTTGGAGTGGTAGCTGGCCAAAAACATGTGCTTTTTCCGTCATAACTCCCAAACTGTACATCCTACAAGGACGATTTATACACCAAATTGTTTCTAATACATATATACACAAGACTGCATATTCAGAAAAAAGTTTTCTGGAATTGGATTTTTTTTCAAGAATCTTAGTTAAAATTTTTTACATGAATCATAGTTTTTGACGTGGTTTTGTGCGATTTTTTTTATTTTATTGCCATAACTTCTAAACCATACATCATAAAAGGACGATTTATGCATCAAAATGTTCCTTAAGCTACTGCCCACAAGACTGTATCCTTAAAATAATTTTTAAAATTAGATTTCATGTTAATTTCATGTGCCCTTTTTTGTCAATTTTTATTTTTTTTATTTATTTTCTAAAATAAAAACTACATATCAGATAAGGACGATTCATGCATTAAAATGAGCACCAGGTCCTCGTCCTTAAGAAGGGATACTCCTTTGTCCAAATGCCGTTTGCTCTATCTCTTGTAGTTTAGGAGTTGTAGAACACTTTTTGGAGTGGTAGCTGGCCAAAAACATGTGCTTTTTCCGTCATAACTCCCAAACCATACATCCTACAAGGACGATTTATACACCAAATTGTTTCTAATACATATATACACAAGACTGCAAATTCAGAAAAAAGTTTTCTGGAATTTGATTTTTTTCCAAGAATCTTAGTTAAAATTTTTTACATGAATCATAGTTTTTGACGTAGTTTTTTTTCGATTTTTTTGATTTTTTAGCCATAACTTCTAAACCATACATCATAAAAGGACGATTTATGCATCAAAATGTTCCTTAAGCTACTGTTCACAAGACTGTATCCTTAAAATAATTTTAAAAATTCGATTTCATGTTAATTTCATGTGCCCTTTTTTGTCAATTTTTATTTTTTTTATTTATTTTCTAAAATAAAAACTACATATCAGATAAGGACGATTCATGCATTAAAATGAGCACCAGGTCCTCGTCCTTAAGAAGGGATACTCCTTTGTTCAAATGCCGTTTGCTCTATCTCTTGTAGTTTAGGAGTTTTTGAACACTTTTTGGAGTGGTAGCTGGCCAAAAACATGTGCTTTTTCCGTCATAACTCCCAAACTGTATGTACATCCTACAAGGACGATTTATACACCAAATTGTTTCTAATACATATATACACAAGACTGCATATTCAGAAAAAAGTTTTCTGGAATTTGATTTTTTTTCAAGAATCTTAGTTAAAATTTTTTACATGAATCATAGTTTTTGACGTGGTTTTGTGCGATTTTTTTGATTTTTTAGCCATAACTTCTAAACCATACATCATAAAATGACGATTTATGCATCAAAATGTTCCTTAAGCTACTGCCCACAAGACTGTATCCTTAAAATAATTTTAAAAATTAGATTTCATGTTAATTTCATGTGCCCTTTTTTGTCAATTTTTATTTTTTTTATTTATTTTCTAAAATAAAAACTACTTATCAGATAAGGACGATTCATGCATTAAAATGAGCACCAGGTCCTCGTCCTTAAGAAGGGATACTCTTTTGTCCAAATGCCGTTTGCTCTATCTCTTGTAGTTTAGGAGTTTTAGAACACTTTTTGGAGTGGTAGCTGGCCAAAAACATGTGCTTTTTCCGTCATAACTCCCAAACTGTACATCCTACAAGGACGATTTATACACCAAATTGTTTCTAATACATATATACACAAGACTGCATATTCAGAAAAAAGTTTTCTGGAATTTGATTTTTTTTCAAGAATCTTAGTTAAAATTTTTTACATGAATCATAGTTTTTGACGTGGTTTTTTTCGATTTTTTTGATTTTTTAGCCATAACTTCTAAACTATACATCATAAAAGGACGATTTATGCATCAAAATGTTTCTTAAGCTACTGCCCACAAGACTGTATCCTTAAAATAATTTTAAAAATTAGATTTCATGTTAATTTCATGTGTCCTTTTTTGTCAATTTTTATTTTTTTTATTTATTTTCTAAAATAAAAACTACATTTCAGATAAGGACGATTCATGCATTAAAATGAGCACCAGGTCCTCGTCCTTAAGAAGGGATACTCCTTTGTCCAAATGCCGTTTGCTCTATCTCTTGTAGTTTAGGAGTTGTAGAACACTTTTTGGAGTGGAAGCTGGCCAAAAACATGTGCTTTTTCCGTCATAACTCCCAAACCATACATCCTACAAGGACGATTTATACACCAAATTGTTTCTAATACATATATACACAAGACTGCATATTCAGAAAAAAGTTTTCTGGAATTTGATTTTTTTTCAAGAATCTTAGTTAAAATTTTTTACATGAATCATAGTTTTTGACGTGGTTTTGTGCGATTTTTTTGATTTTTTAGCCATAACTTCTAAACCATACTTCATAAAAGGACGATTTATGCATCAAAATGTTCCTTAAGCTACTGCACAAAAGACTGTATCCTTAAAATAATTTTAAAAATTAGATTTCATGTTAATTTCATGTGCCCTTTTTTGTCAATTTTTATTTTTTTCATTTATTTTCTAAAATAAAAACTACATATCAGATAAGGACGATTCATGCATTAAAATGAGCACCAGGTCCTCGTCCTTAAGAAGAGATACTCCTTTGTCCAAATGCCGTTTGCTCTATCTCTTGTAGTTTAGGAGTTGTAGAACACTTTTTGGAGTGGAAGCTGGCCAAAAACATGTGCTTTTTCCGTCATAACTCCCAAACCATACATCCTACAAGGACGATTTATACACCAAATTGTTTCTAATACATATATACACAAGACTGCATATTCAGAAAAAAGTTTTCTGGAATTTGATTTTTTTTCAAGAATCTTAGTTAAAATTTTTTCCATGAATCATAGTTTTTGACGTGGTTTTTTGCGATTTTTTTGATTTTTTAGCCATAACTTCTAAACCATACATCATGAAAGGACGATTTATGCATCAAAATTTTCCTTAAGCTACTGTTCACAAGACTGTATCCTTAAAATAATTTTAAAAATTAGATTTCATGTTAATTTCATGTGCCCTTTTTTGTCAATTTTTATTTTTTTTATTTATTTTCTAAAATAAAAACTACATATCAGATAAGGACGATTCATGCATTAAAATGAGCACCAGGTCCTCGTCCTTAAGAAGGGATACTCCTTTGTCCAAATGCCGCTTGCTCTATCTCTTGTAGTTTAGGAGTTGTAGAACACTTTTTGGAGTGGTAGCTGGCCAAAAACATGTGCTTTTTCCGTCATAACTCCCAAACTGTACATCCTACAAGGACGATTTATACACCAAATTGTTTCTAATACATATATACACAAGACTGCATATTCAGAAAAAAGTTTTCTGGAATTTGATTTTTTTTCAAGAATCTTAGTTAAAATTTTTTACATGAATCATAGTTTTTGACGTGGTTTTTTTCGATTTTTTTGATTTTTTAGCCATAACTTCTAAACTATACATCATAAAAGTACGATTTATGCATCAAAATGTTCCTTAAGCTCCTGCCCACAAGACTGTATCCTTAAAATAATTTTAAAAATTAGATTTCATGTTAATTTCATGTGTCCTTTTTTGTCAATTTTTATTTTTTTTATTTATTTTCTAAAATAAAAACTACATTTCAGATAAGGACGATTCATGCATTAAAATGAGCACCAGGTCCTCGTCCTTAAGAAGGGATACTCCTTTGTCCAAATGCCGTTTGCTCTATCTCTTGTAGTTTAGGAGTTGTAGAACACTTTTTGGAGTGGAAGCTGGCCAAAAACATGTGCTTTTTCCGTCATAACTCCCAAACCATACATCCTACAAGGACGATTTATACACCAAATTGTTTCTAATACATATATACACAAGACTGCATATTCAGAAAAAAGTTTTCTGGAATTTGATTTTTTTTCAAGAATCTTAGTTAAAATTTTTTACATGAATCATAGTTTTTGACGTGGTTTTTTTCGATTTTTTTGATTTTTTAGCCATAACTTCTGAACTATACATCATAAAAGGACGATTTATGCATCAAAATGTTCCTTAAGCTACTGCCCACAAGACTGTATCCTTAAAATAATTTTAAAAATTAGATTTCATGTTAATTTCATGTGCCCTTTTTTGTCAATTTTTATTTTTTTTATTTATTTTCTAAAATAAAAACTACATATCAGATAAGGACGATTCATGCATTAAAATGAGCACCAGGTCCTCGTCCTTAAAATAATTTTAAAAATTAGATTTCATGTTAATTTCATGTGTCCTTTTTTGTCAATTTTTATTTTTTTTATTTATTTTCTAAAATAAAAACTACATTTCAGATAAGGAAGATTCATGCATTAAAATGAGCACCAGGTCCTCGTCCTTAAGAAGGGATACTCCTTTG
This sequence comes from Dichetophora obliterata, assembly GCA_963920525.1. Classification (NCBI taxonomy): domain Eukaryota; kingdom Metazoa; phylum Arthropoda; class Insecta; order Diptera; family Sciomyzidae; genus Dichetophora; species Dichetophora obliterata. Next base: position 233,939,267 of record OY986435.1, on the reverse strand, counting down.
TCCAAATGCCGTTTGCTCTATCTCTTGTAGTTTAGGAGTTGTAGAACACTTTTTGGAGTGGAAGCTGGCCAAACACATTTGCTTTTTCCGTCATAACTCCCAAACCATACATCCTACAAGGACGATTTATACACCAAATTGTTTCTAATACATATATACACAAGACTGCATATTCAGAAAAAAGTTTTCTGGAATTTGATTTTTTTCCAAGAATCTTAGTTAAAATTTTTTACATGAATCATAGTTTTTGACGTGGTTTTTTCGATTTTTTTGATTTTTTAGCCATAACTTCTAAACTATACATCATAAAAGTACGATTTATGCATCAAAATGTTCCTTAAGCTAATGCCCACAAGACTGTATCCTTAAAATAATTTTAAAAATTAGATTTCATGTTAATTTCATGTGTCCTTTTTTGTCAATTTTTATTTTTTTTATTTATTTTCTAAAATAAAAACTACATTTCAGATAAGGAAGATTCATGCATTAAAATGAGCACCAGGTCCTCGTCCTTAAGAAGGGATACCCCTTTGTCCAAATGCCGTTTGCTCTATCTCTTGTAGTTTAGGAGTTGTAGAACACTTTTTGGAGTGGAAGCTGGCCAAACACATGTGCTTTTTCCGTCATAACTCCCAAACCATACATCCTACAAGGACGATTTATACACCAACTTGTTTCTAATACATATATACACAAGACTGCATATTCAGAAAAAAGTTTTCTGGAATTTGATTTTTTTCCAAGAATCTTAGTTAAAATTTTTTACATGAATCATAGTTTTTGACGTGGTTTTTTTCGATTTTTTTGATTTTTTAGCCATAACTTCTAAACCATACATCATAAAAGGACGATTTATGCATCAAAATGTTCCTTAAGCTACTGCCCACAAGACTGTATCCTTAAAATAATTTTAAAAATTAGATTTCATGTTAATTTCATGTGCCCTTTTTTGTCAATTTTTATTTTTTTTATTTATTTTCTAAAATAAAAACTACATATCAGATAAGGACGATTCATGCATTAAAATGAGCACCAGGTCCTCGTCCTTAAGAAGGGATACTCCTTTGTCCAAATGCCGTTTGCTCTATCTCTTGTAGTTTAGGAGTTGTAGAACACTTTTTGGAGTGGAAGCTGGCCAAAAACATGTGCTTTTTCCGTCATAACTCCCAAACCATACATCCTACAAGGACGATTTATACACCAAATTGTTTCTAATACATATATACACAAGACTGCAAATTCAGAAAAAAGTTTTCTGGAATTTGATTTTTTTCCAAGAATCTTAGTTAAAATTTTTTACATGAATCATAGTTTTTGACGTGGTTTTTTCGATTTTTTTGATTTTTTAGCCATAACTTCTAAACCATACATCATAAAAGGACGATATATGCATCAAAATGTTCCTTAAGCTACTGCCCACAAGACTGTATCCTTAAAATAATTTTAAAAATTAGATTTCATGTTAATTTCATGTACCCTTTTTTGTCAATTTTTATTTTTTTTATTTATTTTCTAAAATAAAAACTACTTATCAGATAAGGACGATTCATGCATTAAAATGAGCACCAGGTCCTCGTCCTTAAGAAGGGATACTCCTTTGTCCAAATGCCGTTTGCTCTATCTCTTGTAGTTTAGGAGTTGTAGAACACTTTTTGGAGTGGAAGCTGGCCAAACACATGTGCTTTTTCCGTCATAACTCCCAAACCATACATCCTACAAGGACGATTTATACACCAAATTGTTTCTAATACATATATACACAAGACTGCATATTCAGAAAAAAGTTTTCTGGAATTTGATTTTTTTTCAAGAATCTTAGTTAAAATTTTTTACATGAATCTTAGTTTTTGACGTGGTTTTTTTCGATTTTTTTGATTTTTTAGCCATAACTTCTAAACTATACATCATAAAAGGACGATTTATGCATCAAAATGTTCCTTAAGATACTGCCCACAAGACTGTATCCTTAAAATAATTTTAAAAATTAGATTTCATGTTAATTTCATGTGTCCTTTTTTGTCAATTTTTATTTTTTTTATTTATTTTCTAAAATAAAAACTACATTTCAGATAAGGACGATTCATGCATTAAAATGAGCACCAGGTCCTCGTCCTTAAGAAGGGATACTCCTTTGTCCAAATGCCGTTTGCTCTATCTCTTGTAGTTTAGGAGTTGTAGAACACTTTTTGGAGTGGAAGCTGGCCAAAAACATGTGCTTTTTCCGTCATAACTCCCAAACCATACATCCAACAAGGACGATTTATACACCAAATTGTTTCTAATACATATATACACAAGACTGCAAATTCAGAAAAAAGTTTTCTGGAATTTGATTTTTTTTCAAGAATCTTAGTTAAAATTTTTTACATGAATCATAGTTTTTGACATGGTTTTTTCGATTTTTTTGATTTTTTAGCCATAACTTCTAAACTATACATCATAAAAGTACGATTTATGCATCAAAATGTTCCTTAAGCTCCTGCCCACAAGACTGTATCCTTAAAATAATTTTAAAAATTAGATTTCATGTTAATTTCATGTGTCCTTTTTTGTCAATTTTTATTTTTTTTATTTATTTTCTAAAATAAAAACTACATTTCAGATAAGGACGATTCATGCATTAAAATGAGCACCAGGTCCTCGTCCTTAAGAAGGGATACTCCTTTGTCCAAATGCCGTTTGCTCTATCTCTTGTAGTTTAGGAGTTGTAGAACACTTTTTGGAGTGGAAGCTGGCCAAAAACATGTGCTTTTTCCGTCATAACTCCCAAACTGTACTCCCAAACTGTACTCCCAACTGTACGAGGACAAGGACGATTTATAAACCAAATTGTTTCTAATACATATATACACAAGACTGCATATTCAGAAAAAAGTTTTCTGGAATTTGATTTTTTTTCAAGAATCTTAGTTAAAATTTTTTACATGAATCATAGTTTTTGACGTGGTTTTTTTCGATTTTTTTGATTTTTTAGCCATAACTTCTAAACTATACATCATTAAAGGACGATTTATGCATCAAAATGTTCCTTAAGCTACTGCCCACAAGACTGTATCCTTAAAATAATTTTAAAAATTAGATTTCATGTTAATTTCATGTGCCCTTTTTTGTCAATTTTTATTTTTTTTATTTATTTTCTAAAATAAAAACTACATATCAGATAAGGACGATTCATGCATTAAAATGAGCACCAGGTCCTCGTCCTTAAAATAATTTTAAAAATTAGATTTCATGTTAATTTCATGTGTCCTTTTTTGTCAATTTTTATTTTTTTTATTTATTTTCTAAAATAAAAACTACATTTCAGATAAGGAAGATTCATGCATTAAAATGAGCACCAGGTCCTCGTCCTTAAGAAGGGATACTCCTTTGTCCAAATGCCGTTTGCTCTATCTCTTGTAGTTTAGGAGTTGTAGAACACTTTTTGGAGTGGAAGCTGGCCAAACACATTTGCTTTTTCCGTCATAACTCCCAAACCATACATCCTACAAGGACGATTTATACACCAAATTGTTTCTAATACATATATACACAAGACTGCATATTCAGAAAAAAGTTTTCTGGAATTTGATTTTTTTCCAAGAATCTTAGTTAAAATTTTTTACATGAATCATAGTTTTTGACGTGGTTTTTTCGATTTTTTTGATTTTTTAGCCATAACTTCTAAACTATACATCATAAAAGTACGATTTATGCATCAAAATGTTCCTTAAGCTAATGCCCACAAGACTGTATCCTTAAAATAATTTTAAAAATTAGATTTCATGTTAATTTCATGTGTCCTTTTTTGTCAATTTTTATTTTTTTTATTTATTTTCTAAAATAAAAACTACATTTCAGATAAGGAAGATTCATGCATTAAAATGAGCACCAGGTCCTCGTCCTTAAGAAGGGATACCCCTTTGTCCAAATGCCGTTTGCTCTATCTCTTGTAGTTTAGGAGTTGTAGAACACTTTTTGGAGTGGAAGCTGGCCAAACACATGTGCTTTTTCCGTCATAACTCCCAAACCATACATCCTACAAGGACGATTTATACACCAACTTGTTTCTAATACATATATACACAAGACTGCATATTCAGAAAAAAGTTTTCTGGAATTTGATTTTTTTCCAAGAATCTTAGTTAAAATTTTTTACATGAATCATAGTTTTTGACGTGGTTTTTTTCGATTTTTTTGATTTTTTAGCCATAACTTCTAAACCATACATCATAAAAGGACGATTTATGCATCAAAATGTTCCTTAAGCTACTGCCCACAAGACTGTATCCTTAAAATAATTTTAAAAATTAGATTTCATGTTAATTTCATGTGCCCTTTTTTGTCAATTTTTATTTTTTTTATTTATTTTCTAAAATAAAAACTACATATCAGATAAGGACGATTCATGCATTAAAATGAGCACCAGGTCCTCGTCCTTAAGAAGGGATACTCCTTTGTCCAAATGCCGTTTGCTCTATCTCTTGTAGTTTAGGAGTTGTAGAACACTTTTTGGAGTGGAAGCTGGCCAAAAACATGTGCTTTTTCCGTCATAACTCCCAAACCATACATCCTACAAGGACGATTTATACACCAAATTGTTTCTAATACATATATACACAAGACTGCAAATTCAGAAAAAAGTTTTCTGGAATTTGATTTTTTTCCAAGAATCTTAGTTAAAATTTTTTACATGAATCATAGTTTTTGACGTGGTTTTTTCGATTTTTTTGATTTTTTAGCCATAACTTCTAAACCATACATCATAAAAGGACGATATATGCATCAAAATGTTCCTTAAGCTACTGCCCACAAGACTGTATCCTTAAAATAATTTTAAAAATTAGATTTCATGTTAATTTCATGTACCCTTTTTTGTCAATTTTTATTTTTTTTATTTATTTTCTAAAATAAAAACTACTTATCAGATAAGGACGATTCATGCATTAAAATGAGCACCAGGTCCTCGTCCTTAAGAAGGGATACTCCTTTGTCCAAATGCCGTTTGCTCTATCTCTTGTAGTTTAGGAGTTGTAGAACACTTTTTGGAGTGGAAGCTGGCCAAACACATGTGCTTTTTCCGTCATAACTCCCAAACCATACATCCTACAAGGACGATTTATACACCAAATTGTTTCTAATACATATATACACAAGACTGCATATTCAGAAAAAAGTTTTCTGGAATTTGATTTTTTTTCAAGAATCTTAGTTAAAATTTTTTACATGAATCTTAGTTTTTGACGTGGTTTTTTTCGATTTTTTTGATTTTTTAGCCATAACTTCTAAACTATACATCATAAAAGGACGATTTATGCATCAAAATGTTCCTTAAGCTACTGCCCACAAGACTGTATCCTTAAAATAATTTTAAAAATTAGATTTCATGTTAATTTCATGTGTCCTTTTTTGTCAATTTTTATTTTTTTTATTTATTTTCTAAAATAAAAACTACATTTCAGATAAGGACGATTCATGCATTAAAATGAGCACCAGGTCCTCGTCCTTAAGAAGGGATACTCCTTTGTCCAAATGCCGTTTGCTCTATCTCTTGTAGTTTAGGAGTTGTAGAACACTTTTTGGAGTGGAAGCTGGCCAAAAACATGTGCTTTTTCCGTCATAACTCCCAAACCATACATCCAACAAGGACGATTTATACACCAAATTGTTTCTAATACATATATACACAAGACTGCAAATTCAGAAAAAAGTTTTCTGGAATTTGATTTTTTTTCAAGAATCTTAGTTAAAATTTTTTACATGAATCATAGTTTTTGACATGGTTTTTTCGATTTTTTTGATTTTTTAGCCATAACTTCTAAACTATACATCATAAAAGTACGATTTATGCATCAAAATGTTCCTTAAGCTCCTGCCCACAAGACTGTATCCTTAAAATAATTTTAAAAATTAGATTTCATGTTAATTTCATGTGTCCTTTTTTGTCAATTTTTATTTTTTTTATTTATTTTCTAAAATAAAAACTACATTTCAGATAAGGACGATTCATGCATTAAAATGAGCACCAGGTCCTCGTCCTTAAGAAGGGATACTCCTTTGTCCAAATGCCGTTTGCTCTATCTCTTGTAGTTTAGGAGTTGTAGAACACTTTTTGGAGTGGAAGCTGGCCAAAAACATGTGCTTTTTCCGTCATAACTCCCAAACTGTACTCCCAAACTGTACTCCCAACTGTACGAGGACAAGGACGATTTATAAACCAAATTGTTTCTAATACATATATACACAAGACTGCATATTCAGAAAAAAGTTTTCTGGAATTTGATTTTTTTTCAAGAATCTTAGTTAAAATTTTTTACATGAATCATAGTTTTTGACGTGGTTTTTTTCGATTTTTTTGATTTTTTAGCCATAACTTCTAAACTATACATCATTAAAGGACGATTTATGCATCAAAATGTTCCTTAAGCTACTGCCCACAAGACTGTATCCTTAAAATAATTTTAAAAATTAGATTTCATGTTAATTTCATGTGCCCTTTTTTGTCAATTTTTATTTTTTTTATTTATTTTCTAAAATAAAAACTACATATCAGATAAGGACGATTCATGCATTAAAATGAGCACCAGGTCCTCGTCCTTAAGAAGGGATACTCCTTTGTCCAAATGCCGTTTGCTCTATCTCTTGTAGTTTAGGAGTTGTAGAACACTTTTTGGAGTGGTAGCTGGCCAAAAACATGTGCTTTTTCCGTCATAACTCCCAAACCATACATCCTACAAGGACGATTTATACACCAAATTGTTTCTAATACATATATACACAAGACTGCATATTCAGAAAAAAGTTTTCTGGAATTTGATTTTTTTTCAAGAATCTTAGTTAAAATTTTTTCCATGAATCATAGTTTTTGACGTGGTTTTTTGCGATTTTTTTGATTTTTTAGCCATAACTTCTAAACCATACATCACAAAAGGACGATTTATGCATCAAAATGTTCCTTAAGCTACTGCCCACAAGACTGTATCCTTAAAATAATTTTAAAAATTAGATTTCATGTTAATTTCATGTGTCCTTTTTTGTCAATTTTTATTTTTTTTATTTATTTTCTAAAATAAAAACTACATATCAGATAAGGACGATTCATGCATTAAAATGAGCACCAGGTCCTCGTCCTTAAGAAGGGATACTCCTTTGTCCAAATGCCGTTTGCTCTATCTCTTGTAGTTTAGGAGTTGTAGAACACTTTTTGCAGTGGTAGCTGGCCAAAAACATGTGCTTTTTCCGTCATAACTCCCAAACCATACATCCTACAAGGACGATTTATACACCAAATTGTTTCTAATACATATATACACAAGACTGCATATTCAGAAAAAAGTTTTCTGGAATTTGATTTTTTTTCAAGAATCTTAGTTAAAATTTTTTACATGAATCATAGTTTTTGACGTGGTTTTGTGCGATTTTTTTGATTTTTTAGCCATAACTTCTAAACCATACATCATAAAAGAACGATTTATGCATCAAAATGTTCCTTAAGCTACTGCCCACAAGACTGTATCCTTAAAATAATTTTAAAAATTAGATTTCATGTTAATTTCATGTGCCCTTTTTTGTCAATTTTTATTTTTTTTATTTATTTTCTAAAATAAAAACTACATATCAGATAAGGACGATTCTTGCATTAAAATGAGCACCAGGTCCTCGTCCTTAAGAAGGGATACTCCTTTGTCCAAATGCCGTTTGCTCTATCTCTTGTAGTTTAGGAGTTGTAGAACACTTTTTGGAGTGGAAGCTGGCCAAAAACATGTGCTTTTTCCGTCATAACTCCCAAACCATACATCCTACAAAAACGATTTATACACCAAATTGTTTCTAATACATATATACACAAGACTGCATATTCAGAAAAAAGTTTTCTGGAATTTGATTTTTTTTCAAGAATCTTAGTTAAAATTTTTTACATGAATCATAGTTTTTGACGTGGTTTTGTGCGATTTTTTTGATTTTTTAGCCATAACTTCTAAACCATACATCATAAAAGAACGATTTATGCATCAAAATGTTCCTTAAGCTACTGCCCACAAGACTGTATCCTTAAAATAATTTTAAAAATTAGATTTCATGTTAATTTCATGTGCCCTTTTTTGTCAATTTTTATTTTTTTTATTTATTTTCTAAAATAAAAACTACATATCAGATAAGGACGATTCTTGCATTAAAATGAGCACCAGGTCCTCGTCCTTAAGAAGGGATACTCCTTTGTCCAAATGCCGTTTGCTCTATCTCTTGTAGTTTAGGAGTTGTAGAACACTTTTTGGAGTGGAAGCTGGCCAAAAACATGTGCTTTTTCCGTCATAACTCCCAAACCATACATCCTACAAGGACGATTTATACACCAAATTGTTTCTAATACATATATACACAAGACTGCATATTCAGAAAAAAGTTTTCTGGAATTTGATTTTTTTTCAAGAATCTTAGTTAAAATTTTTTACATGAATCATAGTTTTTGACGTGGTTTTGTGCGATTTTTTTGATTTTTTAGCCATAACTTCTAAACCATACATCATAAAAGAACGATTTATGCATCAAAATGTTCCTTAAGCTACTGCCCACAAGACTGTATCCTTAAAATAATTTTAAAAATTAGATTTCATGTTAATTTCATGTGCCCTTTTTTGTCAATTTTTATTTTTTTTATTTATTTTCTAAAATAAAAACTACATATCAGATAAGGACGATTCATGCATTAAAATGAGCACCAGGTCCTCGTCCTTAAGAAGGGATACTCCTTTGTCCAAATGCCGTTTGCTCTATCTCTTGTAGTTTAGGAGTTGTAGAACACTTTTTGGAGTGGAAGCTGGCCAAAAACATGTGCTTTTTCCGTCATAACTACCAAACTGTACATCCTACAAGGACGATTTATACACCAAATTGTTTCTAATACATATATACACAAGACTGCATATTCAGAAAAAAGTTTTCTGGAATTTGATTTTTTTTCAAGAATCTTAGTTAAAATTTTTTACATGAATCATAGTTTTTGACGTGGTTTTGTGCGATTTTTTTGATTTTTTAGCCATAACTTCTAAACCATACATCATAAAAGAACGATTTATGCATCAAAATGTTCCTTAAGCTACTGCCCACAAGACTGTATCCTTAAAATAATTTTAAAAATTAGATTTTATGTTAATTTCATGTGCCCTTTTTTGTCAATTTTTATTTTTTTTATTTATTTTCTAAAATAAAAACTACATATCAGATAAGGACGATTCTTGCATTAAAATGAGCACCAGGTCCTCGTCCTTAAGAAGGGATACTCCTTTGTCCAAATGCCGTTTGCTCTATCTCTTGTAGTTTAGGAGTTGTAGAACACTTTTTGGAGTGGAAGCTGGCCAAAAACATGTGCTTTTTCCGTCATAACTCCCAAACTGTACATCCTACAAGGACGATTTATACACCAAATTGTTTCTAATACATATATACACAAGACTGCATATTCAGAAAAAAGTTTTCTGGAATTTGATTTTTTTTCAAGAATCTTAGTTAAAATTTTTTACATGAATCATAGTTTTTGACGTGGTTTTGTGCGATTTTTTTGATTTTTTAGCCATAACTTCTAAACCATACATCATAAAAGAACGATTTATGCATCAAAATGTTCCTTAAGCTACTGCCCACAAGACTGTATCCTTAAAATAATTTTAAAAATTAGATTTCATGTTAATTTCATGTGCCCTTTTTTGTCAATTTTTATTTTTTTTATTTATTTTCTAAAATAAAAACTACATATCAGATAAGGACGATTCATGCATTAAAATGAGCACCAGGTCCTCGTCCTTAAGAAGGGATACTCCTTTGTCCAAATGCCGTTTGCTCTATCTCTTGTAGTTTAGGAGTTGTAGAACACTTTTTGGAGTGGAAGCTGGCCAAAAACATGTGCTTTTTCCGTCATAACTCCCAAACCATACATCCTACAAGGACGCTTTATACACCAAATTGTTTCTAATACATATATACACAAGACTGCATATTCAGAAAAAAGTTTTCTGGAATTTGATTTTTTTTCAAGAATCTTAGTTAAAATTTTTTACATGAATCATAGTTTTTGACGTGGTTTTGTGCGATTTTTTTGATTTTTTAGCCATAACTTCTAAACCATACATCATAAAAGAACGATTTATGCATCAAAATGTTCCTTAAGCTACTGCCCACAAGACTGTATCCTTAAAATAATTTTAAAAATTAGATTTCATGTTAATTTCATGTGCCCTTTTTTGTCAATTTTTATTTTTTTTATTTATTTTCTAAAATAAAAACTACATATCAGATAAGGACGATTCATGCATTAAAATGAGCACCAGGTCCTCGTCCTTAAGAAGGGATACTCCTTTGTCCAAATGCCGTTTGCTCTATCTCTTGTAGTTTAGGAGTTGTAGAACACTTTTTGGAGTGGAAGCTGGCCAAAAACATGTGCTTTTTCCGTCATAACTCCCAAACCATACATCCTACAAGGACGCTTTATACACCAAATTGTTTCTAATACATATATACACAAGACTGCATATTCAGAAAAAAGTTTTCTGGAATTTGATTTTTTTCCAAGAATCTTAGTTAAAATTTTTTACATGAATCATAGTTTTTGACGTGGTTTTGTGCGATTTTTTTGATTTTTTAGCCATAACTTCTAAACCATACATCATAAAAGAACGATTTATGCATCAAAATGTTCCTTAAGCTACTGCCCACAAGACTGTATCCTTAAAATAATTTTAAAAATTAGATTTCATGTTAATTTCATGTGCCCTTTTTTGTCAATTTTTATTTTTTTTATTTATTTTCTAAAATAAAAACTACATATCAGATAAGGACGATTCTTGCATTAAAATGAGCACCAGGTCCTCGTCCTTAAGAAGGGATACTCCTTTGTCCAAATGCCGTTTGCTCTATCTCTTGTAGTTTAGGAGTTGTAGAACACTTTTTGGAGTGGAAGCTGGCCAAAAACATGTGCTTTTTCCGTCATAACTCCCAAACCATACATCCTACAAGGACGATTTATACACCAAATTGTTTCTAATACATATATACACAAGACTGCATATTCAGAAAAAAGTTTTCTGGAATTTGATTTTTTTTCAAGAATCTTAGTTAAAATTTTTTACATGAATCATAGTTTTTGACGTGGTTTTTTTCGATTTTTTTGATTTTTTAGCCATAACTTCTAAACTATACATCATAAAAGGACGATTTATGCTTAAAAATGTTCCTTAAGCTACTGCCCACAAGACTGTATCCTTAAAACAATTTTAAAAATTAGATTTCATGTTAATTTCATGTGCCCTTTTTTGTCAATTTTTATTTTTTTTATTTATTTTCTAAAATAAAAACTACATATCAGATAAGGACGATTCATGCATTAAAATGAGCACCAGGTCCTCGTCCTTAAGAAGGGATACTCCTTTGTCCAAATGCCGTTTGCTCTATCTCTTGTAGTTTAGGAGTTGTAGAACACTTTTTGGAGTGGAAGCTGGCCAAAAACATGTGCTTTTTCCGTCATAACTCCCAAACTGTACATCCTACAAGGACGATTTATACACCAAATTGTTTCTAATACATATATACACAAGACTGCAAATTCAGAAAAAAGTTTTCTGGAATTTGATTTTTTTCCAAGAATCTTAGTTAAAATTTTTTACATGAATCATAGTTTTTGACGTGGTTTTTTCGATTTTTTTTGATTTTTTAGCCATAACTTCTAAACCATACATCATAAAAGGACGATTTATGCATCAAAATGTTCCTTAAGCTACTGCCCACAAGACTCTATCCTTAAAATAATTTTAAAAATTAGATTTCATGTTAATTTCATGTGCCCTTTTTTGTCAATTTTTATTTTTTTTATTTATTTTCTAAAATAAAAACTACATATCAGATAAGGACGATTCATGCATTAAAATGAGCACCAGGTCCTCGTCCTTAAGAAGGGATACTCCTTTGTCCAAATGCCGTTTGCTCTATCTCTTGTAGTTTAGGAGTTGTAGAACACTTTTTGGAGTGGAAGCTGGCCAAAAACATGTGCTTTTTCCGTCATAACTCCCAAACTGTACATCCTACAAGGACGATTTATACACCAAATTGTTTCTAATACATATATACACAAGACTGCATATTCAGAAAAAAGTTTTCTGGAATTTGATTTTTTTTCAAGAATCTTAGTTAACATTTTTTACATGAATCATAGTTTTTGACGTGGTTTTTTTCGATTTTTTTGATTTTTTAGCCATAACTTCTAAACCATACATCATAAAAGGACGATTTATGCATCAAAATGTTCCTTAAGCTACTGCCCACAAGACTGTATCCTTAAAATAATTTTAAAAATTAGATTTCATGTTAATTTCATGTGTCCTTTTTTGTCAATTTTTATTTTTTTTATTTATTTTCTAAAATAAAAACTACATTTCAGATAAGGACGATTCATGCATTAAAATGAGCACCAGGTCCTCGTCCTTAAGAAGGGATACTCCTTTGTCCAAATGCCGTTTGCTCTATCTCTTGTAGTTTAGGAGTTGTAGAACACTTTTTGGAGTGGAAGCTGGCCAAAAACATGTGCTTTTTCCGTCAAAACTCCCAAACCATACATCCTACAAGGACGATTTATACACCAAATTGTTTCTAATACATATATACACAAGACTGCAAATTCAGAAAAAAGTTTTCTGGAATTTGATTTTTTTCCAAGAATCTTAGTTAAAATTTTTTACATGAATCATAGTTTTTGACGTAGTTTTTTTCGATTTTTTTGATTTTTTAGCCATAACTTCTAAACCATACATCATAAAAGGACGATTTATGCATCAAAATGTTCCTTAAGCTACTGCCCACAAGACTGTATCCTTAAAATAATTTTAAAAATTAGATTTCATGTTAATTTCATGTGCCCTTTTTTGTCAATTTTTATTTTTTTTATTTATTTTCTAAAATAAAAACTACATATCAGATAAGAACGATTCATGCATTAAAATGAGCACCAGGTCCTCGTCCTTAAGAAGGGATACTCCTTTGTCCAAATGCCGTTTGCTCTATCTCTTGTAGTTTAGGAGTTGTAGAACACTTTTTGGAGTGGTAGCTGGCCAAAAACATGTGCTTTTTCCGTCATAACTCCCAAACTGTACATCCTACAAGGACGATTTATACACCAAATTGTTTCTAATACATATATACACAAGACTGCATATTCAGAAAAAAGTTTTCTGGAATTTGATTTTTTTTCAAGAATCTTAGTTAAAATTTTTTACATGAATCATAGTTTTTGACGTGGTTTTGTGCGATTTTTTTGATTTTTTAGCCATAACTTCTAAACCATACATCATAAAAGAACGATTTATGCATCAAAATGTTCCTTAAGCTACTGCCCACAAGACTGTATCCTTAAAATAATTTTAAAAATTAGATTTTATGTTAATTTCATGTGCCCTTTTTTGTCAATTTTTATTTTTTTTATTTATTTTCTAAAATAAAAACTACATATCAGATAAGGACGATTCTTGCATTAAAATGAGCACCAGGTCCTCGTCCTTAAGAAGGGATACTCCTTTGTCCAAATGCCGTTTGCTCTATCTCTTGTAGTTTAGGAGTTGTAGAACACTTTTTGGAGTGGAAGCTGGCCAAAAACATGTGCTTTTTCCGTCATAACTCCCAAACTGTACATCCTACAAGTACGATTTATACACCAAATTGTTTCTAATACATATATACACAAGACTGCATATTCAGAAAAAAGTTTTCTGGAATTTGATTTTTTTTCAAGAATCTTAGTTAAAATTTTTTACATGAATCATAGTTTTTGACGTGGTTTTGTGCGATTTTTTTGATTTTTTAGCCATAACTTCTAAACCATACATCATAAAAGGACAATTTATGCATCAAAATGTTCCTTAAGCTACTGCCCACAAGACTGTATCCTTAAAATAATTTTAAATATTAGATTTTATGTTAATTTCTTGTGCCCTTTTTGTCAATTTTTATTTTTTTTATTTATTTTCTAAAATAAAAACTACATATCAGATAAGGACGATTCTTGCATTAAAATGAGCACCAGGTCCTCGTCCTTAAGAAGGGATACTCCTTTGTCCAAATGCCGTTTGCTCTATCTCTTGTAGTTTAGGAGTTGTAGAACACTTTTTGGAATGGTAGCTGGCCAAAAACATGTGCTTTTTCCGTCATAACTCCCAAACTGTACATCCTACAAGGACGATTTATACACCAAATTGTTTCTAATACATATATACACAAGACTGCATATTCAGAAAAAAGTTTTCTGGAATTTGATTTTTTTTCAAGAATCTTAGTTAAAATTTTTTCCATGAATCATAGTTTTTGACGTGGTTTTTTGCGATTTTTTTGATTTTTTAGCCATAACTTCTAAACCATACATCATAAAAGGACGATTTAGGCATCAAAATGTTCCTTAAGCTACTGCCCACAAGACTGTATCCTTAAAATAATTTTAAAAATTAGATTTTATGTTAATTTCATGTGCCCTTTTTTGTCAATTTTTATTTTTTTTATTTATTTTCTAAAATAAAAACTACATATCAGATAAGGACGATTCTTGCATTAAAATGAGCACCAGGTCCTCGTCCTTAAGAAGGGATACTCCTTTGTCCAAATGCCGTTTGCTCTATCTCTTGTAGTTTAGGAGTTGTAGAACACTTTTTGGAGTGGTAGCTGGCCAAAAACATGTGCTTTTTCCGTCATAACTCCCAAACTGTACATCCTACAAGGACGATTTATACACCAAATTGTTTCTAATACATATATACACAAGACTGCATATTCAGAAAAAAGTTTTCTGGAATTTGATTTTTTTTCAAGAATCTTAGTTAAAATTTTTTCCATGAATCATAGTTTTTGACATGGTTTTTTGCGATTTTTTTGATTTTCTAGCCATAACTTCTAAACCATACATCATAAAAGGACGATTTATGCATCAAAATGTTCCTTAAGCTACTGCCCACAAGACTGTATCCTTAAAATAATTTTAAAAATTAGATTTCATGTTAATTTCATGTGTCCTTTTTTGTCAATTTTTATTTTTTTTATTTATTTTCTAAAATAAAAACTACATATCAGATAAGGACGATTCTTGCATTAAAATGAGCACCAGGTCCTCGTCCTTAAGAAGGGATACTCCTTTGTCCAAATGCCGTTTGCTCTATCTCTTGTAGTTTAGGAGTTGTAGAACACTTTTTGGAGTGGAAGCTGGCCAAAAACATGTGCTTTCTCCGTCATAACTCCCATGTACATCCTACAAGGACGATTTATACACCAAATTGTTTCTAATACATATATACACAAGACTGCATATTCAGAAAAAAGTTTTCTGGAATTTGATTTTTTTTCAAGAATCTTAGTTAAAATTTTTTACATGAATCATAGTTTTTGACGTGGTTTTGTGCGATTTTTTTGATTTTTTAGCCATAACTTCTAAACTATACATCATAAAAGGACGATTTATGCATCAAAATGTTCCTTAAGCTACTGCCCACAAGACTGTATCCTTAAAATAATTTTAAAATTTAGATTTCATGTTAATTTCATGTGCCCTTTTTTGTCAATTTTTATTTTTTTATTTATTTTCTAAAATAAAAACTACATATCAGATAAGGACGATTCATGCATTAAAATGAGCACCAGGTCCTCGTCCTTAAGAAGGGATACTCCTTTGTCCAAATGCCGTTTGCTCTATCTCTTGTAGTTTAGGAGTTGTAGAACACTTTTTGGAGTGGTAGCTGGCCAAAAGCATGTGCTTTTTCCGTCATAACTCCCAAACTGTACATCCTACAAGGACGATTTATACACCAAATTGTTTCTAATACATATATACACAAGACTGCATATTCAGAAAAAAGTTTTCTGGAATTTGATTTTTTTTCAAGAATCTTAGTTAAAATTTTTTACATGAATCATAGTTTTTGACGTGGTTTTTTTTCGATTTTTTTGATTTTTTAGCCATAACTTCTAAACTATACATCATAAAAGGACGATTTATGCATCAAAATGTTCCTTAAGCTACTGCCCACAAGACTGTATCCTTAAAATAATTTTAAAAATTAGATTTCATGTTAATTTCATGTGCCCTTTTATGTCAATTTTTATTTTTTTTATTTATTTTCTAAAATAAAAACTACATATCAGATAAGGACGATTCATGCATTACAATGAGCACCAGGTCCTCGTCCTTAAGAAGGGATACTCCTTTGTCCAAATGCCGTTTGCTCTATCTCTTGTAGTTTAGGAGTTGTAGAACACTTTTTGGAATGGTAGCTGGCCAAAAACATGTGCGTTTTCCGTCATAACTCCCAAACTGTACATCCTACAAGGACGATTTATACACCAAATTGTTTCTAATACATATATACACAAGACTGCATATTCAGAAAAAAGTTTTCTGGAATTTGATTTTTTTTCAAGAATCTTAGTTAAAATTTTTTCCATGAATCATAGTTTTTGACGTGGTTTTGTGCGATTTTTTTGATTTTTTAGCCATAACTTCTAAACCATACATCATAAAAGGACGATTTATGCATCAAAATGTTCCTTAAGCTACTGTTCACAAGACTGTATCCTTAAAATAATTTTAAAAATTAGATTTCATGTTAATTTCATGTGCCCTTTTTTGTCAATTTTTATTTTTTTATTTATTTTCTAAAATAAAAACTACATATCAGATAAGGACGATTCATGCATTAAAATGAGCACCAGGTCCTCGTCCTTAAGAAGGGATACTGCTTTGTCCAAATGCCGTTTGCTCTATCTCTTGTAGTTTAGGAGTTGTAGAACACTTTTTGGAGTGGTAGCTGGCCAAAAACATGTGCTTTTTCCGTCATAACTCCCAAACTGTACATCCTACAAGGACGATTTATACACCAAATTGTTTCTAATACATATATACACAAGACTGCATATTCAGAAAAAAGTTTTCTGGAATTTGATTTTTTTTCAAGAATCTTAGTTAACATTTTTTACATGAATCATAGTTTTTGACGTGGTTTTGTGCGATTTTTTTGATTTTTTAGCCATAACTTCTAAACCATACATCATAAAAGGACGATTTATGCATCAAAATGTTCCTTAAGCTACTGCCCACAAGACTGTATCCTTAAAATAATTTTAAAAATTAGATTTCATGTTAATTTCATGTGCCCTTTTTTGTCAATTTTTATTTTTTTTATTTATTTTCTAAAATAAAAACTACATATCAGATAAGGACGATTCATGCATTAAAATGAGCACCAGGTCCTCGTCCTTAAGAAGGGATACTCCTTTGTCCAAATGCCGTTTGCTCTATCTCTTGTAGTTTAGGAGTTGTAGAACACTTTTTGGAGTGGTAGCTGGCCAAAAGCATGTGCTTTTTCCGTCATAACTCCCAAACTGTACATCCTACAAGGACGATTTATACACCAAATTGTTTCTAATACATATATACACAAGACTGCATATTCAGAAAAAAGTTTTCTGGAATTTGATTTTTTTTCAAGAATCTTAGTTAAAATTTTTTACATGAATCATAGTTTTTGACGTGGTTTTTTTCGATTTTTTTGATTTTTTAGCCATAACTTCTAAACTATACATCATAAAAGGACGATTTATGCATCAAAATGTTCCTTAAGCTACTGCCCACAAGACTGTATCCTTAAAATAATTTTAAAAATTAGATTTCATGTTAATTTCATGTGCCCTTTTATGTCAATTTTTATTTTTTTTGTTTATTTTCTAAAATAAAAACTACATATCAGATAAGGACGATTCATGCATTAAAATGAGCACCAGGTCCTCGTCCTTAAGAAGGGATACTCCTTTGTCCAAATGCCGTTTGCTCTATCTCTTGTAGTTTAGGAGTTGTAGAACACTTTTTGGAATGGTAGCTGGCCAAAAACATGTGCTTTTTCCGTCATAACTCCCAAACTGTACATCCTACAAGGACGATTTATACACCAAATTGTTTCTAATACATATATACACAAGACTGCATATTCAGAAAAAAGTTTTCTGGAATTTGATTTTTTTTCAAGAATCTTAGTTAAAATTTTTTCCATGAATCATAGTTTTTGACGTGGTTTTTTGCGATTTTTTTGATTTTTTAGCCATAACTTCTAAACCATACATCATAAAAGGACGATTTATGCATCAAAATGTTCCTTAAGCTACTGTCCACAAGACTGTATCCTTAAAATAATTTTAAAAATTAGATTTCATGTTAATTTCATGTGCCCTTTTTTGTCAATTTTTATTTTTTTTATTTATTTTCTAAAATAAAAACTACATATCAGATAAGGACGATTCATGCATTAAAATGAGCACCAGGTCCTCGTCCTTAAGAAGGGATACTCCTTTGTCCAAATGCCGTTTGCTCTATCTCTTGTAGTTTAGGAGTTGTAGAACACTTTTTGGAGTGGTAGCTGGCCAAAAACATGTGCTTTTTCCGTCATAACTCCCAAACTGTACATCCTACAAGGACGATTTATACACCAAATTGTTTCTAATACATATATACACAAGACTGCATATTCAGAAAAAAGTTTTCTGGAATTTGATTTTTTTTCAAGAATCTTAGTTAAAATTTTTTACATGAATCATAGTTTTTGACGTGGTTTTGTGCGATTTTTTTGATTTTTTAGCCATAACTTCTAAACCATACATCATAAAAGGACGATTTATGCATCAAAATGTTCCTTAAGCTACTGCCCACAAGACTGTATCCTTAAAATAATTTTAAAAATTAGATTTTATGTTAATTTCATGTGCCCTTTTTTGTCAATTTTTATTTTTTTTATTTATTTTCTAAAATAAAAACTACATATCAGATAAGGACGATTCTTGCATTAAAATGAGCACCAGGTCCTCGTCCTTAAGAAGGGATACTCCTTTGTCCAAATGCCGTTTGCTCTATCTCTTGTAGTTTAGGAGTTGTAGAACACTTTTTGGAGTGGAAGCTGGCCAAAAACATGTGCTTTTTCCGTCATAACTCCCAAACTGTACATCCTACAAGGACGATTTATACACCAAATTGTTTCTAATACATATATACACAAGACTGCATATTCAGAAAAAAGTTTTCTGTAATTTGATTTTTTTTCAAGAATCTTAGTTAAAATTTTTTCCATGAATCATAGTTTTTGACGTGGTTTTTTGCGATTTTTTTGATTTTTTAGCCATAACTTCTAAACCATACATCATAAAAGGACGATTTAGGCATCAAAATGTTCCTTAAGCTACTGCCCACAAGACTGTATCCTTAAAATAATTTTAAAAATTAGATTTTATGTTAATTTCATGTGCCCTTTTTTGTCAATTTTTATTTTTTTTATTTATTTTCTAAAATAAAAACTACATATCAGATAAGGACGATTCTTGCATTAAAATGAGCACCAGGTCCTCGTCCTTAAGAAGGGATACTCCTTTGTCCAAATGCCGTTTGCTCTATCTCTTGTAGTTTAGGAGTTGTAGAACACTTTTTGGAGTGGTAGCTGGCCAAAAACATGTGCTTTTTCCGTCATAACTCCCAAACTGTACATCCTACAAGGACGATTTATACACCAAATTGTTTCTAATACATATATACACAAGACTGCATATTCAGAAAAAAGTTTTCTGGAATTTGATTTTTTTTCAAGAATCTTAGTTAAAATTTTTTCCATGAATCATAGTTTTTGACATGGTTTTTTGCGATTTTTTTGATTTTCTAGCCATAACTTCTAAACCATACATCATAAAAGGACGATTTATGCATCAAAATGTTCCTTAAGCTACTGCCCACAAGACTGTATCCTTAAAATAATTTTAAAAATTAGATTTCATGTTAATTTCATGTGTCCTTTTTTGTCAATTTTTATTTTTTTTATTTATTTTCTAAAATAAAAACTACATATCAGATAAGGACGATTCTTGCATTAAAATGAGCACCAGGTCCTCGTCCTTAAGAAGGAATACTCCTTTGTCCAAATGCCGTTTGCTCTATCTCTTGTAGTTTAGGAGATGTAGAACACTTTTTGGAGTGGAAGCTGGCCAAAAACATGTGCTTTCTCCGTCATAACTCCCATGTACATCCTACAAGGACGATTTATACACCAAATTGTTTCTAATACATATATACACAAGACTGCATATTCAGAAAAAAGTTTTCTGGAATTTGATTTTTTTTCAAGAATCTTAGTTAAAATTTTTTACATGAATCATAGTTTTTGACGTGGTTTTGTGCGATTTTTTTGATTTTTTAGCCATAACTTCTAAACTATACATCATAAAAGGACGATTTATGCATCAAAATGTTCCTTAAGCTACTGCCCACAAGACTGTATCCTTAAAATAATTTTAAAAATTAGATTTCATGTTAATTTCATGTGCCCTTTTTTGTCAATTTTTATTTTTTTATTTATTTTCTAAAATAAAAACTACATATCAGATAAGGACGATTCATGCATTAAAATGAGCACCAGGTCCTCGTCCTTAAGAAGGGATACTCCTTTGTCCAAATGCCGTTTGCTCTATCTCTTGTAGTTTAGGAGTTGTAGAACACTTTTTGGAGTGGTAGCTGGCCAAAAGCATGTGCTTTTTCCGTCATAACTCCCAAACTGTACATCCTACAAGGACGATTTATACACCAAATTGTTTCTAATACATATATACACAAGACTGCATATTCAGAAAAAAGTTTTCTGGAATTTGATTTTTTTTCAAGAATCTTAGTTAAAATTTTTTACATGAATCATAGTTTTTGACGTGGTTTTTTTTCGATTTTTTTGATTTTTTAGCCATAACTTCTAAACTATACATCATAAAAGGACGATTTATGCATCAAAATGTTCCTTAAGCTACTGCCCACAAGACTGTATCCTTAAAATAATTTTAAAAATTAGATTTCATGTTAATTTCATGTGCCCTTTTATGTCAATTTTTATTTTTTTTATTTATTTTCTAAAATAAAAACTACATATCAGATAAGGACGATTCATGCATTACAATGAGCACCAGGTCCTCGTCCTTAAGAAGGGATACTCCTTTGTCCAAATGCCGTTTGCTCTATCTCTTGTAGTTTAGGAGTTGTAGAACACTTTTTGGAATGGTAGCTGGCCAAAAACATGTGCGTTTTCCGTCATAACTCCCAAACTGTACATCCTACAAGGACGATTTATACACCAAATTGTTTCTAATACATATATACACAAGACTGCATATTCAGAAAAAAGTTTTCTGGAATTTGATTTTTTTTCAAGAATCTTAGTTAAAATTTTTTCCATGAATCATAGTTTTTGACGTGGTTTTGTGCGATTTTTTTGATTTTTTAGCCATAACTTCTAAACCATACATCATAAAAGGACGATTTATGCATCAAAATGTTCCTTAAGCTACTGTTCACAAGACTGTATCCTTAAAATAATTTTAAAAATTAGATTTCATGTTAATTTCATGTGCCCTTTTTTGTCAATTTTTATTTTTTTATTTATTTTCTAAAATAAAAACTACATATCAGATAAGGACGATTCATGCATTAAAATGAGCACCAGGTCCTCGTCCTTAAGAAGGGATACTGCTTTGTCCAAATGCCGTTTGCTCTATCTCTTGTAGTTTAGGAGTTGTAGAACACTTTTTGGAGTGGTAGCTGGCCAAAAACATGTGCTTTTTCCGTCATAACTCCCAAACTGTACATCCTACAAGGACGATTTATACACCAAATTGTTTCTAATACATATATACACAAGACTGCATATTCAGAAAAAAGTTTTCTGGAATTTGATTTTTTTTCAAGAATCTTAGTTAACATTTTTTACATGAATCATAGTTTTTGACGTGGTTTTGTGCGATTTTTTTGATTTTTTAGCCATAACTTCTAAACCATACATCATAAAAGGACGATTTATGCATCAAAATGTTCCTTAAGCTACTGCCCACAAGACTGTATCCTTAAAATAATTTTAAAAATTAGATTTCATGTTAATTTCATGTGCCCTTTTTTGTCAATTTTTATTTTTTTTATTTATTTTCTAAAATAAAAACTACATATCAGATAAGGACGATTCATGCATTAAAATGAGCACCAGGTCCTCGTCCTTAAGAAGGGATACTCCTTTGTCCAAATGCCGTTTGCTCTATCTCTTGTAGTTTAGGAGTTGTAGAACACTTTTTGGAGTGGAAGCTGGCCAAAAACATGTGCTTTTTCCGTCATAACTCCCAAACTGTACATCCTACAAGGACGATTTATACACCAAATTGTTTCTAATACATATATACACAAGACTGCATATTCAGAAAAAAGTTTTCTGGAATTTGATTTTTTTTCAAGAATCTTAGTTAAAATTTTTTACATTAATCATAGTTTTTGACGTGGTTTTGTGCGATTTTTTTGATTTTTTAGCCATAACTTCTAAACCATACATCATAAAAGGACGATTTATGCATCAAAATGTTCCTTAAGCTACTGCCCACAAGACTGTATCCTTAAAATAATTTAAATTAGATTTTATGTTAATTTCATGTGCCCTTTTTTGTCAATTTTTATTTTTTTTATTTATTTTCTAAAATAAAAACTACATATCAGATAAGGACGATTCTTGCATTAAAATGAGCACCAGGTCCTCGTCCTTAAGAAGGGATACACCTTTGTCCAAATGCCGTTTGCTCTATCTCTTGTAGTTTAGGAGTTGTAGAACACTTTTTGGAGTGGAAGCTGGCCAAAAACATGTGCTTTTTCCGTCATAACTCCCAAACTGTACATCCTACAAGGACGATTTATACACCAAATTGTTTCTAATACATATATACACAAGACTGCATATTCAGAAAAAAGTTTTCTGGAATTTGATTTTTTTTCAAGAATCTTAGTTAAAATTTTTTACATTAATCATAGTTTTTGACGTGGTTTTGTGCGATTTTTTTGATTTTTTAGCCATAACTTCTAAACCATACATCATAAAAGGACGATTTATGCATCAAAATGTTCCTTAAGCTACTGCCCACAAGACTGTATCCTTAAAATAATTTTAAAAATTAGATTTCATGTTAATTTCATGTGCCCTTTTTTGTCAATTTTTATTTTTTTTATTTATTTTCTAAAATAAAAACTACATATCAGATAAGGACGATTCATGCATTAAAATGAGCACCAGGTCCTCGTCCTTAAGAAGGGATACTCCTTTGTCCAAATGCCGTTTGCTCTATCTCTTGTAGTTTAGGAGTTGTAGAACACTTTTTGGAGTGGTAGCTGGCCAAAAACATGTGCTTTTTCCGTCATAACTCCCAAACTGTACATCCTACAAGGACGATTTATACACCAAATTGTTTCTAATACATATATACACAAGACTGCATATTCAGAAAAAAGTTTTCTGGAATTTGATTTTTTTTCAAGAATCTTAGTTAACATTTTTTACATGAATCATAGTTTTTGACGTGGTTTTGTGCGATTTTTTTGATTTTTTAGCCATAACTTCTAAACCATACATCATAAAAGGACGATTTATGCATCAAAATGTTCCTTAAGCTACTGCCCACAAGACTGTATCCTTAAAATAATTTTAAAAATTAGATTTTATGTTAATTTCATGTGCCCTTTTTTGTCAATTTTTATTTTTTTATTTATTTTCTAAAATAAAAACTACATATCAGATAAGGACGATTCATGCATTAAAATGAGCACCAGGTCCTCGTCCTTAAGAAGGGATACTCCTTTGTCCAAATGCCGTTTGCTCTATCTCTTGTAGTTTAGGAGTTGTAGAACACTTTTTGGAGTGGTAGCTGGCCAAAAACATGTGCTTTTTCCGTCATAACTCCCAAACTGTACATCCTACAAGGACGATTTATACACCAAATTGTTTCTAATACATATATACACAAGACTGCATATTCAGAAAAAAGTTTTCTGGAATTTGATTTTTTTTCAAGAATCTTAGTTAAAATTTTTTACATGAATCATAGTTTTTGACGTGTTTTTTTTCGATTTTTTTGATTTTTTAGCCATATCTTCTAAACTATACATCATAAAAGGACGATTTATGCTTAAAAATGTTCCTTAAGCTACTGCCCACAAGACTGTATCCTTAAAATAATTTTAAAAATTAGATTTCATGTTAATTTCATGTGTCCTTTTTTGTCAATTTTTATTTTTTTTTATTTATTTTCTAAAATAAAAACTACATTTCAGATAAGGACGATTCATGCATTAAAATGAGCACCAGGTCCTCGTCCTTAAGAAGGGATACTCCTTTGTCCAAATGCCGTTTGCTCTATCTCTTGTAGTTTAGGAGTTGTAGAACACTTTTTGGAGTGGAAGCTGGCCAAAAACATGTGCTTTTTCCGTCATAACTCCCAAACCATACATCCTACAAGGACGATTTATACACCAAATTGTTTCTAATACATATATACACAAGACTGCATATTCAGAAAAAAGTTTTCTGGAATTTGATTTTTTTCCAAGAATCTTAGTTAAAATTTTTTACATGAATCATAGTTTTTGACGTAGTTTTTTTCGATTTTTTTGATTTTTTAGCCATAACTTCTAAACCATACATCATAAAAGGACGATTTATGCATCAAAATGTTCCTTAAGCTACTGCCCACAAGACTGTATCCTTAAAATAATTTTAAAAATTAGGTTTTATGTTAATTTCAAGTGCCCTTTTTTGTCAATTTTTATTTTTTTTATTTATTTTCTAAAATAAAAACTACATATCAGATAAGGACGATTCTTGCATTAAAATGAGCACCAGGTCCTCGTCCTTAAGAAGGAATACTCCTTTGTCCAAATGCCGTTTGCTCTATCTCTTGTAGTTTAGGAGTTGTAGAACACTTTTTGGAGTGGAAGCTGGCCAAAAACATGTGCTTTTTCCATCATAACTCCCAAACTGTACATCCTACAAGGACGATTTATACACCAAATTGTTTCTGATACATATATACACAAGACTGCATATTCAGAAAAAAGTTTTCTGGAATTTGATTTTTTTTCAAGAATCTTAGTTAAAATTGTTTACATTAATCATAGTTTTTGACGTGGTTTTGTGCGATTTTTTTGATTTTTTAGCTATAACTTCTAAACCATACATCATAAAAGGACGATTTATGCATCAAAATGTTCCTTAAGCTACTGTTCACAAGACTGTATCCTTAAAATAATTTTAAAAATTAGATTTCATGTTAATTTCATGTGCCCTTTTTTGTCAATTTTTATTTTTTTTATTTATTTTCTAAAATAAAAACTACATATCAGATAAGGACGATTCATGCATTAAAATGAGCACCAGGTCCTCGTCCTTAAGAAGGGATACTCCTTTGTCCAAATGCCGTTTGCTCTATCTCTTGTAGTTTAGGAGTTGTAGAACACTTTTTGGAGTGGTAGCTGGCCAAAAACATGTGCTTTTCCCGTCATAACTCCCAAACTGTACATCCTACAAGGACGATTTATACACCAAATTGTTTCTAATACATATATACACAAGACTGCATATTCAGAAAAAAGTTTTTTGGAATTTGATTTTTTTTCAAGAATCTTAGTTAACATTTTTTACATGAATCATAGTTTTTGACGTGGTTTTGTGCGATTTTTTTGATTTTTTAGCCATAACTTCTAAACCATACATCATAAAAGGACGATTTATGCATCAAAATGTTCCTTAAGCTACTGTCCACAAGACTGTATCCTTAAAATAATTTTAAAAATTAGATTTCATGTTAATTTCATGTGTCCTTCTTTGTCAATTTTTATTTTTTTTATTTATTTTCTAAAATAAAAACTACATATCAGATAAGGACGATTCATGCATTAAAATGAGCACCAGGTCCTCGTCCTTAAGAAGGGATACTCCTTTGTCCAAATGCCGTTTGCTCTATCTCTTGTATTTTAGGAGTTGTAGAACACTTTTTGGAGTGGTAGCTGGCCAAAAACATGTGCTTTTTCCGTCATAACTCCCAAACTGTACATCCTACAAGGACGATTTATACACCAAATTGTTTCTAATACATATATACACAAGACTGCATATTCAGAAAAAAGTTTTCTGGAATTTGATTTTTTTTCAAGAATCTTAGTTAAAATTTTTTACATGAATCATAGTTTTTGACGTGGTTTTGTGCGATTTTTTGATTTTTTAGCCATAACTTCTAAACCATACATCATAAAAGGACGATTTATGCATCAAAATGTTCCTTAAGCTACTGCCCACAAGACTGTATCCTTAAAATAATTTTAAAAATTAGATTTTATGTTAATTTCATGTGCCCTTTTTTGTCAATTTTTATTTTTTTTATTTATTTTCTAAAATAAAAACTACATATCAGATAAGGACGATTCATGCATTAAAATGAGCACCAGGTCCTCGTCCTTAAGAAGGGATACTCCTTTGTCCAAATGCCGTTTGCTCTATCTCTTGTAGTTTAGGAGTTGTAGAACACTTTTTGGAGTGGTAGCTGGCCAAAAACATGTGCTTTTTCCGTCATAACTCCCAAACTGTACATCCTACAAGGACGATTTATACACCAAATTGTTTCTAATACATATATACACAAGACTGCATATTCAGAAAAAAGTTTTCTGGAATTTGATTTTTTTTCAAGAATCTTAGTTAAAATTTTTTACATGAATCATAGTTTTTGACGTGTTTTTTTTCGATTTTTTTGATTTTTTAGCCATAACTTCTAAACTATACATCATAAAAGGACGATTTATGCTTAAAAATGTTCCTTAAGCTACTGCCCACAAGACTGTATCCTTAAAATAATTTTAAAAATTAGATTTCATGTTAATTTCATGTGTCCTTTTTTGTCAATTTTTATTTTTTTTTATTTATTTTCTAAAATAAAAACTACATTT
The DNA here is from genome assembly GCA_963920525.1 of Dichetophora obliterata. Classification (NCBI taxonomy): domain Eukaryota; kingdom Metazoa; phylum Arthropoda; class Insecta; order Diptera; family Sciomyzidae; genus Dichetophora; species Dichetophora obliterata. The sequence goes on along the minus strand of OY986435.1, from coordinate 233,912,458 downwards.
CAGATAAGGACGATTCATGCATTAAAATGAGCACCAGGTCCTCGTCCTTAAGAAGGGATACTCCTTTGTCCAAATGCCGTTTGCTCTATCTCTTGTAGTTTAGGAGTTGTAGAACACTTTTTGGAGTGGAAGCTGGCCAAAAACATGTGCTTTTTCCGTCATAACTCCCAAACCATACATCCTACAAGGACGATTTATACACCAAATTGTTTCTAATACATATATACACAAGACTGCATATTCAGAAAAAAGTTTTCTGGAATTTGATTTTTTTCCAAGAATCTTAGTTAAAATTTTTTACATGAATCATAGTTTTTGACGTAGTTTTTTTCGATTTTTTTGATTTTTTAGCCATAACTTCTAAACCATACATCATAAAAGGACGATTTATGCATCAAAATGTTCCTTAAGCTACTGCCCACAAGACTGTATCCTTAAAATAATTTTAAAAATTAGGTTTTATGTTAATTTCAAGTGCCCTTTTTTGTCAATTTTTATTTTTTTTATTTATTTTCTAAAATAAAAACTACATATCAGATAAGGACGATTCTTGCATTAAAATGAGCACCAGGTCCTCGTCCTTAAGAAGGAATACTCCTTTGTCCAAATGCCGTTTGCTCTATCTCTTGTAGTTTAGGAGTTGTAGAACACTTTTTGGAGTGGAAGCTGGCCAAAAACATGTGCTTTTTCCATCATAACTCCCAAACTGTACATCCTACAAGGACGATTTATACACCAAATTGTTTCTAATACATATATACACAAGACTGCATATTCAGAAAAAAGTTTTCTGGAATTTGATTTTTTTTCAAGAATCTTAGTTAAAATTGTTTACATTAATCATAGTTTTTGACGTGGTTTTGTGCGATTTTTTTGATTTTTTAGCTATAACTTCTAAACCATACATCATAAAAGGACGATTTATGCATCAAAATGTTCCTTAAGCTACTGCCCACAAGACTGTATCCTTAAAATAATTTTAAAAATTAGATTTCATGTTAATTTCATGTGCCCTTTTTTGTCAATTTTTATTTTTTTTATTTATTTTCTAAAATAAAAACTACATATCAGATAAGGACGATTCATGCATTAAAATGAGCACCAGGTCCTCGTCCTTAAGAAGGGATACTCCTTTGTCCAAATGCCGTTTGCTCTATCTCTTGTAGTTTAGGAGTTGTAGAACACTTTTTGGAGTGGTAGCTGGCCAAAAACATGTGCTTTTCCCGTCATAACTCCCAAACTGTACATCCTACAAGGACGATTTATACACCAAATTGTTTCTAATACATATATACACAAGACTGCATATTCAGAAAAAAGTTTTTTGGAATTTGATTTTTTTTCAAGAATCTTAGTTAACATTTTTTACATGAATCATAGTTTTTGACGTGGTTTTGTGCGATTTTTTTGATTTTTTAGCCATAACTTCTAAACCATACATCATAAAAGGACGATTTATGCATCAAAATGTTCCTTAAGCTACTGTCCACAAGACTGTATCCTTAAAATAATTTTAAAAATTAGATTTCATGTTAATTTCATGTGTCCTTCTTTGTCAATTTTTATTTTTTTTATTTATTTTCTAAAATAAAAACTACATATCAGATAAGGACGATTCATGCATTAAAATGAGCACCAGGTCCTCGTCCTTAAGAAGGGATACTCCTTTGTCCAAATGCTGTTTGCTCTATCTCTTGTAGTTTAGGAGTTGTAGAACACTTTTTGGAGTGGAAGCTGGCCAAAAACATGTGCTTTTTCCATTAAACTCCCAAACTGTACATCCTACAAGGACGATTTATACACCAAATTGTTTCTAATACATATATACACAAGACTGCATATTCAGAAAAAAGTTTTCTGGAATTTGATTTTTTTTCAAGAATCTTAGTTAAAATTTTTTACATTAATCATAGTTTTTGACGTGGTTTTGTGCGATTTTTTTGATTTTTTAGCCATAACTTCTAAACCATACATCATAAAAGGACGATTTATGCATCAAAATGTTCCTTAAGCTACTGCCCACAAGACTGTATCCTTAAAATAATTTTAAAAATTGGATTTCATGTTAATTTCATGTGCCCTTTTTTGTCAATTTTTATTTTTTTTATTTATTTTCTAAAATAAAAACTACATATCAGATAAGGACGATTCTTGCATTAAAATGAGCACCAGGTCCTCGTCCTTAAGAAGGGATACTCCTTTGTCCAAATGCCGTTTGCTCTATCTCTTGTAGTTTAGGAGTTGTAGAACACTTTTTGGAGTGGTAGCTGGCCAAAAACATGTGCTTTTTCCGTCATAACTCCCAAACTGTACATCCTACAAGGACGATTTATACACCAAATTGTTTCTAATACATATATACACAAGACTGCATATTCAGAAAAAAGTTTTCTGGAATTTGATTTTTTTTCAAGAATCTTAGTTAAAATTTTTTACATGAATCATAGTTTTTGACGTGTTTTTTTTCGATTTTTTTGATTTTTTAGCCATAACTTCTAAACTATACATCATAAAAGGACGATTTATGCTTAAAAATGTTCCTTAAGCTACTGCCCACAAGACTGTATCCTTAAAATAATTTTAAAAATTAGATTTCATGTTAATTTCATGTGTCCTTTTTTGTCAATTTTTATTTTTTTTTATTTATTTTCTAAAATAAAAACTACATTTCAGATAAGGACGATTCATGCATTAAAATGAGCACCAGGTCCTCGTCCTTAAGAAGGGATACTCCTTTGTCCAAATGCCGTTTGCTCTATCTCTTGTAGTTTAGGAGTTGTAGAACACTTTTTGGAGTGGAAGCTGGCCAAAAACATGTGCTTTTTCCGTCATAACTCCCAAACCATACATCCTACAAGGACGATTTATACACCAAATTGTTTCTAATACATATATACACAAGACTGCATATTCAGAAAAAAGTTTTCTGGAATTTGATTTTTTTCCAAGAATCTTAGTTAAAATTTTTTACATGAATCATAGTTTTTGACGTAGTTTTTTTCGATTTTTTTGATTTTTTAGCCATAACTTCTAAACCATACATCATAAAAGGACGATTTATGCATCAAAATGTTCCTTAAGCTACTGCCCACAAGACTGTATCCTTAAAATAATTTTAAAAATTAGGTTTTATGTTAATTTCAAGTGCCCTTTTTTGTCAATTTTTATTTTTTTTATTTATTTTCTAAAATAAAAACTACATATCAGATAAGGACGATTCTTGCATTAAAATGAGCACCAGGTCCTCGTCCTTAAGAAGGAATACTCCTTTGTCCAAATGCCGTTTGCTCTATCTCTTGTAGTTTAGGAGTTGTAGAACACTTTTTGGAGTGGAAGCTGGCCAAAAACATGTGCTTTTTCCATCATAACTCCCAAACTGTACATCCTACAAGGACAATTTATACACCAAATTGTTTCTAATACATATATACACAAGACTGCATATTCAGAAAAAGTTTTCTGGAATTTGATTTTTTTTCAAGAATCTTAGTTAAAATTGTTTACATTAATCATAGTTTTTGACGTGGTTTTGTGCGATTTTTTTGATTTTTTAGCTATAACTTCTAAACCATACATCATAAAAGGACGATTTATGCATCAAAATGTTCCTTAAGCTACTGCCCACAAGACTGTATCCTTAAAATAATTTTAAAAATTAGATTTCATGTTAATTTCATGTGCCCTTTTTTGTCAATTTTTATTTTTTTTATTTATTTTCTAAAATAAAAACTACATATCAGATAAGGACGATTCATGCATTAAAATGAGCACCAGGTCCTCGTCCTTAAGAAGGGATACTCCTTTGTCCAAATGCCGTTTGCTCTATCTCTTGTAGTTTAGGAGTTGTAGAACACTTTTTGGAGTGGTAGCTGGCCAAAAACATGTGCTTTTCCCGTCATAACTCCCAAACTGTACATCCTACAAGGACGATTTATACACCAAATTGTTTCTAATACATATATACACAAGACTGCATATTCAGAAAAAAGTTTTTTGGAATTTGATTTTTTTTCAAGAATCTTAGTTAACATTTTTTACATGAATCATAGTTTTTGACGTGGTTTTGTGCGATTTTTTTGATTTTTTAGCCATAACTTCTAAACCATACATCATAAAAGGACGATTTATGCATCAAAATGTTCCTTAAGCTACTGTCCACAAGACTGTATCCTTAAAATAATTTTAAAAATTAGATTTCATGTTAATTTCATGTGTCCTTCTTTGTCAATTTTTATTTTTTTTATTTATTTTCTAAAATAAAAACTACATATCAGATAAGGACGATTCATGCATTAAAATGAGCACCAGGTCCTCGTCCTTAAGAAGGGATACTCCTTTGTCCAAATGCTGTTTGCTCTATCTCTTGTAGTTTAGGAGTTGTAGAACACTTTTTGGAGTGGAAGCTGGCCAAAAACATGTGCTTTTTCCATCATAACTCCCAAACTGTACATCCTACAAGGACGATTTATACACCAAATTGTTTCTAATACATATATACACAAGACTGCATATTCAGAAAAAAGTTTTCTGGAATTTGATTTTTTTTCAAGAATCTTAGTTAAAATTTTTTACATTAATCATAGTTTTTGACGTGGTTTTGTGCGATTTTTTTGATTTTTTAGCCATAACTTCTAAACCATACATCATAAAAGGACGATTTATGCATCAAAATGATCCTTAAGCTACTGCCCACAAGACTGTATCCTTAAAATAATTTTAAAAATTAGATTTCATGTTAATTTCATGTGCCCTTTTTTGTCAATTTTTATTTTTTTTATTTATTTTCTAAAATAAAAACTACATATCAGATAAGGACGATTCTTGCATTAAAATGAGCACCAGGTCCTCGTCCTTAAGAAGGGATACTCCTTTGTCCAAATGCCGTTTGCTCTATCTCTTGTAGTTTAGGAGTTGTAGAACACTTTTTGGAGTGGAAGCTGGCCAAAAACATGTGCTTTTTCCGTCATAACTCCCAAACTATACATCCTACAAGGACGATTTATACACCAAATTGTTTCTAATACATATATACACAAGACTGCATATTCAGAAAAAAGTTTTCTGGAATTTGATTTTTTTTCAAGAATCTTAGTTAAAATTTTTTACATGAATCATAGTTTTTGACGTGGTTTTGTGCGATTTTTTTGATTTTTTAGCCATAACTTCTAAACCATACATCATAAAAGGACGATTTATGCATCAAAATGTTCCTTAAGCTACTGCCCACAAGACTGTATCCTTAAAATAATTTTAAAAATTAGATTTCATGTTAATTTCATGTGTCCTTCTTTGTCAATTTTTATTTTTTTTATTTATTTTCTAAAATAAAAACTACATATCAGATAAGGACGATTCATGCATTAAAATGAGCACCAGGTCCTCGTCCTTAAGAAGGGATACTCCTTTGTCCAAATGCTGTTTGCTCTATCTCTTGTAGTTTAGGAGTTGTAGAACACTTTTTGGAGTGGAAGCTGGCCAAAAACATGTGCTTTTTCCATCATAACTCCCAAACTGTACATCCTACAAGGACGATTTATACACCAAATTGTTTCTAATACATATATACACAAGACTGCATATTCAGAAAAAAGTTTTCTGGAATGTGATTTTTTTTCAAGAATCTTAGTTAAAATTTTTTACATTAATCATAGTTTTTGACGTGGTTTTGTGCGATTTTTTTGATTTTTTAGCCATAACTTCTAAACCATACATCATAAAAGGACGATTTATGCATCAAAATGATCCTTAAGCTACTGCCCACAAGACTGTATCCTTAAAATAATTTTAAAAATTAGATTTCATGTTAATTTCATGTGCCCTTTTTTGTCAATTTTTATTTTTTTTATTTATTTTCTAAAATAAAAACTACATATCAGATAAGGACGATTCTTGCATTAAAATGAGCACCAGGTCCTCGTCCTTAAGAAGGGATACTCCTTTGTCCAAATGCCGTTTGCTCTATCTCTTGTAGTTTAGGAGTTGTAGAACACTTTTTGGAGTGGAAGCTGGCCAAAAACATGTGCTTTTTCCGTCATAACTCCCAAACTATACATCCTACAAGGACGATTTATACACCAAATTGTTTCTAATACATATATACACAAGACTGCATATTCAGAAAAAAGTTTTCTGGAATTTGATTTTTTTTCAAGAATCTTAGTTAAAATTTTTTACATGAATCATAGTTTTTGACGTGGTTTTGTGCGATTTTTTTGATTTTTTAGCCATAACTTCTAAACCATACATCATAAAAGGACGATTTATGCATCAAAATGTTCCTTAAGCTACTGCCCACAAGACTGTATCCTTAAAATAATTTTAAAAATTAGATTTCATGTTAATTTCATGTGCTCTTTTTTGTCAATTTTTATTTTTTTTATTTATTTTCTAAAATAAAAACTACATATCAGATAAGGACGATTCATGCATTAAAATGAGCACCAGGTCCTCGTCCTTAAGAAGGGATACTCCTTTGTTCAAATGCCGTTTGCTCTATCTCTTGTAGTTTAGGAGTTGTAGAACACTTTTTGGAGTGGTAGCTGGCCAAAAACATGTGCTTTTTCCGTCATAACTCCCAAACTGTACATCCTACAAGGACGATTTATACACCAAATTGTTTCTAATACATATATACACAAGACTGCATATTCAGAAAAAAATTTTCTGGAATTTGATTTTTTTTCAAGAATCTTAGTTAACATTTTTTACATGAAAATCATAGTTTTTGACGTGGTTTTGTGCGATTTTTTTGATTTTTTAGCCATAACTTCTAAACTATACATCATAAAAGGACGATTTATGCATCAAAATGTTCCTTAAGCTACTGCCCACAAGACTGTATCTTTAAAATAATTTTAAAATTAGATTTCATGTTAATTTCATGTGCCCTTTTTTGTCAATTTTTATTTTTTTTATTTATTTTCTAAAATAAAAACTACATATCAGATAAGGACGATTCATGCATTAAAATGAGCACCAGGTCCTCGTCCTTAAGAAGGGATACTCCTTTGTCCAAATGCCGTTTGCTCTATCTCTTGTAGTTTAGGAGTTGTAGAACAATTTTTGGAGTGGTAGCTGGCCAAAAACATGTGCTTTTTCCGTCATAACTCCCAAACTGTACATCCTACAAGGACGATTTATACACCAAATTGTTTCTAATACAAATATACACAAGACTGCATATTCAGAAAAAAGTTTTCTGGAATTTGATTTTTTTTCAAGAATCTTAGTTAAAATTTTTTACATGAATCATAGTTTTTGACGTGGTTTTTTTCGATTTTTTTGATTTTTTAGCCATAACTTCTAAACTATACATCATAAAAGGACGATTTATGCTTAAAAATGTTCCTTAAGCTACTGCCCACAAGACTGTATCCTTAAAATAATTTTAAAAATTAGATTTCATGTTAATTTCATGTGTCCTTTTTTGTCAATTTTTATTTTTTTTATTTATTTTCTAAAATAAAAACTACATTTCAGATAAGGACGATTCATGCATTAAAATGAGCACCAGGTCCTCGTCCTTAAGAAGGGATACTCCTTTGTCCAAATGCCGTTTGCTCTATCTCTTGTAGTTTAGGAGTTGTAGAACACTTTTTGGAGTGGAAGCTGGCCAAAAACATGTGCTTTTTCCGTCATAACTCCCAAACCATACATCCTACAAGGACGATTTATACACCAAATTGTTTCTAATACATATATACACAAGACTGCAAATTCAGAAAAAAGTTTTCTGGAATTTGATTTTTTTCCAAGAATCTTAGTTAAAATTTTTTACATGAATCATAGTTTTTGACGTAGTTTTTTTCGATTTTTTTGATTTTTTAGCCATAACTTCTAAACCATACATCATAAAAGGACGATTTATGCATCAAAATGTTCCTTAAGCTACTGCCCACAAGACTGTATCCTTAAAATAATTTTAAAAATTAGATTTCATGTTAATTTCATGTGCCCTTTTTTGTCAATTTTTATTTTTTTTATTTATTTTCTAAAATAAAAACTACATATCAGATAAGGACGATTCATGCATTAAAATGAGCACCAGGTCCTCGTCCTTAAGAAGGGATACTCCTTTGTCCAAATGCCGTTTGCTCTATCTCTTGTAGTTTAGGAGTTGTAGAACACTTTTTGGAGTTGTAGCTGGCCAAAAACATGTGCTTTTTCCGTCATAACTCCCAAACTGTACATCCTACAAGGACGATTTATACACCAAATTGTTTCTAATACATATATACACAAGACTGCATATTCAGAAAAAAGTTTTCTGGAATTTGATTTTTTTTCAAGAATCTTAGTTAACATTTTTTACATGAATCATAGTTTTTGACGTGGTTTTGTGCGATTTTTTTGATTTTTTAGCCATAACTTCTAAACCATACATCATAAAAGGACGATTTATGCATCAAAATGTTCCTTAAGCTACTGCCCACAAGACTGTATCCTTAAAATAATTTTAAAAATTAGATTTCATGTTAATTTCATGTGTCCTTTTTTGTCAATTTTTATTTTTTTTATTTATTTTCTAAAATAAAAACTACATTTCAGATAAGGACGATTCATGCATTAAAATGAGCACCAGGTCCTCGTCCTTAAGAAGGGATACTCCTTTGTCCAAATGCCGTTTGCTCTATCTCTTGTAGTTTAGGAGTTGTAGAACACTTTTTGGAGTGGAAGCTGGCCAAAAACATGTGCTTTTTCCGTCATAACTCCCAAACCATACATCCTACAAGGACGATTTATACACCAAATTGTTTCTAATACATATATACACAAGACTGCAAATTCAGAAAAAAGTTTTCTGGAATTTGATTTTTTTCCAAGAATCTTAGTTAAAATTTTTTACATGAATCATAGTTTTTGTCGTTGTTTTTTTTTTGTTTTTTTTGATTTTTTAGCCATAACTTCTAAACCATACATCATAAAAGGACGATTTATGCATCAAAATGTTCCTTAAGCTACTGCCCACAAGACTGTATCCTTAAAAAAATTTTTAAAATTAGATTTCATGTTAATTTCATGTGCCCTTTTTTGTCAATTTTTATTTTTTTTATTTATTTTCTAAAATAAAAACTACATATCAGATAAGGACGATTCATGCATTAAAATGAGCACCAGGTCCTCGTCCTTAAGAAGGGATACTCCTTTGTCCAAATGCCGTTTGCTCTATCTCTTGTAGTTTAGGAGTTGTAGAACACTTTTTGGAGTGGTAGCTGGCCAAAAACATGTGCTTTTTCCGTCATAACTCCCAAACTGTACATCCTACAAGGACGATTTATACACCAAATTGTTTCTAATACATATATACACAAGACTGCATATTCAGAAAAAAGTTTTCTGGAATTTGATTTTTTTCCAAGAATCTTAGTTAAAATTTTTTACATGAATCATATTTTTTGACGTAGTTTTTTTCGATTTTTTTGATTTTTTAGCCATAACTTCTAAACCATACATCATAAAAGGACGATTTATGCATCAAAATGTTCCTTAAGCTACTGCCCACAAGACTGTATCCTTAAAATAATTTTAAAATTAGATTTCATGTTAATTTCATGTGCCCTTTTTTGTCAATTTTTATTTTTTTTATTTATTTTCTAAAATAAAAACTACATATCAGATAAGGACGATTCATGCATTAAAATGAGCACCAGGTCCTCGTCCTTAAGAAGGGATACTCCTTTGTCCAAATGCCGTTTGCTCTATCTCTTGTAGTTTAGGAGTTGTAGAACAATTTTTGGAGTGGTAGCTGGCCAAAAACATGTGCTTTTTCCGTCATAACTCCCAAACTGTACATCCTACAAGGACGATTTATACACCAAATTGTTTCTAATACAAATATACACAAGACTGCATATTCAGAAAAAAGTTTTCTGGAATTTGATTTTTTTTCAAGAATCTTAGTTAAAATTTTTTACATGAATCATAGTTTTTGACGTGGTTTTTTTCGATTTTTTTGATTTTTTAGCCATAACTTCTAAACTATACATCATAAAAGGACGATTTATGCTTAAAAATGTTCCTTAAGCTACTGCCCACAAGACTGTATCCTTAAAATAATTTTAAAAATTAGATTTCATGTTAATTTCATGTGTCCTTTTTTGTCAATTTTTATTTTTTTTATTTATTTTCTAAAATAAAAACTACATTTCAGATAAGGACGATTCATGCATTAAAATGAGCACCAGGTCCTCGTCCTTAAGAAGGGATACTCCTTTGTCCAAATGCCGTTTGCTCTATCTCTTGTAGTTTAGGAGTTGTAGAACACTTTTTGGAGTGGAAGCTGGCCAAAAACATGTGCTTTTTCCGTCATAACTCCCAAACCATACATCCTACAAGGACGATTTATACACCAAATTGTTTCTAATACATATATACACAAGACTGCAAATTCAGAAAAAAGTTTTCTGGAATTTGATTTTTTTTCAAGAATCTTAGTTAACATTTTTTACATGAATCATAGTTTTTGACGTGGTTTTGTGCGATTTTTTTGATTTCTTAGCCATAACTTCTAAACCATACATCATAAAAGGACGATTTATGCATCAAAATGTTCCTTAAGCTACTGCCCACAAGACTGTATCCTTAAAATAATTTTAAAAATTAGATTTCATGTTAATTTCATGTGCCCTTTTTTGTCAATTTTTATTTTTTTTATTTATTTTCTAAAATAAAAACTACATATCAGATAAGGACGATTCATGCATTAAAATGAGCACCAGGTCCTCGTCCTTAAGAAGGGATACTCCTTTGTCCAAATGCCGTTTGATCTATCTCTTGTAGTTTAGGAGTTGTATAACACTTTTTGGAGTAGTAGCTGGCCAAAAACATGTGCTTTTTCCGTCATAACTCCCAAACTGTACATCCTACAAGGACGATTTATACACCAAATTGTTTCTAATACATATATACACAAGACTGCATATTCAGAAAAAAGTTTTCTGGAATTTGATTTTTTTTCAAGAATCTTAGTTAAAATTTTTTACATGAATCATAGTTTTTGACGTGGTTTTGTGCGATTTTTTTGATTTTTTAGCCATAACTTCTAAACCATACATCATAAAAGGACGATTTATGCATCAAAATGTTCCTTAAGCTACTGCCCACAAGACTGTATCCTTAAAATAATTTTAAAATTAGATTTCATGTTAATTTCATGTGCCCTTTTTTGTCAATTTTTATTTTTTTTATTTATTTTCTAAAATAAAAACTACATATCAGATAAGGACGATTCTTGCATTAAAATGAGCACCAGGTCCTCGTCCTTAAGAAGGGATACTCCTTTGTCCAAATGCCGTTTGCTCTATCTCTTGTAGTTTAGGAGTTGTAGAACACTTTTTGGAGTGGTAGCTGGCCAAAAACATGTGCTTTTTCCGTCATAACTCCCAAACTGTACATCCTACAAGGACGATTTATACACCAAATTGTTTCTAATACATATATACACAAGACTGCATATTCAGAAAAAAGTTTTCTGGAATTTGATTTTTTTCAAGAATCTTAGTTAAAATTTTTTACATGAATCATAGTTTTTGACGTAGTTTTTTTCGATTTTTTTGATTTTTTAGCCATAACTTCTAAACCATACATCATAAAAGGACGATTTATGCATCAAAATGTTCCTTAAGCTACTGCCCACAAGACTGTATCCTTTAAATAATTTTAAAAATTAGATTTCATGTTAATTTCATGTGCCCTCTTTTTTGTCAATTTTTATTTTTTTTATTTATTTTCTAAAATAAAAACTACATATCAGATAAGGACGATTCTTGCATTAAAATGAGCACCAGGTCCTCGTCCTTAAGAAGGGATACTCCTTTGTCCAAATGCCGTTTGCTCTATCTCTTGTAGTTTAGGAGTTGTAGAACACTTTTTGGAGTGGTAGCTGGCCAAAAACATGTGCTTTTTCCGTCATAACTCCCAAACTGTACATCCTACAAGGACGATTTATACACCAAATTGTTTCTAATACATATATACACAAGACTGCATATTCAGAAAAAAGTTTTCTGGAATTTGATTTTTTTTCAAGAATCTTAGTTAAAATTTTTTACATGAATCATAGTTTTTGACGTGGTTTTGTGCGATTTTTTTGATTTTTTAGCCATAACTTCTAAGCCATACATCATAAAAGGACGATTTATGCATCAAAATGTTCCTTAAGCTACTGCCCACAAGACTGTATCCTTAAAATAATTTTAAAAATTAGATTTTATGTTAATTTCATGTGCCCTTTTTTGTCAATTTTTATTTTTTTTATTTATTTTCTAAAATAAAAACTACATATCAGATAAGGACGATTCTTGCATTAAAATGAGCACCAGGTCCTCGTCCTTAAGAAGGGATACTCCTTTGTCCAAATGCCGTTTGCTCTATCTCTTGTAGTTTAGGAGTTGTAGAACACTTTTTGGAGTGGTAGCTGGCCAAAAACATGTGCTTTTTCCGTCATAACTCCCAAACTGTACATCCTACAAGGACGATTTATACACCAAATTGTTTCTAATACAAATATACACAAGACTGCATATTCAGAAAAAAGTTTTCTGGAATTTGATTTTTTTTCAAGAATCTTAGTTAAAATTTTTTACATGAATCATAGTTTTTGACGTGTTTTTTTTCGATTTTTTTGATTTTTTAGCCATAACTTCTAAACTATACATCATAAAAGGACGATTTATGCTTAAAAATGTTCCTTAAGCTACTGCCCACAAGACTGTATCCTTAAAATAATTTTAAAAATTAGATTTCATGTTAATTTCATGTGTCCTTTTTTGTCAATTTTTATTTTTTTTTATTTATTTTCTAAAATAAAAACTACATTTCAGATAAGGACGATTCATGCATTAAAATGAGCACCAGGTCCTCGTCCTTAAGAAGGGATACTCCTTTGTCCAAATGCCGTTTGCTCTATCTCTTGTAGTTTAGGAGTTGTAGAACACTTTTTGGAGTGGAAGCTGGCCAAAAACATGTGCTTTTTCCGTCATAACTCCCAAACCATACATCCTACAAGGACGATTTATACACTAAATTGTTTCTAATACATATATACACAAGACTGCATATTCAGAAAAAAGTTTTCTGGAATTTGATTTTTTTCCAAGAATCTTAGTTAAAATTTTTTACATGAATCATAGTTTTTGACGTAGTTTTTTTCGATTTTTTTGATTTTTTAGCTATAACTTCTAAACCATACATCATAAAAGGACGATTTATGCATCAAAATGTTCCTTAAGCTACTGTTCACAAGACTGTATCCTTAAAATAATTTTAAAAATTAGATTTCATGTTAATTTCATGTGCCCTTTTTTGTCAATTTTTATTTTTTTTATTTATTTTCTAAAATAAAAACTACATATCAGATAAGGACGATTCATGCATTAAAATGAGCACCAGGTCCTCGTCCTTAAGAAGGGATACTCCTTTGTCCAAATGCCGTTTGCTCTATCTCTTGTAGTTTAGGAGTTGTAGAACACTTTTTGGAGTGGTAGCTGGCCAAAAACATGTGCTTTTCCCGTCATAACTCCCAAACTGTACATCCTACAAGGACGATTTATACACCAAATTGTTTCTAATACATATATACACAAGACTGCATATTCAGAAAAAAGTTTTTTGGAATTTGATTTTTTTTCAAGAATCTTAGTTAACATTTTTTACATGAATCATAGTTTTTGACGTGGTTTTGTGCGATTTTTTTGATTTTTTAGCCATAACTTCTAAACCATACATCATAAAAGGACGATTTATGCATCAAAATGTTCCTTAAGCTACTGTCCACAAGACTGTATCCATAAAATAATTTTAAAAATTAGATTTCATGTTAATTTCATGTGTCCTTCTTTGTCAATTTTTATTTTTTTTATTTATTTTCTAAAATAAAAACTACATATCAGATAAGGACGATTCATGCATTAAAATGAGCACCAGGTCCTCGTCCTTAAGAAGGGATACTCCTTTGTCCAAATGCCGTTTGCTCTATCTCTTGTATTTTAGGAGTTGTAGAACACTTTTTGGAGTGGTAGCTGGCCAAAAACATGTGCTTTTTCCGTCATAACTCCCAAACTGTACATCCTACAAGGACGATTTATACACCAAATTGTTTCTAATACATATATACACAAGACTGCATATTCAGAAAAAAGTTTTCTGGAATTTGATTTTTTTTCAAGAATCTTAGTTAAAATTTTTTACATGAATCATAGTTTTTGACGTGGTTTTGTGCGATTTTTTGATTTTTTAGCCATAACTTCTAAACCATACATCATAAAAGGACGATTTATGCATCAAAATGTTCCTTAAGCTACTGCCCACAAGACTGTATCCTTAAAATAATTTTAAAAATTAGATTTCATGTTAATTTCATGTGCCCTTTTTTGTCAATTTTTATTTTTTTTATTTATTTTCTAAAATAAAAACTACATATCAGATAAGGACGATTCATGCATTAAAATGAGCACCAGGTCCTCGTCCTTAAGAAGGGATACTCCTTTGTCCAAATGCCGTTTGATCTATCTCTTGTAGTTTAGGAGTTGTATAACACTTTTTGGAGTAGTAGCTGGCCAAAAACATGTGCTTTTTCCGTCATAACTCCCAAACTGTACATCCTACAAGGACGATTTATACACCAAATTGTTTCTAATACATATATACACAAGACTGCATATTCAGAAAAAAGTTTTCTGGAATTTGATTTTTTTTCAAGAATCTTAGTTAAAATTTTTTACATGAATCATAGTTTTTGACGTGGTTTTGTGCGATTTTTTTGATTTTTTAGCCATAACTTCTAAACCATACATCATAAAAGGACGATTTATGCATCAAAATGTTCCTTAAGCTACTGCCCACAAGACTGTATCCTTAAAATAATTTTAAAATTAGATTTCATGTTAATTTCATGTGCCCTTTTTTGTCAATTTTTATTTTTTTTATTTATTTTCTAAAATAAAAACTACATATCAGATAAGGACGATTCTTGCATTAAAATGAGCACCAGGTCCTCGTCCTTAAGAAGGGATACTCCTTTGTCCAAATGCCGTTTGCTCTATCTCTTGTAGTTTAGGAGTTGTAGAACACTTTTTGGAGTGGTAGCTGGCCAAAAACATGTGCTTTTTCCGTCATAACTCCCAAACTGTACATCCTACAAGGACGATTTATACACCAAATTGTTTCTAATACATATATACACAAGACTGCATATTCAGAAAAAAGTTTTCTGGAATTTGATTTTTTTCAAGAATCTTAGTTAAAATTTTTTACATGAATCATAGTTTTTGACGTAGTTTTTTTCGATTTTTTTGATTTTTTAGCCATAACTTCTAAACCATACATCATAAAAGGACGATTTATGCATCAAAATGTTCCTTAAGCTACTGCCCACAAGACTGTATCCTTTAAATAATTTTAAAAATTAGATTTCATGTTAATTTCATGTGCCCTCTTTTTTGTCAATTTTTATTTTTTTTATTTATTTTCTAAAATAAAAACTACATATCAGATAAGGACGATTCTTGCATTAAAATGAGCACCAGGTCCTCGTCCTTAAGAAGGGATACTCCTTTGTCCAAATGCCGTTTGCTCTATCTCTTGTAGTTTAGGAGTTGTAGAACACTTTTTGGAGTGGTAGCTGGCCAAAAACATGTGCTTTTTCCGTCATAACTCCCAAACTGTACATCCTACAAGGACGATTTATACACCAAATTGTTTCTAATACATATATACACAAGACTGCATATTCAGAAAAAAGTTTTCTGGAATTTGATTTTTTTTCAAGAATCTTAGTTAAAATTTTTTACATGAATCATAGTTTTTGACGTGGTTTTGTGCGATTTTTTTGATTTTTTAGCCATAACTTCTAAGCCATACATCATAAAAGGACGATTTATGCATCAAAATGTTCCTTAAGCTACTGCCCACAAGACTGTATCCTTAAAATAATTTTAAAAATTAGATTTTATGTTAATTTCATGTGCCCTTTTTTGTCAATTTTTATTTTTTTTATTTATTTTCTAAAATAAAAACTACATATCAGATAAGGACGATTCTTGCATTAAAATGAGCACCAGGTCCTCGTCCTTAAGAAGGGATACTCCTTTGTCCAAATGCCGTTTGCTCTATCTCTTGTAGTTTAGGAGTTGTAGAACACTTTTTGGAGTGGTAGCTGGCCAAAAACATGTGCTTTTTCCGTCATAACTCCCAAACTGTACATCCTACAAGGACGATTTATACACCAAATTGTTTCTAATACAAATATACACAAGACTGCATATTCAGAAAAAAGTTTTCTGGAATTTGATTTTTTTTCAAGAATCTTAGTTAAAATTTTTTACATGAATCATAGTTTTTGACGTGGTTTTGTGCGATTTTTTTTGATTTTTTAGCCATAACTTCTAAACTATACATCATAAAAGGACGATTTATGCATCAAAATGTTCCTTAAGCTACTGCCCACAAGACTGTATCCTTAAAATAATTTTAAAAATTAGATTTCATGTTAATTTCATGTGCCCTTTTTTGTCAATTTTTATTTTTTTTATTTATTTTCTAAAATAAAAACTACATATCAGATAAGGACGATTCATGCATTAAAATGAGCACCAGGTCCTCGTCCTTAAGAAGGGATACTCCTTTGTCCAAATGCCGTTTGCTCTATCTCTTGTAGTTTAGGAGTTGTAGAACACTTTTTGGAGTGGTAGCTGGCCAAAAACATGTGCTTTTTCCGTCATAACTCCCAAACTGTACATCCTACAAGGACGATTTATACACCAAATTGTTTCTAATACATATATACACAAGACTGCATATTCAGAAAAAAGTTTTCTGGAATTTGATTTTTTTTCAAGAATCTTAGTTAAAATTTTTTACATGAATCATAGTTTTTGACGTGTTTTTTTTCGATTTTTTTGATTTTTTAGCCATAACTTCTAAACTATACATCATAAAAGGACGATTTATGCTTAAAAATGTTCCTTAAGCTACTGCCCACAAGACTGTATCCTTAAAATAATTTTAAAAATTAGATTTCATGTTAATTTCATGTGTCCTTTTTTGTCAATTTTTATTTTTTTTTATTTATTTTCTAAAATAAAAACTACATTTCAGATAAGGACGATTCATGCATTAAAATGAGCACCAGGTCCTCGTCCTTAAGAAGGGATACTCCTTTGTCCAAATGCCGTTTGCTCTATCTCTTGTAGTTTAGGAGTTGTAGAACACTTTTTGGAGTGGAAGCTGGCCAAAAACATGTGCTTTTTCCGTCATAACTCCCAAACCATACATCCTACAAGGACGATTTATACACTAAATTGTTTCTAATACATATATACACAAGACTGCATATTCAGAAAAAAGTTTTCTGGAATTTGATTTTTTTCCAAGAATCTTAGTTAAAATTTTTTACATGAATCATAGTTTTTGACGTAGTTTTTTTCGATTTTTTTGATTTTTTAGCTATAACTTCTAAACCATACATCATAAAAGGACGATTTATGCATCAAAATGTTCCTTAAGCTACTGCCCACAAGACTGTATCCTTAAAATAATTTTAAAAATTAGATTTCATGTTAATTTCATGTGCCCTTTTTTGTCAATTTTTATTTTTTTTATTTATTTTCTAAAATAAAAACTACATATCAGATAAGGACGATTCATGCATTAAAATGAGCACCAGGTCCTCGTCCTTAAGAAGGGATACTCCTTTGTCCAAATGCCGTTTGCTCTATCTCTTGTAGTTTAGGAGTTGTAGAACACTTTTTGGAGTTGTAGCTGGCCAAAAACATGTGCTTTTTCCGTCATAACTCCCAAACTGTACATCCTACAAGGACGATTTATACACCAAATTGTTTCTAATACATATATACACAAGACTGCATATTCAGAAAAAAGTTTTCTGGAATTTGATTTTTTTTCAAGAATCTTAGTTAACATTTTTTACATGAATCATAGTTTTTGACGTGGTTTTGTGCGATTTTTTTGATTTTTTAGCCATAACTTCTAAGCCATACATCATAAAAGGACGATTTATGCATCAAAATGTTCCTTAAGCTACTGCCCACAAGACTGTATCCTTAAAATAATTTTAAAAATTAGATTTCATGTTAATTTCATGTGCCCTTTTTTGTCAATTTTTATTTTTTTTATTTATTTTCTAAAATAAAAACTACATATCAGATAAGGACGATTCTTGCATTAAAATGAGCACCAGGTCCTCGTCCTTAAGAAGGGATACTCCTTTGTCTAAATGCCGTTTGCTCTATCTCTTGTAGTTTAGGAGTTGTAGAACACTTTTTGGAGTGGTAGCTGGCCAAAAACATGTGCTTTTTCCGTCATAACTCCCAAACTGTACATCCTACAAGGACGATTTATACACCAAATTGTTTCTAATACATATATACACAAGACTGCATATTCAGAAAAAAGTTTTCTGGAATTTGATTTTTTTTCAAGAATCTTAGTTAAAATTTTTTACATGAATCATAGTTTTTGACGTGGTTTTGTGCGATTTTTTTGATTTTTTAGCCATAACTTCTAAACTATACATCATAAAAGGACGATTTATGCATCAAAATGTTCCTTAAGCTACTGCCCACAAGACTGTATCCTTAAAATAATTTTAAAAAATAGATTTCATGTTAATTTCATGTGCCATTTTTTGTCAATTTTTATTTTTTTTATTTATTTTCTAAAATAAAAACTACATATCAGATAAGGACGATTCATGCATTAAAATGAGCACCAGGTCCTCGTCCTTAAGAAGGGATACTCCTTTGTCCAAATGCCGTTTGCTCTATCTCTTGTAGTTTAGGAGTTGTAGAACACTTTTTGGAGTGGTAGCTGGCCAAAAACATGTGCTTTTTCCGTCATAACTCCCAAACTGTACATCCTACAAGGACGATTTATACACCAAATTGTTTCTAATACATATATACACAAGACTGCATATTCAGAAAAAAGTTTTCTGGAATTTGATTTTTTTTCAAGAATCTTAGTTAAAATTTTTTACATGAATCATAGTTTTAGACGTAGTTTTTTTCGATTTTTTTGATTTTTTAGCCATAACTTCTAAACCATACATCATAAAAGGACGATATATGCATCAAAATGTTCCTTAAGCTACTGCCCACAAGACTGTATCCTTAAAATAATTTTAAAAATTAGATTTCATGTTAATTTCATGTGCCCTTTTTTGTCAATTTTTATTTTTTTTATTTATTTTCTAAAATAAAAACTACATATCAGATAGGGACGATTCATGCATTAAAATGAGCACCAGGTCCTCGTCCTTAAGAAGGGATACTCCTTTGTCCAAATGCCGTTTGCTCTATCTCTTGTAGTTTAGGAGTTGTAGAACACTTTTTGGAGTTGTAGCTGGCCAAAAACATGTGCTTTTTCCGTCATAACTCCCAAACTGTACATCCTACAAAGACGATTTATACACCAAATTGTTTCTAATACATATATACACAAGACTGCATATTCAGAAAAAAGTTTTCTGGAATTTGATTTTTTTTCAAGAATCTTAGTTAAAATTTTTTACATGAATCATAGTTTTTGACGTGGTTTTTTTCGATTTTTTTGATTTTTTCGCCATAACTTCTAAACTATACATCATAAAAGGACGATTTATGCTTAAAAATGTTCCTTAAGCTACTGCCCACAAGACTGTATCCTTAAAATAATTTTAAAAATTAGATTTCATGTTAATTTCATGTGTCCTTTTTTGTCAATTTTTATTTTTTTTATTTATTTTCTAAAATAAAAACTACATTTCAGATAAGGACGATTCATGCATTAAAATGAGCACCAGGTCCTCGTCCTTAAGAAGGGATACTCCTTTGTCCAAATGCCGTTTGCTCTATCTCTTGTAGTTTAGGAGTTGTAGAACACTTTTTGGAGTGGAAGCTGGCCAAAAACATGTGCTTTTTCCGTCATAACTCCCAAACCATACATCCTACAAGGACGATTTATACACCAAATTGTTTCTAATACATATATACACAAGACTGCAAATTCAGAAAAAAGTTTTCTGGAATTTGATTTTTTTCCAAGAATCTTAGTTAAAATTTTTTACATGAATCATAGTTTTTGACGTAGTTTTTTTCGATTTTTTTGATTTTTTAGCCATAACTTCTAAACCATACATCATAAAAGGACGATTTATGCATCAAAATGTTCCTTAAGCTACTGCCCACAAGACTGTATCCTTAAAATAATTTTAAAAATTAGATTTCATGTTAATTTCATGTGTCCTTTTTTGTCAATTTTTATTTTTTTTATTTATTTTCTAAAATAAAAACTACATATCAGATAAGGACGATTCATGCATTAAAATGAGCACCAGGTCCTCGTCCTTAAGAAGGGATACTCCTTTGTCCAAATGCCGTTTGCACTATCTCTTGTAGTTTAGGAGTTGTAGAACACTTTTTGGAGTTGTAGCTGGCCAAAAACATGTGCTTTTTCCGTCATAACTCCCAAACTGTACATCCTACAAGGACGATTTATACACCAAATTGTTTCTAATACATATATACACAAGACTGCATATTCAAAAAAAAGTTTTCTGGAATTTGATTTTTTTTCAAGAATCTTAGTTAACATTTTTTACATGAATCATAGTTTTTGACGTGGTTTTGTGCGATTTTTTTGATTTTTTAGCCATAACTTCTAAACCATACATCATAAAAGGACGATTTATGCATCAAAATGTTCCTTAAGCTACTGCCCACAAGACTGTATCCTTAAAATAATTTTAAAAATTAGATTTCATGTTAATTTCATGTGTCCTTTTTTGTCAATTTTTATTTTTTTTATTTATTTTCTAAAATAAAAACTACATTTCAGATAAGGACGATTCATGCATTAAAATGAGCACCAGGTCCTCGTCCTTAAGAAGGGATACTCCTTTGTCCAAATGCCGTTTGCTCTATCTCTTGTAGTTTAGGAGTTGTAGAACACTTTTTGGAGTGGAAGCTGGCCAAAAACATGTGCTTTTTCCGTCATAACTCCCAAACCATACATCCTACAAGGACGATTTATACACCAAATGGTTTCTAATACATATATACACAAGACTGCAAATTCAGAAAAAAGTTTTCTGGAATTTGATTTTTTTCCAAGAATCTTAGTTAAAATTTTTTACATGAATCATAGTTTTTGACGTAGTTTTTTTCGATTTTTTTGATTTTTTAGCCATAACTTCTAAACCATACATCATAAAAGGACGATTTATGCATCAAAATGTTCCTTAAGCTACTGCCCACAAGACTGTATCCTTAAAATAATTTTAAAAATTAGATTTCATGTTAATTTCATGTGTCCTTTTTTGTCAATTTTTATTTTTTTTATTTATTTTCTAAAATAAAAACTACATTTCAGATAAGGACGATTCATGCATTAAAATGAGCACCAGGTCCTCGTCCTTAAGAAGGGATACTCCTTTGTCCAAATGCCGTTTGCTCTATCTCTTGTAGTTTAGGAGTTGTAGAACACTTTTTGGAGTGGAAGCTGGCCAAAAACATGTGCTTTTTCCGTCATAACTCCCAAACTGTACATCCTACAAGGACGATTTATACACCAAATTGTTTCTAATACATATATACACAAGACTGCATATTCAGAAAAAGTTTTCTGGAATTTGATTTTTTTTCAAGAATCTTACTTAAAATTTTTTACATGAATCATAGTTTTTGACGTGGTTTTTTCGATTTTTTTGATTTTTTAGCCATAACTTCTAAACTATACATCATAAAAGGACGATTTATGCATTAAAATGTTCCTTAAGCTACTGCCCACAAGACTGTATCCTTAAAATAATTTTAAAAATTAGATTTCATGTTAATTTCATGTGCCCTTTTTTGTCAATTTTTATTTTTTTTATTTATTTTCTAAAATAAAAACTACATATCAGATAAGGACGATTCATGCATTAAAATGAGCACCAGGTCCTCGTCCTTAAGAAGGGATACTCCTTTGTCCAAATGCCGTTTGATCTATCTCTTGTAGTTTAGGAGTTGTATAACACTTTTTGGAGTAGTAGCTGGCCAAAAACATGTGCTTTTTCCGTCATAACTCCCAAACTGTACATCCTACAAGGACGATTTATACACCAAATTGTTTCTAATACATATATACACTGGTTGAGGAGATGCTAGTTTGCACCACCTTTTTTCGACAAAAGTTAATTAAAAAATATAAAGATTTAAGCAACGAAATTATGCAACTTTATTTGTTGGCAATCGAAATAAAAGTGAGAGTTTTGACATTAAGTAAGTATACTTATATTAAGTTAATGAGTGAAATTAGCGGGAGAGTAAATAAGAGGGTTCAAATAAACAAAGCATAATTAAAGCAACAAAGTGTGGTGAAATTCAAACACAAGAAATTCATGTTTAAGGAGACTTTAAGAGACTTAATTTAACTTTAAGAGTAATTAGATTGCTGCTGCGAACATACTCCCCCCGTTGGAAGGGTAGAGCTTTCAACTGCATCAGACTCGATTGGTAGCACGGCAATCTTTCCTACGGCACGCTTGACAAGTCCGCTTGTGGTACGAATCACAGCAACACGAGCAACGCTGTCACTACCGCATATGACGCTGTCCACACGTCCTAACTGCCACTTTAATGGCGGGAGATTTTCATCCTTTATGAGCACTAGAGCATCTACACGAATGTTTGCAGTTGATGTGCACCACTTTCCTCTCTCTTGCAATAAAGACAGGTAGCAGGAACTCCACTTCTTCCAGAAGGTCTGTTGCATATGACAAACGCGCTGCCATCGATTCAAAAGGTTGATGTTGAGGTGAGTGACGGTAGGCTCTACAATAGACGTTAAAGGTGCGCCAACTAAAAAGTGAGCCGGCGTAAGCACTTCCAAGTCGTTAGGATTCTCTGAAATTGGAAAGAGAGGGCGAGAATTAATTATTGCTCCAATCTCGCAAACAAGAGTGCGCAGCTCTTCAAACGTGAGAATTGACATGCCAACTGTGCGATAAAAATGAAATTTGAACGACTTCACCGCCGCCTCCCATAATCCTCCAAAATGCGGTGATCGAGGAGGGATAAATTTCCAAGCAATGCCATCTGAAAGACATTGATTTAACACAAAACGATTGTGTGTCTCACTCAAAAACAAATTTTTTAAATCAGCTAACTCGTTCTTGGCGCCAACGAAGTTTGTGGCATTATCAGACCAAATTGTCTGCGGCTTGCCTCGTGTACAAGTAAAACGTCTTAGTGCAGCCAAAAACGATGGAGTAGATAAATCCTGTACAAGCTCTAAATGAGAAGCCTTTGTTGAAAAGCAGACGAAAATGCATACGTAACATTTTATCGGTGGTCGATTTCGGACCTCTGATTTATAGAAAAATGGCCCACAGAAGTCGATGCCAGTTGTAAAAAAGGCTCTGTTGGCTTGCACTCTGTCAGCTGGCAGGTTACCCATGATATGTTCGAAGATTTTTGGCTTCACACGAAAACACCTGACACACTTGTTAATAACGTGAGCTACAGTTTTGCGACCACCAATTGGCCAATAATGCTGCCGAATTGAAGCAAGTAAGCTCTGAGGTCCAGCATGCAGATATTTTAAATGGAAAAAGTTTATAATAGAGTTAGTAACTGGATGATGTTTTGGAAGTAAAAGTGGATGCTTAGCCTCAAAGTGCAAAAGCGAATGTTGTAGTCTTCCTCCAACACGAAGTAATCCAAAAGAATCAATAAACGGGTTAAGTGAGTATAGTTTGCTGGAAGAAGATAGTGAATTTTTTAGTCTTAAAATTTTGAATTCAGCTGCGAAATGAATATGCTGTATGTGGCGAATTAATAAAAGCGTTCCCATTTTAATGTTTTCTGCTGACAAAGTGTTGTTATTTTGCGTAGTGCGTTTGTTTTTAACGAAACAAAATAAATAAATATAAGCGAAAATACGTTGTAGTTTCCCAAACGAATTGTAAAACTTGCATCCAATCGATAAGTCTTGTGGAGATGCAACGATAAAAATCTTACGACGTCTTTCAGGTAAATCAGCAAGAAAATCAAAGTTTTTAGGCCAAAGAGAATGATCTTCCAATAAAAATGATGGTCCTTGCTTCCATAGTTCAGATTTTAGTAATTCAGTTGGGTTGCAGCCTCGCGATAAAATATCTGCTGGGTTTTTTTGAAGTCGGTACATGATGCCAAGTCATACCGCGGGTTAGCGTCTGTATTCGATTTACTCTATTCGCGACAAATACATTAAAATTTGATGGCTGTTCACGCAGCCAAGACAGAGTAACCATCGAATCTGACCAACAATGTACTTCACATGAATATTGTTCGTTTTGTAATATACACTCTAAAAGCTCAGCGAGAAGTAAGGCTGCAGATAACTCCAATTTAGGAACTGTTAGAGTTTTTAATGGTGCAATTCTGGATTTAGCGCAAAGCAGTGATGATCTAACAAGCCCATTACATTCCGATCTAACGTATACGCAAGCACCATATGCTGCTAAACTTGCGTCACAAAATGCATGTAGCTCCCAGGTAGACTGAGGTTGAAGCACAAACCTTGGAAATTTGAAGCTGCTTACGATAGAAAATTGATCACAAAGATCAGTCCAAGCTGTCTGCAATATTTGTGGTAGACTTTCGTCCCATTGTAAATTTTCTATCCATAGAGCCTGAAGAAAAATTTTTGCCTTTGTGATGACAGGTGAAATCAGACCAAGCGGGTCGTAGAAGCGAGCGATTGCAGAGAGAATCAAACGTTTTGTTATCCTTCCTTTATTGACAAATGGCGTAAAAGAAAATAAAAAATTGTCTGTGTTCGGATCCCAGACAAGACCAAGGGTTTTAATCACATCAGTGCCATCATGAAACTTAAGAAGTTTTTCACGATCTGAATTAGGAACTCCATGAAGAGCACGTGAATCATTGGAGCTCCATTTGCATATTTTAAAGTTACCTCGTTGAAGAAGATCTTTCACCTGTTTCTTTATTTCAACTACTTCTTCTATGGAGTCTCCACCTGAAATAAGGTCGTCAACATAGAAGTCTCTGCGGACAATTTTGGCGCCTAAAGGAAAAAATATTTCCTCATCGAATGACAGTTGGTGCATGGCACGAATTGCTAAGAAGGCTGCGGGCTTAGTACCGTATGTCACAGTGTCCAATTTATATATTTGTACTTCATCTTCTGGTCGTTCGCGCCATAAAATGCATTGAAGGTACTCGTCTGGATGAGAGACCCGAACGCAGCGATACATTTTACAAATATCTCCACACAAAGCAATTTTAAAGAATCTGAAACGCAGCAGCGTATTGATTAGCTTGGGTTGTATAGTTGGCCCAGCTATAAGACAATCATTTAAAGAATATCCCGAAGTGCTCTTTGCCGAGCCATCGAAAACGACGCGAAGCTTCGTTGACGTACTGTCGAGCTTCTGCACACAGTGATGAGGAAGAAAATATATTGAACAGTTAACTGGCAGTTTTGCTAAGGACATGTGACCTAGCGATGCGTACTCGTTCATGAACGAAATGTATTGTGAACGCAAATCACGGTTGCTTTTAAGCTTCCTTTCCAATCCTGAGAATCTTTGCAGAGCGCGATTGTATGAGTCACCTAGAGTTTCAAAATTTGATTTTGTCGGAAGTCGTACTGAGTATGCTCCAGAAGCAAGACGTGTAAAGTTTTGTTGAAAATGTTGCTCACACCAAATATTTTCTGCAGATTGAGATGGGGATTGAGAAGCAAGACAATTTTCGATTTCCCAAAACCGCTGTACGAGATCAATCAATGAGTTATCTTCTGCTTGGTCAACTAACTTCTTGCTAAACACAGCTAAAGACGATGATTGCTTGCTAGAATAAGAAATTCCTCCAGAAATGACCCAACCAAGCCGAGTCTTTTGTAATGTTGGTAGGTTATTTGCAATGCGTATTTGGCCAACACACATCAAATCAAAAAACAAACTGGCCCCTATCAAAAGGTCGATGCGCTGTGGTTTGAAAAACTGAGGGTCAGCCAGCTTAAGATTTTGTGGAATATTCCAGTTTGAAATGTTGAAGTTAAAATTGGGTTGATAATCTGTAATGCTTGTTGTGACCACAGCTGCGAAGGATGTGACGTAATCACCATCTTGCGACTGTGCAAAAATCTCGACTGATTTGTCGGCTACAAAATTTGATTGCCCAATACCAGAGATGGATATGTGGGACTTATTGGATTTGAGTTGCAATTGATTTGCTAATCGAGTTGTAACAAAATTGAGTTGAGAAGCCGAGTCTAAAATGGCACGGCAAGGAACCAGAGTACCTGCATGATTTTTAATGAAAAGAATAGCTGTAGCTAACAACACGTTGTTGGGCGGAGCTGTTATGGTTTTATATTGAGAGTTACTTGATGATGAAACAAGAGCTGATTGCGAAGCGTTATCAGAAGTGTTAATCAACTGAGTTGCTGTATCTAATGAATTTACAGAAGGCGTCGAAGATTCTGTAAAAGATTCTGGGATCATATGGAGCAGCGAATGATGTTTTGCATGGCAATGACGACAATGTGTCGACTTGCACCGCTTTAGGCTATGGCCCTTACGCAAGCAGTTCAAACACAGTTGCATCCCTTTAGCTTCTTTATGGCGCAAATTTGGAGATAAATTCATAAACCGTGGGCAATTGCTAATAAAATGCTCCTTTGAATCGCAAAATACGCACAAGATTCTATCAACTGACGAGGCTACCAGAACATTTCTACTATTTTTTATAATTTGTGAATTTTTGCCCACCTGCTGGCTAGGTGTTTTGATTACCATAGCATATTCCAAATTTTCCATCATTCGGCATCTCTTTTCCATAAACGCTGACATTGCATTCCAAGTTGGCAACTCATTTATCTGCAAATCCTCCTCCCACTTCTCTTGCGTTGTTCGATCGAGCTTGCAAACGATTAAGTATATGAGCAGTCCATGAGAAATTTGCTCTGAAGATGCCAATGTATGTAGAGCACGGAGATGTGCATTGAATTTGTCATTAAGCTCACGCAAGCTGGTTGCTGATCCCTTCTCAACACCCTTCAGACTAAAGATCGCCTTTATATGCCCCTGAAATATTAATAATTTATTATCAAATCGTTTTATTAATAAGTCCAAAGCTTTGTCGTAGTTCTCTCCATTAGGCTCAAGTGAGGCAACTGTTTCGAGAGCAGCACCCTGTAAACTAGCGCGCAAGTGCTGGAATTTTTCTACCTTACTTAGCTCGGAGTCTTTATCAATAACGCTGGAGAACATGGCGAAGAAGTTTGGCCAATCTATGTATGCTCCACTAAATTTTGGTATCTTCAGCTCCGGAAGACGAGATTTTCGATGTGATGATAAATATGTTGTTGCGTCTTCCAACGCAAAATTTCTGACAGTCGACGAATGTTCAGCGTTTGCTCTCCTTTGCAAAATAAGTTCTCGAGAAAGTTTTGCTTTTACATCGAAAAAGACCGCAAAAAAGTCTGACCGACTTGTACCACAGAGTTCACTTTGATCAGCTTCTTCCAACGTTGACTGTACGCTATCAAAGTTATTTTGGAAGCACTCGACATATTCTATGCGAACAGAAATTTCTGCTTCATCGAAATCGTTAAGCCGTTCAGCAGTCAATAATTTATTCAACTCTTCCAGTTGCTGCTTAATCGATGTGGTCTTCTTTTTAAGAAACAAAACCGTTTCTGAATTGTTGTTCTTGGCAACATTCGATGCAGCGGGATCTTTCGGCATTGTGTTGATTAAATATATAAACGAAAGAACGGTTGAATTGCAGTAACTATGTGAGACGACGCGCTGTTACCATGCGCGATGTTTTTTGGCACTTTTTTTAAGTAGTGGCCAAATTAAACGAAATAATTATCCGAATTGATAATATATATTGACTTTTAGCCCGATCACGTCGGGGTCACCAATGGTTGAGGAGATGCTAGTTTGCACCACCTTTTTTCGACAAAAGTTAATTAAAAAATATAAAGATTTAAGCAACGAAATTATGCAACTTTATTTGTTGGCAATCGAAATAAAAGTGAGAGTTTTGACATTAAGTAAGTATACTTATATTAAGTTAATGAGTGAAATTAGCGGGAGAGTAAATAAGAGGGTTCAAATAAACAAAGCATAATTAAAGCAACAAAGTGTGGTGAAATTCAAACACAAGAAATTCATGTTTAAGGAGACTTTAAGAGACTTAATTTAACTTTAAGAGTAATTAGATTGCTGCTGCGAACATACACAAGACTGCATATTCAGAAAAAAGTTTTCTGGAATTGGATTTTTTTTCAAGAATCTTAGTTAAAATTTTTTACATGAATCATAGTTTTTGACGTGGTTTTGTGCGATTTTTTTGATTTTTTAGCCATAACTTCTAAACCATACATCATAAAAGGACGATTTATGCATCAAAATGTTCCTTAAGCTACTGCCCACAAGACTGTATCCTTTAAATAATTTTAAAAATTAGATTTCATGTTAATTTCATGTGCCCTCTTTTTTGTCAATTTTTATTTTTTTTATTTATTTTCTAAAATAAAAACTACATATCAGATAAGGACGATTCTTGCATTAAAATGAGCACCAGGTCCTCGTCCTTAAGAAGGGATACTCCTTTGTCCAAATGCCGTTTGCTCTATCTCTTGTAGTTTAGGAGTTGTAGAACACTTTTTGGAGTGGTAGCTGGCCAAAAACATGTGCTTTTTCCGTCATAACTCCCAAACTGTACATCCTACAAGGACGATTTATACACCAAATTGTTTCTAATACATATATACACAAGACTGCATATTCAGAAAAAAGTTTTCTGGAATTTGATTTTTTTTCAAGAATCTTAGTTAAAATTTTTTACATGAATCATAGTTTTTGACGTGGTTTTGTGCGATTTTTTTTGATTTTTTAGCCATAACTTCTAAACTATACATCATAAAAGGACGATTTATGCATCAAAATGTTCCTTAAGCTACTGCCCACAAGACTGTATCCTTAAAATAATTTTAAAAATTAGATTTCATGTTAATTTCATGTGCCCTTTTTTGTCAATTTTTATTTTTTTTATTTATTTTCTAAAATAAAAACTACATATCAGATAAGGACGATTCATGCATTAAAATGAGCACCAGGTCCTCGTCCTTAAGAAGGGATACTCCTTTGTCCAAATGCCGTTTGCTCTATCTCTTGTAGTTTAGGAGTTGTAGAACACTTTTTGGAGTGGTAGCTGGCCAAAAACATGTGCTTTTTCCGTCATAACTCCCAAACTGTACATCCTACAAGGACGATTTATACACCAAATTGTTTCTAATACATATATACACAAGACTGCATATTCAGAAAAAAGTTTTCTGGAATTTGATTTTTTTTCAAGAATCTTAGTTAAAATTTTTTACATGAATCATAGTTTTAGACGTAGTTTTTTTCGATTTTTTTGATTTTTTAGCCATAACTTCTAAACCATACATCATAAAAGGACGATATATGCATCAAAATGTTCCTTAAGCTACTGCCCACAAGACTGTATCCTTAAAATAATTTTAAAAATTAGATTTCATGTTAATTTCATGTGCCCTTTTTTGTCAATTTTTATTTTTTTTATTTATTTTCTAAAATAAAAACTACATATCAGATAGGGACGATTCATGCATTAAAATGAGCACCAGGTCCTCGTCCTTAAGAAGGGATACTCCTTTGTCCAAATGCCGTTTGCTCTATCTCTTGTAGTTTAGGAGTTGTAGAACACTTTTTGGAGTGGTAGCTGGCCAAAAACATGTGCTTTTTCCGTCATAACTCCCAAACTGTACATCCTACAAAGACGATTTATACACCAAATTGTTTCTAATACATATATACACAAGACTGCATATTCAGAAAAAAGTTTTCTGGAATTTGATTTTTTTTCAAGAATCTTAGTTAAAATTTTTTACATGAATCATAGTTTTAGACGTAGTTTTTTTCGATTTTTTTGATTTTTTAGCCATAACTTCTAAACCATACATCATAAAAGGACGATATATGCATCAAAATGTTCCTTAAGCTACTGCCCACAAGACTGTATCCTTAAAATAATTTTAAAAATTAGATTTCATGTTAATTTCATGTGCCCTTTTTTGTCAATTTTTATTTTTTTTATTTATTTTCTAAAATAAAAACTACATATCAGATAGGGACGATTCATGCATTAAAATGAGCACCAGGTCCTCGTCCTTAAGAAGGGATACTCCTTTGTCCAAATGCCGTTTGCTCTATCTCTTGTAGTTTAGGAGTTGTAGAACACTTTTTGGAGTGGTAGCTGGCCAAAAACATGTGCTTTTTCCGTCATAACTCCCAAACTGTACATCCTACAAAGACGATTTATACACCAAATTGTTTCTAATACATATATACACAAGACTGCATATTCAGAAAAAAGTTTTCTGGAATTTGATTTTTTTTCAAGAATCTTAGTTAAAATTTTTTACATGAATCATAGTTTTTGACGTGGTTTTTTTCGATTTTTTTGATTTTTTAGCCATAACTTCTAAACTATACATCATAAAAGGACGATTTATGCTTAAAAATG
Organism: Dichetophora obliterata; assembly: GCA_963920525.1. NCBI lineage: Eukaryota > Metazoa > Arthropoda > Insecta > Diptera > Sciomyzidae > Dichetophora > Dichetophora obliterata. The sequence continues at coordinate 233,881,910 of OY986435.1, read as the reverse complement.
TTCCTTAAGCTACTGCCCACAAGACTGTATCCTTAAAATAATTTTAAAAATTAGATTTCATGTTAATTTCATGTGTCCTTTTTTGTCAATTTTTATTTTTTTTATATATTTTCTAAAATAAAAACTACATTTCAGATAAGGACGATTCATGCATTAAAATGAGCACCAGGTCCTCGTCCTTAAGAAGGGATACTCCTTTGTCCAAATGCCGTTTGCTCTATCTCTTGTAGTTTAGGAGTTGTAGAACACTTTTTGGAGTGGAAGCTGGCCAAAAACATGTGCTTTTTCCGTCATAACTCCCAAACCATACATCCTACAAGGACGATTTATACACCAAATTGTTTCTAATACATATATACACAAGACTGCAAATTCAGAAAAAAGTTTTCTGGAATTTGATTTTTTTCCAAGAATCTTAGTTAAAATTTTTTACATGAATCATAGTTTTTGACGTAGTTTTTTTTCGATTTTTTTGATTTTTTAGCCATAACTTCTAAACCATACATCATAAAAGGACGATTTATGCATCAAAATGTTCCTTAAGCTACTGCCCACAAGACTGTATCCTTAAAATAATTTTAAAAATTAGATTTCATGTTAATTTCATGTGTCCTTTTTTGTCAATTTTTATTTTTTTTATTTATTTTCTAAAATAAAAACTACATATCAGATAAGGACGATTCATGCATTAAAATGAGCACCAGGTCCTCGTCCTTAAGAAGGGATACTCCTTTGTCCAAATGCCGTTTGCTCTATCTCTTGTAGTTTAGGAGTTGTAGAACACTTTTTGGAGTTGTAGCTGGCCAAAAACATGTGCTTTTTCCGTCATAACTCCCAAACTGTACATCCTACAAGGACGATTTATACACCAAATTGTTTCTAATACATATATACACAAGACTGCATATTCAGAAAAAAGTTTTCTGGAATTTGATTTTTTTTCAAGAATCTTAGTTAAAATTTTTTACATGAATCATAGTTTTTGACGTGGTTTTGTGCGATTTTTTTGATTTTTTAGCCATAACTTCTAAACCATATATCATAAAAGGACGATTTATGCATCAAAATGTTCCTTAAGCTACTGCCCACAAGACTGTATCCTTAAAATAATTTTAAAAATTAGATTTCATGTTAATTTCATGTGCCCTTTTTTGTCAATTTTTATTTTTTTTATTTATTTTCTAAAATAAAAACTACATATCAGATAAGGACGATTCATGCATTAAAATGAGCACCAGGTCCTCGTCCTTAAGAAGGGATAATCCTTTGTCCAAATGCATTTTGCTCTATCTCTTGTAGTTTAGGAGTTGTAGAACACTTTTTGGAGTTGTAGCTGGCCAAAAACATGTGCTTTTTCCGTCATAACTCCCAAACTGTACATCCTACAAGGACGATTTATACACCAAATTGTTTCTAATACATATATACACAAGACTGCATATTCAGAAAAAAGTTTTCTGGAATTTGATTTTTTTTCAAGAATCTTAGTTAAAATTTTTTACATGAATCATAGTTTTTGACGTGGTTTTGTGCGATTTTTTTGATTTTTTAGCCATAACTTCTAAACCATACATCATAAAAGGACGATTTATGCATCAAAATGTTCCTTAAGCTACTGCCCACAAGACTGTATCCTTTAAATAATTTTAAAAATTAGATTTCATGTTAATTTCATGTGCCCTTTTTTGTCAATTTTTATTTTTTTTATTTATTTTCTAAAATAAAAACTACATATCAGATAAGGACGATTCATGCATTAAAATGAGCACCAGGTCCTCGTCCTTAAGAAGGGATACTCCTTTGTCCAAATGCCGTTTGCTCTATCTCTTGTAGTTTAGGAGTTGTAGAACACTTTTTGGAGTGGTAGCTGGCCAAAAACATGTGCTTTTTCCGTCATAACTCCCAAACTGTACATCCTACAAGGACGATTTATACACCAAATTGTTTCTAATACATATATACACAAGACTGCATATTCAGAAAAAAGTTTTCTGGAATTTGATTTTTTTTCAAGAATCTTAGTTAAAATTTTTTACATGAATCATAGTTTTTGACGTGGTTTTTTTCGATTTTTTTGATTTTTTAGCCATAACTTCTAAACTATACATCATAAAAGGACGATTTATGCATCAAAATGTTCCTTAAGCTACTGCCCACAAGACTGTATCCTTAAAATAATTTTAAAAATTAGATTTCATGTTAATTTCATGTGCCCTTTTATGTCAATTTTTATTTTTTTTATTTATTTTCTAAAATAAAAACTACATATCAGATAAGGACGATTCATGCATTAAAATGAGCACCAGGTCCTCGTCCTTAAGAAGGGATACTCCTTTGTCCAAATGCCGTTTGCTCTATCTCTTGTAGTTTAGGAGTTGTAGAACACTTTTTGGAGTGGAAGCTGGCCAAAAACATGTGCTTTTTCCGTCATAACTCCCAAACCATACATCCTACAAGGACGATTTATACACCAAATTTTTTCTAATACATATATACACAAGACTGCATATTCAGAAAAAAGTTTTCTGGAATTTTAATTTTTTTCCAAGAATCTTAGTTAAAATTTTTTACATGAATCATAGTTTTTGACGTGGTTTTTTTCGATTTTTTTGATTTTTTAGCCATAACTTCTAAACTATACATCATAAAAGGACGATTTATGCTTAAAAATGTTCCTTAAGCTACTGCCCACAAGACTGTATCCTTAAAATAATTTTAAAAATTAGATTTCATGTTAATTTCATGTGTCCTTTTTTGTCAATTTTTATTTTTTTTATATATTTTCTAAAATAAAAACTACATTTCAGATAAAGACGATTCATGCATTAAAATGAGCACCAGGTCCTCGTCCTTAAGAAGGGATACTCCTTTGTCCAAATGCCGTTTGCTCTATCTCTTGTAGTTTAGGAGTTGTAGAACACTTTTTGGAGTGGAAGCTGGCCAAAAACATGTGCTTTTTCCGTCATAACTCCCAAACCATACATCCTACAAGGACGATTTATACACCAAATTGTTTCTAATACATATATACACAAGACTGCAAATTCAGAAAAAAGTTTTCTGGAATTTGATTTTTTTCCAAGAATCTTAGTTAAAATTTTTTACATGAATCATAGTTTTTGACGTAGTTTTTTTCGATTTTTTTGATTTTTTAGCCATAACTTCTAAACCATACATCATAAAAGGACGATTTATGCATCAAAATGTTCCTTAAGCTACTGCCCACAAGACTGTATCCTTAAAATAATTTTAAAAATTAGATTTCATGTTAATTTCATGTGCCCTTTTTTGTCAATTTTTATTTTTTTTATTTATTTTCTAAAATAAAAACTACATATCAGATAAGGACGATTCATGCATTAAAATGAGCACCAGGTCCTCGTCCTTAAGAAGGGATACTCCTTTGTCCAAATGCCGTTTGCTCTATCTCTTGTAGTTTAGGAGTTGTAGAACACTTTTTGGAGTTGTAGCTGGCCAAAAACATGTGCTTTTTCCGTCATAACTCCCAAACTGTACATCCTACAAGGACGATTTATACACCAAATTGTTTCTAATACATATATACACAAGACTGCATATTCAGAAAAAAGTTTTCTGGAATTTGATTTTTTTTCAAGAATCTTAGTTAAAATTTTTTACATGAATCATAGTTTTTGACGTGGTTTTGTGCGATTTTTTTGATTTTTTAGCCATAACTTCTAAACCATACATCATAAAAGGACGATTTATGCATCAAAATGTTCCTTAAGCTACTGCCCACAAGACTGTATCCTTTATATAATTTTAAAAATTAGATTTCATGTTAATTTCATGTGCCCTTTTTTGTCAATTTTTATTTTTTTTATTTATTTTCTAAAATAAAAACTACATATCAGATAAGGACGATTCATGCATTAAAATGAGCACCAGGTCCTCGTCCTTAAGAAAGGATACTCCTTTGTCCAAATGCCGTTTGCTCTATCTCTTGTAGTTTAGGAGTTGTAGAACACTTTTTGGAGTGGTAGCTGGCCAAAAACATGTGCTTTTTCCGTCATAACACCCAAACTGTACATCCTACAAGGACGATTTATACACCAAATTGTTTCTAATACATATATACACAAGACTGCATATTCAGAAAAAAGTTTTCTGGAATTTGATTTTTTTTCAAGAATCTTAGTTAAAATTTTTTACATGAATCATAGTTTTTGACGTGGTTTTGTGCGATTTTTTTGATTTTTTAGCCATAACTTCTAAACTATACATCATAAAAGGACGATTTATGCATCAAAATGTTCCTTAAGCTACTGCCTACAAGACTGTATCCTTAAAATAATTTTAAAAATTAGATTTCATGTTAATTTCATGTGCCCTTTTTTGTCAATTTTTATTTTTTTTATTTATTTTCTAAAATAAAAACTACATATCAGATAAGGACGATTCATGCATTAAAATGAGCACCAGGTCCTCGTCCTTAAGAAGGGATACTCCTTTGTCCAAATGCCGTTTGCTCTATCTCTTGTAGTTTAGGAGTTGTAGAACACTTTTTGGAGTGGTAGCTGGCCAAAAACATGTGCTTTTTCCGTCATAACTCCCAAACTGTACATCCCACAAGGACGATTTATACAACAAATTGTTTCTAATACATATATACACAAGACTGCATATTCAGAAAAAAGTTTTCTGGAATTTGACTTTTTTCAAGAATCTTAGTTAAAATTTTTTACATGAATCATAGTTTTTGACGTGGTTTTGTGCGATTTTTTTGATTTTTTAGCCATAACTTCTAAACCATACATCATAAAAGGACGATTTATGCATCAAAATGTTCCTTAAGCTACTGCCCACAAGACTGTATCCTTAAAATAATTTTAAAAATTAGATTTCATGTTAATTTCATGTGCCCTTTTTTGTCAATTTTTATTTTTTTTATTTATTTTCTAAAATAAAAACTACATATCAGATAAGGACGATTCATGCATTAAAATGAGCACCAGGTCCTCGTCCTTAAGAAGGGATACTCCTTTGTCCAAATGCCGTTTGCTCTATCTCTTGTAGTTTAGGAGTTGTAGAACACTTTTTGGAGTGGTAGCTGGCCAAAAACATGTGCTTTTTCCGTCATAACTCCCAAACTGTACATCCTACAAGGACGATTTATACACCAAATTGTTTCTAATACATATATACACAAGACTGCATATTCAGAAAAAAGTTTTCTGGAATTTGATTTTTTTTCAAGAATCTTAGTTAAAATTTTTTACATGAATCATAGTTTTTGACGTGGTTTTGTGCGATTTTTTTGATTTTTTAGCCATAACTTCTAAACTATACATCATAAAAGGACGATTTATGCATCAAAATGTTCCTTAAGCTACTGCCTACAAGACTGTATCCTTAAAATAATTTTAAAAATTAGATTTCATGTTAATTTCATGTGCCCTTTTTTGTCAATTTTTATTTTTTTTATTTATTTTCTAAAATAAAAACTACATATCAGATAAGGACGATTCATGCATTAAAATGAGCACCAGGTCCTCGTCCTTAAGAAGGGATACTCCTTTGTCCAAATGCCGTTTGCTCTATCTCTTGTAGTTTAGGAGTTGTAGAACACTTTTTGGAGTGGTAGCTGGCCAAAAACATGTGCTTTTTCCGTCATAACTCCCAAACTGTACATCCCACAAGGACGATTTATACAACAAATTGTTTCTAATACATATATACACAAGACTGCATATTCAGAAAAAAGTTTTCTGGAATTTGATTTTTTTCAAGAATCTTAGTTAAAATTTTTTACATGAATCATAGTTTTTGACGTGGTTTTGTGCGATTTTTTTGATTTTTTAGCCATAACTTCTAAACCATACATCATAAAAGGACGATTTATGCATCAAAATGTTCCTTAAGCTACTGCCCACAAGACTGTATCCTTAAAATAATTTTAAAAATTAGATTTCATGTTAATTTCATGTGCCCTTTTTTGTCAATTTTTATTTTTTTTATTTATTTTCTAAAATAAAAACTACATATCAGATAAGGACGATTCATGCATTAAAATGAGCACCAGGTCCTCGTCCTTAAGAAGGGATACTCCTTTGTCCAAATGCCGTTTGCTCTATCTCTTGTAGTTTAGGAGTTGTAGAACACTTTTTGGAGTGGTAGCTGGCCAAAAACATGTGCTTTTTCCGTCATAACTCCCAAACTGTACATCCTACAAGGACGATTTATACACCAAATTGTTTCTAATACATATATACACAAGACTGCATATTCAGAAAAAAGTTTTCTGGAATTTGATTTTTTTTCAAGAATCTTAGTTAAAATTTTTTACATGAATCATAGTTTTTGACGTGGTTTTTTTCGATTTTTTTGATTTTTTAGCCATAACTTCTAAACTATACATCATAAAAGGACGATTTATGCATCAAAATGTTCCTTAAGCTACTGCCCACAAGACTGTATCCTTAAAATAATTTTAAAAATTAGATTTCATGTTAATTTCATGTGCCCTTTTATGTCAATTTTTATTTTTTTTATTTATTTTCTAAAATAAAAATTACATATCAGATAAGGACGATTCATGCATTAAAATGAGCACCAGGTCCTCGTCCTTAAGAAGGGATACTCCTTTGTCCAAATGCATTTTGCTCTATCTCTTGTAGTTTAGGAGTTGTAGAACACTTTTTGGAGTGGAAGCTGGCCAAAAACATGTGCTTTTTCCGTCATAACTCCCAAACCATACATCCTACAAGGACGATTTATGCACCAAATTGTTTCTAATACATATATACACAAGACTGCATATTCAGAAAAAAGTTTTCTGGAATTTGATTTTTTTTCAAGAATCTTAGTTAAAATTTTTTCCATGAATCATAGTTTTTGACGTGGTTTTTTGCGATTTTTTTGATTTTTTAGCCATAACTTCTAAACCATACATCATAAAAGGACGATTTATGCATCAAAATGTTCCTTAAGCTACTGTTCACAAGACTGTATCCTTAAAATAATTTTAAAAATTAGATTTCATGTTAATTTCATGTGCCCTTTTTTGTCAATTTTTATTTTTTTTATTTATTTTCTAAAATAAAAACTACATATCAGATAAGGACGATTCATGCATTAAAATGAGCACCAGGTCCTCGTCCTTAAGAAGGGATACTCCTTTGTCCAAATGCCGTTTGTCCTATCTCTTGTAGTTTAGGAGTTGTAGAACACTTTTTGGAGTGGTAGCTGGCCAAAAACATGTGCTTTTTCCGTCATAACTCCCAAACCATACATCCTACAAGGACGATTTATACACCAAATTTTTTCTAATACATATATACACAAGACTGCATATTCAGAAAAAAGTTTTCTGGAATTTGATTTTTTTTCAAGAATCTTAGTTAAAATTTTTTACATGAATCATAGTTTTTGACGTGGTTTTGTGCGATTTTTTTTGATTTTTTAGCCATAACTTCTAAACTATACATCATAAAAGGACGATTTATGCATCAAAATGTTCCTTAAGCTACTGCCCACAAGACTGTATCCTTAAAATAATTTTAAAAATTATATTTCATGTTAATTTCATGTGCCCTTTTTTGTCAATTTTTATTTTTTTTTATTTATTTTCTAAAATAAAAACTACATATCAGATAAGGACGATTCATGCATTAAAATGAGCACCAGGTCCTCGTCCTTAAGAAGGGATACTCCTTTGTCTAAATGCCGTTTGCTCTATCTCTTGTAGTTTAGGAGTTGTAGAACACTTTTTGGAGTGGTAGCTGGCCAAAAACATGTGCTTTTTCCGTCATAACTCCCAAACCATACATCCTACAAGGACGATTTATGCACCAAATTGTTTCTAATACATATATACACAAGACTGCATATTCAGAAAAAAGTTTTCTGGAATTTGATTTTTTTTCAAGAATCTTAGTTAAAATTTTTTCCATGAATCATAGTTTTTGACGTGGTTTTTTGCGATTTTTTTGATTTTTTAGCCATAACTTCTAAACCATACATCATAAAAGGACGATTTATGCATCAAAATGTTCCTTAAGCTACTGTTCACAAGACTGTATCCTTAAAATAATTTTAAAAATTAGATTTCATGTTAATTTCATGTGCCCTTTTTTGTCAATTTTTATTTTTTTTATTTATTTTCTAAAATAAAAACTACATATCAGATAAGGACGATTCATGCATTAAAATGAGCACCAGGTCCTCGTCCTTAAGAAGGGATACTCCTTTGTCCAAATGCCGTTTGCTCTATCTCTTGTAGTTTAGGAGTTGTAGAACACTTTTTGGAGTGGAAGCTGGCCAAAAACATGTGCTTTTTCCGTCATAACTCCCAAACCATACATCCTACAAGGACGATTTATACACCAAATTTTTTCTAATACATATATACACAAGACTGCATATTCAGAAAAAAGTTTTCTGGAATTTTAATTTTTTTCCAAGAATCTTAGTTAAAATTTTTTACATGAATCATAGTTTTTGACGTGGTTTTTTTCGATTTTTTTGATTTTTTAGCCATAACTTCTAAACTATACATCATAAAAGGACGATTTATGCTTAAAAATGTTCCTTAAGCTACTGTTCACAAGACTGTATCCTTAAAATAATTTTAAAAATTAGATTTCATGTTAATTTCATGTGTCCTTTTTTGTCAATTTTTATTTTTTTTATATATTTTCTAAAATAAAAACTACATTTCAGATAAAGACGATTCATGCATTAAAATGAGCACCAGGTCCTCGTCCTTAAGAAGGAATACTCCTTTGTCCAAATGCCGTTTGCTCTATCTCTTGTAGTTTAGGAGTTGTAGAACACTTTTTGGAGTGGAAGCTGGCCAAAAACATGTGCTTTTTCCGTCATAACTCCCAAACCATACATCCTACAAGGACGATTTATACACCAAATTGTTTCTAATACATATATACACAAGACTGCAAATTCAGAAAAAAGTTTTCTGGAATTTGATTTTTTTCCAAGAATCTTAGTTAAAATTTTTTACATGAATCATAGTTTTTGACGTAGTTTTTTTCGATTTTTTTGATTTTTTAGCCATAACTTCTAAACCATACATCATAAAAGGACGATTTATGCATCAAAATGTTCCTTAAGCTACTGCCCACAAGACTGTATCCTTAAAATAATTTTAAAAATTAGATTTCATGTTAATTTCATGTGCCCTTTTTTGTCAATTTTTATTTTTTTTATTTATTTTCTAAAATAAAAACTACATATCAGATAAGGACGATTCATGCATTAAAATGAGCACCAGGTCCTCGTCCTTAAGAAGGGATACTCCTTTGTCCAAATGCCGTTTGCTCTATCTCTTGTAGTTTAGGAGTTGTAGAACACTTTTTGGAGTTGTAGCTGGCCAAAAACATGTGCTTTTTCCGTCATAACTCCCAAACTGTACATCCTACAAGGACGATTTATACACCAAATTGTTTCTAATACATATATACACAAGACTGCATATTCAAACAAAAATTAGATTTCATGTTAATTTCATGTGCCCTTTTTTGTCAATTTTTATTTTTTTTATTTATTTTCTAAAATAAAAACTACATATCAGATAAGGACGATTCATGCATTAAAATGAGCACCAGGTCCTCGTCCTTAAGAAGGGATACTCCTTTCTCCAAATGCCGTTTGCTCTATCTCTTGTAGTTTAGGAGTTGTAGAACACTTTTTGGAGTGGTAGCTGGCCAAAAACATGTGCTTTTTCCGTCATAACTCCCAAACTGTACATCCTACAAGGACGATTTATACACCAAATTGTTTCTAATACATATATACACAAGACTGCATATTCAGAAAAAAGTTTTCTGGAATTTGATTTTTTTTCAAGAATCTTAGTTAAAATTTTTTACATGAATCATAGTTTTTGACGTGGTTTTGTGCGATTTTTTTGATTTTTTAGCCATAACTTCTAAACTATACATCATAAAAGGACGATTTATGCATCAAAATGTTCCTTAAGCTACTGCCTACAAGACTGTATCCTTAAAATAATTTTAAAAATTAGATTTCATGTTAATTTCATGTGCCCTTTTTTGTCAATTTTTATTTTTTTTATTTATTTTCTAAAATAAAAACTACATATCAGATAAGGACGATTCATGCATTAAAATGAGCACCAGGTCCTCGTCCTTAAGAAGGGATACTCCTTTGTCCAAATGCCGTTTGCTCTATCTCTTGTAGTTTAGGAGTTGTAGAACACTTTTTGGAGTGGTAGCTGGCCAAAAACATGTGCTTTTTCCGTCATAACTCCCAAACTGTACATCCCACAAGGACGATTTATACAACAAATTGTTTCTAATACATATATACACAAGACTGCATATTCAGAAAAAAGTTTTCTGGAATTTGATTTTTTTCAAGAATCTTAGTTAAAATTTTTTACATGAATCATAGTTTTTGACGTGGTTTTGTGCGATTTTTTTGATTTTTTAGCCATAACTTCTAAACCATACATCATAAAAGGACGATTTATGCATCAAAATGTTCCTTAAGCTACTGCCCACAAGACTGTATCCTTAAAATAATTTTAAAAATTAGATTTCATGTTAATTTCATGTGCCCTTTTTTGTCAATTTTTATTTTTTTTATTTATTTTCTAAAATAAAAACTACATATCAGATAAGGACGATTCATGCATTAAAATGAGCACCAGGTCCTCGTCCTTAAGAAGGGATACTCCTTTGTCCAAATGCCGTTTGCTCTATCTCTTGTAGTTTAGGAGTTGTAGAACACTTTTTGGAGTGGTAGCTGGCCAAAAACATGTGCTTTTTCCGTCATAACTCCCAAACTGTACATCCTACAAGGACGATTTATACACCAAATTGTTTCTAATACATATATACACAAGACTGCATATTCAGAAAAAAGTTTTCTGGAATTTGATTTTTTTTCAAGAATCTTAGTTAAAATTTTTTCCATGAATCATAGTTTTTGACGTGGTTTTTTGCGATTTTTTTGATTTTTTAGCCATAACTTCTAAACCATACATCATAAAAGGACGATTTATGCATCAAAATGTTCCTTAAGCTACTGTTCACAAGACTGTATCCTTAAAATAATTTTAAAAATTAGATTTCATGTTAATTTCATGTGCCCTTTTTTGTCAATTTTTATTTTTTTTATTTATTTTCTAAAATAAAAACTACATATCAGATAAGGACGATTCATGCATTAAAATGAGCACCAGGTCCTCGTCCTTAAGAAGGGATACTCCTTTGTCCAAATGCCGTTTGCTCTATCTCTTGTAGTTTAGGAGTTGTAGAACACTTTTTGGAGTGGAAGCTGGCCAAAAACATGTGCTTTTTCCGTCATAACTCCCAAACTGTACATCCCACAAGGACGATTTATACAACAAATTGTTTCTAATACATATATACACAAGACTGCATATTCAGAAAAAAGTTTTCTGGAATTTGATTTTTTTCAAGAATCTTAGTTAAAATTTTTTACATGAATCATAGTTTTTGACGTGGTTTTGTGCGATTTTTTTGATTTTTTAGCCATAACTTCTAAACTATACATCATAAAAGGACGATTTATGCTTAAAAATGTTCCTTAAGCTACTGCCCACAAGACTGTATCCTTAAAATAATTTTAAAAATTAGATTTCATGTTAATTTCATGTGTCCTTTTTTGTCAATTTTTATTTTTTTTATATATTTTCTAAAATAAAAACTACATTTCAGATAAAGACGATTCATGCATTAAAATGAGCACCAGGTCCTCGTCCTTAATAAGGGATACTCCTTTGTCCAAATGCCGTTTGCTCTATCTCTTGTAGTTTAGGAGTTGTAGAACACTTTTTGGAGTGGAAGCTGGCCAAAAACATGTGCTTTTTCCGTCATAACTCCCAAACCATACATCCTACAAGGACGATTTATACACCAAATTGTTTCTAATACATATATACACAAGACTGCAAATTCAGAAAAAAGTTTTCTGGAATTTGATTTTTTTCCAAGAATCTTAGTTAAAATTTTTTACATGAATCATAGTTTTTGACGTAGTTTTTTTCGATTTTTTTGATTTTTTAGCCATAACTTCTAAACCATACATCATAAAAGGACGATTTATGCATCAAAATGTTCCTTAAGCTACTGTTCACAAGACTGTATCCTTAAAATAATTTTAAAAATTAGATTTCATGTTAATTTCATGTGCCCTTTTTTGTCAATTTTTATTTTTTTTATTTATTTTCTAAAATAAAAACTACATATCAGATAAAAACGATTCATGCATTAAAATGAGCACCAGGTCCTCGTCCTTAAGAAGGGATACTCCTTTGTCCAAATGCCGTTTGCTCTATCTCTTGTAGTTTAGGAGTTGTAGAACACTTTTTGGAGTTGTAGCTGGCCAAAAACATGTGCTTTTTCCGTCATAACTCCCAAACTGTACATCCTACAAGGACGATTTATACACCAAATTGTTTCTAATACATATATACACAAGACTGCATATTCAGAAAAAAGTTTTCTGGAATTTGATTTTTTTTCAAGAATCTTAGTTAAAATTTTTTACATGAATCATAGTTTTTGACGTGGTTTTGTGCGATTTTTTTGATTTTTTAGCCATAACTTCTAAACCATACATCATAAAAGGACGATTTATGCATCAAAATGTTCCTTAAGCTACTGCCCACAAGACTGTATCCTTAAAATAATTTTAAAAATTAGATTTCATGTTAATTTCATGTGCCCTTTTTTGTCAATTTTTATTTTTTTTATTTATTTTCTAAAATAAAAACTACATATCAGATAAGGACGATTCATGCATTAAAATGAGCACCAGGTCCTCGTCCTTAAGAAGGGATACTCCTCTGTCCAAATGCCGTTTGCTCTATCTCTTGTAGTTTAGGAGTTGTAGAACACTTTTTGGAGTTGTAGCTGGCCAAAAACATGTGCTTTTTCCGTCATAACTCCCAAACTGTACATCCTACAAGGACGATTTATACACCAAATTGTTTCTAATACATATATACACAAGACTGCATATTCAGAAAAAAGTTTTCTGGAATTTGATTTTTTTTCAAGAATCTTAGTTAAAATTTTTTACATGAATCATAGTTTTTGACGTGGTTTTGTGCGATTTTTTTGATTTTTTAGCCATAACTACTAAACCATACATCATAAAAGGACGATTTATGCATCAAAATGTTCCTTAAGCTACTGCCCACAAGACTGTATCCTTAAAATAATTTTAAAAATTAGATTTCATGTTAATTTCATGTGCCCTTTTTTGTCAATTTTTATTTTTTTTATTTATTTTCTAAAATAAAAACTACATATCAGATAAGGACGATTCATGCATTAAAATGAGCACCAGGTCCTCGTCCTTAAGAAGGGATACTCCTTTGTCCAAATGCCGTTTGCTCTATCTCTTGTAGTTTAGGAGTTGTAGAACACTTTTTGGAGTGGAAGCTGGCCAAAAACATGTGCTTTTTCCGTCATAACTCCCAAACCATACATCCTACAAGGACGATTTATACACCAAATTTTTTCTAATACATATATACACAAGACTGCATATTCAGAAAAAAGTTTTCTGGAATTTGATTTTTTTTCAAGAATCTTAGTTAAAATTTTTTACATGAATCATAGTTTTTGACGTGGTTTTTTTCGATTTTTTTGATTTTTTAGCCATAACTTCTAAACTATACATCATAAAAGGACGATTTATGCTTAAAAATGTTCCTTAAGCTACTGCCCACAAGACTGTATCCTTAAAATAATTTTAAAAATTAGATTTCATGTTAATTTCATGTGCCCTTTTTTGTCAATTTTTATTTTTTTTATTTATTTTCTAAAATAAAAACTACATATCAGATAAGGACGATTCATGCATTAAAATGAGCACCAGGTCCTCGTCCTTAAGAAGGGATACTCCTCTGTCCAAATGCCGTTTGCTCTATCTCTTGTAGTTTAGGAGTTGTAGAACACTTTTTGGAGTTGTAGCTGGCCAAAAACATGTGCTTTTTCCGTCATAACTCCCAAACTGTACATCCTACAAGGACGATTTATACACCAAATTGTTTCTAATACATATATACACAAGACTGCATATTCAGAAAAAAGTTTTCTGGAATTTGATTTTTTTTCAAGAATCTTAGTTAAAATTTTTTACATGAATCATAGTTTTTGACGTGGTTTTGTGCGATTTTTTTGATTTTTTAGCCATAACTTCTAAACCATACATCATAAAAGGACGATTTATGCATCAAAATGTTCCTTAAGCTACTGCCCACAAGACTGTATCCTTTAAATAATTTTAAAAATTAGATTCATGTTAATTTCATGTGCCCTTTTTTGTCAATTTTTATTTTTTTTATTTATTTTCTAAAATAAAAACTACATATCAGATAAGGACGATTCATGCATTAAAATGAGCACCAGGTCCTCGTCCTTAAGAAGGGATACTCCTTTGTCCAAATGCCGTTTGCTCTATCTCTTGTAGTTTAGGAGTTGTAGAACACTTTTTGGAGTGGTAGCTGGCCAAAAACATGTGCTTTTTCCGTCATAACTCCCAAACTGTACATCCTACAAGGACGATTTATACACCAAATTGTTTCTAATACATATATACACAAGACTGCATATTCAGAAAAAAGTTTTCTGGAATTTGATTTTTTTTCAAGAATCTTAGTTAAAATTTTTTACATGAATCATAGTTTTTGACGTGGTTTTGTGCGATTTTTTTGATTTTTTAGCCATAACTTCTAAACTATACATCATAAAAGGACGATTTATGCATCAAAATGTTCCTTAAGCTACTGCCTACAAGACTGTATCCTTAAAATAATTTTAAAAATTAGATTTCATGTTAATTTCATGTGCCCTTTTTTGTCAATTTTTATTTTTTTTATTTATTTTCTAAAATAAAAACTACATATCAGATAAGGACGATTCATGCATTAAAATGAGCACCAGGTCCTCGTCCTTAAGAAGGGATACTCCTTTGTCCAAATGCCGTTTGCTCTATCTCTTGTAGTTTAGGAGTTGTAGAACACTTTTTGGAGTGGTAGCTGGCCAAAAACATGTGCTTTTTCCGTCATAACTCCCAAACTGTACATCCCACAAGGACGATTTATACAACAAATTGTTTCTAATACATATATACACAAGACTGCATATTCAGAAAAAAGTTTTCTGGAATTTGATTTTTTTTCAAGAATCTTAGTTAAAATTTTTTACATGAATCATAGTTTTTGACGTGGTTTTTTTCGATTTTTTTGATTTTTTAGCCATAACTTCTAAACTATACATCATAAAAGGACGATTTATGCTTAAAAATGTTCCTTAAGCTACTGCCCACAAGACTGTATCCTTAAAATAATTTTAAAAATTAGATTTCATGTTAATTTCATGTGCCCTTTTTTGTCAATTTTTATTTTTTTTATATATTTTCTAAAATAAAAACTACATTTCAGATAAAGACGATTCATGCATTAAAATGAGCACCAGGTCCTCGTCCTTAAGAAGGGATACTCCTTTGTCCAAATGCCGTTTGCTCTATCTCTTGTAGTTTAGGAGTTGTAGAACACTTTTTGGAGTGGAAGCTGGCCAAAAACATGTGCTTTTTCCGTCATAACTCCCAAACCATACATCCTACAAGGACGATTTATACACCAAATTGTTTCTAATACATATATACACAAGACTGCAAATTCAGAAAAAAGTTTTCTGGAATTTGATTTTTTTCCAAGAATCTTAGTTAAAATTTTTTACATGAATCATAGTTTTTGACGTAGTTTTTTTCGATTTTTTTGATTTTTTAGCCATAACTTCTAAACCATACATCATAAAAGGACGATTTATGCATCAAAATGTTCCTTAAGCTACTGCCTACAAGACTGTATCCTTAAAATAATTTTAAAAATTAGATTTCATGTTAATTTCATGTGCCCTTTTTTGTCAATTTTTATTTTTTTTATTTATTTTCTAAAATAAAAACTACATATCAGATAAGGACGATTCATGCATTAAAATGAGCACCAGGTCCTCGTCCTTAAGAAGGGATACTCCTTTGTCCAAATGCCGTTTGCTCTATCTCTTGTAGTTTAGGAGTTGTAGAACACTTTTTGGAGTGGTAGCTGGCCAAAAACATGTGCTTTTTCCGTCATAACTCCCAAACTGTACATCCCACAAGGACGATTTATACAACAAATTGTTTCTAATACATATATACACAAGACTGCATATTCAGAAAAAAGTTTTCTGGAATTTGATTTTTTTCAAGAATCTTAGTTAAAATTTTTTACATGAATCATAGTTTTTGACGTGGTTTTGTGCGATTTTTTTGATTTTTTAGCCATAACTTCTAAACCATACATCATAAAAGGACGATTTATGCATCAAAATGTTCCTTAAGCTACTGCCCACAAGACTGTATCCTTAAAATAATTTTAAAAATTAGATTTCATGTTAATTTCATGTGCCCTTTTTTGTCAATTTTTATTTTTTTTATTTATTTTCTAAAATAAAAACTACATATCAGATAAGGACGATTCATGCATTAAAATGAGCACCAGGTCCTCGTCCTTAAGAAGGGATACTCCTTTGTCCAAATGCCGTTTGCTCTATCTCTTGTAGTTTAGGAGTTGTAGAACACTTTTTGGAGTGGTAGCTGGCCAAAAACATGTGCTTTTTCCGTCATAACTCCCAAACTGTACATCCCACAAGGACGATTTATACACCAAATTGTTTCTAATACATATATACACAAGACTGCATATTCAGAAAAAAGTTTTCTGGAATTTGATTTTTTTTCAAGAATCTTAGTTAAAATTTTTTACATGAATCATAGTTTTTGACGTGGTTTTTTTCGATTTTTTTGATTTTTTAGCCATAACTTCTAAACTATACATCATAAAAGGACGATTTATGCTTAAAAATGTTCCTTAAGCTACTGCCCACAAGACTGTATCCTTAAAATAATTTTAAAAATTAGATTTCATGTTAATTTCATGTGTCCTTTTTTGTCAATTTTTATTTCTTTTATTTATTTTCTAAAATAAAAACTACATTTCAGATAAGGACGATTCATGCATTAAAATGAGCACCAGGTCCTCGTCCTTAAGAAGGGATACTCCTTTGTCCAAATGCCGTTTGATCTATATCTTGTAGTTTAGGAGTTGTAGAACACTTTTTGGAGTTGTAGCTGGCCAAAAACATGTGCTTTTTCCGTCATAACTCCCAAACTGTACATCCTACAAGGACGATTTATACACCAAATTGTTTCTAATACATATATACACAAGACTGCATATTCAGAAAAAAGTTTTCTGGAATTTGATTTTTTTTCAAGAATCTTAGTTAAAATTTTTTACATGAATCATAGTTTTTGACTATGACTATGACTAGTTTGGTTTTGTGCGATTTTTTTGATTTTTTAGCCATAACTTCTAAACCATACATCATAAAAGGACGATTTATGCATCAAAATGTTCCTTAAGCTACTGCCCACAAGACTGTATCCTTTAAATAATTTTAAAAATTAGATTTCATGTTAATTTCATGTGCCCTTTTTTGTCAATTTTTATTTTTTTTATTTATTTTCTAAAATAAAAACTACATATCAGATAAGGACGATTCATGCATTAAAATGAGCACCAGGTCCTCGTCCTTAAGAAGGGATACTCCTTTGTCCAAATGCCGTTTGCTCTATCTCTTGTAGTTTAGGAGTTGTAGAACACTTTTTGGAGTGGTAGCTGGCCAAAAACATGTGCTTTTTCCGTCATAACTCCCAAACTGTACATCCTACAAGGACGATTTATACACCAAATTGTTTCTAATACATATATACACAAGACTGCATATTCAGAAAAAAGTTTTCTGGAATTTGATTTTTTTTCAAGAATCTTAGTTAAAATTTTTTACATGAATCATAGTTTTTGACGTGGTTTTTTTCGATTTTTTTGATTTTTTAGCCATAACTTCTAAACTATACATCATAAAAGGACGATTTATGCATCAAAATGTTCCTTAAGCTACTTCCCACAAGACTGTATCCTTAAAATAATTTTAAAAATTAGATTTCATGTTAATTTCATGTGCCCTTTTTTGTCAATTTTTATTTTTTTTATTTATTTTCTAAAATAAAAACTACATATCAGATAAGGACATTTCATGCATTAAAATGAGCACCAGGTCCTCGTCCTTAAGAAGAGATACTCCTTTGTCCAAATGCCGTTTGCTCTATCTCTTGTAGTTTAGGAGTTGTAGAACACTTTTTGGAGTGGTAGCTGGCCAAAAACATGTGCTTTTTCCGTCATAACTCCCAAACTGTACATCCTACAAGGACGATTTATACACCAAATTGTTTCTAATACATATATACACAAGACTGCATATTCAGAAAAAAGTTTTCTGGAATTTGATTTTTTTTCAAGAATCTTAGTTAAAATTTTTTCCATGAATCATAGTTTTTGACGTGGTTTTTTGCGATTTTTTTGATTTTTTAGCCATAACTTCTAAACCATACATCATAAAAGGACGATTTATGCATCAAAATGTTCCTTAAGCTACTGTTCACAAGACTGTATCCTTAAAATAATTTTAAAAATTAGATTTCATGTTAATTTCATGTGCCCTTTTTTGTCAATTTTTATTTTTTTTATTTATTTTCTAAAATAAAAACTACATATCAGATAAGGACGATTCATGCATTAAAATGAGCACCAGGTCCTCGTCCTTAAGAAGAGATACTCCTTTGTTCAAATGCCGTTTGCTCTATCTCTTGTAGTTTAGGAGTTGTAGAACACTTTTTGGAGTGGTAGCTGGCCAAAAACATGTGCTTTTTCAATCATAACTCCCAAACTGTACATCCTACAAGGACGATTTATACACCAAATTGTTTCTAATACATATATACACAAGACTGCATATTCAGAAAAAAGTTTTCTGGAATTTGATTTTTTTTCAAGAATCTTAGTTAAAATTTTTTACATGAATCATAGTTTTTGACGTGGTTTTTTGCGATTTTTTTGATTTTTTAGCCATAACTTCTAAACCATACATCATAAAAGGACGATTTATGCATCAAAATGTTCCTTTAGCTACTGCCCACAAGACTGTATCCTTAAAATAATTTTAAAAATTAGATTTCATGTTAATTTCATGTGCCCTTTTTTGTCAATTTTTATTTTTTTTTATTGATTTTCTAAAATAAAAACTACATATCACATAAGGACGATTCATGCATTAAAATGAGCACCAGGTCCTCGTCCTTAAGAAGGGATAATCCTTTGTTCAAATGCATTTTGCTCTATCTCTTGTAGTTTAGGAGTTGTAGAACACTTTTTGGAGTGGAAGCTGGCCAAAAACATGTGCTTTTTCCGTCATAACTCCCAAACCATACATCCTACAAGGACGATTTATGCACCAAATTGTTTCTAATACATATATACACAAGACTGCATATTCAGAAAAAAGTTTTCTGGAATTTGATTTTTTTTCAAGAATCTTAGTTAAAATTTTTTCCATGAATCATAGTTTTTGACGTGGTTTTTTGCGATTTTTTTGATTTTTTAGCCATAACTTCTAAACCATACATCATAAAAGGACGATTTATGCATCAAAATGTTCCTTAAGCTACTGTTCACAAGACTGTATCCTTAAAATAATTTTAAAAATTAGATTTCATGTTAATTTCATGTGCCCTTTTTTGTCAATTTTTATTTTTTTTATTTATTTTCTAAAATAAAAACTACATATCAGATAAGGACGATTCATGCATTAAAATGAGCACCAGGTCCTCGTCCTTAAGAAGGGATACTCCTTTGTCCAAATGCCGTTTGTCCTATCTCTTGTAGTTTAGGAGTTGTAGAACACTTTTTGGAGTGGAAGCTGGCCAAAAACATGTGCTTTTTCCGTCATAACTCCCAAACCATACATCCTACAAGGACGATTTATACACCAAATTTTTTCTAATACATATATACACAAGACTGCATATTCAGAAAAAAGTTTTCTGGAATTTGATTTTTTTTCAAGAATTTTAGTTAAAATTTTTTACATGAATCATAGTTTTTGACGTGGTTTTTTGCGATTTTTTGATTTTTTAGCCATAACTTCTAAACCATACATCATAAAAGGACGATTTATGCATCAAAATGTTCCTTAAGCTACTGCCCACAAGACTGTATCCTTAAAATAATTTTAAAAATTAGATTTCATGTTAATTTCATGTGCCCTTTTTTGTCAATTTTTATTTTTTTATTTATTTTCTAAAATAAAAACTACATATCAGATAAGGACGATTCATGGACGATTCTGGAATTTGATTTTTTTTCAAGAATCTTAGTTAAAATTTTTTACATGAATCATAGTTTTTGACGTGGTTTTTTGCGATTTTTTTGATTTTTTAGCCATAACTTCTTAACCATACATCATAAAAGGACGATATATGCATCAAAATGTTCCTTAAGCTACTGTTCACAAGACTGTATCCTTAAAATAATTTTAAAAATTAGATTTCATGTTAATTTCATGTGCCCTTTTTTGTCAATTTTTATTTTTTTTATTTATTTTCTAAAATAAAAACTACATATCAGATAAGGACGATTCATGCATTAAAATGAGCACCAGGTCCTCGTCCTTAAGAAGAGATACTCCTTTGTCCAAATGCCGTTTGCTCTATCTCTTGTAGTTTAGGAGTTGTAGAACACTTTTTGGAGTGGTAGCTGGCCAAAAACATGTGCTTTTTCCGTCATAACTCCCAAACTGTACATCCTACAAGGACGATTTATACACCAAATTGTTTCTAATACATATATACACAAGACTGCATATTCAGAAAAAAGTTTTCTGGAATTTGATTTTTTTTCAAGAATCTTAGTTAAAATTTTTTACATGAATCATAGTTTTTGACGTGGTTTTGTGCGATTTTTTTGATTTTTTAGCCATAACTTCTAAACCATACATCATAAAAGGACGATTTATGCATCAAAATGTTCCTTAAGCTACTGCCCACAAGACTGTATCCTTTAAATAATTTTAAAAATTAGATTTCATGTTAATTTCATGTGCCCTTTTTTGTCAATTTTTATTTTTTTTATTTATTTTCTAAAATAAAAACTACATATCAGATAAGGACGATTCATGCATTAAAATGAGCACCAGGTCCTCGTCCTTAAGAAGGGATACTCCTTTGTCCAAATGCCGTTTGCTCTATCTCTTGTAGTTTAGGAGTTGTAGAACACTTTTTGGAGTGGTAGCTGGCCAAAAACATGTGCTTTTTCCGTCATAACTCCCAAACTGTACATCCTACAAGGACGATTTATACACCAAATTGTTTCTAATACATATATACACAAGACTGCATATTCAGAAAAAAGTTTTCTGGAATTTGATTTTTTTTCAAGAATCTTAGTTAAAATTTTTTACATGAATCATAGTTTTTGACGTGGTTTTTTCGATTTTTTTGATTTTTTAGCCATAACTTCTAAACTATACATCATAAAAGGACGATTTATGCATCAAAATGTTCCTTAAGCTACTGCCCACAAGACTGTATCCTTAAAATAATTTTAAAAATTAGATTTCATGTTAATTTCATGTGCCCTTTTTTGTCAATTTTTATTTTTTTTATTTATTTTCTAAAATAAAAACTACATATCAGATAAGGACGATTCTTGCATTAAAATGAGCACCAGGTCCTCGTCCTTAAGAAGGGATACTCCTTTGTCCAAATGCCGTTTGCTCTATCTCTTGTAGTTTAGGAGTTGTAGAACACTTTTTGGAGTGGTAGCTGGCCAAAAACATGTGCTTTTTCCGTCATAACTCCCAAACTGTACATCCTACAAGGACGATTTATACACCAAATTGTTTCTAATACATATATACACAAGACTGCATATTCAGAAAAAAGTTTTCTGGAATTTGATTTTTTTTCAAGAATCTTAGTTAAAATTTTTTCCATGAATCATAGTTTTTGACGTGGTTTTTTGCGATTTTTTTGATTTTTTAGCCATAACTTCTAAACCATACATCATAAAAGGACGATTTATGCATCAAAATGTTCCTTAAGCTACTGTTCACAAGACTGTATCCTTAAAATAATTTTAAAAATTAGATTTCATGTTAATTTCATGTGCCCTTTTTTGTCAATTTTTATTTTTTTTATTTATTTTCTAAAATAAAAACTACATATCAGATAAGGACGATTCATGCATTAAAATGAGCACCAGGTCCTCGTCCTTAAGAAGAGATACTCCTTTGTCCAAATGCCGTTTGCTCTATCTCTTGTAGTTTAGGAGTTGTAGAACACTTTTTGGAGTGGTAGCTGGCCAAAAACATGTGCTTTTTCCGTCATAACTCCCAAACTGTACATCCTAAAAGGACGATTTATACACCAAATTGTTTCTAATACATATATACACAAGACTGCATATTCAGAAAAAAGTTTTCTGGAATTTGATTTTTTTTCAAGAATCTTAGTTAAAATTTTTGACATGAATCATAGTTTTTGACGTGGTTTTTTCGATTTTTTTGATTTTTTAGCCATAAATTCTAAACCATACATCATAAAAGGACGATTTATGCATCAAAATGTTCCTTTAGCTACTGCCCACAAGACTGTATCCTTAAAATAATTTTAAAAATTAGATTTCATGTTAATTTCATGTGCCCTTTTTTGTCAATTTTTATTTTTTTTTATTTATTTTCTAAAATAAAAACTACATATCACATAAGGACGATTCATGCATTAAAATGAGCACCAGGTCCTCGTCCTTAAGAAGGGAAAATCCTTTGTCCAAATGCATTTTGCTCTATCTCTTGTAGCTTAGGAGTTGTAGAACACTTTTTGGAGTGGAAGCTGGCCAAAAACATGTGCTTTTTCCGTCATAACTCCCAAACCATACATCCTACAAGGACGATTTATGCACCAAATTGTTTCTAATACATATATACACAAGACTGCATATTCAGAAAAAAGTTTTCTGGAATTTGATTTTTTTTCAAGAATCTTAGTTAAAATTTTTTACATGAATCATAGTTTTTGACGTGGTTTTTTGCGATTTTTTTGATTTTTTAGCCATAACTTCTAAACCATACATCAAAAAAGGACGATTTATGCATCAAAATGTTCCTTAAGCTACTGTTCACAAGACTGTATCCTTAAAATAATTTTAAAAATTAGATTTCATGTTAATTTCATGTGCCCTTTTTTGTCAATTTTTATTTTTTTTATTTATTTTCTAAAATAAAAATTACATATCAGATAAGGACGATTCATGCATTAAAATGAGCACCAGGTCCTCGTCCTTAAGAAGGGATACTCCTTTGTCCAAATGCCGTTTGCTCTATCTCTTGTAGTTTAGAAGTTGTAGAACACTTTTTGGAGTGGAAGCTGGCCAAAAACATGTGCTTTTTCCGTCATAACTCCCAAACCATACATCCTACAAGGACGATTTATACACCAAATTTTTTCTAATACATATATACACAAGACTGCATATTCAGAAAAAAGTTTTCTGGAATTTGATTTTTTTTCAAGAATCTTAGTTAAAATTTTTTACATGAATCATAGTTTTTGACGTGGTTTTTTGCGATTTTTTGATTTTTTAGCCATAACTTCTAAACCATACATCATAAAAGGACGATTTATGCATCAAAATGTTCCTTAAGCTACTGCCCACAAGACTGTATCCTTAAAATAATTTTAAAAATTAGATTTCATGTTAATTTCATGTGCCCTTTTTTGTCAATTTTTATTTTTTTATTTATTTTCTAAAATAAAAACTACATATCAGATAAGGACGATTCATGGACGATTCTGGAATTTGATTTTTTTTCAAGAATCTTAGTTAAAATTTTTTACATGAATCATAGTTTTTGACGTGGTTTTTTGCGATTTTTTTGATTTTTTAGCCATAACTTCTAAACCATACATCATAAAAGGACGATTTATGCATCAAAATGTTCCTTAAGCTACTGCCCACAAGACTGTATCCTTAAAATAATTTTAAAAATTAGATTTTATGTTAATTTCATGTGCCCTTTTTTGTCAATTTTTATTTTTTTAATTTATTTTCTAAAATAAAAACTACATACCAGATAAGGACGATTCTTGCATTAAAATGAGCACCAGGTCCTCGTCCTTAAGAAGGGATACTCCTTTGTCCAAATGCCGTTTGCTCTATCTCTTGTAGTTTAGGAGTTGTAGAACACTTTTTGGAGTGGAAGCTGGCCAAAAACATGTGCTTTTTCCGTCATAACTCCCAAACCATACATCCTACAAGGACGATTTATACACCAAATTTTTTCTAATACATATATACACAAGACTGCATATTCAGAAAAAAGTTTTCTGGAATTTGATTTTTTTTCAAGAATCTTAGTTAAAATTTTTTACATGAATCATAGTTTTTGACGTGGTTTTTTGCGATTTTTTGATTTTTTAGCCATAACTTCTAAACCATACATCATAAAAGGACGATTTATGCATCAAAATGTTCCTTAAGCTACTGCCCACAAGACTGTATCCTTAAAATAATTTTAAAAATTAGATTTCATGTTAATTTCATGTGCCCTTTTTTGTCAATTTTTATTTTTTTATTTATTTTCTAAAATAAAAACTACATATCAGATAAGGACGATTCATGGACGACTCTGGAATTTGATTTTTTTTCAAGAATCTTAGTTAAAATTTTTTACATGAATCATAGTTTTTGACGTGGTTTTTTGCGATTTTTTTGATTTTTTAGCCATAACTTCTAAACCATACATCATAAAAGGACGATATATGCATCAAAATGTTCCTTAAGCTACTGTTCACAAGACTGTATCCTTAAAATAATTTTAAAAATTAGATTTCATGTTAATTTCATGTGCCCTTTTTTGTCAATTTTTATTTTTTTATTTATTTTCTAAAATAAAAACTACATATCAGATAAGGACGATTCTTGCATTAAAATGAGCACCAGGTCCTCGTCCTTAAGAAGAGATACTCCTTTGTCCAAATGCCGTTTGCTCTATCTCTTGTAGTTTAGGAGTTGTAGAACACTTTTTGGAGTGGTAGCTGGCCAAAAACATGTGCTTTTTCCGTCATAACTCCCAAACTGTACATCCTACAAGGACGATTTATACACCAAATTGTTTCTAATACATATATACACAAGACTGCATATTCAGAAAAAAGTTTTCTGGAATTTGATTTTTTTTTCAAGAATCTAAGTTAAAATTTTTTACATGAATCATAGTTTTTGACGTGGTTTTGTGCGATTTTTTTGATATTTTAGCCATAACTTCTAAACCATACATCATAAAAGGACGATTTATGCATCAAAATGTTCCTTAAGCTACTGCCCACAAGACTGTATCCTTAAAATAATTTTAAAAATTAGATTTCATGTTAATTTCATGTGCCCTTTTTTGTCAATTTTTATTTTTTTTATTTATTTTCTAAAATAAAAACTACATATCAGATAAGGACGATTCTTGCATTAAAATGAGCACCAGGTCCTCGTCCTTAAGAAGGGATACTCCTTTGTCCAAATGCCGTTTGCTCTATCTCTTGTAGTTTAGGAGTTGTAGAACACTTTTTGGAGTGGTAGCTGGCCAAAAACATGTGCTTTTTCCGTCATAACTCCCAAACTGTACATCCTAAAAGGACGATTTATACACCAAATTGTTTCTAATACATATATACACAAGACTGCATATTCAGAAAAAAGTTTTCTGGAATTTGATTTTTTTTCAAGAATCTTAGTTAAAATTTTTTACATGAATCATAGTTTTTGACGTGGTTTTGTGCGATTTTTTTGATTTTTTAGCCATAACTTCTAAACCATACATCATAAAAGGACGATTTATGCATCAAAATGTTCCTTAAGCTACTGCCCACAAGACTGTATCCTTAAAATAATTTTAAAAATTAGATTTTATGTTAATTTCATGTGCCCTTTTTTGTCAATTTTTATTTTTTTTATTTATTTTCTAAAATAAAAACTACATATCAGATAAGGACGATTCATGCATTAAAATGAGCACCAGGTCCTCGTCCTTAAGAAGAGATACTCCTTTGTCCAAATGCCGTTTGCTCTATCTCTTGTAGTTTAGGAGTTGTAGAACACTTTTTGGAGTGGTAGCTGGCCAAAAACATGTGCTTTTTCCGTCATAACTCCCAAACTGTACATCCTACAAGGACGATTTATACACCAAATTGTTTCTAATACATATATACACAAGACTGCATATTCAGAAAAAAGTTTTATGGAATTTGATTTTTTTTCAAGAATCTTAGTTAAAATTTTTTACATGAATCATAGTTTTTGACGTGGTTTTTTGCGATTTTTTTGATTTTTTAGCCATAACTTCTAAACCATACATCATAAAAGGACGATTTATGCATCAAAATGTTCCTTTAGCTACTGCCCACAAGACTGTATCCTTAAAATAATTTTAAAAATTAGATTTCATGTTAATTTCATGTGCCCTTTTTGTCAATTTTTATTTTTTTTTTATTTATTTTCTAAAATAAAAACTACATATCACATAAGGACGATTCATGCATTAAAATGAGCACCAGGTCCTCGTCCTTAAGAAGGGATAATCCTTTGTCCACATGCATTTTGCTCTATCTCTTGTAGTTTAGGAGTTGTAGAACACTTTTTGGAGTGGAAGCTGGCCAAAAACATGTGCTTTTTCCGTCATAACTCCCAAACCATACATCCTACAAGGACGATTTATGCACCAAATTGTTTCTAATACATATATACACAAGACTGCATATTCAGAAAAAAGTTTTCTGGAATTTGATTTTTTTTCAAGAATCTTAGTTAAAATTTTTTCCATGAATCATAGTTTTTGACGTGGTTTTTTGCGATTTTTTTGATTTTTTAGCCATAACTTCTAAACCATACATCATAAAAGGACGATTTATGCATCAAAATGTTCCTTAAGCTACTGTTCACAGGACTGTATCCTTAAAATAATTTTAAAAATTAGATTTCATGTTAATTTCATGTGCCCTTTTTTGTCAATTTTTATTTTTTTTATTTATTTTCTAAAATAAAAACTACATATCAGATAAGGACGATTCATGCATTAAAATGAGCACCAGGTCCTCGTCCTTAAGAAGGGATACTCCTTTGTCCAAATGCCGTTTGCTCTATCTCTTGTAGTTTAGGAGTTGTAGAACACTTTTTGGAGTGGAAGCTGGCCAAAAACATGTGCTTTTTCCGTCATAACTCCCAAACCATACATCCTACAAGGACGATTTATACACCAAATTTTTTCTAATACATATATACACAAGACTGCATATTCAGAAAAAAGTTTTCTGGAATTTGATTTTTTTTCAAGAATCTTAGTTAAAATTTTTTACATGAATCATAGTTTTTGACGTGGTTTTTTGCGATTTTTTGATTTTTTAGCCATAACTTCTAAACCATACATCATAAAAGGACGATTTATGCATCAAAATGTTCCTTAAGCTACTGTCCACAAGACTGTATCCTTAAAATAATTTTAAAAATTAGATTTCATGTTAATTTCATGTGCCCTTTTTTGTCAATTTTTATTTTTTTATTTATTTTCTAAAATAAAAACTACATATCAGATAAGGACGATTCATGGACGATTCTGGAATTTGATTTTTTTTCAAGAATCTTAGTTAAAATTTTTTACATGAATCATAGTTTTTGACGTGGTTTTTTGCGATTTTTTTGATTTTTTAGCCATAACTTCTAAACCATACATCATAAAAGGACGATTTATGCATCAAAATGTTCCTTAAGCTACTGCCCACAAGACTGTATCCTTAAAATAATTTTAAAAATTAGATTTTATGTTAATTTCATGTGCCCTTTTTTGTCAATTTTTATTTTTTTAATTTATTTTCTAAAATAAAAACTACATACCAGATAAGGACGATTCTTGCATTAAAATGAGCACCAGGTCCTCGTCCTTAAGAAGGGATACTCCTTTGTCCAAATGCCGTTTGCTCTATCTCTTGTAGTTTAGGAGTTGTAGAACACTTTTTGGAGTGGTAGCTGGCCAAAAACATGTGCTTTTTCCGTCATAACTCCCAAACTGTACATCCTACAAGGACGATTTATACACCAAATTGTTTCTAATACATATATACACAAGACTGCATATTCAGAAAAAAGTTTTCTGGAATTTGATTTTTTTTCAAGAATCTTAGTTAAAAGTTTTTACATGAATCATAGTTTTTGACGTGGTTTTGTGTGATTTTTTTGATTTTTTAGCCATAACTTCTAAACTATACATCATAAAAGGACGATTTATGCATCAAAATGTTCCTTAAGCTACTGCCCACAAGACTTTATCCTTAAAATAATTTTAAAAATTAGATTTCATGTTAATTTCATGTGTCCTTTTTTGTCAATTTTTATTTTTTTTATTTATTTTCTAAAATAAAAACTACATTTCAGATAAGGACGATTCATGCATTAAAATGAGCACCAGGTTCTCGTCCTTAAGAAGGGATACTCCTTTGTCCAACTGCCGTTTGCTCTATCTCTTGTAGTTTAGGAGTTGTAGAACACTTTTTGGAGTGGAAGCTGGCCAAAAACATGTGCTTTTTCCGTCATAACTCCCAAACCATACATCCTACAAGGACGATTTATACACCAAATTGTTTCTAATACATATATACACAAGACTGCAAATTCAGAAAAAAGTTTTCTGGAATTTGATTTTTTTCCAAGAATCTTAGTTAAAATTTTTTACATGAATCATAGTTTTTGACGTAGTTTTTTTCGATTTTTTTGATTTTTTAGCCATAACTTCTAAACCATACATCATAAAAGGACGATTTATGCATCAAAATGTTCCTTAAGCTACTGTTCACAAGACTGTATCCTTAAAATAATTTTAAAAATTAGATTTCATGTTAATTTCATGTGCCCTTTTTTGTCAATTTTTATTTTTTTTATTTATTTTCTAAAATAAAAACTACATATCAGATAAGGACGATTCATGCATTAAAATGAGCACCAGGTCCTCGTCCTTAAGAAGGGATACTCCTTTGTCCAAATGCCGTTTGCTCTATCTCTTTAGTTTAGGAGTAGTTTAGGAGTTGTAGAACACTTTTTGGAGTGGTAGCTGGCCAAAAACATGTGCTTTTTCCGTCATAACTCCCAAACTGTACATCCTACAAAAACGATTTATACACCAAATTGTTTCTAATACATATATACACAAGACTGCATATTCAGAAAAAAGTTTTCTGGAATTTGATTTTTTTTCAAGAATCTTAGTTAAAATTTTTTACATTAATCATAGTTTTTGACGTGGTTTTTTTCGATTTTTTTGATTTTTTAGCCATAACTTCTAAACCATACATCATAAAATGACGATTTATGCATCAAAATGTTCCTTAAGCTACTGCCAACAAGACTGTATCCTTAAAATAATTTTTAAAATTAGATTTCATGTTAATTTCATGTGCCCTTTTTTGTCAATTTTTATTTTTTTTATTTATTTTCTAAAATAAAAACTACATATCAGATAAGGACGATTCATGCATTAAAATGAGCACCAGGTCCTCGTCCTTAAGAAGGGATACTCCTTTGTCCAAATGCCGTTTGCTCTATCTCTTGTAGTTTAGGAGTTGTAGAACACTTTTTGGAGTGGTAGCTGGCCAAAAACATGTGCTTTTTCCGTCATAACTCCCAAACTGTACATCCTACAAGGACGATTTATACACCAAATTGTTTCTAATACATATATACACAAGACTGCATATTCAGAAAAAAGTTTTCTGGAATTTGATTTTTTTTCAAGAATCTTAGTTAAAATTTTTTCCATGAATCATAGTTTTTGACGTGGTTTTTTGCGATTTTTTTGATTTTTTAGCCATAACTTCTAAACCATACATCATAAAAGGACGATTTATGCATCAAAATGTTCCTTAAGCTACTGTTCACAAGACTGTATCCTTAAAATAATTTTAAAAATTAGATTTCATGTTAATTTCATGTGCCCTTTTTTGTCAATTTTTATTTTTTTTATTTATTTTCTAAAATAAAAACTACATATCAGATAAGGACGATTCATGCATTAAAATGAGCACCAGGTCCTCGTCCTTAAGAAGGAATACTACTTTGTCCAAATGCCGTTTGCTCTATCTCTTGTAGTTTAGGAGTTGTAGAACACTTTTTGGAGTGGAAGCTGGCCAAAAACATGTGCTTTTTCCGTCATAACTCTCAAACCATACATCCTACAAGGACGATTTATACACCAAATTGTTTCTAATACATATATACACAAGACTGCATATTCAGAAAAAAGTTTTCTGGAATTTGATTTTTTTTCAAGAATCTTAGTTAAAATTTTTTACATGAATCATAGTTTTTGACGTGGTTTTTTGCGATTTTTTGATTTTTTAGCCATAACTTCTAAACCATACATCATAAAAGGACGATTTATGCATCAAAATGTTCCTTAAGCTACTGCCCACAAGACTGTATCCTTAAAATAATTTTAAAAATTAGATTTCATGTTAATTTCATGTGCCCTTTTTTGTCAATTTTTATTTTTTTATTTATTTTCTAAAATAAAAACTACATATCAGATAAGGACGATTCATGGACGATTCTGGAATTTGATTTTTTTTCAAGAATCTTAGTTAAAATTTTTTACATGAATCATAGTTTTTGACGTGGTTTTTTGCGATTTTTTTGATTTTTTAGCCATAAATTCTAAACCATACATCATAAAAGGACGATATATGCATCAAAATGTTCCTTAAGCTACTGTTCACAAGACTGTATCCTTAAATAATTTTAAAAATTAGATTTCATGTTAATTTCATGTGCCCTTTTTTGTCAATTCTTATTTTTTTTATTTATTTTCTAAAATAAAAACGACATATCAGATAAGGACGATTCATGCATTAAAATGAGCACCAGGTCCTCGTCCTTAAGAAGGGATACTCCTTTGTCCAAATGCCGTTTGCTCTATCTCTTGTAGTTTAGGAGTTGTAGAACACTTTTTGGAGTGGAAGCTGGCCAAAAACATGTGCTTTTTCCGTCATAACTCTCAAACCATACATCCTACAAGGACGATTTATACACCAAATTGTTTCTAATACATATATACACAAGACTGCATATTCAGAAAAAAGTTTTCTGGAATTTGATTTTTTTTCAAGAATCTTAGTTAAAATTTTTTACATGAATCATAGTTTTTGACGTGGTTTTTTGCGATTTTTTGATTTTTTAGCCATAACTTCTAAACCATACATCATAAAAGGACGATTTATGCATCAAAATGTTCCTTAAGCTACTGCCCACAAGACTGTATCCTTAAAATAATTTTTAAAATTAGATTTCATGTTAATTTCATGTGCCCTTTTTTGTCAATTTTTATTTTTTTATTTATTTTCTAAAATAAAAAATAACATATCAGATAAGGACGATTCATGGACGATTCTGGAATTTGATTTTTTTTCAAGAATCTTAGTTAAAATTTTTTACATTAATCATAGTTTTTGACGTGGTTTTTTCGATTTTTTTGATTTTTTAGCCATAACTTCTAAACCATACATCATAAAAGGACGATTTATGCATCAAAATGTTCCTTAAGCTACTGCCCACAAGACTGTATCCTTAAAATAATTTTAAAAATTAGATTTCATGTTAATTTCATGTGTCTTTTTTGTCAATTTTTTTTTTTATTTATTTTCTAAAATAAAAACTACATATCAGATAAGGACGATTCATGCATTAAAATGAGCACCAAGTCCTCGTCCTTAAGAAGGGATAATCCTTTGTCCAAATGCATTTTGCTCTATCTCTTGTAGTTTAGGAGTTGTAGAACACTTTTTGGAGTGGAAGCTGGCCAAAAACATGTGCTTTTTCCGTCATAACTCCCAAACCATACATCCTACAAGGACGATTTGTACACCAAATTGTTTCCAATACATATATACACAAGACTGCATATTCAGATAAAAGTTTTCTGGAATTTGATTTTTTTTCAAGAATCTTAGTTAAAATTTTTTCCATGAATCATAGTTTTTGACGTGGTTTTTTTCGATTTTTTTGATTTTTTAGCCATAACTTCTAAACCATACATCATAAAAGGACGATTTATGCATCAAAATGTTCCTTAAGCTACTGTTCACAAGACTTTATCCTTAAAATAATTTTAAAAATTAGATTTCATGTTAATTTCATGTGCCCTTTTTTGTCAATTTTTATTTTTTTTATTTATTTTCTAAAATAAAAACTACATATCAGATAAGGACGATTCATGCATTAAAATGAGCACCAGGTCTTCGTCCTTAAGAAGGGATTATCCTTTGTCCAAATGCATTTTGCTCTATCTCTTGTAGTTTAGGAGTTGTAGAACACTTTTTGGAGTGGAAGCTGGCCAAAAACATGTGCTTTTTCCGTCATAACTCCCAAACCATACATCCTACAAGGACGATTTTGCACCAAATTGTTTCTAATACATATATACACAAGACTGCATATTCAGAAAAAAGTTTTCTGGAATTTGATTTTTTTTCAAGAATCTTAGTTAAAATTTTTTCCATGAATCATAGTTTTTGACGTGGTTTTTTTGCGATTTTTTTGATTTTTTAGCCATAACTTCTAAACCATACATCATAAAAGGACGATTTATGCATCAAAATGTTCCTTAAGCTACTGTTCACAAGACTGTATCCTTAAAATAATTTTAAAAATTAGATTTCATGTTAATTTCATGTGCCCTTTTTTGTCAATTTTTATTTTTTTTATTTATTTTCTAAAATAAAAACTACATATCAGATAAGGACGATTCATGCATTAAAATGAGCACCAGGTCCTCGTCCTTAAGAAGGGATACTCCTTTGTCCAAATGCCGTTTGCTCTATCTCTTGTAGTTTAGGAGTTGTAGAACACTTTTTGGAGTGGTAGCTGGCCAAAAACATGTGCTTTTTCCGTCATAACTCCCAAACTGTACATCCTACAAGGACGATTTATACACCAAATTGTTTCTAATACATATATACACAAGACTGCATATTCAGAAAAAAGTTTTCTGGAATTTGATTTTTTTTCAA
This sequence comes from Dichetophora obliterata, assembly GCA_963920525.1. Taxonomy (NCBI): domain Eukaryota; kingdom Metazoa; phylum Arthropoda; class Insecta; order Diptera; family Sciomyzidae; genus Dichetophora; species Dichetophora obliterata. The sequence continues at coordinate 233,848,895 of OY986435.1, read as the reverse complement.
GAATCTTAGTTAAAATTGTTTACATTAATCATAGTTTTTGACGTGGTTTTTTTCGATTTTTTTGATTTTTTTGCCATAACTTCTAAACCATACATCATAAAAGGACGATTTATGCATCAAAATGTTCCTTAAGCTACTGCCCACAAGACTGTATCCTTAAAATAATTTTAAAAATTAGATTTTATGTTAATTTCATGTGCCCTTTTTTGTCAATTTTTATTTTTTTTATTTATTTTCTAAAATAAAAACTACATATCAGATAAGGACGATTCTTGCATTAAAATGAGCACCAGGTCCTCGTCCTTAAGAAGGGATACTCCTTTGTCCAAATGCCGTTTGCTCTATCTCTTGTAGTTTAGGAGTTTTAGAACACTTTTTGGAGTGGAAGCTGGCCAAAAACATGTGCTTTTTCCGTCATAACTCCCAAACCATACATCCTACAAGGACGATTTATACACCAAATTGTTTCTAATACATATATACACAAGACTGCAAATTCAGAAAAAAGTTTTCTGGAATTTGATTTTTTTCCAAGAATCTTAGTTAAAATTTTTTACATGAATCATAGTTTTTGACGTGGTTTTTTGCGATTTTTTGATTTTTTAGCCATAACTTCTAAACCATACATCATAAAAGGACGATTTATGCATCAAAATGTTCCTTAAGCTACTGCCCACAAGACTGTATCCTTAAAATAATTTTAAAAATTAGATTTCATGTTAATTTCATGTGCCCTTTTTTGTCAATTTTTATTTTTTTATTTATTTTCTAAAATAAAAACTACATATCAGATAAGGACGATTCATGGACGATTCTGGAATTTGATTTTTTTTCAAGAATCTTAGTTAAAATTTTTTACATGAATCATAGTTTTTGACGTGGTTTTTTGCGATTTTTTTGATTTTTTAGCCATAAATTCTAAACCATACATCATAAAAGGACGATATATGCATCAAAATGTTCCTTAAGCTACTGTTCACAAGACTGTATCCTTAAAAAATTTTAAAAATTAGAGTTCATGTTAATTTCATGTGCCCTTTTTTGTGAATTTTTATTTTTTTAATTTATTTTCTAAAATAAAAACTACATATCAGATAAGGACGATTCATGCATTAAAATGAGCACCAGGTCCTCGTCCTTAAGAAGGAATACTCCTTTGTCCAAATGCCGTTTGCTCTATCTCTTGTAGTTTAGGAGTTGTAGAACACTTTTTGGAGTGGAAGCTGGCCAAAAACATGTGCTTTTTCCGTCATAACTCTCAAACGATACATCCTACAAGGACGATTTATACACCAAATTGTTTCTAATACATATATACACAAGACTGCATATTCAGAAAAAAGTTTTCTGGAATTTGATTTTTTTCCAAGAATCTTAGTTAAAATTTTTTACATGAATCATAGTTTTTGACGTAGTTTTTTTTCGATTTTTTTGATTTTTTAGCCATAACTTCTAAACCATACATCATAAAAGGACGATTTATGCATCAAAATGTTCCTTAAGCTACTGCCCACAAGACTGTATCCTTAAAATAATTTTAAAAATTAAATTTCATGTTAATTTCATGTGCCCTTTTTTGTCAATTTTTATTTTTTTTATTTATTTTCTAAAATAAAAACTACATATCAGATAATGACGATTCATGCATTAAAATGAGCACCAGGTCCTCGTCCTTAAGAAGGGATACTCCTTTGTCCAAATGCCGTTTGCTCTATCTCTTGTAGTTTAGGAGTTGTAGAACACTTTTTGGAGTGGAAGCTGGCCAAAAACATGTGCTTTTTCCGTCATAACTCCCAAACCATACATCCTACAAGGACGATTTATACACCAAATTGTTTCTAATACACATATACACAAGACTGCATATTCAGAAAAAAGTTTTCTGGAATTTGATTTTTTTTCAAGAATCTTAGTTAAAATTTTTTACATGAATCATAGTTTTTGACGTGGTTTTTTGCGATTTTTTGATTTTTTAGCCATAACTTCTAAACCATACATTATAAAAGGACGATTTATGCATCAAAATGTTCCTTAAGCTACTGCCCACAAGACTGTATCCTTAAAATAATTTTAAAAATTAGATTTCATGTTAATTTCATGTGCCCTTTTTTGTCAATTTTTATTTTTTTATTTATTTTCTAAAATAAAAACTACATATCAGATAAGGACGATTCATGGACGATTCTGGAATTTGATTTTTTTTCAAGAATCTTAGTTAAAATTTTTTACATGAATCATAGTTTTTGACGTGGTTTTTTTTCGATTTTTTTGATTTTTTAGCCATAACTTCTAAACTATACATCATAAAAGGACGATTTATACATCAAAATGTTTCTTAAGCTACTGTCCACAAGACTGTATCCTTAAAATAATTTTAAAAATTAGATTTCATGTTAATTTCATGTGTCCTTTTTTGTCAATTTTTATTTTTTTTATTTATTTTCTAAAATAAAAACTACATTTCAGATAAGGACGATTCATGCATTAAAATGAGCACCAGGTCCTCGTCCTTAAGAAGGGATACTCCTTTGTCCAAATGCCGTTTGCTCTATCTCTTGTAGTTTAGGAGTTGTAGAACACTTTTTGGAGTGGTAGCTGGCCAAAAACATGTGCTTTTTCCGTCATAACTCCCAAACTGTACATCCTACAAGGACGATTTATACACCAAATTGTTTCTAATACATATATACACAAGACTGCATATTCAGAAAAAAGTTTTCTGGAATTTGATTTTTTTTCAAGAATCTTAGTTAAAATTTTTTACATGAATCATTTTTTTGCATTTAATGGCAAGTTTCATAGTTCCGTATGGTTGATCAATGGATTTAATTCTTGCGATAAATGCCAATTTTCATTTTATAGTTCTGTAAGGTTGATCAATGAATTTAATTATTGCGATATCAAAACTTTGCGACAAAAATTTATTTAAGCATCCTTTAATATAGAAACATTTAATTGCACCGAAAAATTTAAGATTTTATTGTTTAATTAGAAATCATTAAGCTTTTAAGTAAAAGTAAGTAAGTAAGACAAGCGTCGCATGCATAAAAACATGCGATCCATCAATGTTGTAATTATTACCCTAAACCATGACAGCCTTGGTTGGTGACCTCTTGAGCCTGACATAAAATTTTGAATATTTGGAAGATTAAACCAATTCGATCGCATCTCTGTTAAATTACAGAAACGTCCGTAAAATAAGTTCAATTCCTATCTTCAAGAATTTTGTAATTTTGTTCCTTGACACATTTTTTTAAATGTCTCAACAATAATTGCAAAAATGATGATAATTTTATGTTAGAATGTACCTTAAGCCATCCATTACCTACAGTGGGTCAGTTTTCGTTCGGTATGGCATTAGAGCAAAAATTATAAATAAAACAAAACTCACCAAAAATCATGAGATGAAGTCTTTTACAGTTGCGCAAAACATTTTTCTATTTACAAATACTTTTTTGAGAAATCAATAGTTTAACTAAAAACGCGAACTACAAAAAGTTGCATACAGCATACTTCTTATTCTAACAGTCGTTGCATTTTTTTTTATTTTTACTTTCTCTGTTATCTGCCTTTCTCTTAAACTCTTCAGAAACTAGTTTTTCTTTTAACCACCTCACATTTTTTCTTATCAAAACCTTGATGAGGTGATCAAGAATAATCAGTCGATGTTCATAACATTCTTGTGTTTTATCAAACCACAAAGGGTTTGTTATGTTTGTTTGCTGTATGCAACTTTCTATAATTCGCTTTTTTAAGTTTGCTTCGTGACAAATTTTTTCAAATAGGTATTTGTAAATAGAAAAATGTTGTGAGCAAATGTTAAAAAATTCATCTGACGGATTTTTTAAAAGAAGTCAAGTGTCACTATAATTTTTCTTTTCAGGAAAAGTCTCCGAGTCAAAAGAATAACTTTCCATCTTGAAGAGATTTTCTTGACAAGCGTCACATTTTATTTTATTTCCAAATGTTGCCTTAAATCCATATCCTACAAAATATCGATCCACTGAAATTTCCAAAGGAGTTAAGGGTGGTATGTTCATACTGGATTCTTCAAATTCTTCCACTGTTATTTTATTAATTTTTTCGAACGGACAATTTGGACTGGTGTTTTCGTCTTCATCGGATGGGTTAAAGTTCCATTCTAGCATTAAATCATCGTCATTTTCGCAATTTTTGCTGCGACTCTGAAAATTATGGGTCAGGAATTTCATGGACATTATCTGTGCAGAAAGGTATTGCATTTCTCTCACTGATGGTTCCGTGTTGCTCCCCAGTTGCGATCTCACGATTGAGAAGAAATTCTCTAAAGAGTCTGGTTCAACCTACCAAGCATAACAAATTTTACGTTGGGGTCATCGAAGAGATCATCAACAAGCAAAATCATTGAGTTTAGGGTATATTTGAACCCATTGATGCATTGCACCTTATTACCTTTGTTTTGTGGAAGCTGAAAAGTTTCCAATAAGCCAATAAATTCCTTTATAAAAGCAATTTTGTTGCAATTTCTAAACACAGGACGCTGCTTGAAATTGGGGTCCTTGCAGTTTTGATATCGCAATAATTAAATTCATTGATCAACCTTACAGAACTGTGAAAATTGGCATTTATCGCAACAATTAAATCCATTGATCAACCATACGGAACTATGAAACTTGCCATTTAATTCTCCCGATGATGCAAAAGTATCGTATTCTTCAAACTTTTAAAAAAATGGCAATAATCATATACGAGGTTAATACGTCTGCATTTACATATAACTGACCTCTAAACATAGTAATAAAATACAGAAATGTTCACTTTTTACATTGAACAAAAACATAAAAATATGTAAGCTTTTGTGCTTTAATAATGCTTTAAAAACCAAAAAAAAGGTCATCAAAATTTATTCAATAAAAGCATGTACAGAAGACAATAGTCACATATTGTATTAAATAAATACCTTAAACTTCATAAAATAAACTAATAACTTGTAAATATTTAATAAAAAAAAAATAACATCGTTTCAATATATGCTACTATACAATTATATAAATTATACTCACATGAAATTTTACTCAAAAGTAATATATATGAAATAATTCAAATCGTTAATTATATCTTATATTTTATATATACTGCCTTAAAATGTTTAAAACGGTTTATTTTTAAAATGTTTAAAATGCTTAAAACCAACCAATTAAGAAATGCATGATAAAAATGCTCACAACAAATTTCGTCACAATATTACATTTATCGTTGCTCTTGGTATAATTTATACTCGTTGTCTCTTGGTATAATTTATACTCGTTGTAAGATTCTTGAAAAAAAAATCAAATTCCAGAAAACTTTTTCTGAATGTGCAGTCTTGTGTATATATGTATTAGAAACAATTTGGTGTATAAATCGTCCTTGTAGGATGTATGGTTTGGGAGTTATGACGGAAAAAGCACATGTTTTTGGCCAGCTTCCACTCCAAAAAGTGTTCTACAACTCCTAAACTACAAGAGATAGAGCAAAATGCATTTGGACAAAGGAGTATCCCTTCTTAAGGACGAGGACCTGGTGCTCATTTTAATGCATGAATCGTCCTTATCTGATATGTAGATTTTATTTTAGAAAATAAATAAAAAAAATAAAAATTGACAAAAAAGGGCACATGAAATTAACATGAAATATGCAGTCTTGTGTTTATATGTATTAGAAACAATTTAGAAAACCAATTAAGAAATGCATGATAAAAATGCTCACAACAAATTTCGTCACAATATTACATTTATCGTTGCTCTTGGTATAATTTATACTCGTTGTCTCTTGGTATAATTTATACTCGTTGTAAGATTCTTGAAAAAAAAATCAAATTCCAGAAAACTTTTTCTGAATGTGCAGTCTTGTGTATATATGTATTAGAAACAATTTGGTGTATAAATCGTCCTTGTAGGATGTATGGTTTGGGAGTTATGACGGAAAAAGCACATGTTTTTGGCCAGCTTCCACTCCAAATAGTGTTCTACAACTCCTAAACTATAAGAGATAGAGCAAACGGCATTTGGACAAAGGAGTATCCCTTCTTAAGGACGTGGACCTGGTGCTCATTTTAATGCATGAATCGTCCTTTTATAATGTATGGTTTAGAAGATATGGCTAAAAAATCAAAAAAATCGAAAAAAACCACGTCAAAAACTATGATTCATGTAAAAAATTTTAACTAAGATTCTTGAAAAAAAATCAAATTCCAGAAAACTTTTTTCTGAATATGCAGTCTTGTGTATATATGTATTAGAAACAATTTGGTGTATAAATCGTCCTTGTAGGATGTATGGTTTGGGAGTTATGACGGAAAAAGCACATGTATTTGGCCAGCTTCCACTCCAAAAAGTGTTCTACAACTCCTAAACTACAAGAGATAGAGAAAACGGCATTTGGACAAAGGAGTATCCCTTCTTAAGGACTAGGACCTGGTGCTCATTTTAATGCATGAATCGTCCTTATCTGATATGTAGTTTTATCATTATTAAATTAATTATTATTAAATAATCATTATTAAATTAAATTCATTGATCAACCTTACAGAACTGTGAAAATTGGCATTTATCGCAACAATTAAATCCATTGATCAACCATACGGAACTATGAAACTTGCCGTTTAATTCTCCCGATGATGCAAAAGTATCGTATTCTTCAAACTTTTAAAAAAATGGCAATAATCATATACGAGGTTAATACGTCTGCATTTACATATAACTGACCTCTAAACATAGTAATAAAATACAGAAATGTTCACTTTTTACATTGAACAAAAACATAAAAATATGTAAACCTCTTGTGCTTTAATAATGCTTTAAAAACCAAAAAAAGGTCATCAAAATTTACCCAATAAAAGCATGTACAGAAGACAATAGTCACATATTGTATTAAATAAATACCTTAAACTTCATAAAATAAACTAATAACTTGTAAATATTTAATAAAAAAAAAATAACATCGTTTCAATATATGCTACTATACAATTATATAAATTATACTCACATGAAATTTTACTCAAAAGTAATATATATGAAATAATTCATATATATTATGAATGTTTAAACCTGTATATATATATTATGTTTAAAACTGTTTATTTTTAAAATGTTTAAAATGCTTAAAACCAACCAATTAAGAAATGCATGATAAAAATTTTATCATTGCATTTTAATTACGTGATAAACAAAGAATATAAAAATATATAAAAAAATAAAATGTTCTAAATGAAATTGTTTTACTCGGATTAGTTATATACATTTCAACATAAAATCTATCTGAAATAAATATCTTAATATAACGAAATGGAATTCTTAAATATTTTCCAATTGAATCAAAATATACTTCTGATTATGCTTGCAGGGTTTTCTGATTGAGCAGATAGGTATATTTTTGTTGGTGGTTTAAGATAACCTAATAAGAATACTAATAAAATTATAAGTATATGTGTATAAAATAATAAATATAATATTAATATATATCTATACTATTCTATACTATATATATATATATATATACATGCATCTACGATCAATGGTTTTGTCGTAAAATTGACATTTTAATAAAAAATAAAATCATTTTCTTAAATAAATTTCTTAAAATAAAATCATGACTGCTTGTAACTTTGGTATCTTTTAATAAAATACCTACATAAAAACCATTTCAACAACATTAAAGCAAATGGGTAACAAGCAATTTTCTTCTCTTCATGAAAAAAAAAAACATATTTGCAACTCCTTATTAAAGAATAATTATTTCTTTAGCCGAATCTGAATTCCGTCTTTTTATTCGGCTAATGAAAAAATTGAGTATTATTTGCAGATGCAACCAAAATCTAGCTAGAATAAAATCGCAACAACAATGTCCAGCTAGAAACAACATCAATTCGTCAAACACAAGAAGATCCCAAAAATTAACACAAAAAAATAAGCTGTAAAAGTTGTGGCAAATAGAAGTTACATTTTCATTCACATACATACTTATAATATTGTTTTCTTCTCCTTTCGTTACTTGTCGTATTCATTTTCATGTTTACTTCTTCTTACTCACAGCAATGCGTCAATAACGAGTACAAAAACTCGTTGGTTGTCATTGTTTTGATTTTTCTGTCGGTGGATGGCTGATAGTCTGGTAAGAAGTTGGAACGCTGGATGAAGCAATCTCTTGGTATAATTTATACTCGTTGGTCTGTAGTTGTACCCCAAAGTGTCAACTAAAATTCTTGAATGTGCTTGTAAAAATTAGTTAAAAATACGTCAAAATTATTATTGCAGTAATCATGTCTTTTCTCTGCGTGCATATAACTGAAATTTGCGATAACGTATAGCTTTGGAGTTATGTGTCACACAGCCTTATGATTCAGTATTAGACCTTAATTTACACAAGCAGTGTTTATCGGCGTGTGAAAAGTGGGCGCGGCGGCAGCCATGCTTCTGCTAGTTTATTTATATTTCTTCCAAAAAACGGTGCTTAGATTTTTTTTTTTTGCTGTAAAAATGATAAAAAATACGACTCGTTTTTTATACTTTTTTATTTAGAGCCCTTTTATGGCAAAAATAATAAAAACAGCATCCTAAAAACTTCACTTCGTCACAGAAATCAAAGGGGGTACTATCGCAATTTTCTTAATAGAAGTATAACGAGTTTTTTGTAAAACTGAAACTGAAACTGATACATTAACAGCCATAATCTGGCAAAATAACTAACTATGGTTATTAGTTATCGGCCAAGGGCCGAATTACAGCATCCGTGATCGAGCAAAATTGTACAAGACTGATAGGCACTTGTCTCGTCGTGCCCTTCGCAATTTCTCCCTTCTCCGCTTCCTACACTGTCAATCGAGATTTTAGCCCAAACAATATATACAGCCAGAGGTCTTTTACAATGCTACGAAATGATTAATTAATTAAATTAGCACCAAGTTTAGTTTCTACAAGAAAATATAGAAAGTAGAAATTGTGACTGGTTGGACATCGTGGGACTGGTGGGAAAAAAATCATACGACTCGTTCACAATAAACAACATCTTGTCATAGTGATTAATACTTAATCTTGTTTTTTTCTAAATAATTTTTACAGATCATGTAAATTTAAGTATTAAACATTGCGTAAGAATAAATTGGTTAACTCATTTTTTCCTTTCCCGTGGAATGCCCCTTACAGGAAAAAATAGCGGCTGTTGAATTTGCAAAAAAAAAAATTAAATGTTTAATTAAATTAAACAAACTTAAACAACTCAAATTATAAAAATTTATTTTTCTTAAGAGACATACTTTTTCCTCATTTTATAACAAATTCTAGAAAATATTCACTTTTTTTAAAGAAAATTAAGACAAAATCCTAAAAAAAAATTGTACAAAATATAAAAGCTACTTTAAAATAGATTTTTGCACTAAATGATCGTTTGCGGGTTGCTCTAAAAGTGGCATTTTCTCTCCCCATGCAGGACAGCAGACAGCTTCGTACATATTAATTGCATATTGCATGGCTTGAAAATTGCTGCTATGCCATTGCATATAATTAAAGGATTGTATTACAACAATAACGACAGTAACAAGCCGGCATAATAATTATTGACTTCAAAATCAATAAATAGCGCAGTGAAAATAGTTGGAGCCCAATGTTAGTAAATTTGCGTAAATCAGACTTTGTTACTTTGACGTGTAAATAAATTGTTATTAATGCCAATCAACACGTAGGCAAGGATTAAATACTGCATTGAGCAGCGCATAATTATTATGGATAAAGCCACTTAAAATTAATAGCTAATTGTTGTTGAAAGTCGTTTTACAGTTATAAAAGTAAATTTAATTTTAAAAAGATTGCAAATAACAAGGCTTTAATATTCATAAATACTAAAAGTTAAGATTGAGGGTAAATTCATGGGTAGATGTTTCTTATTAATATTCATGTTGAACAGGGACAGTTATTACCGAAGTCCATTCAGGTCAATATAACCTCTTTAGTGGTTTAATGAAACTGACAAATGCAGTTATCTTATCCGAAATTCAATTAGTATTTATTGTTAAATCAAAATGAATCCGGTTTAATTAACTAAATAATAGGTTTAAATTTTTAACTTCAATTACATACATGCATGCAAATTTTAGAATTTTTCAACAATTACATCACGAGAAACAAAACTATGACTAAATTATGGCCCAGCAGGGGCCAGAGAGAGAGAGAGAGAGAGATAGAGAGAACTAGAACCAAGGTTGCCAGTATTGTGGGAAAAATCCCATTCGTGGTAATTTTTAATTGGTCTTGGGAATTTTTTTTTTTGGAATTCCCATGGTATTTTTTAATTCAGCGTGGTATTTTTTAATTGGCGTGGGAATTCAGCGTGGTATTTTTTATTTGCATGGGAATTTGGGATTTTTTTCTTAAAAAGTTTTTTTTTCACTTTTATTAAGCAAAATCTTAATAATAGTATTAGATGATCGACGTATATATACAGTAGAGTAAAGCTATAAGTTTACGCTGTACATTTTTTTCGAACTTACTCTTAATATAAATGAATAAATTACATATTTGTTTTAAGAACAAGTTGACATCACAAAATTGCATAAAAACGAATAGCGCATTCTTTTCTGAAAAAAATTCTAAACTTAAAATTCTGACCTTTCTGAAAATTCCACATTTCTGCATGCAAGCGTTAAGCTTACAAAAATTATTTTAAAAGTCCAAAAAAAGTGAAATATATAAGACTACTAAAACAATAATAGACAATATTTGCAAGTTTACTTATCGAATCCAATATTCAGCAATTATCTGTTAAAATCAAAATTAAATAACAGTTGCCATAAAAAATTTATATTTATTTTATTTTGTTAATTTTTTATTTCTGAAGTCACTTATGCATATTATTTTATATGAGAAATAAGTACCTACATTTTTTAAAAATTATATTGTGTTGAAATCAACTGTTTATCTCTTTACAAAACACAAATATCTTTGAAAACTAATATTTAATTTATTTTGTTTATTTTCTATTTTTGAAGTTACTGACATTATTTTATATTAGAAATAAGTGCCTAATTTTTTGAAAAATCATATTGTGTCAAATTCACTGTTTATCACTTCACAAAGCACAAATATCTTTGAAAACTGTATACATATTTAATTATGGTTATTTTTTATTCTGAAGTCACTTTTATTATTTGATATTAGAAATAAGTACCTAAAATTTTAAAAAGTCATGTTGTGTTAAAATGAATTGCTTATCACCTCACAAACCACAAATATTTTTGAAAACAATATTTTTATTTTATTTTGTTTATTTTTTATTATTTTATTTTTATAAGCATACTATCGTTTTAGAAATTATTAAATGGATACATACAAATAAAATTCACGATCCCAAATATAAGACGAAAACATGTGATATGTGTAACAATTAACTTTATGTGAAACAATTTGTATGTTCCCAACTAGAACTGATGGTCCATATTTGGGTTGCAGCGACGTCGTAGCGTTTATTTTTGTGTCAACATTGACATGATGTTATGTATTGGTTACGTTACAGAGATCCCTATTTTTCAAAAGTGGTGCAACACAATGCCGACAATGTTTTAGTAAAAATTACTTTGAAGTTACTTATTACATTTTAGTATAAATGCATTATAGAGTTGCCAATTTTGTTTACAGCCATAATTATTATAAATTATTTTATAATTAGAATTTATATAAAATATAAGAGTACAACATAACATTAGGTGTTTTGGATATTTTTTGGAGCTAAATGTAAATGGGAAAGAAGATTTTCGGTAAAAAACAGCCAAAACTTCTTAAAAATTTAAGCGCAATCTAAATTCAGAAATTTTTTAATAATTTCATATATTAATAAAAAATGTTTTAAAAAGTTTTGTGAAGAAAGTATTGTACACAAATTTCAGGAATAGTTTTTAATGTAAGCAATCAATAAAACATAGTTGAAAAGCTTAACAATACAATATAAAAGCAATTTCATGTTTATTGTTAGGAAAATATAATAATAATTTGCGGACACCATTTTAAATACAAAGAGCCTACACTTGGGTCGCAATTATTTAATCGTTACAAAATGATAACTTCTTAAGTTATTATTCCATAGTTGAGTGATGCATTTTTTGAAGGTAAAACTTGATAAATCGTTACAACATTCCGTGACCTAGTGGTAAAATAGTATTAAAAAGGAAAGTCACATTGAAGGCTTTATTTAAGAATAGGAATTTTTACAAATAGGAATTTTTACAAACTTTTTCCATAAAATATTATCCAAATCAGTATCTCTGCAACGTCATCATTTAAAAAAATGTATATTAAGTAACTTTTGGTCGCAAAATTCTACTTGGGTTATTTATTTGTTATAGTTTTGAAACAAAGACAATAAATGCAAAATTTTTAACTATCGACGTGTCTATTTATTTCTGCTTATTTAAATGCAAAAATTTCTGGTATTTCTAAAATTTTTAAAATTTCTTATATACATATGGGATTTTTCGTGGTATTTTTTAATACGTATGGGATTTTTTGTGGGATTTTTAAATGCATATGGGATTTTTGGTGGTATTTTTAAAACGCGTGGTATTTTTGTGGTAATTTTATATGATCGTGGGATTTTTTTTGGTATTTTTTAAATGCTGTGGGAATTTTTTTTGTTTACCTTTACCATGGGAATTTTGGTGGTATTTAATTTATGTGACTTTGGGAAAAAGGTAATTTTCGTGGGAATTGTTACGAATTTTGGCTGGCAACCTTGACTAGAACAAATGAATCATGGAAACTTAATTTTTTTAGTCCAAATGACCACAGAATTAAATAAAATTGAAAACTTAAAGTCAGACTAGTTTCATCTACCTTATGCCGAGGTACCCTTGTTACGAATTCTGCATCACTAGAGCAGAATTTGACAGCTAGTAGGTTTCTTTTTTGCGCTATAAGCCATCATGTTTTCTCTGCTATTTTGTACATGTATTTTTGTAAACCAGATCCGTCAGGTGAATGTAACTTTTTCAATTTTTTTTTGGATATTTTTATAGCTTGGATATTTAAGAATATCGTCCTAAAAGGCTTTTTTGAAATTCAAAATACTTTAGGAGATATGGCCTTTTTTGTCCAACAATGTTTTCGCCAAAATGCCAGATGTCTTGTGCAAATAAGGATGTGCATTTAGAATCTCTTACTCGAGTAAATTTCAGACTTGGAATTTCTTCTTTTCTTTATAATGAAATAATTAATCCATTGCTCTGGCCGGTAGATGTCAGAGTTAAAGATTTTAAGTTTTTTTCAAAAAATGGAAAACAAAGAAAAAAATGCAATAGCAGAGCCGCAATGTATTGTGGATAGTAAGCTGATTAAAATTTATTATCAGAACGTATCTGGTTTAAGAACAAAATAAAATGCTATTTTTGCTGTCACAGCTGAAAGCGATTATGATGTTTTTGTTTTAAATAAGACGTGGTTAAATCAAAACTTATTTAATGAGGAATATTTTGATCCTCATATATATAATGTCTATCGAAAAGATCGGGATAGTGATACTACTGGACGTCATCGTGGTGGTGGTGTGTTAATTGCTATCAAGCGAACTTTTATATCTTCGAATATTGCATTAGCTAATGCTAACTTAGGTCTGGATCAGCTTTGTGGGTCAATTAAAGGATTGTCTGATGCCCTCGTCATTTGCACTTCTTACATCCCGCCAAATAGTTCGTTTCTTCATTATAAAGCACACACTGATAATGTTGCAACTCTTGTAGCTGATTTTCGTCGTAACGAACAAATAATTGTGCTTGGTGATTTTAGTCTACCAAATACGTCTTGGTTAAAGCAACAAGTTGACTCATATCTCTCACTTTCTAATATCTCAAATAATGTTGAAATGTATCCCATAGATAACCTTTTAGGTATTGGATTATTTAAACATAATTTTTGCTTTAACTTATTAAATAGACTATTAGATTTAGTTTTTTGTACTAGTAATATTAATTTTAGATTAATTGAATCAGATTTTCCTATTTCAGTAGTTAGTGCACACCACGTTCCGTTAGAGATCCTAGTTTCATTTTATAAATATCTTCCATCGAGGAATCATTGTGAAGATTCCAATTTTAATTGTAAAGTGTGTAATTTTGAAGTTGTTAAATCGGCTCTTTCCACAATAAACTGTGACAATGAGTTTCACTTTTTGGACACGGCTTCTTGTTTTAACAACTTTAAGGCTATAGTTTCTGAAGTGTGTCATAATAACATTCCAAAATTTAAACCTAATGTTTATAAAGTGCCATGGCACACTCGAGTTTTAAAAATATTAAAAAACCTTCGTTCTAACTTTTATAAAAAATTTTTTATTACAAACCAATTTTGTTATTTTTCTTTATATAGGCACTATATGTGGGAATATAATTTTCTCGATAAATATTTGTATAGGCAATATATTTTAAGATTTGAATACAACATTAAATCGAACCCAAAATCCTTTTCGCGCTTTGTTAAGTCAAAAAAATGTTCATCAAATATTCCTTCTTCAATGTTTTTAAATGATTCTGTATCTGATAATGCTCAGTCTACTGCTGATCTTTTTGCGTGTATGTGTACCGGATTTGGGGTTTGGTTCTCTCTCTTTGACTAAATGCGATGTGTTGTGATTTTAATTATTTGACCAATTTTAATTTGTTGTGGTTTATTTTTATAATTTGGGCTTTTTTGGTCTGCTTTGTTTATATAATGTTTTTAAATTAAAAAACTTTTATTAACATTATGTTTTCCTCCGACGTTTCGCAGATTTCTTTTCTGCTTCTTCAGGGATTTCAGGGATTTTCTGCGTTGAAGTCGCAAACCTTAGGAGGGATTCTAGAGACACCCTGGCTACATCTTTAAGCGACGGGAATGTCGATGAGCCTAGGTATTTTAGTCTAGATCTAAGTAGGGCGATGCATGTGCATAGTAGGTGCTCCAGGGTCTCCACTGTGCCCGGTTCCTTGCACTTCCTGCAGTTGTCATCCGTGGTGATGCCAAGTTAATATATTTATATATATAAATATTTTTTTTGTATCAGTTTATCTGTGTATCGCAGTTTATGAGCGTTTCCACAGGAAAGTTTGCCGCGACTAAAAAATTGAAACTTATTCAAATATTATTATTTTATGATATTATCTAAGAGAAACATTTTAAAGGAAACAATTTTATTTTGCGTTTTTAAATGGTATATTTTTGTTTTAATTTTATTGAAAATGGCACCTCTAAAAACCAACTTAAAAATAGCATTTATATTATTGTCTACAACCGGACGTAGGGGATTTTCAAAGTATTCAAATAAAAAAAAATAGCAACTATTTAAAAAACAACTCAACATTTTCACGTGTTTGTCAATAGAAAATTGTTTATAAATAAAAAAAAAAAAAAAATTAAAAAGTTAAAAAAGTCGACGTCAGGCTAAAAAGGCACATTTTCTCAACAAACCCCATTTTTAATGAAACGATCGGACAAAAACTGTCTTAGTTATGCTGTCATCCAGGTAACAAGAAGTGATTTTGCGCTTACAACTGTGCCGGAGTACTTTTCAAAACGGGCCACACTACTGAAAATAAACTAATCGACCGATTACATTTTTTTTTATCTGTGTGTATTGTAATTTTATATAGTAATTATCGCTTATATGCACTATGTTTATAAGCATATCCTGCTTATATGCATTCGAACTTGAGATATTTAACCTTGTCATTGAAAATAGCATTTCGCTTATATGAATTTCTCTTTTATATGCATCAAAATAAGGAATTTTTTAAAAGCAAAGTCATAGAAAACTAATCGGTTATATGCAGCCCTACTGAAATGTCATAAAAATTCCGATTATAAATTTCTCATCTCTATTGAGCTGTCAAATATGAAATAGCCCATCACTGTCTTTGAAAGTGTCAAGTTTCTTATGTTTTTCCTGTGCAGTTTTAAAATGAACAAAAATAAAATAATAATCTTGTCACTCAAACTTTGAAATGTACAAAAGAATATAACTGACTTTTTTTGAGATTGAAAGGACTTAAAAAATTAAGTGAAGTTTTATGTAATTCGAGCCTGGCTGAAATTAATTTAAAATTTAATTTTTTTGTACATATTTTTTTAAAACTTTGTTTTATTAAAACTTATTTTGTTTATGTTTTTTAAAAAGACTGCTAGAAGCGGCAATTCAATTTAATTTAATCTATTTCTTATTTTTTAAAAACGCTTATTTGACAAAATGTAATTTCTAAATATATATAATTAAAAATTAAACCAATTCATAGACAATTTTTATTGAAGCAATATTCCAATTTTTATATATGCTTCGTGGAGGCATGTTACCGAGTTTTAATATAAGCAACGTGGATGCACATAACCGAGTTTTTATATATGCTTTTCCGCTTATAAGCAGCAAAAAACAAGCAAATAGAGGTTATGCTTATAAGCGATAATTACCATCTTTTACCAAAATTAGCGTCTTTGGACTTTTTTCCACGCTTCATAATTTTCTTAGTTTTCCATATTTTTATTTCATAACGTCCGATTTGCACCTCATTTTAAACACTCCAACGTGAGCGCCATCTTAAAATATAAAAAATATATGCAAAGAAAAACAAAACATTCTTTTACTTAAACTGATGATGTAAAATTAACATGCAAATTAAATTTGTTTTAAGTATAATAAACATTTTTAAGAAAACATCTTCTAAAAGATGGCATAATTTTCAGCGCTTCTGCCTAACATCTCTATTAACTGTATCAATTAAAGCAATTTATACATAAACTCATTTACCCTGATGATCAAATCGTCTGCATTGCTTCACAAATATAGTTTTTCTTTTTCGTAAATGTTTAGTAAATGTTTCGTATGCTTTTCTGTTTTAGTAAAAATGGAAGGCACTGGCTAGAGATAATGACAAAACGTTTGAGGCAAGGAAGGGACAATATATAAAATTTGTTTTTTAATTACTAAATTACATAATTACTTAATTACCCAACTGAACTTCAATAGAAACTTAAGTACCGTAACGCCAGTAACGTCACGCCAAATCAACAAGCATAATAAAAAAAAAACAGAGAAGATATTTAAAATTTTTCACTTAGAAAATAAACTCATATTATTTGAAATCCTTACAAAAAAGTTGTATATTAAAAGTCTTGCCCAATTCAGAGAGTTTTGCAAATTTTGTAATCCGAGTTCAAAATAACTTCTGTTATTTGTAACGTAACGCCAGCACAAATTTTTGCTTATATCTGAAAATCCTTAGGGTTGATTGTTGTCATTGTTTTTGCTTAATATAGTTTAACTTAATTACTATGCAAAAATTGAAAAACCTTTTTAAAAATTAGATTTTCTTACTATTTTTTAAATATTTTTTTGTACAAATCGTACGTAACGCCAGTTTGGAAATGCTCATATTTGTATCATTGTATCTTTGTATCATTGTATCTTTAAAAGTTAGTGTTTTTGTAGTTTTTCATCTTTGTATCCTTTCATGTTGCATATTTGTTTTTTTAGCTTTTACAAGAAGTTCAAAAAGTTACTTTTGTATCTTTTTATTTTTGTATCTTTGTACCTATAATTTTGTATCTATGTATTATTGTATCTCTGACTCTTTATATATTTTTATGAATACATCATATCTGTGTATTTTATTTTATTTTTATATATTTACTTTTGTGCAAGCAAGTGAAAATAAAGGAAAGAAATTCCGTTTTACCTGTTTCCAAAAGTTTTCTTAATATATTCTTTAACGATGTTGAAACCAGTTAACGAATTATTCATTTGCCTATTATTTTTCTGTGAAGGTGTTGCCAAATAAATTTATATTTACCTATACACAATTTGTGAACATTGTACAGTGATTACCGCAAACTTTCCCAAAAGCAATATTTTTATATGTTAGCATGTTGTAAATTTATTTGCAAATGTTTTGTGCTGAATATTAGTATTATCGATATAAAGAAAAGATCTCGAGTTCTGGCACGTAAGGTAAATTGTATTCAGTGATTAAGTTTTTTGTTTTATGTCGACTTCTGCTTGTTCACGTCTGCCGTGTTGCCATGGATGCCGTTACTTATATCTGAGTTCAACTAATTTGATTGTTCGTGATTTATGTAGATTTTAAATTGAATTTTCTTTTTGCATAGAAAAAGCAATTTGACAAAAAAAACCTGCATATTTTGAATTTATTAAAAAATAAAAACAAAAGAATTCACATTTTTTTTTGTTGGTACATTTCGGTGCAATTATTTTCTGTGTTTAATGTTAGCCTTCAAGTCATCACATAAATCAATCTTCATTTAAGCGCGTCCAGTGTACTTGTATTGCTTTTTACGCTTTAGGCTTCGTGGCTTCGTTCAGCCAACAATGGCTAGTCATTTATATGGACCTTTGTTTTGTTCGGCTTCATGGCTACATTTCTAGTGGCAACACAGTGCATTAGCTTGTCTAATAAATTGTTTCAATATGCGTGTCTACTGATGTTGTTGTTGTTGTAATTGTTATTATTGCTGTTAGCCAGTAGAGTTTTGCTGCAATGAAGGTTGAGTTCCTCCTTTATTTCAATCCACTGGCCCATAAGATCATTAATGAAATTTATTTGAATTAACCCAAAACGACTTTTGTAAAGTGCGCAAAAAGTAAAAAATATGAACACAAATATGTTCCAGCGAAGCGACATTTCTTTACAAATAGACACTACTTATTAAGTAGGACACACGAAAGAACGACAGTTTCGCATAAATGAGACCTTTCTATTAAGTTATGTTCAGTAAACTCTTAATTTTTTTTGGAATAAACATGGCATAGTTATTACAAAAAGATTATTTAGTATAGTCTAATGGCCGATTTCTTCACCGAGTATTGAGCTATTCCGTGGATTAGGCTAAGTGAAACCACGGATAAGTGAAGCTGCATTTCTTCACTGAGTATTTAGGCGCTAATACTTAGATTTTAGAACTGAAGACTAGCTAAACTGTTGATTAGCTGGACTTCCGAAATCGGATATCTAGCGCTCTTAATATTCTGTTTATGCACAATTTTATTTCTTCACCACATAAAAGCAAGTATCAAATCGTTTTTTTACGTGTTTATTTGTATAAGCTTTTATTTAACTTGCTTCGTTCGTATGGTTGCATGTATGTCCGTCAAAATTTGCAAACCATTTTTCGACAACTTGTTGGTATACGATTTGTTTGCATAGTTTGCAATAGTTTGAGAACATTGTTTGCCACACCCACTTTTGCCGCTCACAAATCAATAAAAATGCTATATTGCCAAAATTACTAGGCCGATTCAGATGAAATTTTGGCAGTAAATTTCCTTCAAGTAGAAGATGGGGCTTAGGAAAAAATTTGGCCACTCCCTCTTTTATCGCCACACCCTTTTTTCTGCTCACAAATCAATAAAAATGTTATATCTCCAAAACTATCGGGCTGATTCAGCTAAATTTTGGCATAAATTTAATTCAAGTAGAAGATTGTTTAGGAAGAAACGTTGCCACACCCCTTTTTACCGCTCTCAAATCAATAAAAATTTTATATCTCCAAAACTACTAGGCCGATTCAGTTGAAATCTTGTCAGTAATTTTCCTTCCAGTAGAAGGTGGTTTAGGAAAAAAAATTGGACACTCCCCCAAATACTCCCCCTCACAAATTAATTAAAATGCTATATCTCCATTTTGAAAATAACAACTTACAAACTTATTGACAGCTTATGCAGCATATGACAATAGGTCTCTTTCCGTACTCGATTGTAGTAACTTGCAATGTGCTAGAACGTGCTTCCGTTCTTTTTCTAGCTCAAAAGAGAGAAAAAGAACAAGCATAAAATCGCTCCCTCGAGCTTGAAAGTTGCTCGAAGTATGCTGGACAAATTTATTATGGGAACAAGCATCAAAAAGAACAAGCAAAAGTAAAACTACCATTTCTTGTTTGCTTTTGTTGTGCAGTGAAAAATAAATTTACAAATTGTTTTACAACATATTAAATGTTAAATTAAATTATTAAAAATATAATTTATGCTTTAAATAATCTCAGTTAATATATTACCTTAAAAACAAATTGACAAATTTAAATTGGCGCTGTTAACGTTTGATACACCTATCAAACGTTAACAGCGTCAGCTGTTTCTGTGTTTGAAACTAGCTAGATGTCGTTTCCGTTCTTTTGACACTATTCTAAATTAACATTTTACTCTCTCAGCTTGAACTTTACTCAACTTTTACTCGATAATGTGTACGGAAACACACCTAATATATTGCAGCTGACGTATATGGTGCAAGTGCACAATCGACTTTAAGGGCTGTTCATACAACCTGCCTGATAAAAATAACAAATTGCTCAAATTATAATATTGCCACCTTGCATGAAAACCCTTTATGTATAAATTTATATTGCACAACTTACGAAATTTCATCTTCATGTTGACATATGTTTAATGACACTATTAGGGGTACTCACGATTCAGTGCACTTGCTAGTGCAGTTGAGGACTTTAGGACTTGTGCACCATAAAAAAACAAAAACATTATGCACGTACGTCAAAAATCTGCACAAGTACTTTTCTACTATAGCCTCAAACTTGAAAAATTTTGACAGCTTTGAAAAAGTGATAGTGGTGTGTTCACGAAAAGCTAAGCTACAGTTAACTGCACAAGTCCTCAACTAAACAGGAAAGTGCACTCAATCGAGAATACACCTATTGGGTGGTATGAAAAACTGACTGCGAGTGTTCACTCAAGATTTTCGAGGGAACACTCGATTTGGCGTGAATAAAATCTAATTCCGTTAACCGTAACGAAAATATTCCACTTCTACTTGTTGACACTTGAGAGGGCTCTCAACTTTGCTGTGAATAAAGTTCAAATTTGATATCTCTGTTTGAAGGAGTACTCAAGAAAAGTTGAGGGCGGTGACTACTTGCCTCCACGTGTTATTTCTTATAAGATAGTTATATTTTTTACAAATATTCAGAAATGTTTAATGAAAGAGCGGATGAGGAATTTCTCGAAAACAGTGTAGAAAAAAAAGAAAATATTATATTGTAAGTAATGACGAATTTGTCAGTTTGTAGGTGAAGCATCCTTTTTTATTAGAAAAAAGCAAGATGCTTCAAATGAAGCAGAAAAAGAAAGAAGATTACACTGTAAAAACTAAATCTCATTTTAAGCACTGCCTTTAATCATCATTAGCCTTAATTTCATCGTCGTCTTTATATTAAGTTTATGCAGCCTTAATTTCAGACAGTAGGAAGCTGAAACTCAAAATTTTAAAGCATGTCTGTTGAAAATCAGACAGTCTTACTCTTATTTTCATCAGGGCTCATATTAATTTCATGTATAGGGTCAAATTGTGTTATGAACGATTTGAATCGAGTTCGTTGTCGCTGTGCATTTCTGTGTTATTATATCTAAGTTCGCTTATGATGTTTTTAAATAATCCAAATCCAACAAGGAGATCTTGAAAGAGAAGAAATCCTCTAGCTACCCCGTGTGCATCTGGCTTGTCCCGGAGCTTCAGTTTCGAGGGTTCGATGATAAAAAGTAGCTAGAGATCTACGAACACTTGCACGCAATTCAAAAAGATAATAAAAATATTTGTTTTATGCACACAAAAAAAAATTTAAGTCAAAAATCAAATTCTAAATAAAATCAAACGTAGCCAGACAGACAGAACCATGGACAAACTTACAAGCGACTACAACATAAACCTGAACATAATACCAAACAAAACAGCGCGAACATTTTAACGGCCGTTCTATTCCCGCCCTCCATGACTTCCAGATGTAATTAGAAGTCCCAATTAGCATTATCAAACCACTTTATTTCATTATTCGAAATTTACCAATTCATTATAATTTTTATTCAAAACTAGAATAAACATATATTTATAACGATAGAAAGGATATACAAATGCATGGCAGAAATATTAAATCTTAAAATTATAAATATTATTTTTATTTACAGTGAACCTTGTGCAAGTGTAAAAATATTAAAAGGGTCTAATTAATAAGGATTGCCATTTCATGTTTTTTTTTTTTTTTTTTTTAAAGTAAAATATTATAAGCAGTGTAAGACTCCAGAAAATATATATTTTTTTTTTTATATATTTTACTTTTCTGATACGAAATTTTTTTACTTTTACCCCACTGTACGAATTTTGTATGCTGTGTATATTTCTATTAAATAATTCTATTTCTCAAACAGCTGATCATTCTGTAAAGTTCATTGAACTCTCAAATCTAGTACTAAGTCTTAAGTTTTAAGTACTAAGTCTTAAAAAGGTTGAGAGCCAAACTAATGTTTACACATACTAATGTTTAGGTATAACAACAAAAAAATTTATATTTGTTCTCACTTTTATATGCAGGAACTCGCCGAAGGCCTTCCAACGGTGCTCTGCTGCTACTTTATGGTAAAATTTAGTTTTGCGCTCTACCTAATTGTTGCTAAATATTAATGTGGATTAAAGTTAATTATTTCTATAAGTTGTTTTCTTTTCTCAGCTTCTTTTCTTTCTCTTTTATTAATATCACTTTCCAACCTCCGTATTTCTTTCTTTTAATTAATTACTTTTTTTCCACCATTACACTATATCTATCTCTGTCTTGCTTTTTTGTTTCTTAACCCACTTTTACTAAATCTTGCATTGTCATTTCACATATATATGTATTCCTTTCTTTTGAACTAGATTAAATTTACAAATCTTAAAATATTATATTTTAAGTTTGTTTCTTTTCTTTAACCATTTTTTTTGTTCTGCACATATTCTAACCTTAAAATATGATATATTTTTCTTTAATCGTTTTTTTTATGTTTTTCTCTTTTTTAATTCTCACTGCATGCGAACCGATCTGTCTGAGTTAGAAGTCGATTTAGAAGTCGGTTTATGAATAACCTCTTTTTTTTCTATATACTCTCTTTAAAATTTTAAATTATATATATATTGTTTTTCTTTTTTTTTTGTTTTAGAATAACTTGTTCTTATCCATTATCTTCTTAGAAATTAACTCTAAGCATCCAGCTTCGATTTAACCCTTGTGAGCGACCACTTTCTGCCACTCCACTAGCTGTGCTTTTTTCTCGATTATTTTTGTCGTTTACAGGATTAATAAATACTTTTTATATGATTTCTTTTAGTCAGCTAAGTGATTGACTCTATACACAGTTGTTGTTGTGGTTGTTGCCTTCTTTAAAAACTTACTTGATCTAAAGCTCACAATTTAATTCATGTAATGATTTCTTTTAAATTATTTTAGTATAATTAAAATCTCCAGATATTTTGTTGTAGACCTCTGCTTTATATTGTTGCTTAAACTAGCCAAAATGGTCCAGTAGATATTTGCTTCTGTTTCCAATTAATCAAAACCACTGAATGTCAATTAAACTGGAAAATTGGAGTTTAAATAAATTCTAATTAATCTTACCAATGATATAAAAAGTACTAAAGCAAAAGTAGATAATTTTTGTAGTTTCTTTAACCAAAACATCTTGCTTCAACTTCAGCTTGATTAGAAAAGACCAATTTTTCTTGACGTGGCCCGGAAGTGAAAAATTATCTCTTTTTTTTCCTTTCTATTATATAAAAATTCGATAACAAACATATGAGATATCTATACTATTATATAAAAGGAGGCTCACGAAATTTGATCCAGAATAATCTCGAAAACCGCTGAACCGATTTTGGTTATTCTTTTTTTATTCGATTTCTATGATAACATAGATTGTTATAGCTTACCAAGTTTTTCGAAAAATCTATTCTTTACGTATTGCAAAATCACGTATTTTATTTGATGCCTACATTCAACCAGCAGCACAATATAACAGCAAACAAAGCTTTTCTCTCTTTGTCGAGAGAGCTTCTCTCAATATAACACGGCAGCCATGTTGTGTAGCATGATACAATTATTTGACAAGGTAGCCGTGACAGTTTTTGGCGTTTGGTAGTTGTCAAAAACAGCTAAAGAATGTTGTAGTTTGCTGCTGTTGACTAGCAATGTGCTTATTTTTAATGTATCTTTGATTCATTAAATTTATTCGCGAAGTTGATTGAAATGTTTTTAGTTTGTTGCGGTTGACTAGCTATGCTTAATTCGTCGCTTATTTTTTCACTTTTCTTTGATTAATTGCATAAACAGCTAATTTTGACAACTACCTATCGCCGCTCGTGAGAAAATAGCCAGTCTACGCGGCTACCTTGTCAAATAATTGTATCATGGTTGTGTAGTTAAGCTGAATTCACTGATAACCTTCTGCATGTTTTTGTGTGATTTAAAATAATGTTAATCAAGTTGAGAGCATGCAGAAATATTTCTCTCTGAGCGAAAACTTCATATGAAAAAAACTTTCAAAACATGCTGAAGGTGATCAGTGAATCCAGCTCTACTTTCAGGGAGATTCTTGCTTTCATACAGTGTTAATTAATTTTCTTTGTTAATGTTTTGAGGGGAGTTGCCAGCCAGCCAGCCAGCCAGCTTTTCCCCACTTGAGATTGTGTTAGTCAATCTATATACGAATATATAAAAGCGTTGTGACACTGCACGGATGTTTGACAATCACGCAAGAACCACTGAACCGATTAACACAATATAGGTATCAAACGATTTGTTATTCCAACTTTATCGTAATATGCTATGTTAGATTTGCCACGTCTACTTTTCATACCCACTTTTTGCAAAAAATACTATATTTCAGACGATTTTGGTCGTATGAGACTAGAATTTGGTAATCTTTTTACTTTAGCTAACTTTACTAAAAATGGGCATGACCCACTATAGTTAAGTCCACTTTTCGGGCGATAGCTTAGAGTAAAGCAAAGCGCACTAGGTTTAAGCTCAATTGAGCTGAAATTCTGGCACTCTATTGTTTCGAGTATGAGATGGTTTAAGTGAAAAAATTTTGCCACATCCCCATTACCGCCCAGAATTAAAAAAAGTAAATGTTATACTTCGAACGGTTTTGGTTGTATTAGACTAAAATTTGATAATTTAGTTCATACGGCTACTTTCGGCAACTGTACTTAAAATGGCAAATATATAATTTTTGTTTTTCCGAACAGCATGAAAATTCGTATATCGCAGTAAGGTGGTCTGCGGCAGGACAACGTCTGCAGGGCAACACTATATATCAATAAGATTGCTGTATATATCAGAAAATTCTGATCGTCATGCATTGATGTTTTAAACGGAAACGTCTAGCATGTGTTTTGTTCAATTTACACTTTAGGTCAATTTACACTTTTACAAATTACATTATAACTATGAATATATTGATAAGGAAGTAGATTAAAACATAGATTTATGTATATAACTTTGGAATAATTTGAAATATTTTAAAAAATTTTAACAGAATTATTTTTTAAGCTATATTTGAAAATGTTTTTCACATAAATTAGTTTTGAAGTTGTAGCACATTGCAAAAAAACATAACATTTTAAGCAAATTGGTTTTCATAAAAAATCATAGGGGGGTAATTGGCCCATGATTTTTAATGATAGAAACAGTTTGTGTCAAAATATAACAATTTTTGCAGGTAAATTATGTTGTATGAAAGAATAAGGAAAATAAAAATGAAAAAAAAATTAAACTTAAAAAAATATGTACAACAAAAGCAACTCTTGACCTTTTGTTTAGTGCAAGTTAAATATTTTAGAGGTTTTATGAAAAGAATATAAAACATTGCATTGGTGAGGTAACGGTAAACCTTTTCTCATTTTCCCAATTTACTTAATTTCTTAATTTACTTAACTTTCAAGCAAAGAAAATTGGATAAAAATCGATTTGAAAATGGCGGAAATGTTTGCTGGCTCAGTCGAAACATGAAATTTCAATCGTTCTTTTCTCATTCTGAGTCTTATGAGTTATACTGAGAATCTATAGTTTTGAGTTATCGCAAGAATTTCAATGTCATAATAACAGGTTTTTTTTTAAACATACCTAATATCCGTACAAAATATTTCCGAAAAGAAAAGAAAATTACCGTTAATTTTGTTAATAAACGACTGTCCGTACAAGAATGCATTGTTATGCATTAAGAAAGTCTATAGTTTTGAGATATCGCCAAAAGTTTGATGTCATTATTGCGGTTTTTTTTTTAAATTTAAAAAAAATTGTTGTTTGGCCGAAGCCCAATAACAATAATTAATAACTGAAGAAGGCCGATTAACTACAACAATTTTAGAAGAATATATTTATTTTCAGAATATATGTAAAAAATTACATTTTTGATTACAAATTTTAAAACTTTTTTCCCAAATTTTTTTATAATGCTGTTATGCAGTGATTTTTCAAAAGTAAAAAAATAGAAAGCCAGATAAATTTATGTCATCGTAACAATTACCGTTAAAATAAGTTGTTCAAATTAAATAAAGTAACTTCTTAATATATATACCATTTTTTCATAATTCTTCATTTTAAGATTTTAAATTTTTACATGGTATTTAATATTTTTATCGCAGGCGAAGCAGCGGGTATTTGCTAGTTAAATATAAATATAAATAAAAATTATTACTGTGTAAAATTTAGTCATATTTTAGTAAAGAAACACGTTTTACTCAATTTATCTAGTTAACTCATAATTCTACAATATTTCTTGCGGATAAAAACCCCTCCCCCCTTAAATGGAACCCCCTCCGCACTAAACACCACACGTAATTAATGGACGCCCCCTTACCAGCTTGGGATAAATAATTCGCCTTGCCACCACATTGCATTAAAAGTATTTTAAAAACACAATGTTATTAATCTCAATTTGATTCTACACACAAGCTGTCAGTTATAAGATATTTTTAGAACTTTTAAAAGATTTAATCTACAAAGTGTTTAATAATTAAAATCTGGTAACCCTGTATATATTAATGTGCTATATTATGACTTTGTAAGGCCAATATTGCTATATGGTGCTATTGTCTGGTGGCATGCACTCGAAAAACAGACTCACCATAATCTTCTCCGTAAAGTTCAAGGATCAGCTGAACTGTGCATTAGCGGAGCCATAAGAACCACTCCGACAGACGCATTAGACACAATGCTCCATCTTACACCACTTGATATCCTAGCTAAACAGATGGCCGCTAATACAGCCATCCGCCTAGTAGCCACCTCCCAGTGGAAAGAAGGTACACTAGGACATTCTTGTATCAGAAAATTTCTCCCTCCTTTACCTAGGTCCATTGACTACATCACACAAAAACTACTCTTTGAGAGGAAGTTCGATGTATCCATTCCCTCTCGAGAAGAGTGGGAACAAGAAAACCATCCACCTCACAATGTCATTGAGATCTTTACGGATGGATCAAAACTAGATGGCAAAGTAGGTGGAGGAGTCTACTCAGAAGCATTAAGCATCAATATAGGCTTCAGGCTCCCTGACCATTGCAGTGTATTTCAAGCTGAAATCGCTGCTATACATGAAGCGCTAACTTGGCTTCAGAAAAATGATATATCTTCCATGGACATATGCATACTTTCTGACAGTCAGGCCGCTCTGAAAGCCCTAGAAACTGTTGAAATAACATCTGAAACAGTTTTCAACTGCCGCAGATCTCTAAACGAGATGGCAGAGCAACTCAAAATTATCCTATGCTGGATTCCTGGACATAGGGATTTTCTAGGTAACTGCAGAGCAGATGAACTCGCTCGCACAGGTACTACCAAGCAACTATCTTCAGACAAGACAAACCTTGGTATTCCTCTCACCACATGTAAACTCCTTACACATGAGTTATCCTGTATTAACACCAACAAAAGATGGTCAGCAGGTAACACTTGTAATATAGCATGGCAAATCTGGCCCAAACTCAATCTGAAGCGTTCAAAAGAACTCATATCTCTTAGTAGAGATCACATTGGCACCATGATAGGGATCCTGACAGGGCACTGCCTTATTGGCAGGCACGCTCTAAGATTAAACATACCCCACAACGACTTCTGCAGAAGCTGTAGAGATGAGGAGGAGGTGGAATGTACAGAACACCTTCTCTGCACCTGCCCAGCGCTGGCTCAAAAACGTTTTCTTCACCTAAACAACTGGTTTCTCAGAGACCTCGAAGAACTCTCGGAAATATCGATATACCGAATCCTAAGCTTTGTGAACAGCTCAAGCTGGTTTGAATAGAGTAGGGAGATCAACCCCTGTGGTACCACAATGGGCCTTATTGGCCTAAGTGCGTCTCAATTTGAGGCAGCCACTTTAACCTAACCTAACCTAACCTTATGACTTTCGTAAGTGCTGCCAGTTAGATTCAGCTAGATTCAAATAGACTCACCTTATTTTTTAAAAAATTGTATTTTAGCTCCTAGCTTCTTTTTCAAGCTTTTTTCTTATAGAGCTTTGCTTTTTGTTAACTACTTTTTTTATTTATTAATAAAGGTCAACAATAAACTATATTTGAAAATTAAAAAAAAATTATCAAAAATGCCTTTATTCAATTTAGTTTACATAAAATTTTATCAATTTTCCTTCATTTTGTGTGCATAAAATTGAATAAAGATAGTTTTTAATAATGTTTTGTGCAGCAATACATTGCATTTCCAAATCAATCAATATGATTCATAAACTGATAAAATATTGCTTGTAACTATTTTCTTTTTTTAGCTTACTGGTTAACTTTATTTAGCTACTTTTGTTAGCAACTTAAGCTACAGGCTCAACATTTTTCTGGCAACACTGATCACGATATAAATGGCGCTTTTTCTTACGCTCTTTCTCATTCTCTTCGTGCATGTCCCTTGTTCCTTCTACCACCGAATTCATCCAGCATATGCTGTTGCCCGTGCTGTTTGCTGCTGGCAGGCAGAACTCCCATACGGGCGCTACTTTGGACACCCCTAGTTTAAACCATTCATAAGTTTTTACTAGATGAAATTGAAACTTTTCACAAGAAAGAAAAATGTTTAAATCTATCTTTGTCGCTCTATTCTGCGAGTTATTGTTGTATGGGAACAGAATTTGGTAAAAACAACATTTGTCGAGTATAGTAATTATTTTCTCGATAATATTTTTTCAAATACAATGAAAAAATTGCCAATATACGACAGGAAATTGCGAAGAGGCAAAATAAAGATAAGGATATATAGGAAAGACAGGAACATTCTTAAAAAATAAGAAAAACTCTATACAGAAAATTTAAAAAACTTTTTCTCGCTCTTATATAAAACAAAAAAACTAATTTTAACATTCAAAAATTATTTTAAAAATATTAAATTTTGCGGTAGATTCTCATGTCCTCTTTAAGTAACATATTTGTACAAAATATTTTCTTTTAATCGAACCTCCTCCCATGGAAAATTCTGACTACGAGCCTGCCTTAAATTAAGGCTTACATTGGCACTATGGGCAAAATAGCGATATTTTTGGCATTAATTGTAGTTTTAAAGCTAGAACTTTAAAATTTTGCACGAATTTAACTAACATCAAAATGGAATTTTGGTTTTTTTTTTATTTGGACCACGCCTTCTTCCGCCTACCCATTAAAACATTAGGTCAGGTTTTGGCATAAATTCTGCATGGGTGCACCTCGGCTTTTTTTATTTTCGTTATTTGAAAAATATATCACTAGAAAGCTGTTTCAAGAATCTGTAAGTTTGCATCTAAAAATATTTTATTATATTGACCCATTAGGGGCCAGTACTAAAAAACAATTTCTTAACCTCACTTTTTGAAAAACCACTTAAATTTAATGTGTTTATTTTTTGGTAGAATCAGATGATAGACAAGGCTTCAGCCTTTTTGTTAAGGTATAAAACTGCTCATTAACCCTACAAAGACCGGGGATATTTAAATTAGGCGTACATTTTATTTTCCACAAACTTTGTTAAAGCTTAAATTATTGAATAAGATAGTTGAATAAAGGTAAGTTGAATTAAAGTAAGGTTGGCTCAACTGGATCACTGAAAAAAAAAAAATCATATGAGACAAATTCTAATATGCCTTTGTCATTTTACAAACCATATATGAATATAGATTTTCTAGTTAATCGTCTTCATTTTCTTCTTCCAACTCAATATTCTCCAGTCCAAAACTGTCAATTTCGTCGGCCTCATCGTCTTCTGCTTCATTTTCATTTTCATCACCTTCTAATGTGTCTGAAAAGTCAATACCAGGTGTTTTGAAAAGGGCAATGACTTCTCTGGGCAGGCTCTTCTTTTTGTTGGTATTTTTTCGTTTTGTTAAACTTAAGGTGGATATTAATGGGTCTGAAGAATCCAATGCTCTATTAAAAACGTCTGTCATATTATCCAATCGGCTACATTTTCTTGCATGCGATCTCTTGTCGCTTTTATACAGCTTGTTTCTCGCTTCTGATGCATTTTCTCCTAGAACTCAAACAGGAAGTATGCAAGTATCCATTATTTGGTGCCCATGTACCAAAATTTTGTGCACAGTTGGAGACATTGGATACCAAGAATACTTTTCAAAATACATATTGAATGTTTGGCCACAAAAGTTTTTGAATTTTTCTGTATCAATCTTATATTCACAAGAGATGGCAATCAATATAATGTAAAAGTGTTTGAGAATATTTAAATCGAAATTTAAAATGGAAGATAAAAGCTCAACATTTCTAAATGCTCTTATTTCCGTCGTTGCTATTTCCACTACCATTTTGTTTGGGTTTGTCTACATTGAGACCCATTTCCGTCCACAACCTTTCTTGAAGGTACTGTTTTCGCAAAGAGACTTTGACTTTGTCATCATTTTTAACACGTCATATCTTTAATTCCACTCTATACGAGATTTTTAATACAAATTCAAAAAATCTTATCCATGCATGTAAAGGGCTTACGCCATATTTAAGATTATTTGGTTTAACGCCAAAGATTTTCGAGTTGAAGTCATCGGTTTTTAACAGTTGATTTGGCTAAGCACCACATAGTGGGCAGGATTGACATGAGTTGGTACCAGTTAAAATATTCAGAACTTTACCTTCTATATGAGTCATATGTGCTTCATATTTAACAAGAATGTTTTTGCCCTTGTGTACATAGATGTGTTCTTGGATGTTTTTAATTTGAATATCTAACTTACTATTTTCACTTAAAATAAGTTCAGTAATTTCTTTTATAAATTCCATTTTTAGAGGCCGACAGAATCTGACAGACTGTGGAGAGTTATTTAGCCAAATAACTCTATTTAGCTCATCTATTAATTTCAATGGAACTATGGTTGTCACAAAGAGTGAATGGTCTAGTCCAATATGTTCATCAAATTCAAAACGTTGTTTATATGAACTCTATCCTGTCGAACCATCGAACCCATAACTTACAATTAATTTGCAATGTGTTGGTGCAACAACATCAAGGACGTCCTTCTGCATATCAAGTATGCGATCAGCTGTATGGTCCAGTAAATTTTGCATTGTTACTTCTGTTTTAGTATCACAATAGCTGATTTCCCTAGGTCTGCATTTCAATTTTGATTTTACAATCTCAGAGTAAGGGGGATAAATGTCACATCCGTGCTGCTTATTTAATGCTTTCATGTTAATGTATTGCTGCTTTGTAAAGCCATTTTCAATTAAAAAAGCTAATGCTTCATCAGCACTTATTGGCAACGGATCACTCCTTTCCAGTTTCCTTATAATTCCTGTTATATTCTCGTTTGTAACAGCTTTTTTCAACACAAATGCAGTTTGTTTTTCGTTTGATTTTTTAGCTGAAACGGAAGCAGCGTGCAATAAAAGAGGTGTTGAATGTTTTTGTTCTGCGGCAAGCTCAGATGCTAACTTTCTCTTCAAACGGGGCCCTGCATCAGTATAGTCTAAATGCCTCCGACCTCGTTTATTGCCGGGCAAGCCGCAATCACTTATTTCAATAGTTATATTGGATGCAAGCCAACGCGAGTGTTTTTTTTTAAATCGGTCAAGTATTCGATTGCATTTTGGCAAATTTAATTTTATGAAAGCAATAAATTGCTTGACTTTTTCTGTAATTAACTGATGTTGCTCATCTGATAAGTTTTGCTGTTTAATGTTCTCCAAAATAAATTCTTTTACACTATCTGCTTGTCGATTTTTGCTGCTCCAAACTTCAAGCAGTGTTGAATGGCAAAACTCGTATAAAACTACAAAATGAAGTTTGTTCCCAAATGGAACAAAAAGGAACAAAAAGTGTTAATGATGTTTGATTATATACAGTTTGATTAATAACTTTTAAAAGAAATATTGCAAATACCTTTCTATACACAGAAGTTATATTCCACACAACACACGTATGTTTGTTAGTTTCGACCAATAATAACACACCAACAAAACACTGAATTACTAGACAATAACACACAACTATTTTTAAACTATATCACAAATTGTTTTACATACCTTGTCTAACTTCTTTCATATTTAAACTTTTTCACAATGTTTACAATTAATGTTTTACTCACGATCAAAGTTAGTAAAAATTTCGCGCGCATTTTCTGTTCATAATGCAACCTTGAAACAGCTGACTTTTTCCTTTCATTAAATAACAGGGTGTAACATAAAAATTATAAAAAAGTTTATATAACCGTTAGAGTATACGAATTCAAAAAACACGAAAGCAGATTTTAAATTTTAAACAAAAAAAAAATTGAATTTATGCCAAAAATAGCCACGTTTTACCCATAGTGCATTGTTTGCTGCTATTTACTTTTGTTTGCTTCTATGTAGCTGAATAGTTTCTTAAACAAGTGCTGGAACAGGAAAGAAAAAGCATGCATCCTTTTACTGTTTAATGTGTTTTTGCAATTTTCCCTAATTTTATCTCACGCTTTGTTAATCCTTTGCTTCATTTATAGCCGAAGGCTGAAAAACAGCCTCAAAGGGTCAAACAATGGTATGGTGCTTATCATAAATGAGTATTGCATGAGTTTTTCATGTTAAGTCTTGTTGTTTTTACTTCTTTTTGTTCGCTTTTTGACTGTTGCCGAAATTCTTATCAAATTTTGTTTTTGATATCTAAATGTTAATTGTTGTTGCTTTAAGCTAGTTATTACATTAACGGTTTGTTTTGTTTCTTAGTTGGCTTGTTCTCTTTGGTCTTTGTTTTCGTTTTAGAGGAAACAAAATAAATTGTCTCCGGAGGCATGGTGGCAGCATTAAAAACAACTTAAAACCAGGAGAATATTCATGATTTAACCCTTTACTAAGCAAGTAGTTGTTTTGTGTTAAGAATTTTTGGGACAAAGAAGATTGAGGCAATTAAATGGATAATATAAGTGCAATTTTTGTTTGCTTATTCGGTTTTTATTAAAAAAATTACAAGAAATTGAAACAATTTTCAACTCCCTCCATATAAGCGATAGACAAAAATAGGAGTGCTCCGATGATAATGTCATTTTGTGTGCTTAACTTGTTTAAGCTAATTAAGAAAATTTATAAAAATAGTTGAAATCGGTTAGACTCTAGAGTTACCACTCTTAGACATATATTAATTTTGTACTTACTTTTGTATGAGAGGTACAAAAGTTGGCCGATCTTAACAAAAATTCGTCAGAGGGGTGACGAAATAGAGTAATAGATGTGTACTTAAAACGGTCAAAAAACGATTAGACCTAGAGGTACCTCCCTAGGACCTATATTAATTTATTATTTGATGTATTTTCAAACAGAAAAAGTATATTTATAGGACGAAGTAGGAAAAGTTATAAGTAGATTACAAAAAAAAAAAAAAAAAAATGACAAATACTTTCATAGTAATTTGTCAATTTTTAAAATTTTTCCTTTGATAATTTCATATACTGAAAACACTATAATATTAAATATATATCAAATTTTATATATTCTAAGATTTCTTAATTCTATTTATTAACTTAAATATTTTTTATAATAAGAAAATTTACTTGGCTCAAAAACACAAATTTTTGACAATTATTTGTTTAAGAGAACCCAAAACGATTTGAATAAAACAGGATTTTTGAAAATTATATCTCAACTCTGAAAAGTCACAGCATGGCCAAAACTTAGACTTTTCCGTAAATATTTTTTTGTCTTATCTATGCAATTACCTGACAATTGATACCAATGTTCTTAGGCTTCGAGTCATAAAAATTTTGGGTTTTTGTTAATGGGACAACGCACGTACTGTGAGACTTTTTGATTAAACCTTTGTCATAAAATGCTAATATAATCAATTTCCACATTAATATAATTGTGAGCTGTTTAGATCAAGTAAGTTGGTAAACAGGCAAAAACAATAACAACAAATCTGCAAAGAGTCAATCACACATCAGACTAGACAGACTGTTTCAGGAATCGCTACATTTCCTCTTCAGTAGTCTTGAGTGATTCCGCTGTGACCAACCCACCGTTAAAGTCTTATATGATTTGTCCCTTGTTCGAACAAATTCGTATAAACTTTAATGTTATCATAAGCCATTGAATCATATGACATTAAAGCGGTAGCTATTTTTAGATCAAGCCTTTAACTCTACCAGGGTTGCCGTCTGTTCTAGTTGCTTTTAATTTTTTCGATATTCATTGGAGTTCGACGAGTCTGCCGAAGTGCATCATAGAATTGAAACGAATTTTGCTTCTCTAGAAGCTAGTGTTTAACTGAAAGGTGGCTATCTGCACAACCAAGGATTCAATTATTTATGACTTTGAACAAAATCGATCAATTATTTTTAGATTATTTAATTAATATGACATTAATTAAACTTTTGTGGTCTGGCTCTACCATAGAAAGTTAAATTTGATCATTAATTGTGATCAATTTTTTTTTAATTTTTACATGAATTTATTTGTGAGCTTGTTAGATCAAGGAAGTTTGAAGCTATTTATAGATCACCGCCATCAACTCTACCTAGGTTGCCATCTGTTCTAGTTGCTTCTTTATTTATGTATTTCAATATTCATTGGTGTTCGACAGTTTGTCGAAATGCACCATAGATATGAAACGAATTTTTTGCTTCGCCAGAAGCTAGTGTTCTAATTGAAAGGTGGCTATTTGGTTGTGAACATTTGGTTGTGAAAATAGCCACCTTTCAGTTAGAACACTAACTTCTGGCGAAGCAAAAAACTCGTTTCATTTCGACAAACTATCGAACACCAATGGCCGCATTCTAGCCGAAAAAGTGCTCAAGTAGCGAAGTAGCATAAAATATTTTCGCTATATAAATTGTGACATCTCAAGGAACATGTTCTGTGAGAGCATACCATTCAGCCCGAAAGTTGTGGAACAGTTCTTTCCGCTGAATGCAGGCAATGATTATTGAAATAAATAAAGAAGCAACTAGAGCAGATGGCAGCCTTGGTAGAGTTGATGGCGGTGATCTATAAATAGCCTACTGCTCTGAAAATGTCATATGATTAGCAGCCATATAATTCAAATGAATGAATTACTAAATCTGTGAAGTCATATACAAATTTAAACAGTGAGTTGATCATAGCTTAATCACTCAAAGACTACTGAAGAGGAAAATGTAGCGATTTCCGAAACAGACTGTCTAGTCAGCTAAGTGATTGACTCTACACAGAGTGTTTGTTGTTGTTGTTGCTTTCTTAAAAACTTACTTGATCAGCTAAAGCTTGCAATTTAATTCATGTAATAAAGTCTTAACTTTACATGATTAAGTCAAAAAATTCAAAACAAAAGCTAAACAAACTTTTTAAAAAAGCTTTTAGCCAAAAATATTTTCTGTTTTTTATAAAAACAATAATATTCCTTAGGTTATGCGAAAATTATTTATTTGATGTAACTGAACCATGATAATGGTTTTAGCAACTAATTGAGTTTGTTACAGTTCTGCAACGTGACACAGCAAAGGGTTAAGAATGAATACTTGGTTTGTTTCAATTGTTTCTGAAAATGAATTAAAAAAGTAATTTATCCACAGATATTAAGGATTTTTTAATGAAATTATTACGAAAGTTCATATAATGGATGGAATTATTCATTATGCAATAATAAGTTGCTATCTTGAGTAATGGCTTTAAAAATGTATTCGGGCTGCAATCATAAATATATTGGGGGTTGGAATTAATTTTAAAGGTTTTTTTTCGGTTTTTGAGCATTTATTTAGAAACAACGGTACAATGTATATTATTCAATGTATTGTCCATCGTTAGCTACAACATTTTCCCATCTTTCTGGCAGCATATGGATTCCACGCCGGAAGAACGATTCGTCTTTTGAGGCAATCCACGAATCGACCCATTTTTTGGTATCCTCGTAAGAAGTGAAGCGCTGCTCAGCCAAGCCATGCGTCATCGATCTGAATAGGTGGTAGTCGGAAGGGGCTATGTCTGGGCTATAAGGCGGGTGGGGTAGCACATCCCAATTCAGCGCCTCCAACGCTTCCTTGACGGTTCTTGCAACATGTGGCTGTGCGTTGTCATGTTGAAAAACCACTTTGTCGTGTCTTTTGGCATATTCCGCCCGTTTAACCTTTAATGCTCGGCTCAATTGCATGAATTGTTGTTGGTAGCGTTCCCCAGTGATGGTTTCGTTAGGTTTTAGCAGCTCATAGTACACGACACCCTTCTGATCCCACCAAATACACAGCATAAGCTTGGCGCCATGAATATTCGGCTTGGCCCTCGATGTTGATGCATGGCCGGGTGGTCCCCACGATTTTTTTCGCTTAGGATTATCGTAATGGATCCACTTTTCATCGCCAGTGACAATACGATGCAAAAAACTCTTCCTTTTATGCCGTTGAAGCAGTTGTTCGCACATGCAAAATCGCCGTTCAACGTCTCTCGGCTTCAACTGGTACGGCATCCAATTTCCTTGCTTTTGAATCATTCCCATGGCCTTCAAGCGTTTGCCGACCGTTGGTAAGTCGACTCCCAATGATTCTGACAATTCTTGAAGGGTTTGACACGGGTCTTCATCGAGCAAAGCCTCCAATTCCTCATCTTCAAACTTTTTCGGCTGGCCCGGACGCTCTTTGTCTTCCGTATCAAAATCACCACTTTTAAACCGACGGAACCAGTACTCACAAGTAGAAATCGATGGAGCATAGTCCCCGTAAGCCTCAGTAAGCGTGCGTTGTGCTTCAACCGCTTTTTTCTTCAAATGGAAGCACAAAAGTAAACCTTCCCGCAAATTGCGTTTTGCTGGAACGAAAGACGACATGTTCACAGAGAAAAAAATATATGTTGTTTACACTTCAGTGGAATGACACATACTGAAAAATGAAGCTTAGACAATGTGCTTTGAAATGAATATAGTCACAGGTGTGCCCGATGCGATCTATTGATAGTTACTCCATCTCTTAGAAAACCTTTAAAACTAATTCCAACCCCCAATAAGTTTCTTAAACACATTAACTGAGTAACTCACTTATCTCTTGCAGTATAAATCCAAATCTTCATTTTAGATTTTTTGAGAAAAAAATACAAAGTATTCAACAAATTTAGTTTTGAAGTTTATTGTTCTAACCTCACGGTTAGAGTTTACGGTTACATTTTCATACAATTGAAGTATTAAATACACTGACGTAGATATGGGGGTAATTCCGAGGGTCTGGATCCCCCATATCAATTTAAACATTTCTAAATATCTCATCTTACTTTAAATTGATTCTAGTTATTAAGTTAAGCCCGAACCCAAATGTATATGTATTGCCGAAAATTCTTCTTTTTCTCAAGAAAGTTATTAAAAATTGATTTAGTTCAGTGTTTAATTTTTCTAAATCGGTCAACAATTAAATAAATTTTGTGTTGCTTAGATCAATTAAACATGCCAATAGTTTTAGTACCTACCTATCGTTTTTCGACGTTTCAACAAAGTATGGATGTTAAACATGATATTTGGCCTCACAAAACAGTCATGTAACCAAGTATTCAAAAGTAAACTTTTATAAGGTTACTATCTTTCTTACGAACCCGCCAACCCACAACTAAAATCTATCTACGCCACTGTTTAAATACAAAGGTTTTTAATACAAATACAAGCTAAAATTTAATACTTCTAAATAAGTAATAAATTTTTTTATATAAGATTGTACATTATTAAATTGTATACTAAATTTTAATACAATTCGAGAATAACATAAATACTTTGTAGCTTGCTTCGTTCGATTCTTAGCTACGTTCATCTTATATAGCTAAATATATCAGTAGCTAGAGCGTCAACTTATTAGCTGAACATCATGTGTTAGAATTTCACAAGGTTATTTCCTTCTTTCTTTTTTTATCGAACTTAATGCAAGCTCAATTTTAATAAAACTTTTCATTTTAAATTAACTTTTAGCTATCGGTCACTAAAATCAAGCGATTACTTTGGTCCCTACGTCCAAAAGATTTTAAAAGTAATAGCTTTGATACAAAATTTTTGCCATTTTGGTAACTTTAACAAGCCTGAAAGAGAAAAAAAAAATCTACAAGAACAAGAAAACTTATGTTAATTTCATCATA
This sequence comes from Dichetophora obliterata, assembly GCA_963920525.1. NCBI lineage: Eukaryota > Metazoa > Arthropoda > Insecta > Diptera > Sciomyzidae > Dichetophora > Dichetophora obliterata. The sequence continues at coordinate 233,810,581 of OY986435.1, read as the reverse complement.
TTTGATATTGCCTTACTTAAATTTTGAGATGCATGATAATTTGATCGGACTTATTTTACCTTAGAAATTGCTCGATCATCACAGAATTTATTTATTAATTTATTTAGTTTTCATCAATGGAACGGAGAGTCCTTACTGATTATAATATATTTGGCAAAGCTACTTAAGGTTAAATTAACAATTTGAAAATAAGAATAGTAAAACAAAAAAATAAATAACAGTAAAATAGTATTATACATTCATCAATATAAATTATCCAGAAGGACTCTTAAAGCCTGTTTTGTAAAAGCAAAATCTATATCAATATTGTTAGAAAGCATATTGTATTCTTTTAAGGCTCTATTAAAAGGAGCATTAATCGCATAATTGGTTCTAAACATTTTGATAAGGAAGACTGATAAGGAAGGAATTACGGAGACTTCTAGTAGAAATATTAAAAAATATCATTTCTATTAGTCGAAGACGGTCAATTGCCCCTTAATTATGTCAGAGACAAATAGAAGCGATAATATAGTTCTTCTACTTTGTAGCGATTTCAAACCAATGTCACGTATTAAGGGGCTGGTACAGTAAAAATTGATGACTTAAGAGCATATCTGTTTAGGCCGCAACCCTAAAGGTTAAAGAAAGTAATAGATTAACTTACTACTTTATCGACTCGTTCCAGTATTGAATCTCGATACACGAACGAGTCGTTCGATCAGCTTCTCCGACGAGTGAGTTAAGCTTTTTTACTTGTCGTCACAAATTGAATTCGCAAAGTAGTAAACTTCATTTTAAAACCGCGTTTAATTTAGTATTAAATTATGTATTTTCACTAATTGGAACCAAATAATCACTTATTGATTATCAGCAAGCAATCACTTATTGATTGCTCCCAACATAAATATAGTTTTCTTTAACGCTCCTGTATATGAACTTCATGCAGTAAGAAGCAGCTATTATAATTATTCACAAATGAAGATTTGCCTAACAAACGAACGTAAGAAATAAATATTGTACATATAACCTAAGCTAACGAATTACTGGTGTTTTGTTCTTTTTTGATTTTCTCCGTTTGCATATAAACCGAGCAGAAATTGCCCGAAAGTTATATGCAAATAGCTCGACTTACCAAGATTGGCAGCGAAAGGCCAGCGCTCTTTGGTGAATCATAACTTCACCGGAACAGACCCAAATGATCTGCTCAATATCTTTTTAATGCTTTTTGGAGACGTTCCTTTAATAGGCGCGAATCTTCACCAAAGAAGTTTAAAATTTCATCAACGTATGACCATTGTAAATATCCTTCGCTATATTTTTGGAGTGCATCCCCAGCTTTTCCTGCGATGGATCTCTAAATCATAAATGCCTTAACAGCTTTCATTGATATTTCGCTCAAATGTGTTTTCCAAAACAGTTTTTGGTCTAAAAATACTCCCTAGAACTTGCCTTGCCTGTGGGATTCAATCTCTGTTCTATCTAACCCCTACGAAGAAAAGAACCGGTTCTGAACCTATCACATGATAGATCCCCAAGGAATAGGGAAATGTTCCTATTCTGCCACCAACACATGAAACCAACCGGTCACTTTTACATGGCGTTGTAATTGACAGGGGTCAATTGTCACATGCTGCATTACCTTAGACCTGTCTAGTGACCGGTCTTGAAAAACAGATTTGTGACTTATCTTATTGAGATCCCACCCACAACTTTCCATATTTTTATAAAAAATTACAAAAAGCTTACATTTAAGTAAAGTAATATTTTAATTTAAATTTAATTTGAAATTAAAATTTTTATTTTTAATTTAAAAACCTGTCCCGTGACGAGTTATATCAGACCTGTCCTGTTATAGTTGCTTATTTGAACTATCACGGGAGCAGTCATTTAAGGGCAATTGCCTTCTCCATAGGGACCTTATGGGCTTAAGGTATTCAAGTTTATGTTTCCTGGTAAATGACATGATGGTGGTTTTTGCCGAATTTATTATTTTGAAATAGGTCTTGAATAAATGAAGATTAGAACATACAAAATTATTTCATCCGCATTAAAACCACTGCATGCCATTGAACATAGAAATCGTTGAAACCTTTGTTTAACGACAGCTGTTCGTGCTTTTGTTTTTTCTTAGTAGGTGGTTTTTTTATTTATCTAAAACTTAATATTTGACTTTTCTACCATTTAAGTTTTTTGGATTAATGTAAAATACTTGCATGTGTAATTAACGAGCCTTTGAATCGGTCAAACTGAACAGTGATTATAACTTTGCTTTGCAAATTATTGCCAAAAATATTTGAACCGCAAACAAATAAGAGCAAACGATAGCAGCAATTATTTATAGAGTAAATTGTAACCGAAAAAATAATAAACAAAAAAATTATATGCATGTAAAAACAATAATTTAGCAAATTGGTGTGTCGAAAAAACCGAAGAAGCAATTTCAAGCACCCGCATGTTGCTGCCCATTTGCACTCTCCTTTAATCCCAGTAGTGTTTCAGTCTTGAAGAAATCTCAAATAAATCATGTACGATTTTTCTTGATCCTTAACGAAACATGCTGATTTAGCCATACATTTCATTGACGAAAATTTCATATAAATGTTCCAAATTCGTGCAAGACGCAATGCAGAAACGTAGGGATTTATCATGCACGAACCCAATATCGAAATATTGAGGAGGTTTCGTTAACGAAAAGTAGACAGCAATATAAAGACAATTCGTCAAGGAATTAAAATCGAAACGTGTTATAAAATTCGTGAAGGAATGTTATACCGAAATGTTGAAGAAGTGAAAACGCTGTATTGTTACAGTTTAGCCTCTGAACGATTCAGCGAATTACAGCAATCATGAATATCTTCAAGTTGTTGTAATAGAGTGGAAAAAGTTAGGCGCTGACAACCGCTGCTTTGCATTACATTTTGTGTGACTCAAATGCTCATGCAGAAACTTCAAGGTATCATCACGAAAAGTTCGTCAATGATGCCACGAACTACTGGGATGTTTGTTTAGCCACACGCACACTGTTACCGTTTTACTATATTATCCCAGTGTGCCAAACGGATCTGTTACGAATCCGTTACGAACTCACTTCTTCGTACATTTTGTCCGAAACGGATTGCGTTTCGCATCCGGAACGGATCCTTTTTCGTATGAAATTCCTCTCTCGGTTACGGACTTCAGTTACGAATCCGTTTCGGACTTCAGATACGAATCCATTTCGGATTTCAGATACGAATCCGTTTCGGACTTCAGATACGAATCTGTTTCGGGCTTCAGATACGAATCCGTTTCGGACTTCAGATACGAATCCATTTCGGACTTCATATACGAAACAGACGTTTCAGACTCCTTTTTTTAAATAATGCGAACTCGCAACGGACTCGTTTGACGCATTTAGCTACAGATGTTAAAAATATAGGTTCTCTAAACAAGTTTGACGCATTCAAATTCGAAAACTTTTTGCAGGAAATTAAACGTAAATTAAAACAAAAAAAATTTTGGGCTAGTTTAAATGGTAAAAAAAAAATAATTCAAAATATCAAACAAACGAGAACAATGTTGGTGAGTTCCAGGATGGCTCATACTTGTTTCTTCAAACAGCTAAACATTATTTTTCATTGAAGCATCCCAATAACTTTTACTGCTATAATGACAAAGCGTAAAAAATTCACGCAATTAAAAAAGTTTCCGAAAAATATTTTGTGTACGGCTATCCTATAGTCACATTTAACTTGATCAGTAATGATAATTATTTTAAAATTCTGACAAGTACTTTTCTTCGATTTGAAGGATAGCTTGAGGAGCACGAGCCTAATGAAATAAAAAAGTTGTTTAAAATAAAAAAAGTACACAATTGTATTTCGTATCCCTAATCCACTGAAAATAAAATAAGAAATTGTAAAACAAATTTAAGACTGTCTTTTATGTTAACGTTGTGGTATTTTTTTTTTGACGGATTCGTAACGGGTCCGTCAAAACATAAGAGCGATTCCTCTCAAAAATACGAATTGCTTTTTCCTTTTTTTCGGATCCGCCTCGAACTCAGAACGGACTTCAGAAACGAATCCGTAACGGACTTCAGATACGAATCCGTTTCGGACTTCATATACGAATCCGTTTCAGACTCTTTTGGCGGATTCGTAACGGGTTCGTAACGGGTCCGTCGAAACATAAGAAAGCGTAGTGCGTACTGACGGACTCGTAACGGGTTCGTAACGGATCCGCATCCGTTTTTGTGCACATTGGGATGTAATATACACTCTAGTGGCAGCGGCTATAAGCACAGCTATGCTGGTAAATGTTTAAAGTATTGCAAGCGTCCCCTACTCGAAGTGGTTGCATTTATGATGGTGTCGCACAGTGTAACACTTTCATACGATTATACGCTGAGGCCAAAATAAAAAGGAGTTGTCGTAGAGCAATAAAATTAAACCCATATTCGCCGGCACTTAGCCGAAATCAATAAAACTTCATCCAGAAGCGTTAAATTTTGTGTTTCGTTTGGTTTTTGTTTTTGAACATCAATTCACGGGGGTTAATATAACGCTGAAACACTAATGACGATGCGCTGTTTTTGAAGCTACTTTCGCATATTTTATGATGAAGCGTCATTGTCTTTTTTGTTCTACGTGTCTGCAAAAGCAAGCCCATTCATACTGCAAGTAGGCCCATTCAATAATAATAATAATAAATAATAAAAATAAATAAATAAATTCGATCTAGTTTTCTCTCTCTCTCTCTCTGACTCTGCTTTGTCCTTTCAGTCACTTCACAAGTATAAATTTAAATTTTTCTAAATAATTTTTATAACCGCGTAATAGCGCTTATCGATAGTACGTAAACAACAACAAAAAACTCAAGTATTGAAGTTGTTGTAAGAAGTGGAAACAATTAAAAAGTAGGCGTTCGATAGTGTTACCGTTGACTATTTTCAAAAGGTGACAAAAAAGGGGATTTCAAAAATAAAAGGGGCAATATTAATCAAACAGCCAAATGATTTTTAAGTGTATAATAAATTAAAAAATACATTTACAATGTTAAAATTTAAAATGAACTAACAAAAACAAACAAAGGTGTGTATAAGTGTATAAGAAATTGACTCACATAAATAATTAAATTAAAATATGTATAAAGAAAATATAAAAAATCCAAATTTGGGAAAGTTTAAGTAGTACCACTTGATTTCATAAAATAAATTTAAAAGAAAATTTACATCAAAATCGTTTCTAATATAATCGTCCAAGAATTAGCGCATAATATCGTGTTGAGATTTTCCGTGATGAGGCGAGTACAAAATTGTTTTGGTTGGAGTGGTATCCAATATGATACACATAATTTTGTTTTAAGCGAAAGTGCCTTTAACGCCTATATTTTTTACTGCCTTCATCAAGAGCGAAGTTGTGCACTAAGTCTGCGGTAAACTGTTTCGTTTTTAACAATAGTTATTTATTTTTTTGAAACAATGTTTTTAAATTTGGTCACGAGAATAGATCTTGGATTCCAATCTTCTAACGGTTTTCTGTCAACTACATTTAACGCTAAAAGCTTCAACCTTTAATTTTTTTGTTTATTTATTATTCATAAGAGCAGTTTTTAAAAATATTCTTTCAGCTCAAGCATTGCTGTGAGGTAAAGTAAAAATTTGAGTTACAAACTTCTATAAATGTTGAAATACATATTCGTTGAAATTATTTCTATAGACTTCCTGTCTTATGCCAAATTATTTCAAGATCTGATATTTCATAAAATTTTTTATATGCTATTTCTTTTGACTTACATTCTAATAATTTTAATTCTTCTATGAATGACTCTGGTTCACTTATCATATGACTTGACTCTGCCAATAGGTCAAAGTAGTTACTGCCTTTATTTGATTTCATATTATTTGGGTGTAAATATCGTAAAACAGAAAGTGTTTTATCACTTAAATCAATTCTGGAAAACATTTCATCAACAAGTTTTCGATATTATTTCAAAATATTTTGTTTTACTTTTATTATTTCTTCTTCTGAAAAATTCTCAGAACATAATGTGGTTTCGGCCTCATGTTTTGTTGGATTTTTATATGTATTTTAGAAAAAGAGGGAAAAGTCGCACACTCCCAGTGTGCCAAACGGATCTGTTACGAATCCATAACGAACTCACTTCTTCGTACATTTTGTCCGAAACGGATTGCGTTTCGCATCCGGTACGGATCCTTTTTCGTATGAAATTCCTCTCTCCGTTACGGACTTCAGTTACGAATCCGTTTCGGATTTCAGATACGAATCCGTTTCGGACTTCAGTTACGAATCCGTTTCAGACTTCATATACGAAACAGATGTTTCAGACTCTTTTTTTTTAAATAATGCGAACTCGCAACGGACTCGTTTGACGCATTTAGCTACAGATGTTAGAAATATAGGTTCTCTAAACAATTTTGACGCATTCAAATTCGAAAACTTTTTGCAGGAAATTAAACGTAAATTAAAACAAAAAAAAAATTATTTTGTAATCAAATTTATAAGAGAGTAGTGGAGGCTAGTTTAAATGGTAAAAAAATAATTCAAAATATCATACAAACGAGTACAATGTTGGTGAGTTCCAGGATGGCTCATACTTGTTTCTTCAAACAGCTAAACATTATTTTTCATTGAAGCATCCCAATAACTTTTACTGCTATAATGACAAAGCGTACAAAATTCACGCAATTAAAAAAGTTTCCGAAAAATATCTTGTGTACGGCTATCCTATCGTCACATTTAACTTGATCACTAATGATAATTATTTAAAAATTCTGACAAGTACTTTTCTTCGATTTGAAGTAGAGCTTGAGGAGCACGAGCCTAATGAAATAAAAAAGTTGTTTAAAATAAAAATAAGTACACAATTGTATTTCGTATCCCTAATCCACTGAAAATAAAATAAGAAATTGTAAAACAAATATAAGACTGTCTTTTATGTTAACGTTGTGGTAATTTTTTTGACGGATTCGTAACGGGTTCGTAACGGATTCGTAACGGGTTCGAATTGCTTTTTCCATTTTTTCGGATCCGCCTCGAACTCAGAACGGACTTCAGAAACGAATCCGTAACGGACTTAAGACACGAATGCGTAACGGACTTAAGACACGAATCCGTTTCGGACTTCATATACGAATCCGTTTCAGACTCTTTTAGCGGATTCGCAACGGGTTCGTAACGGGTCCGTCGAAACATAAGAAAGCGTAGTGCGTACTGACGGACTCGTAACGGGTTCGTAACGGATCCGAATCCGTTTTTGTGCACATTGGGCTGTTACGAAAAAGTGACAAATAAACACAATCTTAAAAAGTCGTCTCTTAGCCATCTGAAAAAAATTAATTTTGCCATTTAAGTCGCACTACGGTCACGCTACACGGTGCGGTTGGACATACAAAGGGTTGGACATCGCATATTGCTTTAAATAATTGATTATAGCTCTGGAATCATTTAATGTATTTTGACGAAATTTCAAACATGTCTTCTTAAAAGAATTTCTCATAAAACTCTTTAGTCTTCATGAGCGTAGTGGGACTAGGAGACCCAAAAAATTCATGATAAAAAACCATTTTTTTGTGTTTAGCGATATTTCGTGCCTGTATCTTATTACACAATGTGTTTTTAAATAAGAATTTATTAGCTTATTACAATAAAAAGATGTTTAAGGACAGCATACATCTCTATTTAAAACAAATTCTATAAAATACTAGCATAAAAGCCTGTCCTATGACAGGTCCTCCGCACACTTCCTTTTTGGAGCCATTTGCCGAAAGCACTTTTTTCTCTTTTTACAGCTTGATGTTTTATTAAATTGATTTTTGTAAAATTTTTTTGAGAACAGTATGTCTTGTAAAAGTACTTTACTGTCAAAAAATAATTACAGATTGAGAAATACTGTGTGCGAAGCAGCATGGTTGCCTTTTATGTATTAAGATGTGCATACTTTCAGGCTGAACATTTTGAGAGATATTGGGCACGGAGCAGCGTGCTTGCCTTTTATATATTAAGATTACGAGCAGATAGTGATTTATTAATACCACACATAATTTTGCAATATGCTTAATTTTACACATTATCTGTAAAAGTTATGTTTTCGCTTTCCTCATCAAAAAGCTATCAAACAAATGATAGTCCAAATAAATAAAATTTTTATTTTTAACTGTTTGTAAAAGCTGTATCCAAGATATTCATGTCCTTGGGACTGCCATTGCATATATAACATATCATGGAACATTTATTTCCCGTGAAATCATTGCAACTTTTTGTATCAATCACTGTTAATTGCAGTATGTAACGAATTTGTACGCTATCTATTTCAAAAGATGCCAGTTTATGTATTTCTTCATTTATATTATTAATACGAATTCTTCAAATCGAATCGAAAACTCCTGGGCCGACAATATCCAGTAGATGAGGGTACAGGTTTTTCCCGTATAAGTTTTCATGTATTTTCGTAGTATATTTTTGTCTGAACAAAAACGCTCGTGAAAATAGACGAATTATCCATATCAAAATATAGCAGCGGAAAGCTGCTTGTACCTAGATTGACTTAACGCCCCATCACATCCCCATTTTGATACAAGAACAAGGTTTTTTACTTGATTTTTTATGTTTTATCAACTGTTTTAAGTATCCGGGAAACTGTCGTGTCAATTATACTCTGCAATTCAATTATGACCTCAATATCCGTAATAGTTATTGTGTTTGAACTTTGATAGCATTCTTCCTTTGCTTTTTGAATGCTGCCACCTTCATAAATACATCTTGCTTGCACTGAACTTTTAAAATATATTTCATATAAATTATTGACGGTTAAAGATATAACAACTGTTATATCATAACTGTTATTAGCTGATCACTTTTAAGTGGATTTCATACCCTTTATCTGTTCTGTACAAGTTTATGCAATTTTTATACAAGAATTCTTGACGAAATTTGTATCGTGTCTAAAATATATCTCAAGAACCAGGCGTCTCAGATAAATAAACAGTATAACAAAATATTTGCATTAAAACTGTCTACACTTATTTAGTACAATAAATTTACGTCACTTTACAAGCATGGATGCTATGTCGCAATCAAAGCAAAAGATTTTTTTCCATTTACAAAGGGTCACGGAGCCGGGCCGGAATGGGTTAAAAAAATATATGTATCCTAAACAATTGTTTTTTTATCCAATCGCAAGTTTTTATCGCTAATTAAACTGAATCAGTGCCTATAGTTACGCTGTAAAAAACAAACTTTGTGAGAAATGCTATAAAAAACCCAAGGAATACAATTTTGATAGTGAAATTCTCAGAAGGCTCTGGATAGCGCACTCTAATTTTTTTTAAACATTTCTTATTATCATTATTTGTAATCTAAGTTACTTTGATCCTGGCCAACCCTAGCCTTTTTTTATTTTTCCAATTTAATAATTTTTTTTTATACGTTTTATTCCTTATTGCAATAACGGGATAGCAAAAAACTTAAAAACAAAATATCTGGTTTAAAAGTTTAGACTATACCCATTTATAAAATATAAAGATCTGCTTAATCAAGCAATTTAATAAAGTGCTGTAGGACTTTAAAAAAAGACTATATTTTTTTATATTACAAAATATCGATTTTGAGGCTTTACAAAAACAAAAGTACGCACTTAAAAATAAGAAAAAAACTGCCAAATTCAGATAGCCCAAATATATTTCTATCGAAATGTATCAAAATATTATAATGATTTGCAAGTTGCACTTTTTTCTGCATGTCCAACCCTTTGTATGGGATCACCCCAACGTGCACAGGCGCTCGTCAACTATGCTATGAGGAGCAGTGCCTGTAATCATAACAAAACTGCTCATTAAATGCGGTGATTCTATGTGCGTTTTTTTATTTTTTCGCTGGGTTAGTACAGTAGATACAAAAAAAAAAAAAATAAAAATATATTTTAAGTACAACGAAGAATTATATAGATATAATGATCAGATGACATTTTAATGAATATTTAAGAATAGTGAGTAAAACGATTTAAATAAAATAAAAGTGCATAATCAACACTTATTAAATTCTTAATGTAGATTTATTATTATTAATTTATTGATATTATATAAGAAGGGTTTTAAAAGTCGCCCATAGGATTATTTCGCCCGTATGAGTTTTTTGCTTGCCCGCAATTTTTATAATGGGCGATAGTAAATGCTTGATGAATTCGAAGGGTAAAGGATCGAGGGGCATGCACATAGAGAATGAGAAAGAGCATAAGAAAATGCGTCTTTTAGATCGTGAGTGTGAGAGTCTGCTATACGAAAATCATAACTGGGCTCATTGTGCTCCGATCCGCCCAAAATCAATGTTGCATCCTCAGTGATAGAAAAACATACACTCAGAAAAAAATTTCCAAAAAATCTAGAAAAATAGCACCCAAACGTTAGAACATTGGGCTTTTACTTAGCGGTATGGCCGATTTTCTAAAAATGAAGTATATATTTTTCGTTAAATTGACACCAGAAGTGTGAAATAGTTTAGGAAAATTATCCAATCATTTAGGAACTATTTCGTTAAATTGAAGCTCAATCGTGTTGAAATCTTATAACATTTGAGTAAGTTTTTCTATCGTTTATTCATCATCGGCTATAACTACGAGAAAAATTTTCTATGAAAATAAGAAATTTTCTACCGATTATCAATCATAGGCTATAACTAAGAGAAACATTTTCTCTAAAAATAAAAAGTTCTTCAACGAATCCCTGAAAAAATGTTGGAATTTTTGCAAAACAAAAACCTATTTTCAGATATTAAATAGCATCCTATGAGAATTATGGCTTTTATACTGCCGAAAAACTGCAAATATTATTATTATTATTTTTATTATTAACATTAAATATATTGGAATTATATTGGAGATTTGAACCTTGGCCGTGTGAGTGTAAGGTCATCAGCTTATCCATTCGACATCAGCTTATCATTACAAATCGTTCAGTTTGCTAGTAATTTTAAAGCATTTTTTTCTAGAAATATAAGAAAAACATCCTTAAAATAAATAACTTGTGTACAAAAAAAAAAGAAATACTTTCATGTATTTTTATGAAATATCCAAGTATTGTTACTTATATTTCTCCAGATTTAAGAAATCATGCTGTAGAGTGTTGCAAGCGGACTTGATGTCAGTACAGTTTTTCGTCAAATTATTTCTGCTTTTATAAAATTTTTGGAAATTTAACTTTTATCATACTTTTATTTCTTATACTTTGTAACGTACCGCCTTTTTGGCGTTCTATAGCTGGGACAGCAAAGCGGCTGTCCAGGGGTCGTTCCAAAATTTATATTCTATCTCTTATTTTGAGACACCAAATCAGACGCTTTCCATTTCATTCATCACGTTACAATTTTATTTTATTTAGGCTTTAATTAAATATGAACAATTCTTACAAGGTAAAATCTAAATATCGATACAAAGGGTTATTTCAAATAAATAACCGATTCCTGCGCTATGGTAATTATCGTTTTGTGTGACAAATTCGTTAATTATTCTTAACTTATCGGAGGCCCACAAGGGTCGGAATGGCAGTTGGTGTGGTAAAGTTTTATAATTTGAATATATATGGTTAGGTTTCCGAAAAGGCTATGACTATTTAAAGAAAAGAATTGATCTAAATTTTCTATTAGCAGGAATGCAATAATTTCCGCTGGTTATTCATAGAAATACCGATTGCTCTATAGATTTCGGGCTATCTTTAGATTCTGAGATTATTCTGTCTGCAGGGCGATGAACCAAATATTTTAATTTAATTAAATTTTATCCAATTTAAATATTTGCAATAAATATTTGAAATTAATATTTACGATGCGATTCAGAAATATTTCGCCTGAAGGGCAAAAGAAAAATAAAATATTTCGTTTGATATAATTTAATTTGTGATTTGAATATTGTTTTCAAATATTTCTTTGTTAATTATTGCAATCAGATTCGGAAATATTTCGCCTGAAGGGCAAGTAAGAAATATTTCGGTTTTATAAAACTTTATCTCACCCCCGCTTTAACTAGTTTAAATAGGGCTTTGAAATAAATATTCGTAATAATATTCTGCAAAGCTTATTATTTCAAAATATAATTTTTATATGTTTACAATAAAATTTCGCAAGGAGTATTTCTTGTTTGAAATATAACTTTCTTGTAATTAAATGTTGAAATAAATATTTGCGGTAGAATTTTGCAAAGACTGTTTCTTGTTTGAAATATAATGATTTAGAATTAAATATTTGCAATAATATTTTGCAATGAGTATTTCCTGTTTGAAATATAATTGTATGTAATTAAATGCTTGAAATAAATCTTTGCAATAGACTTCTGCAATGACTATTTCTTGTTTGAAATATAATGGGTTTTTTGACTTAAATGTATGAATTAAATATTTGCAATAGTATTCGCAATGAATATTTCTTATCTAGAATCTAATGGTTTATGATTAAATGCTCGAAATATAAGGGTTTATAATTAACTGTTTGGAATGTAATGATTTATGATTAAATGTTTCAAATATAATGGTTTATAATTAAATGTTTGTAATAAATATAGGGCAAAAAGGAAAAGAAAGAAAATGTTTGATATCACCGAGTCCCGAATAGTGTGGCTTGATTGATGGTGCCGATTCTGGTAGATTTGTCCTCGATGTCCTTGAAAGTCAGTGTGTGGGCCAGGCGTGCAATGAGCTGACCGGCCGTGTATTGGCAGGTAGGTAACCTAAATGGAAAATGAGTAAATTTACCAACGTCGGTTTAGCGAACTCGTCCGTTGGCAAATTTTAAGGATGGGGTAGGTGGATGTGTTTTGGAGATTGAGGAATTTGCAAAGAACCGATTAAACAAATACGAGGACTTTGCAAATTCAAGGATTTAGGAAGGTGGAGAGGTTACACTAGCCTGGGTTTTATTTTGTTTAAATTTTCACTGGATCGGTGCCTTTGCTACCGGTCCACACACACACGCGCACTTTCGTTCTAACCTCTGGATTTTCGGCACAGGTCTGATGAATTTATCTGGATAAAACTGCCTTGTTTACCGTATACTCCTGCTGGTCTGGGCTTAAGGTGTCCTGGCTGGCTGCTGAGTATTATACTTTGCTGTAGCGTCCTTTTCCACAGACTATGTAGCATTTGAGGTTACTTGCTGACGAATTATTTCCGCGGTATATTTCACTTTTAATCTTTACTGTTTGAAAATTCACACTGACTGTCCAGATTTTTCTCTTGCTTGGCCTTTTATAGGCAGCAGTCGGATGTTGCTGACTGCGTAAATGATTCTTCTTCTTATTCGATGCTCCATAATTCTTCATTCTGATGATGTTGTAGTTTTGTAGTTTTATTTCCCTCTCGTTTGTTCTACTGCTTCTTATATCGTCGTTCCTTATACTCCTCTGCTCATTCTTATGTATGTATAGGTGGACAACATGATGCTGTTTGAATATGTGCTCGTTCCCGCTCTGAGCGCCAACTTGTTTTACGCTTTCTTTTATCGAGGTGTTAGTGACTTTGCTGACCCTGTTGACTAGTGCGCATGACTTGATTGTTCGGCTCCCGCTCTGAGCGTCGATTTGTTCTGCTCTCTACGTTGTCGATGTGTTGGTGGCTTTCGACATTTTGATTAGTGCGCATGCCTCGGTCGTTCGGCTCTTGCTCTGAGTGTTTGATTTGTTTTGCGCTCTACTCTGTCGATGTGTTGGTGACTTTTCGACATGTTGTTTAGTGCGCATGACTTAATTATTTGGCTCCCGCTCTGAGCGCCGATTTGTTGTCTGTATCCGATGTGTCGATATGGCAGTGCGCCGATCGTACTCCGCTCTCCACTCTGAGCGAACGGTCGGGTCGTCGCCGCTCACTGTTGTCGTCTCAGCAAATTCCTCCCGACTAGGTAGCATCGTCGTTCCTCGGGTACATGCTCTCTGGGGTGTTCTCTGACGTCCGTGTATGCTACGTAGATGTCGCTAAGGGAACTCGATGTCGCTGGCGCGACTGTACCATGTTGACCGCTCAAATGTTTTCTCCATTTACTCGTCTGGCGTGACTCTCCCGTTAGGTTTGTGTGTCACGTTTGGCTCACTGTGAGATAAAGAGGAAAATGTGAGTGTATTGGTAAGTATGTGCATAATTGTTTATTATGCCTATTATAAGTTAACCCTTAATGGTCTATCACCATATTTTCCCTTAACCCCACTATAGACCTGCCGTGACTTAAGTGTCTCTTGTCTATGGCTGGTGTTTATGTTTTAAATACCCCTGTAGGCCTCTTTTGATCATGATGGATGACGATTCGTGCATGAATTTAAACCACTTTCATGCATGAATCGTTACCTCTTAGCTTTGAATATTAAGTATTTTCAACCGTACTCTTTATTAAATAGAAATAATAAACATTTATTATAATTTTATTTAATTCTTTTATTTAGTTCAAACCGCGATTAATTTTATTATTAAGGGTGTTTTATTGGGCAACACGCCCCACCCCTGTCCATTGATAAATTATTTATAATGTTTACAGCGCATATCGCACTAGTTTTCATGGACAGTTAATAAAATATCTCGTAAATAATTATTGCCTTATTTAATGGTTATTTTTATTGTTTACTGTTTACTACATGCTACCGTGAGTTTGCACGGCTAGATTTCTGACCTTTCGAGGTTCGTCGCAATGTATTTTTATTGCTTCGGTAGGCCGGGCAATAACCTGGTGACCCTGCACCAACTCGTTCCGATGGCCTTTCCGGCCGTTGTAACAAATGTGGTGGGTGTCGGCCCCTTTTAGCCTGGCAAGAAGCTCCCGGCGGAGGTAGTATCGGTTTTAGTAGTTAGGTTGAAACTCAATTCCATTGGATTACTCGCGTACTAGAGAAAAAAAAAGAAAATTTACAATTTGCTTTTAAAATTATGTAGGCAAAATTTGCAGTGCAAATTTTGGTCCTTACATGTCCTCCCTACTTTGCGGGGCGTTCCAAAATGCTGACCTTGCCGAGTCTGCTGATGATGACGCGGAAAGCCGTGCCATCAATGATGGTGGTGGAGCAGATGCGTTTGCCGAACGTCCAGGCTTGTTTGCGCAGCTCGATATATTTGATGAGCTGCTGGCATGCGGCATAACGGGCAGCGTCATTTGGGTTTGTGGCGACCCCGGTTGGCGAATGCGATGTGGTCGGAGGGCTGGGAACGTTGACTTCCAGGTGTTCTTTGATTTCTGGCGAGTTGACGGCGCTGGTTGGAGGTAAAAGAGTGCCTATATCGCATACTGTGGTGTCATCGTCGTGCGGACTGCCTATGAGTTCGGGAGGTCGTGAACCAAGGACCGACTGGATCCATTCGATGGAGCTAAATAGTGTCTGTTGGCGGGCCATGTGTGCGCGAGCCGCAGTGGCCTGTGCTTGCGTATGGCCTTGTGATATAATCACGCTGTCTCGGCGTGGTCGATTGATGACGGAGTTGCGGGTGTGCGTAATGCCGTCGCCGGTGATACCTATGCTCGAATCGGGTGGCGAGTGGTCGTGGCCGTGATGATGGTTCGGGGGTGTCATGATGACGCTCTCGGGAGGGGAAGGTTTCGGTGTAGTGTCCTTCGGTTGGTTCACTTGGTCGTGGTTGAGTTGTAGGTCCGAGATATGTGGGTTACTGCTGTCACAGGCGCTTTGATGTTCGCGCGCCGCGCTTTCATTGATGGTAGTGATGTTGACGGAGGTCAACTGCAACGCGCCCTGTGGTGCTGTTGTTGTGGTGAACGTAGGAAGATATTTTCGGACCCCGTCACAGGCTAATTGGCGTATTAGGTTGGCTACGTGTCCTCTTTTCTGCTGCGCTTCGCTGGCTGGGAACCATGCGGGTCCTCCCAGCTCTCGTAGATCTACCTCTGGCTGTTGTAGGAACTTTTCCACGAAATGTAGTACAAAGGCACCGCAATCGGTAAAGTTTTCCTGTTGAGGCGTTGCGACTTCATGTAACGGTAACGTCTCCTCGTCCCAAACGTTTTCCCGGGTTTCTGGGTATGTGGTCCTCCATACGCACTCTAAATAGCCACGAATGATCGGCGCTACATGTGCTCTGCTACGCCTAGCGAGTGAATCCAGCAACCATATGCACCCACGCGTCTTGGTCGGCCCAGGCTTGCGTTTTAGGCAGACGATGGCCACATACCAATGAAAATTTTCGTTGATAGGCATGATGACGTATGTTCGCTGGGTCAAATCAATTTTCTTGGTCCATCGTCTGACGCATTCGAAGCGTTGTTGGCTGGTTGCTGTTGGGCCCAAACGAGTTAGTTGGGTGTAAAAATGGGTGCTAAATACATGAAGTTCCTGACGTATTTCTGCTGGTTGTCGTGCACTGAGCCACTTCAAAAAGAAGTCGATAACCGTATCGTTTAGGAACTTGCCGTCTGCTAAGCACGCGAAGTCGGCCTGGTAGAGAGTGATACTGCCTGGCCCGGTGGGATAACTCAGGATCGCGTTGGTGGGTAGTGGCGGACCTGTCTCCAATTGGGCTCTCAACAGTTTCACCTCCGGTGGCGTGATGCTGCCTGGTTCGGATGGGGCTGCGTGTATCCTCTTCATGACGGTGTTGGTGTCGTTACACAGGGTCTTCACTTTTTTTTTTTTTTTTGTTTTGCCAATTAATGTGCACAAATGTCTTTTGGCTTGCACTTGATTGTTTTTTTTATTTGGTTGTTCACAATTTAGTTATTCACTTTCCTTGCTGAATTTGATCTGACGCAGTTAACTCGACTGTGGCTGAAACGATAGTTAAATTTCAAATCAAGCTTGGTGCTGGATTAATTCCCAGGGTTGTTCTTTAACAAAGTTGTAGTGTTCACACGTACACAAGTGTGATGCAACTTTTATAAAGTTAACCTTGTTCGTTTGTACTACAGTTCTTTGACACTAAAGTGACAGTGGCGGTAATCCGTTTTCCTGAATTCAAGACTCGGTGTTCGAGAGGTCGGGTTGATGAAAATAGGTGGAGAGGAGTTACGAAAGTTGGACATATGATGGATGTAGGGATTTGTGAGAGGATTTTTTTTTTTTCATTAATAACTTGTTTAGAGCGATCGAAAATTCCTATCATTTAATTTACTAATCTGATTTGGTTTCTTACGCTAATTTGTTTGCAGTTGTTTAGGCAGCTGCTGCTGCTGTTGGTGGCTCGCACCCTCGATTTGCAGTTGTTTAGGCAGCTGCGGCTGCTGTTGGTGGCTCGCACCCTTGATTTGCAGTTGTTTAGGCAGCTGCGGCTGCTGTTGGTGGCTCGCACCCTTGATTTGCAGTTGTTTAGGCAGCTGCGGCTGCTGTTGGTGGCTCGCACCCTTGATTTGCAGTTGTTTAGGCAGCTGCGGCTGCTGTTGGTGGCTCGCACCCTTGATTTGCAGTTGTTTAGGCAGCTGCGGCTGCTGTTGGTGACTCGCACCCTCGATTTGCAGTTGTTTAGGCAGCTGCGGCTGCTGTTGGTGGCTCGCACCCTTGATTGACACTGTTGCGGTGGGCAGGTGTTGGTGCCTCCGCGTGGCGGTGGTAACGCGATAGCCGTCGCTGTGGTTGTGTTAAACGGTTTCTACCGTCCGAGCTGTTGGTGTTTGTTGACTAAAATTCTTGACTCTAGCGTGCTGCTTGCCAAAATTAATTGGTACAATGGCGGCGTCGTTGGGTGCTGGATTCGTCAATGTTTGGCCCATGATAAATGGGCACGCAGGCTCCTTGGCTCGTGGTACTGGTTGGGTTAGTGTAGGCCCAGCCAGATTTCTGCCATTTGTTAACGCAGTTTGCTTCTGCGGTTGCGCAGTTGTTAAGGCGGTTGCTGCCGCCAAAAATGAAGATTTCTCATTCTTTGACCGGCCGTTGGTGTTATATACACGGTCACGTTGGCAGTTGGTAACGCAGCTGCTTCTGCTGTGGTGCAGTTGTTTAGGCGGTTGCTGCCGCCCAGACATCTTGAACAAAATAAAATTAGGGATTCGGGTTAGTTTCATCATAATACCTTTTGAGATCGCTGAGATGGGCTTTGCTGACGCGTGTTTCTCCCGGCTTCCGTACACGGACAATTACAGGTGAGACGAATCCGATTACTCGATATGGCCCTGCGTATTTCGGCGCAAGTTTAGCGGAAAAATTGTTTATAGCGCTGGAGAGTGGGTGTTGTTTTACGAGGACCTTGTCTCCCACTTGTGGCTGCCAATCGCGTCGTCGTAAGTTGTAGTGTCGGGCCTGGTCCTGTGTGGCCTGACTGAGCTTGCGGCGGACCAAATCGAATATTTCCTGTAACTGTTTTGCTTTTTCGGTCGGTGTTTGTGGTGTGATGCCGGTGCCAAGGGTGTTCTCGTCAAACAGTGCTCCGGGAAGGCGTGGTTCACGTCCTTGGATCAGGAAGGCAGGGCTGTATCCGGTTACGTCTGACCGGCTGCTGTTTATGGCCAATGTGAGCTCCGGCAAGAATTCATCCCACGTCTGGTGTTGGTCCTGACTGAATTGCGCGATCATTGTCTTTAGCGTTTTATTCACGCGTTCAGTCGGATTTTCCTGGGGCGTGTAGGGCGCGGTAAATTGTTGTTTAGTGCCTATTTCCCGTAGCAGCTTGCCAAACGAGCGGCTCGTGAATTGTGTGCCGTTGTCGGTGATCAGTACTTTTGGTGCTCCAAAACGTGCCAGGATGCGTTCCCTAAAACCCTTGCGCAGGTTTTCACTGGTGGCTTTCCGTAATGGCACGGCCTCGGTCCATTTACTGAACTTGTCGACAAAAACCAATAGCATAGTGTTCCCATGTTTTGTTCGTGGCAAAGGTCCCACAAAATCGGCGCACACTATTGACCATGGTTCGTCGGCGACTCGAGACAGCATCTTCCCGGCTGGGGCTTGTTGGCTGGTTTTATATTTCTGGCATGACTCACAGTGCCGAACATATCTGCTGACGTCACGGAATAATCCCGGCCAGTAGTAGCGATTTGCCACTCGTGCGATTGTTTTTCGAATACCGAGGTGGCCTGCACTTGGCTGGTCGTGGTTCTCTTTCATCACGCGGGTCCGCAGGTAGGTTGGCACACACAGTTTCCAGGGAGCTGCTTCTTCATTTCCGATTTGATTTGGAATGTGTCGGTAGAGGTGTCCTTCGACTTCCAGGTAATCGGCGTATTTTTCTGGTTCCGTACGGACGTCTGCCTTTCGCCGCTCTAACCAAGGACAATTTTGAATACCTTCCTCTGCTTCTGTGATTACCCTTAGATCTTCCAATGGTTGTCGTGACAGTGCGTCCGCCACTACATTCAACTTGCCCCTGCGGTACTGAATCTCGAAATTATACTGCTGCAGTTCGAGGGCCCATCGCGCTATGCGTCCAGACGGGCTCTCGATTGAGTTGAGCCACTTGAGTGATAGATGGTCTGTAATCACCTTGAATTTGTAGCCTTCCAAATAACACCTCATTTTTCGGATGCCCCAGACTATGGCTAGGCACTCCTTCTCCGTAGGGGTGTAATTCTTTTCTGCCTGGATGAGACTTCGACTGGCATAGGCTACTACTCGTTCCATTCCCTCAATCTCCTGGGTCAGTACGGCTCCGAGCCCGTAGTCGCTGGCATCGGTCTGCAATACAAAAGTTTGGTTGAAGTCAGGGCAGACCAGTACGGGCGCTTCGGTAAGTTTAGTTTTTAAATCCTCGAATGCTGCTTGCTGGTCGGGTCCCCACTTCCAGTGCCTCCCTTTCTTTAGGAGCAGTGTCATCGGTTGGGCGATGGTGGCAAAATTTGGGACGAAACGTCTGTACCACGAAGCAATTCCAAGAATGCGACGTAATTCCCTCAGGTTCGTTGGTGGGGTTAACATTTGTATTGCCGCGATCTTGTCTGGGTCAGTGTGGATCCCGTTCGCATTTACGACATGTCCTAGATACTTCGTCTCTGATTTGAAGAATTCGCATTTTTCCGGATTTAGTTTTAGATTTGCCTCTCTCAGGCGTCGGAAAACTTCTTTAAGATTTCGCAGGTGTTCCTCCTGGGTACGACCGGTGACAATTATGTCGTCCAGGTAAGCGAAAGCGTAGGGCTCCAATTCAGGCCCGATCACCTGGTCGAGAGTTCGTTGAAAGGTCGCCGGTGCAGAATGTAGGCCGAATGGCATCACCCGCCATTGAAACAGACCTCGGCCGGGCACCGTAAATGCAGTATATTTCTTGCTCGAAGGATCCATGGGTATTTGCCAATAGCCGTTTTTGAGGTCCAGACTGCTGATGTATCGGGCATTCCTTAGCCGGTCCAAAATATGGTGGATGCGAGGTAGAGGATAAGCATCCGGCACCGATTTGGCATTTAATTGTCGATAGTCGACGCACAGCCGCCATGACCCCGTCTTCTTTTTCACCAACACTATTGGTGCACTGTGAGGGCTCCGAGAGGGCTCGATGCAGCCTTTGACTAGCAGTTCATCAATCTCTCTGTTTATAATTTCTTGCATGGCTGGGTTGCGCGGAAAATATCGCTGCTTCAAGGGGCGGTCATCTAGCATGATAATTTTGTGCTTGGCAATCCTGGTGGGTCCTTGTAATGCTTCAAATTTCTTCAATTCTTCCTGCAGGAACTTGTCGATGTCCTCTGTAGATGCTTTGACCTCCGTTTTAATCGATGTACAGGCCGCAGCTGGAACTGACCTACAGTGCGCAGAGTTCAACTTAACCGTATGTTCGTCAAAACTCAGCCGAGCTCCGACCTTGAGCAGGAAATCCATTCCGAGTAGTAAGTCGTCGGCTACCTCTGGGAGAATTAAAAACGCCATGTTGTGTCTACGAAACCCTAGTTCCAGTTCGGCCTCGATAATTTCTGTCGCTCGGGTCACAGAGCCATCTGCCATACGTACGCTTATTAAAGTTGGTAATCGTGGTTCGACTGTGGTTATTTGGTTGGCCAAAGTCTGACTCATGAAGCTTCGTGTCGCACCCGAGTCAATCGTGGCTTCCGTGGCTATCTTCCCTATTTTAACTGTGGCGAAGATTCGTTGGTGGTCGTAGTTTAAGATGGGAGAATTGCCGGGGCTTGGTTGGTCTCGGCTCCGTTCTCTCCTCGGCTCTGAACGGGGCCTGACGCGTTTCCCGACGCTGGCCAGCAGCACTCATCGGTACGTCTGCCACGGCGGCCGCACACCCAGCAAAAGGCAATATAAGCGTTCTTGCAATCCGGTTTTATGTGTCCGCCTTGTCCGCAACGTCTGCATGCGGTGGCTGGATTAATTGGTGCTTCGTCCTGGGACATAATCGTTCGGTATTGTGTAAATGGCCGTGGTGGGCGTGTCGGTTCTTCGTTTGCTCCCTGTATATTTTCGAAATCTTCAGCCATGGTTAAGAGCTCGTCTAGGGTGGTGAAATCTCTCCTCTTGATGTACAACTGATAGTTGAGGTGGCAATTTCGGAAAACTCGTTCTAATTTCTGAGCTTCGGAGAAATTTGCATGCCGCATTAAGTCTAGAATTTCTAGGCAATAGTCCTTGAACTTTTCTCTCGGCTGTTGCGTACGGCTCCGTATCTCATCTTCCAATTTCTCGAAGTAGCGGGTGGGTAGGAAAAATCTCAAAAATCGCGTCTTAAAATTTGTCCAGGAACTCCATGGTGCGTGTTGGTTTCGCCACCAAATTAGACCTCGGTCCCGTAAAAGTTCTGGCATTACTCGTGGCAGGTGGTCCTTGTCCATGTTGTAGACTGTTGCCAATTCCTCTACTCGCTCAATAAATTCAAGTGGCTCCTGGCCGTTGTCGAAACGTACGGCCCACCTTCGAACTTGGTCGATGACCTGGCTATGCTTGGTGCAGTCATCGCGGCGACTGGAAAATTTGAGTGGTTGTGTTAGTGGTACCTCGGGTTGACTTGTAGGCTCGGTCAGAAATGGTGGTGGTCGTGGAGAGGGGGGTCGTCGCTCTGCGTGTTTCATCTCCAACTCCTGCAAGCGTTGCTCGAGTTTTGTCTCGTTCTCAGCATCTGTAGCGAAATTCGCAAAACGCTTGCGTAGGTCTTCCACCGTGCCACTGTCTTCGAAGCCAAACTCCTGTGCGTAACTTATTAGGTCGTCCTTACGCAACCCGTGGATCCAGGAAGTCTTCACCATTTTTGGGGACTCACCGTTTCACCCTCAGCAGATTATCGACAAGGTGTTCAAACAAAATTAGCCAAAAATGCTAGTCGCGACAATAAATAGGATGATGAAACTGTAAATTTTCTTGTAGGGTTTTTACCCTATTTTGTTTTGGGCTTTTCCCAAATTTTCTTTCTTTCTTTCCTAAACCTTAGTTTATTTCAATTTAATTAATCTTATATATTCCCCTTTTTTTTTTTTTTTTTTTTTTTTTTTTTTTTTTTTTTTTTTTTTTTTTTTTTTTTTTTAAACGAAAAGATAGCCTTAGTTGGCTTCCCCCCCGCTGAAAACTTCTTCCAAAATAAAGCTGAGTGCTAAAGTCGCACACTAAATTAAGTAGACCGTTTTCTCGGAAAGAATTGGTGTAAGGTCGCGTCAATCTATTTTTTTTTTCAAAAAAAAAATAACGCTAAATCGATATTCAAACGTTTACCATGTAAGAACAGATTAATTTGGATTAGTGGATTTTAACGCTTAAACCCAAATTTGTATAACGCTTGAATGAAACTTCTTCGATTTAGTGTCCCTGCTCGGGCGCCATGTAACGTACCGCCTTTTTGGCGTTCTATAGCTGGGACAGCAAAGCGGCTGTCCAGGGGTCGTTCCAAAATTTATATTCTATCTCTTATTTTGAGACACCAAATCAGACGCTTTCCATTTCATTCATCACGTTACAATTTTATTTTATTTAGGCTTTAATTAAATATGAACAATTCTTACAAGGTAAAATCTAAATATCGATACAAAGGGTTATTTCAAATAAATAACCGATTCCTGCGCTATGGTAATTATCGTTTTGTGTGACAAATTCGTTAATTATTCTTAACTTATCGGAGGCCCACAAGGGTCGGAATGGCAGTTGGTGTGGTAAAGTTTTATAATTTGAATATATATGGTTAGGTTTCCGAAAAGGCTATGACTATTTAAAGAAAAGAATTGATCTAAATTTTCTATTAGCAGGAATGCAATAATTTCCGCTGGTTATTCATAGAAATACCGATTGCTCTATAGATTTCGGGCTATCTTTAGATTCTGAGATTATTCTGTCTGCAGGGCGATGAACCAAATATTTTAATTTAATTAAATTTTATCCAATTTAAATATTTGCAATAAATATTTGAAATTAATATTTACGATGCGATTCAGAAATATTTCGCCTGAAGGGCAAAAGAAAAATAAAATATTTCGTTTGATATAATTTAATTTGTGATTTGAATATTGTTTTCAAATATTTCTTTGTTAATTATTGCAATCAGATTCGGAAATATTTCGCCTGAAGGGCAAGTAAGAAATATTTCGGTTTTATAAAACTTTATCTCACCCCCGCTTTAACTAGTTTAAATAGGGCTTTGAAATAAATATTCGTAATAATATTCTGCAAAGCTTATTATTTCAAAATATAATTTTTATATGTTTACAATAAAATTTCGCAAGGAGTATTTCTTGTTTGAAATATAACTTTCTTGTAATTAAATGTTGAAATAAATATTTGCGGTAGAATTTTGCAAAGACTGTTTCTTGTTTGAAATATAATGATTTAGAATTAAATATTTGCAATAATATTTTGCAATGAGTATTTCCTGTTTGAAATATAATTGTATGTAATTAAATGCTTGAAATAAATCTTTGCAATAGACTTCTGCAATGACTATTTCTTGTTTGAAATATAATGGGTTTTTTGACTTAAATGTATGAATTAAATATTTGCAATAGTATTCGCAATGAATATTTCTTATCTAGAATCTAATGGTTTATGATTAAATGCTCGAAATATAAGGGTTTATAATTAACTGTTTGGAATGTAATGATTTATGATTAAATGTTTCAAATATAATGGTTTATAATTAAATGTTTGTAATAAATATAGGGCAAAAAGGAAAAGAAAGAAAATGTTTGATATCACCGAGTCCCGAATAGTGTGGCTTGATTGATGGTGCCGATTCTGGTAGATTTGTCCTCGATGTCCTTGAAAGTCAGTGTGTGGGCCAGGCGTGCAATGAGCTGACCGGCCGTGTATTGGCAGGTAGGTAACCTAAATGGAAAATGAGTAAATTTACCAACGTCGGTTTAGCGAACTCGTCCGTTGGCAAATTTTAAGGATGGGGTAGGTGGATGTGTTTTGGAGATTGAGGAATTTGCAAAGAACCGATTAAACAAATACGAGGACTTTGCAAATTCAAGGATTTAGGAAGGTGGAGAGGTTACACTAGCCTGGGTTTTATTTTGTTTAAATTTTCACTGGATCGGTGCCTTTGCTACCGGTCCACACACACACGCGCACTTTCGTTCTAACCTCTGGATTTTCGGCACAGGTCTGATGAATTTATCTGGATAAAACTGCCTTGTTTACCGTATACTCCTGCTGGTCTGGGCTTAAGGTGTCCTGGCTGGCTGCTGAGTATTATACTTTGCTGTAGCGTCCTTTTCCACAGACTATGTAGCATTTGAGGTTACTTGCTGACGAATTATTTCCGCGGTATATTTCACTTTTAATCTTTACTGTTTGAAAATTCACACTGACTGTCCAGATTTTTCTCTTGCTTGGCCTTTTATAGGCAGCAGTCGGATGTTGCTGACTGCGTAAATGATTCTTCTTCTTATTCGATGCTCCATAATTCTTCATTCTGATGATGTTGTAGTTTTGTAGTTTTATTTCCCTCTCGTTTGTTCTACTGCTTCTTATATCGTCGTTCCTTATACTCCTCTGCTCATTCTTATGTATGTATAGGTGGACAACATGATGCTGTTTGAATATGTGCTCGTTCCCGCTCTGAGCGCCAACTTGTTTTACGCTTTCTTTTATCGAGGTGTTAGTGACTTTGCTGACCCTGTTGACTAGTGCGCATGACTTGATTGTTCGGCTCCCGCTCTGAGCGTCGATTTGTTCTGCTCTCTACGTTGTCGATGTGTTGGTGGCTTTCGACATTTTGATTAGTGCGCATGCCTCGGTCGTTCGGCTCTTGCTCTGAGTGTTTGATTTGTTTTGCGCTCTACTCTGTCGATGTGTTGGTGACTTTTCGACATGTTGTTTAGTGCGCATGACTTAATTATTTGGCTCCCGCTCTGAGCGCCGATTTGTTGTCTGTATCCGATGTGTCGATATGGCAGTGCGCCGATCGTACTCCGCTCTCCACTCTGAGCGAACGGTCGGGTCGTCGCCGCTCACTGTTGTCGTCTCAGCAAATTCCTCCCGACTAGGTAGCATCGTCGTTCCTCGGGTACATGCTCTCTGGGGTGTTCTCTGACGTCCGTGTATGCTACGTAGATGTCGCTAAGGGAACTCGATGTCGCTGGCGCGACTGTACCATGTTGACCGCTCAAATGTTTTCTCCATTTACTCGTCTGGCGTGACTCTCCCGTTAGGTTTGTGTGTCACGTTTGGCTCACTGTGAGATAAAGAGGAAAATGTGAGTGTATTGGTAAGTATGTGCATAATTGTTTATTATGCCTATTATAAGTTAACCCTTAATGGTCTATCACCATATTTTCCCTTAACCCCACTATAGACCTGCCGTGACTTAAGTGTCTCTTGTCTATGGCTGGTGTTTATGTTTTAAATACCCCTGTAGGCCTCTTTTGATCATGATGGATGACGATTCGTGCATGAATTTAAACCACTTTCATGCATGAATCGTTACCTCTTAGCTTTGAATATTAAGTATTTTCAACCGTACTCTTTATTAAATAGAAATAATAAACATTTATTATAATTTTATTTAATTCTTTTATTTAGTTCAAACCGCGATTAATTTTATTATTAAGGGTGTTTTATTGGGCAACACGCCCCACCCCTGTCCATTGATAAATTATTTATAATGTTTACAGCGCATATCGCACTAGTTTTCATGGACAGTTAATAAAATATCTCGTAAATAATTATTGCCTTATTTAATGGTTATTTTTATTGTTTACTGTTTACTACATGCTACCGTGAGTTTGCACGGCTAGATTTCTGACCTTTCGAGGTTCGTCGCAATGTATTTTTATTGCTTCGGTAGGCCGGGCAATAACCTGGTGACCCTGCACCAACTCGTTCCGATGGCCTTTCCGGCCGTTGTAACAAATGTGGTGGGTGTCGGCCCCTTTTAGCCTGGCAAGAAGCTCCCGGCGGAGGTAGTATCGGTTTTAGTAGTTAGGTTGAAACTCAATTCCATTGGATTACTCGCGTACTAGAGAAAAAAAAAGAAAATTTACAATTTGCTTTTAAAATTATGTAGGCAAAATTTGCAGTGCAAATTTTGGTCCTTACAACTTAAGTAAAAACTTGTCGTCAAATCTAAAAAGCTGTTTTGATAACATTCCAACGAAATCAAGATGTGAAATCAAAATTATCTACATGAAGGAGAAACCTCTATAGAATATGGGCATTTCCATAAAAAAGTTTATCGTGACTAAAAACTTTAAACTTATTAAAAACTTTTTATTTTATGATATTATTAAGAGCAACATTTTAATTTTATTAATTTAAGAACTTTCTTTATAAATTCATCAACCATGATGATCAAATCATCTGCACTGTTTCACAAATGTAGTTACCTTTTTCGTAAATGTTTAGTAAATGTTTCGTAAACTTTTTCTTTTAGTGAAAATAAAAGGCATTGGCTAAAGAAAATAGAAAAATGATTGAGGCAAAAAGGGGAAAATATATTAAATTGGTTTGTTAATTAATAAATTACATAATTACTTTACTACCTAATTACTTAATCACCCAATTTAAATTTTGTTGCGTGGGTTGTGTCGCGTGAGTTACGACAAATAATTTTTGGAAACTTAATTAGGGTGCTCACAGTTTCGTTTTATCTGGTTTGTTAACTTTGCCATCTGTTAACTTGAAAACATTTTGCCACCTGGTAATTATTTTTGTTTTTGCTTTGCATGCATTCCTTCTTCCTTCCTTGTCGCGTTACTAACGCCCATATTTTCCACTGCCATTCTTAATTAGTTACAGAAACGACAATTTTGATAGATCATACCATTACTATGTCTTGTAAGACATTGTACATAAGACATTTTTTTACATTAATAACATAAACTTCCGAGGAAACGAAGCTTTAAGTCGTACGCATGTCGCGTGAGTTACGATGGAAATGCCCATATAGAAAAATCCATGCCTATGAATTGAAGCTACAGTTTCTTAATTTAAGGAAAGCAGATTTTTTATATGTGCAGGTTTTTTATAACCTTAATCCTTTTATTTGCAGAATATGGAACACTTGCTTTTCACAACATCATGCACTCGCTCTCTCATTTTCTACAAAGCTACTCTCTTAGTTCTCTCACAATTTTTCGTTCCGCTTTCGGAACACCCCCCCGAATTCATCTACCAACCGACTTTGCACTCTGCTTAATGCTGCTTGCCCACTGCTGATAAAAATGCAGAAAATTTGCCCTCCCTGTTATATACGACTAGCAGATATACCCAGTAATCGCTTTGATTAGAAAAACATTTATAAAAATTTTCGACATTTGGAGTCCATTTATGAATGTTCTACACGACCTTGCTCAACTGATCACCCTAATATTCTAATAATTTTTGAACATGAAATAAATATTCTTTTTATCTCTGTTTTATGTACAGTTCTTTAAAAATAAATTCAAATTTAGTTAACTTTTTCATAAAGCTATAAATATTAGTTATTATTTTTATCATTAAACTGATGTAATTTAAAAGAGGCACTAGACGTGTCAAAACATGATTTTTAGCTATATTATTTAGTTACTTAACTATATATAAGACTCTGCGAAATACAAAAGAACCGTTTAATCATACATTCAATTAAAATTCTAATTTTGAATCTATAACAAAAAATAAATTTCGTTGGTATGCAAAATTTTAATATAGCGTTATTAACATATCCTAATCGTAATCCAAATCGATTTCACTTCCAAGTAACACCAGCCACATCAGCTATAATGCAAAAAAGATAAAATATTTTATAAATTAACAAAAGAGTTTGAATTGAATTTAGATTTTATTTATATTTAGATTTGTAGATTTTGATTTGTTTGCAAATAATGCTGGCATTTAAGACTTTATATCACTTATATATTAAAATATTTAAAATTTTAAAGCAAAGACTTACTTGCTTTTAGTTGGCGCTACAACCGTATGTCGGTCTTGGCCTCATCTAAGAATTTGCGTCAGCCATTTCTGTCTCTCACTTGCTGACGCCAGTTGGAAATTCCAAGCTTCGTCAGGTTGTCCTCTACTTGGTGTTTCCAACGAAGATGCGGTCGTCCTCTTCTGCGTTAAACCGCCAAAAATTAATTTAATGACTTAAAGTCTTGGACATAAGCATTAACTATTAATATGCACTATGAGTATGAAATTTGTGAAAATTGAATGAAAACCACGTCTACCTCCCATACAAAGTGACTTTATGAAAACTGTAAAATCTCCTTAAATTCCACAAAATTCAGGACAATAGCTTAAAATTTTGCAAATAAGTTTGAATCTTTACTATGCACTCGATGCTAGGAAAGTGGTAAAAAAACTGAAAATCCGTTCATCTCCCACGCAAAGTGACGTCATCATAATCGTAAAACCTTTACTTATTCCAAAAAACAATTATGTTTAAACTTTTTTTCTAAATGACTTCTATATTTATTATGTTGACTTTATATGATTTAAATACAAATTCTAAATGTTTGATAGTTTAAATCATACTTGATTTTAAACACAAATTCTAGTTGTTTGATAGTTTAAAATCGTTTATCGAGCTTAAGGTCAAAGTTAGGACAATTAATTGTTCTAACAAATTTTTCCAAAGAAACAACAACAACAACAAAGTTTTTTCAATATGAAAAGGAAAAAATCACTAGCTTGATTTTATTGTACAATTTCTGCTCTGCTAAAAGCGTCATCAGAAATCTTTGTGATACTCGTGCAAGCGCGCGCTAACGCACTGCACCATCGGGGCGATGAGATTTGAAGCGTCAATTTCTCATTTTTTCCTCAATTTCATAATGTCACATTTGTTGTTGTATTTCTGTTTTACTTTAGTTTCTATGCTTATGTTATTATATGTAGTCCAACAGCCTGCTGGAAGTCTGCACTAACAAAGCCTGTTTACTGAAGTTGTTTTTAGAATTTTTGCTGATTTTGTTTTCAGCTGTTTCCGTTTGGTCGAGCTCTACCATTTGATTAAAGTTTTTTTCCTTTGACCTTAAGCTCGATAAACGATTTTAAACTATCAAACAACTAGAATTTGTATTTAAAATCAAGTATGATTTAAACTATCAAACATTTAGAATTTGTATTTAAAACATATAAAGTCAACATAATTATGTTTAAACTTTATATTAAAGCTTATGTGAGCTTTAATAAATAAAAAGGACTCTGAATTGCAAAGGTGTTATATATGGATAAAAGTTACATCATCAAAATAATTTGACATTCAAGACTTCAAATAAACTTAAAAACGACCGTGGTTATTTTAATTTCGGTCCAGTCGAAGAAAATTCCTTACTACTTTTTAAACCATATTGCGATACTATCGCTATCTGTATCAATCTGTTAACACACGTGTTGAAAATTTTCTGCAAGAGTTGGGTTTTGTTTCTTATGTAAACTAAATTTGGATATAAGAAAAGCGAAGCCGTAAGTAAGAAGAACTTTCAAAGTATTTTGTTCACATTTAATACTACGTTTACATTGTGTTTTAATGCGCATTTAGAGCATACAAGATCAAATGCTACTGTATATGATTATTTATGTTTACAAAATTTATATTGAAATAAATTAATAATTATATTTTAATTTTTAAAATATATGACTTTTTTTGCATTATTGCTGGTGTTAATTGGAAGTGAAATCGGTTTGGATTTCGGTAAGGATGTGTTCATAACGCTATCTGGCCAACGAAATTAATTTTTTGTAATATATTTTACAATGCAAATTTATGACAATTTTTTTTTTGGTATAATAACAATGTAAAAGCAAAAACCAAATATATTTCTTAAAAACAAAACTTCCTTTAGTTAAAAAAACAAATATTCACACAAAATTTAACAGTGTTCGCTAACATAAATTTTTTGCAAAAAAGCCGTTGTATTGAAGAGAATAATTTTTTTTTTGGGTGATAAAAAGGACCAAACCCTATGTCATGACCAGAGACGTAAGAAACCTACGTGTGACGTTTAAAGAAAATACATTCTGTAGTCTTCACGTGATGGAAGTACAGACTGACAAAATTTAAAAAAAATTAAATTTTTGGATTCCACAACCTACAAAGTGTTCATCTAACAATATTCAGTGCACTGTTTTTTTTTACTTTTTTATGTGTATGTACCTATAGATTAAACTTCAAAAGTTGAATTTTATGTTAGTCAAATGGTTGGTTTAAAGAATAAAATTTGAACTTTAAGCTCATGGAGCCTTACCAAAAAACATTTTAATAAGGACTCTAAATTTAGTGAGATTTTTTGATATTCTATTTTGATATTCTTTCTATAGAATTTGATGAAAAGCTTACACTTAATTTAGAGTCGACATTAAAATGTTTTTTTTTTGTAAGGCTGTTATTGTAAAGTCCATTAATTTTTGAAGTTTTTACAGATTTGGCATAGTTGAAGGATTATCTGTTGTTCTATGCATTTATTTTTGAAACATTTGAGAGAAATTTAATTAGTTATAGTCGATTAGGTAACACTGTGCTGCTATTGAAGTCGTGTTTGGGAGAAAATTCGGTTACAGCATAAATCCATTTTAATTGTGTTAAAATTAGCTGCAGATTTGCTCTTCACAATCTGAATTCAAAGCATACTTGCTATGTGCTAGCTGGGTTCGTTTTTAATGCGCCCGCCTTATGATCCACCCTAATCCATAGAACAACTGAATCAAAGTACCTGGTAGCCCTTTTTAGGTATGTTGGATATGACTGCTGTTTGCTGTGAAGCTAGTATATATTTGCACTTATGGGGTTGGGTGGGTAGTTGGTATGAGTGCCATTATTTGCTACTCTTATTAATATTAGACTCGTGTTAGTTATCATTGTTGTTTTTGTAATTTGAGTGGCACTTTCGCATAAATCATTTAAATAATTTGCACAATTTAGCGCTTCAATGGAATTTATGACATGAATGCCACATATCGGCCTCTTTTGCTATAACCCTCTCTCTCTCTCTCTCTCTCGTATCATCCATAATCTCAGCGGACTGTGTCGAATTCGTAAATAATTGGTTACCAATGGTAATTCTATTTGTACTCTAATGTTTGCCTTATTTGTCGGCTGTTGGTGGGCTATCCTGTATTGTTATTGACACTTGATATTGCTGTGAGATTGCCTCCAGCAATAATTCTAAATCGCATAAATCGGATTTTACATTGATTACGCTGGCTTACAAATTTTGAAAAATCGAATGTCATCTAAATCCCACTATAAATTACTTTTGCAACATTGGTTGAAGATTTCGAAAATAACAACCTAGAATAAAGGAAGATTTATAAAAAAACTTAACAATATAATTAAATACACTTATTATTAAAATTTCGAAAGAAAAATACCCCAAAAAATGTTGTCTCACATATGAGCTGTTCAGAGCACAAGTGGCGTAAGTCCATTTTTTAGGGAAATTGAGTTAAGTACGTAGAAGTGAAGAGAAAAATGTAACCTATTTATGAGTACGGGCTAGAAACTCATAGCTTACGTAATCTCTGAATAAAATGCAATACTTTGTTATTGCTCTGACAAATACCATTATTTTTCAGAGCACAAGTGGCGTAAGTCCATTTTTGGTAGTTTTGAGAAAATCGAACATTTAGAAAAATTCTTAAGATAAATTCCAAGTATGAATAACTCAGTTGTGCTTAAAAGCTTGGTCAAGAGCATAATTGGAGCTATCCATATCGTAACATATAAACTAAATAATACACAAAAATTATGCAGAATATTGCATATTAGTAAAAACATTTGGATTTGCGCCACTGAAAATTATTTTAAATTTCTCGTTTCCGCTGAAGGAATCTAAAAGGAGATTTTTTTCAAGAATTTTGTGATAAGGAATGGCAGCATTTTTGCCTAGAAGTTGAACAAAACCACCCTTTAGCGATTATCTCCATAATTAAGGGAGATACAAAATGAATGGACTTACGCCACTTGTCCTCTGAAAATTTTTTAAAATTTTTCCTTTCCGCTGTAAAAATGTAAGAGACAATATTTTTAAGAATTTTTTGATGAGGAATAACAGCATTTTTACATAGAAGTTGGACCAAACTACCCATTAGCGATTATCTTCATTATTAAAAGAGATATAAAATGAATGGACTTACGCCACTTGTCCTCTGAAAAATTCTTAAAATTCCTCCTTTCCGCTGTAAAAAAGTAATGGACAATATTTTAAAGAATTTTTTGATGAGGAATAACAGCATTTTTACATAGAAGTTAGACAAAACTACCCATTAGCGATTATCTTTATTATTAAGGGAGATATAAAAAGAATGGACTTACTACACTTGTCCTCTGAAAATTCTTTAAAATTTCTCCTTTCCGCTGTAAAAATGTAATGGACAATATTTTTAAGAATTTTTTGATGAGGAATAACAGCATTTTTACATTGAAGTTGGACAAAACTACCCATTAACGATTATCTTCATTATTAAAAGAGATATAAAAAGAATGGACTTACGCCACTTGTCCTCTGAAAAATTTTTAAAATTTCTCCTTTCCGCTGTAAAAATGTAATGGAAAATATTTTTAAGAATTTTTTGATGAGGAATGACAGCATTTTTACATAGAAGTGGGACAAAACCATCCCTTAGCGATTGTTTTCATTATAAAGGGAGTTTTGATATATACCTTTTCGAAAATTTGCCATTGCTCCAAATAACGACACCGATAAAAAAAAGATAACGATAACGATGATAACTTATATATGCAAAGATTTTTTATTACATTTTTGAATATATTAATAAATATTACATAGTATTACATCCCTACTAAATAGAAACAACTGTGTTTAATTTCAACTGTAAAACTTTTATAAGAATAAATGCATTCTGGCCTCCTAAATTATTCAAAAAATCACAAACGGATGCTAAAATCGCACTTCTGAAACTAAATTTAGTCAATCCTTAACAAAAAATTCTTAAAAATATTGTACATTCATTTTAACAGCGGAAAGGAAAAATTTTAAAAAATTTTCAGAGGACAAGTGGCGTAAGTGCATTCATTTTATATCTCCCTTAATAATGAAGATAATCGCTAATGGGTAGTTTTGTCCAATTTATATGTAAAAATTATGTCATTCCTCATCAAAAAATTCTTAAAATTATTTTCCATTACATTTTTACAGCGGAAAGGAGAAATTTTAAAAAATTTCAGAGGACAAGTGGCGTATGTCCATTCATTTTATATCTCCCTTAATAATGGAGATAATCGCTACGGGGTGGTTTTGTCCGACATGTAGGTAAAAATGCTGCCACTTCACATCAAAAAATTCTTAAAATATTGTCCATTACATTTTTACAGCGGAAAGGAGGAATTTTAAAAAATTTTCAGAGGACAAGTGGCGTAAGTCCATTCATTTTATATCTCCCTTAATTATGGAGATAATCGCTAAGGGGTGGTTTTGTCCAACTTCTAGGTAAAAATGCGGCCATTCCTTATCAAAAAATTTTTGAAAAAGATCTTCTATTAGATTTCTACAACGGAAACGAGAAATTTAAAAAATTTTCAGTGGCGCAAGTCCACATGTTTCTACTAATATGCAATATTCTGCATCATTTTTGTGTACTATTTAGTTTATTTTGTACGATATGGATAGCTACATTTATGCTCATAACCTAGATTATAAGCAAAACTGAGTTCTTTATACTTGGAATTTATTATAAGAATTTTTCTAAATGTTCAATTTTCTCAAAACTACCAAAAATGGACTTACGCCACTTGTGCTCTGAACAGCTCATATATCACATTTTACAACTTTTTTCATAATAATCAGCCCAGAACTTTAGGAGTTAAGTGGCAACATATAATTTGCACTTCAATTTAATATAATAGTATAGATAGATAAATAAGGCACTGCAAAGTATGCCGGGAAATAGCTAATAAAATATAATTTTTTACAGAAGTGTCAATTAGTTTAATTGAGATTGTGTTTGCGTTTTAATTGCAGAAACCGGCTGGAAAAAGTTTTGATGCATTTCCTTCGGTAGTTTCGTTTAAAACCCGTAAGAGGATCTTCGTGATGTCTGCCTGTCCAAAACTAGGATAAAAGATGATGATTGGATATGGAGAAATTCATAGGGCATAGACCATGAATTTTTCTCAAAATGGCACACCTCTTCCAATCCAATATCACTTGAAGCACGGGGATAGGCATCCATCAAATCTATGGTTGACTTCAGACCTTTCTTCTGGAATGAGAATTTATTGAGTGCTAATAAGACATTTTAATGCTTAACCTTAATAAAGCATCAAGTTTGCGAAAAGATAAGGCTTTAAAAATTATGTGTCAAATTTGTTCCGTCTTACCCTAGCTTGTTGAAGATCGAAGTTCGGTCAACAAAAAAATGTTCGAAACGACCTTCCAAAAATGCTTTGAATTAGATGGTGTGTGGATTTTTTATAAACAGCTGTATATATGGTTATTGTGGCGACCGTAGCCTAGTGGGTAGAGTGCGTAGCCCCTAAGCTAAAGAACCGCGGTAGCCCGGGTTTAATTTCAGCTCAGACAGAAAGTTTTTCAATTGAATTAATTTTTCTGTTTGGTCGTCACCTCTTTGCATACAATGGCAAACCTCAGAGAATAAAATTTACCATGTAAAGCTTCTTGAGAAC
Organism: Dichetophora obliterata; assembly: GCA_963920525.1. Lineage (NCBI taxonomy): Eukaryota > Metazoa > Arthropoda > Insecta > Diptera > Sciomyzidae > Dichetophora > Dichetophora obliterata. The sequence goes on along the minus strand of OY986435.1, from coordinate 233,775,714 downwards.
ATAAACCGTTCGGAGTCGGCATTAAACACGAAGGTCCAGCTCTCGGTCAAAAGAACAAACAATTGATCAAAAGAAGCTAGGTCAAAGTCCTTACAAGGGCTGAAATGGCCAGTTTATTTTTTTATATATGGATATTTTAGTTTGACTGAATGTCGAAGGTAAATATGTGAAGGTAAAATTGCACCAAAAACAGTAGTACATGCTTCCAAGTTTTCGGAATTAGGTAAGGATGAAATTAACGTAATGTATAAGTCGATTATACTTGTAGAAAATGTCATTAGAATGAATTTGATGTGCTGACTTAAATGAATTGGAATCATTATGTTCGGATAATCAAACGGACAATATCTCGAAAAAGGCATATTTAAAGATTAAATCAACTATAATTTTTGGAATCTTCCACCCATTTTACATAACAAATTAATATTGGCATTTAAGGAGATGTAGTTTTTGCTGTAAGCTGGTGTTGTTTTACAATGAAATTTGTACAAATCAACCCTTTTCTAATTATTGTTGATATAATGACTAATAATTTCAATAGTTTTAATCAGTATAAATTTTTATTTTTTTTGTGACTACTCTATGGTTTTGATTGATATGATTAAAATTTTAATATTGACTTTGATCACACAACATAAATTTTATTTAGTTTTTTTTCATGGCAATTTGTTTTGATAATTATTACGTAGAAAATTATAAGCTGGTTTAATGGTTGTGTTTTGCGTGTTTCATTGGCATAAAGTATTCATAAAGGATTATTTGTATTTATTACTATCTATTTAGTACAGTTTTTGCAAACTACAGTGTGTATCATATTTATAGGACAGTTACAAAATTGGTCAAAAATACGCTTGTAAGTTTTATTTTATAGTTATACAATAGAGAAAAGTTGCAATGCAAATATGTAAATAAAAATTCAGTTGACTTCAACAATTATTAAGAAAAAATATTAAGGAAGCTGAATAAAATTTTGGAAAAACCTTAGCTAGTCGACTTTTGACTTATTGAATTTACAAGAAATTTACATTTTTCGTAGCTTAATTTCTAAAAATGTTGACTTTACTTTTATGCACATTGTAAAATTTTCGATTTTTTTGGAAATCGTATATATGTATCTAAATCGAACTAAAATTTTCCAAATATTCTCGAAGAAATAAAGATCAGGCAAGCAGGCCACTCCATCTTGTCAGTTGACTTTCTTCCATATCAAATGACTTATGTGAATTTGAGCATTATTCTATTGGAAAATTAATTTGCCTCAAAAAATGTTAAAAAGTATTGCACAGTAGAAAATGGAATGTTTACAATAGACTTGCTGCAAGTATAATATTTCCTATGTGCTCTGCTTCAAATATGCTTCTATTTGTTAAACATTAATTTACTTGCTTCACAAATGTCTTGCTGAACAAATTCTAAAAAAAAAATTTTTAGGATGTTTCCTGCAAATAATAATTGAGAATAAAGGCATAAAAAACTATTTTATTTACTGCAAATAGCTTACAAGTATAAACTTATTTGCTGTAGTTATTTTAAGATAAAAGTTGAGTACTTAATAAGTAAAATAATAGTTGTAACAGAACCTGTTAATATGATACAAATACGTTTTTATTGTTGTAACATGACGTTACAAATATTATATACTTTTTTATACTCTACATAAACTATAATATTAAATATGATCGATGTATATATATATTCATATTATATTACTTAAATATTTCTACTTATTATTATAAATTTAAAGACGTTACAAATATTATATTTTTATACACTACGTTAACCATAATATTAGATATTATCGATATATATATTCATATTATATTACTTAAATATTTCTAAATATTTCTACTTATTATTATTAAAGCAGCAATAACACACAACCGCGCTACGACACCAGACCATAAAAACCAACACACGCTACATACCTACTCAATAAAACTAATTGACAACACACAACCGCACTACTGCATGAGCCACTAATTAATACACACACTACCTATCTATGCATAGTCAGGCAGGCCAAAGACAACACACAACCGCACTACTGCATAAGCCACTAATTAATACGCACACCACCTATCTATGCATAGCCAGGCAGGCCAAAGACAGAACTGAACGTATAATTCCCAACTGGTTTTCATACCATATCAAATAAAAGGGCGACACAAAACCAACCAAAGGAGCATTACTTCAGATTCTTTCAGGACACGAGTCTTGCTTTAGGGGCCCCGGCAGGATTCACCGATTCACCGATTTACCGATCTACCGAATACCGATCTTCGCTTTAGGGGCCCTGGCAGGATTCACCAATTCACCGAATTACTGATTACCGATTCACCGAATACCGATCTTCCGATTTACCGATTACCAAATTACCGATTGCTGATAACCGATTCACCGATTTACCGATTACCGATCTACCGAATACCGATCTACCGAATTACCGATTACTGATTACCGATTCACCGAATACCGATCTTCCGATTTACCGATCTACCGATTACCGAATTACCGATTGCTGATAACCAATTCACCGATTTACCGATTAACCGAATACCGATTTTGCCGCCAGATGGACCTACATATTCAGTGTCCAGCTCTGCTCCGACCATTAGACCGCTTACATTCACTCTTACCCAAACTACTGACGTTACGCTGCATTAACCCTTTGAAGACCAAGGGACACATGTGTCCCAAAAGATTAAATCTGCCTTAATCAAAAGCGAATAACAAAAGTATTGGTTTTTTTAACCATTCGAAATTAAAATGTTAGTTTTTTAAGATTGGAAGCAATGTTTTGTAAAAAAAAGTTATTGTAACGGTATTTACGCAGTTTGAAAATCATGTTTTACAGCTGGTATAAGTGGCATTTTCAAACTGTTTTATTTTGTGTACTAAAAAATTTAAAGAAAAAAAACTCCAACAATTTAGTTTAAATAGACAATATTCTACTGATTCATATTAACTTTATGTATAATTTTGTTACAAACATGTGCGAACTTTGAAAAAAACGAAAAGGGACACGGGTGTTCCTATGGTCGTCAAACGGTAATTTTGCGTTTGAAATATTTGAATGTAACTGCTTCATATGGACACTCAACCAACGTAGCAATAATGTAGAAGCCATAAAACGGGGTTTCCCCGATTAAGCTTGAAAACAACAATTGCTGGCGTAGCTGTTTGAATCATTAGTTTATCTGGCGAACTTATAAGAAGCAGTCGTGTTGTTTTGTGTCTTATGAAAGTATTAATATAAAACTAATTCGTGATATTTAATTTACTGATTGATATAATTCGGTATGAATGATAAATGTAGAGGCTGAAATATGTTTATAACAATTAAAATTTTAGAAACATGGCTTCAACGTCTTAGAGAATTTCTCCTGAATGAAGAAGAAATAATTCAATTTCTCATGGCAGATAATAGCGAAGACGAAGATGGTTTACAGCTGGATCAAGAAGACCAAATTTTCCTTGAAGAAGATGTAAACGCAGGTGCAACATTCTGTGAAATCGATGATAGCGCTGTAAAACAAGTAGACGAGCTTCCTAGAATATCGATCGGTGAACGTGTAGTAGAGTTCAAATGGAGAAAGTCATACGTTCCAAACATTTTTACTGATAATGATTATGAATTTGGAAAAGTGCAAATTTGCGATGTTAACGCTCACAATTCTAAACTGTTGCCATTTCAAATCTTCGAATTGAGTTGTAACTTTGATGTTTTGCTTAAATTATTAGTTCGAGAATCACTAAGATATGCTGAGCAAAATGGAAGGGTTTTCGATCTTACCACTGATGATTTGCAGGCATTTCTTGGCATAAATCTGGTAATGACATATCATGTTTTACCGTCAATTCGTGATTACTGGTCAGAAGATTCTGATATGGGTGTACCGTTTGTAAAAAATGTCATGACCAGAAATAGATTTGAAGAAATACGCCCTAATTTGCACTTCGCCAATAATGAAGATCAAGCAAATACGACTGATCGGGCCTATAAGGTCATACCTCTCATAGAGCATTTCAATGAAGCATTTCAATGCGCAATGAAGAACACATACAAACAATCAATTGATGAACATATGGTTAAATTTAAAGGTCATAATGCTATGAAACAGTACATAAAAAATAAACCAATAAAATGGGGATTTAAGATGTGGTGTAGATGTGACTCAGCTACTGGTTATATATTTGAATTTGATCTGTATTCTGGTAAAAAAGAGTCTGGAACTCAATATGGCCTAGGTGAATCAATTGTGCTTCAGTTGACTGAAAAGATCAAAGGCTTGGGCTCCGAAATATATATTAACAACTTTTTCAACTCACCACTGCAGTACGAATTGAAAAAACGCCAAATTAAGTGTTGCGGAACAGTTCGAAGCAACCGAAAACAAATTCCAAAATGTGTGCCAGCCGATAAAAATATGAAAAGAGGTGATATTTACATACAAAGTTTTCAAGGCATATCATTCATAAAGTGGATGGATAACAGAGGGGTAACTCTCCTTACAAATTTCCTTTCGCCTTCGGAGACGGATATTGTAAAACGTCGCATCGCCGGTAGTGCTGAGAAAATAAGCGTAACACGCCCAAAAGCCATTACACACTACAATAAAAATATGGGAGGGGTAGATTTAATGGATCAACGCAAGTCTTTCTATGAACTAGACCGTAAATCTAAAATTAAATACTATCTTCGGTTGTTTTTTTGATATGTTTGATATAAGCGTGAACAATGCCTTTGTAATTTATACCGAATGTAAAGCAAAAAATCTTGTGGAAGGATCGCAGCTGAACTCTCTTGACTACAGACGATTGGTTGCAAAAAACTTGATCGGCGACTATTCTATGCGAACGAGAGGAAATCGAATATTTCAGAAATCTAAAACTGCTGCTGACAAGAGGTTGGATATATTGCACTCCATGCTCAAAGGCGACATAAGAAAGAGATGTGTCCATTGCTCTAAACAAAAGGTTAAAAATCGCACCAACAACTATTGTAATGCATGTAAGGTGCATCTGTGTTGCACAAATAATCGTAATTGTTTTACAGACTACCATAATCAGACATAATTAGTTATTAAGAGTACAATTTTACAAGAAAAATGTAAATATCTTTGAAAAAAAAAACACTAAAACCAATGTAACATAAAAACAAGATTTTTGACTACCTTAAGGACCATAGGGACATATATGTCCCATTAAAAAACTACATAACGGAAAATACTTTTCAATTTTTTTTTTGTATTTTTGCCTTAGTTGGATCTCAATTAGCGTCGTTAATGCCAAGATTCTAAAAGAAAATTCCCCAAAGGCATATGGTCCTCAAAGGGTTAAGTAATATTAAGGAACAAGTCTCAATAAAACTTGAAATTGTAATATTAAAACTAACACCAACTGCGTTCTCATTTGATGAAAGTTTGTGGATCTTTCACTCGATCCTGGCACGGCTGAGCTGACCTCAGCCATAAGATAAAACCACTGTTACATTGTTAAGAGTTTCAGTGGAAAAAGGGAATAAGTCCACCAAATTTTTTGTTGTTGAAATCGATAGCGTAAAAATGTAACTTAATGATGTTTTGACTTTAAGCATTCGTTCGGAAATAAAAAGAAAAAAATATCCATCTAAATACTGGCTTATCTCGCGTAGTGTTTAAATTGAATTAGAATAATTTTGCAAAAAAAGGCTGGAGATAATTTCTTTTTTAGTTTAGTACATTCGCAAAGTTTTATTTTTAATGAACTTAAAAAATTTCTTCTTTTTAAAAGAAAAATTAACATAAAACATTTCTTCTTTTTAAAACAAAAAATAACTAAAAAATTTCTTCTTTTTAAATAAATTGTAAGTATAACAAATTTAAGAAAATATTATGTCTTCTTCAGAATAATCTTTCTGACTTGATACTGTTTTTAAGTTTTTATAGAAAGTATGGTACACGGGAGGGATATATATTAATAAATCAATCATTTCTTCTTTTCTTTTGTTATAGCTCTAGTTTCAGGATACAATAGACTTTGACTCACGCTATTCAACGTCATTACTTTACCTTTCTTTCTTATGTTTATATTTTCAAATCCAAAATTTTTATCGAAATTATTTTTATATTGTATTACCCATGGTTTTGATCTCTCTAGTTTGATCCATCTCATTTGGAGCCAGTTTACCGGTTTTCCCGCGGTATTGGTTTTGTGATTGCAAATGTTATTTTCGAAGAGAGGAGTGATTAAAAGCAAAGTTAACAAGTGATTAATGCAATATAAATGCAAGCGTGGACTTATTCCCTTTTTCCACTGAAAATAAAAATTTTGTGTTTCGTACAAATGTCTTGTCTTTAAAAGGGGTTTTCCGTTGAAATTTGAAAGCAAATTTTTACCACACATTGTTAGTCATTAAAGGAAGTGTATCCACGCTAAATCTCAAAAACGCCAAAAATGGACTCATTCCCTTTATCCATTGAACGACTCATGTATTAACATTATTCTTATTTAACGACAAATGTGTCAAAAACAACATAAAATTTAAATGTATGTGTGTGGTTTTGTGTGTCTCATGAAGTCTTAATTAATTCTCGCAGATTTGCACGTCAATTTTTAAAAATTGTCTTGCTAGTCGTTTTTTGTGCTTGCCGCGAAATCATACAGTTGTTGACGCACATACATAATTAATAAAATATACTATGTATGCATACATTCAATAAAGTCTGCCACAAACATCTAATTTTTAAACTTGCTTCCCTTGGAATTCACTCGAATCTATTAAGATGGTTCAAATCATACCTATCTAACCGCATCCAGTCGGTAATAATAAAAGATATTACATCTAGCATTTTTGAAGTTACATCCGGTGTTCCTCAAGGAAGCCATCTAGGGCCCCTCCTGTTCCTTCTATTTATTAACGATTTGCCCACGGTCGTACGCCATTCCAGTGCCTTCTTTTTGCCGATGATCTTAAACTATTCCGATCTATTAAATCTTGCGCTGATGTAAATTTACTTCAATCATACATCAACTCAGTCATTACCTGGTGTGAATTAAATAAATTAAATCTCAATGTTTCCAAATGCCAATGTTTCACTTTGTGCAGGTCATCATCTCCTTTAATTAGCCCTTATTCCATAAATTCATGTGAACTTGAGAGAGTTACTTTAAAAAAAGATCTTGGAATTCTATTAGACCCCTATTTAAATATTAAAGATCACATCAATTTTATCATCAATAAATCTAACTCTATGCTAGGTTTCTTAATATGGAATTCTAAAGATTTTAATGACCCCTACACCCTGAAAAGTTTATATGCTGCACTAGTTCGGCCACATTTAGAATACTGCTCACTCTTATGGAATCCTGCTTCATCCACTCAATCTCTTAGAATCGAAAGAGTTCAGAAAACATTCACAAGATTCATGGTTTTCAAACTTAACTGGAACCTCCCTCAGCCTCCACCTTACACCACTAGATGTGCCTCATTTGCTATTCTCTTACTCTGTCACTTTTATTCGAGATTTACTATATCACCAGATTCAGTGTCCAGCTTTGCTTGATTTACTACACTTTAATACCCCATCTTGATTCCTTAGGAGTCAGTTTAATTTTCGTTAACTTTTCCATAGAGCTGCTTATGCTCAAAACGAGCCTAATACACGTTGAACAATTGAAGGTAATCGGGTCTTGTCTATGATTGATATCTTTGATAATATTCCAAGAAATCGCTTTGAAATTTACCTTAAACTTTTCCAAATAAATCATGTCTCGTAGTGCTATTAATTTCTGTCCAATTAATATCATATACACTTTTATTTATTTTTTGTTAATTTTATAATAATTCTGTGATATTTTTTAATTAATTTAATCTGTGTTCTTCTTACATAATTTCCCACTGTTATTTTATTTTATATTCAATTTTATTATATTCTTGAGTATTACATATTTAGCCTCTAAGAGTTCATGTCTCAGTATGCAGTAAATCTAATAAATAACAAAACTCTATAATGTCCACAGGTGCCATGATGCCTAATTTAATTACCTCTCAATTTTTATATATCCTTACTAAATTTTTATTGTTTTGTATTAAAGTTCCTTGAGCACGTTTATTTGTAAACTAGTAATTATATTTAATTTATAATTGTTTTTAATGGTACATTTAATTTGAGTAGGTTATATAAAGTATAATAAATTGTTAAATAGTCTATAAGAGTCTATATCCTCTGATTGATGAAATAACTAAATAAATAAATATTTTCTATAATAGAGTTGGTGCAGTGATAAATTGACATATGTACATAAGTATTTTTTACACCTTGTATGTATTTTTGCATTAATTTTGTTGATTTTGTTGACTAACACACATACATATATTTCCTGAGAAAATTTATTTAGGCTAAATGCTTTTAGGAAATATTTTAAAATTTTTTGGAACAAACCACAAGATGTTTGTGACTTTTTTGAATGATGCAATCATCATACGAAATATCAATTTCATGTTAGAAAATTGTTTGAATAATATTTGGTACAAGTATTTCCATACTTGGATAACATTTCAAAAATGTTTGGCACAAGTCATTTCGTATTTAAGAATGTTTGACAAAGAGTTAACGTAAGTATTTGAGTTATTTGCGAAAATATTTCAAAGATGCCTGGCACAATTAAGATGAAAGTATTCCACAAATATATTCATATGCAAAGCTATTTTACTTGTATGAAACATATATATTTTCTTAGCGCACATCTAAATCGGTACTTTTTACAGTTTATTATATAATTTAAGAGTTATTTTGATTAATTTTGTAGCTGCCTTAAAAATATGATACGTACTGTATTATCTAGTTAGTCGGTCTAATATGCTGATATTTAATTAATTCTAATGGCTTAAGCATTCTAATACTTACAAATGAACCACAGTAAATGTAGCATTGAGTATTTAAAGCTATTGCATTGGTGTCATTAATTGGCTTTTTTTTATAACCATTTTAATGTTTAAAGATGCAAATTAAATGCTCTTGTTATTAAGTTTTTTCCTTCGGAACTAACATTTATTTATATCAACTTTTTTTCAATATGATATAAATCGTAATCGATTCTGAAAAAAAAGTTATGTGATAATAATTTTTTCAGTTTTTCAGCAAATAGTGAATCTCCTTTTAAAGAAGATTCAAATTTATATGACAAAAAATGTATCAACGCATCTTTCGGTATTGAAACGAAATTCCTTCGGTATTGAAATATATGTAGATAGCTAAATCTAGTTCGTAGATTATGTATTAAATGGATATGACTGACTCTACGTTATACTGTTTTAATATGCATAGAATATGATCATTGGGAGAATAATGTCTTCTGTCAGGCTATTTCGAGATTTTGGCTTGTTTGATTTGGTTTGAGTGATGGCGATACTATTACGGCTATGTCTAACTAGCTCTATTAAGTTATTTGTGTGTCCCCAGTGTGCCAAACGGATCCGTTACGAATCCGTAACGAACTCACTTCTTCGTACATTTTGTCCGAAACGGATTGCGTTTCGCATCCGGAACGGATCCTTTTTCGTATGAAATTCCTCTCTCCGTTACGGACTTCAGTTACGAATCCGTTTCGGACTTCAGATACGAATCCATTTCGGACTTCACATACGAATCCGTTTCAGACTCTTTTTTTTAAATAATGCGAACTCGCAACGGACTCGTTTTTTAAAAATAGTTCTTATTCAAAAAGGGACAATAATGTTTATGTATGTTCAACATTTTTTTATTTTTTTGCTAATTCAGTTCTTACATTCCACATATAACATTTTAAAGAAGGAAATTTTAAATTATATCAATGTATAATAAAAATAAAAATAACAACAAAAATAAGTACACAATTGTATTTCGTATCCCTAATCTACTGAAACTAAAATAAGAAATTGTAAAACAAATTTAAGACTGTCTTTTATGTTAACGTTGTGGAAATTTTTTTGAAGGATTCGTAACGGGTTCGTAACGGGTTCGTCGAAACATAAGACTCCTCTCAAAAATACGAATTGCTTTTTTCATTTTTTCGAGTCCGCCTCGGACTCAGAACGGACTTCAGGAACGAATCCGTAACGGACTTCAGTTACGAATCCGTTTCGGACTTCATATACGAATGCGTTTCAGACTCTTTTGGCGGATTCGTAACGGGTTCGTAACGGGTCCGTCGAAACATAAGAAAGCGCAGTGCGTACTGACGGACTCGTAACGGATCCGCATCCGTTTTTGTGCACATTGGGTCCCTACCCCATGTTCATGTGTTTTGAAGTCTGTGTGAGTACTCCTTCCTTTACTGTGTTATATGGAACACGGTTTGGTCCCGCTCTTGATACATCCAGGTAGAAGCAGTGGCATAGCTATGGTTTCTGGCACCCCTAGATAGATAGATTTTGCACCCACAAAGGGAGGTTATTCTTATCCATATCTAAAATCTCTACACAAAAAATAAAAATTTTTATATACATATTTGTAACCGTTAGAACTATTTGTAATCGTTCTCGTACTGTAAGCAGCCTTCCTTTATTCAAAGAACTAAAAATATTGCCTCGTCCACATTTATATTGCTTTCGAGCATTAAAAATGTTATTCAATAGATCTGAGCAACTTATTGATAGAAGTGATTTTAATTATGAGTTAAGGTCTTCTAATCGCAACTCTCGTCAATCCCACCACATAGCCTGCACCACTTTCTGCGGTTCTTTTCTTTGACTGCCCCAAGGTTGTTTAACAATCTACCTTATGACATCAGGTGTAGACGCATAAAATCTCGTTTCCTTACACTCAAAAATATTTGTGTATAAATATTACTAATAGCTGCGCCCATTCTACTCTACGTTTAAACGCATTCTACGTTTATTAGTACATATTACGAATATTTTATTCGTGTTCTTAAAAAAACAAATGTATTAAAAAAAAAAAATTTTGTCTGAGCTGGGGTTTGAACCTCAGCTTTTTAGCTTACGGGCCATGCACTTACGGCTGCCAGGTTTTTTTTTTAAAATCGGGATTTTACAAAAAAAAAAAAAAAAATTGGGACACATGAAAAAAAATCGGGAAACAGATGTATGCATGTCCCTCGTTTTCTTCAATAACGTCACAACTCAAAAAATGCAATATCTGAGTTAAGTACATAGAAATACATGTCGTACATCAATTTTAATTTTATTTTTTATTTACTTATTTATTTAGCTTCTTCGCTATTTAAAGAAACAGTACATTTTTTACTTAAACTAAACTTATTCTAACAGGGTTTATTTAATTTTTTTTTCTTTTTTTTTTCCTCCTCATCCTTTCCTTGTTTTGGTGTTCGAAGATATGGAATTCAAAGTGGGCGTAATCCGCCCACCTGATTGACATGAATTCAAGAACACGTCAAAAGTAAAAGGGGAGAAGAGAAGAAAAGAAGAAAAAGGAACTTACATACTATCATATTCTTATTTTCCTAATCATAATTATTCTTTATATAAATTATAAGTTTTCTCTTAAATATAATAACTATTTACCTAATTTTTTAAGCTATTGGGCAAACTGTTAAATAAGTTTAAACCTTTATGCCACAAACTGTTTTGTGCTCTACTCGTTGGAAAGTATCCTACTCGGAAATCTGAATTATTCCTTAAATTATAGGGTTGTACATCCGCAACATAAACTATCTGACAACTTAAATATTTTGGGAGCAAATTATGTTTCATTTTAAATATAAATAATATCACATTCATCAAAGTTCTTTGATTTATTGACAACCAGCATAAAATATCTAACATATACCTTATATGTGTTAAAATACCACATCTTAATATACATCTCATTCCTCTATTTTGCAGTTTCTGTAGTCTTTCTGTCATTTGCAATGACCCTAAAAACAAAATTGTTGAACAATATTCAAAATGTGGCTTAAGCGGATTCTTTGGAAAAATCCAATTTTTTTGGCTATCTTCTTGCATATGTAATTAATATGTACATCAAATCTCAACTGATTATCTAGCATAATACCCAAGTATTTAATTTCTTTTACATATTCAATTTCTTCGCCATTTACAATAATTTTATTGCTAGATTCACCATTTATTATAATAGCTTTTGTTTTATTTGTATTAAGCTTAAGTTTGTTCATTTTAAGGTACTTTCCAACGTTTTCTAAATCAGAGTTAAGATGACTAATGCACTCTTCGGCAGAGTCACCTGTCACATACAATAAGGTATCATCGGCAAACATGCACATCTTCGATTTATTTAAAACCTTTTCCATATCGTTTATGTAAATGATGAAGAGAAGTGTACCCAAAACTGCACCCTGCGGTACACCCAAAGTAACTGTCGCTGGTTCAGAAACATATTCTGCTACTTTTGTTTTTTGAGTTCTTCCCGAAAGATAACTTTTAAACCAATTAAGTTCGTTTTCTCTTATACCGTACATATGCAGCTTCTGTAGTAGTATATTTCTATCAATAGTTTCAAAGGCTCTTTGTAGATCAAGAAAAACGGCTACTATGACTTTTTTATCTTGTGTTTCCGACTTCCACTGTGCAACAACAAGATTCAACAGCGCTTCACAATTATGTTGTTTTCTAAATCCAGATTGGTAGTCAGAGAGCAACGAGTGCGATTCCATATAATCCTCTACTTGTGAATGAACAATTTTTTCAATAATTTTGCTTTCTGTCATTAACATATTGATGGGTCTGAAGTTTTCTGGGGTTACAGCATTTTTCACTTTCTCAATCGGTACCACTGTGGATTCTTTCCAGCAATCTGGAAAAATTCCAGAACGTAAAGATTCATTTATAATTTGAAGAAATGTTGGTCCAATTATCTCAAACGCGCTAGACAACATCCTCACGGAAAGAAATTTAAAGTCTTTTTTGTTATTCATTTTTTTCATTATAGTTTTTAAGTCATTTAAATTTAACAACTGAAATTTAAAATTATTTTCACTTCTTTCAAGTAGATTTTTATATTGTACATAAGGAATATTTGCATTTATACACTCAACACTGTCTACAAAGAATTTGTTTAGAACGTTTGCGATTTCTTGTTTGTTTGTGTGAACGATAACGATATCTTATTTACTTTTCGCGATAGACGAAAATGTGTCGCTCAGTAGTTCAGTACCCCAGCAAAATGTTTGATGCAAATGTGACATGCATATTTAGGGACACTGCTTCCAGAAGACATTCTATATATCAAACTGTGCTTCTTCTTAGCCTTATAAAAATGTTCTTTCAAGAGGAATTTTTATAAACTCCTTCTGGAAGACATTTAAATGGCATTTAAATTCAATTATAGTACGAATGTTATATATATATAATTATAATATATAGATATTTTCCGTGGAATTTTTTAAGCCCCCAATGAAACCCAACAACTCACTACTTCCCACACCAAAATGCTTTGAAAATTTAGAAAAAGATATTTTAGGTGTAGTTTTTTTAAACCCCCACAAAACGCAAATACTTTTTATTTCCATCACCAAGACCACTAGAATGTCGGGAAAAGGGATATTTTCCCAGGGATTTTTTAACCCCCCAACCACAAAACCATTCTAGTCCATAGAATGCCTTCTTAAAGTTGTCCTGAAAAACACCTACTAGAATCCTTTGATTGAAAGGCTCAAAAAAATCTTCCATTGAAAAGTCCTAGAAGCACTTCTAGAGAAATCTAAGGAAAGCATTCCTCCTAATGATATGCATATGTTAAAAAAATGGCTTCTGGGTATGAAAGTGGAAGGGATGGAATTCGAGGATGGACTTTCCCTTCCTCTTTAGCTTCTTTTGGAAGAATTTTTTTTTGCTGGGACGCTGAGAATAAAAAAACCTAACATATGTTTACTGAAAATCGATTTCTTTGAGTAAACTTCTTTGAAAAACAAGAGCGATATAAACCTTTAAAAAATATATTTTATTACCCAAGGAAATATGTACAACCACACCAAACAGTGCATTTTTCAAGGTTCATTGGTAGCTCTTGAACTGCCTCTGGCTGCTCTTCAGACTAAATTCAGCAATTCTGTTTGTTTACGACCCATTGAGCCAAAAAGAAGTTTCGTCGCTGAAGACAATTTTTCAATGAAAAACACATTTCTCACAGAGCACAAATTTTGATAATAAAATTCAACGATTTGCAAGCTCTGTTCGTTTGTAAGTCTATTCATGGTGAAATGGCAAACCTTATTGAGCATTTTTGGCCTTGCAACATGTTTCGAATCACGCGGTAGTTGTCAAAAAATGTACTCTGAAAAACAAATAGCGAAAAAGTTACCCTTTACAAGCCTTCTTTTGCGTTGAAGGAAAAGACTAGAGGCCTAAATACAATCATGAGTTGGTCTGCTGTCTCTGCCAAATAACTTTTTGTTAAACATATCACATTTATTTCATCTAAAAGTGTATGCATGTAGAATTCTACACCTCAAAGTGGAAGTATTAATTTTTTTCTCAACATAGGACTACTGCTAAGCGCATGATGCAATTCTGTCATGGAGTTGTGAATCTTAAAGCAGAGAGTATCACTTTTTTCTAAAATAAGTACAACCTCAGTTAAAAGCTTAAGTATATTATGGAAGACACCATAATAACATTCTGTTGCTTCTGATTAAAAAAAATGTTTAAAAATGCACGGACAATTACCTCCAATGGAGTAAAAGTACATCATTAATGCTGGATTTTATAAGTCGCTCTACTGTGGCTGGCTGTAGGGAAAGCCAACGCGCTGGTACATGCCTGAGGATTGATTTGCACTCAATTTGTGCGAAATCGCAAATATATTTATGGCTGTTATTGTGCAGAGCATGTTGAAAAACATTAGCATAAACCTTCAATACTAAATTTTTTAAGTCAAATGGACACGTAAAAAACTGTAAGCAAAGAAGAATATCTGTACAAATTTAGTGACGTTAAAATAAAAACATTGGAAATATTTTTAAAAAGTAATAAAAATAATAAAAAATAAAATTGTATTTCGGAAAATTGGGACATTTGGCGTCCCGCTTAAGGTCTTCGCGGGACGCACATTTTTAGGCTGAAAATTGGGACAACCCGCGTGGAAATCGTGACCTGGCAGCCCTACATGCACTCTACCAGTAAGCTAAAGTGACTTTACAACAGTGTCGGGCAGCTGTGCACACTTGAGATTGTGTTTGTGCAGTAAAATATGCATATTATTATTATTATTATTATTATTATTATTATTATTATTATTATTATTATTATTATTATTATTATTATTATTATTATTATTATTATTATTATTATTATTATTATTATTATTATTATTATTATTATTATTATTATTATTATTATTATTATTATTATTATTATTATTATTATTATTATTATTATTATTATTATTATTATTATTATTATTATTATTATTATTATTATTATTATTATTATTATTATTATTATTATTATTATTATTATTATTATTATTATTATTATTATTATTATTATTATTATTATTATTATTATTATTATTATTATTATTATTATTATTATTATTATTATTATTATTATTATTATTATTATTATTATTATTATTATTATTATTATTATTATTATTAGTATTATTACTATTATTATTATTATTATTATTACTATTATTATTATTATTATTTGCATATTTTCTTTCTAAGCTATTATCATCTAATTCTTTTTTTAAACGCCGAAAATGTCTTCTGCTTATTCCACATATGTTTTTATTCATTTTGTTTACTTTTGCTCACCTGAATACTTAAGTATTAATCACGATACGATATAACTTTAACGCACTTTCACTTCTGAAACTAAATCGCAACTGAATAAAAAAAAATTGGCTTGCCCACTAAAGAACAAACAAAGAAAACCACAAAACTTTGTCTCTGAGCTTGCTTGTTTCGAGAAAAACCCAGAGAGAAACAATATTTCGAAGAGTGTGCTTCTTTCCTGCTGGACAAGCAATAGTAATGGAGCGCTTCAATCGTGATTCCTGGTGAGCTGCTGCCATTTCGAACCGCTGGGTGTGTTCATCGCACCTACAGATTGATCAAAGCTTCAGTGTTGAAGCGAGAGTCAAGCAGATAAGGTCTGCGCTTGCGTGTTCCTTGAATATATTATACTATATCTGTGTCGATAAGCAATAATAGCTTAAGTCGATTTAAGATATAACGGAGTTATTGATATAGTTGTGTTCAACGTATATATCATTATGAACACACAAAATCTAGAAATTCTAGCATGACCTTAGCCAAAGATTTGACGCAAAAACAAAAGAACCTTTCATATAACTTATATGGCGATTTAAAACTTTGAAGCAAGATTTCTGGAAAAATTTGAAATAAGACTTAAGCTGTTATTGCGCATCGATACAGATATAACGTAAGATTACACTATATAAAATTTTATGTATGCAAAGTTTTTGGAAGTATGTATGAAAATTTTTTTTGTTTTTAGAAAATAACGGCATGGCATTGCGATAATTTGCATGGCCAATATAAGGTAATTGTGGGGCATGCGATGGAGAATTTAAATAATTATTTAAAAGCGGCATGTTCACATATCATATTATATAGTGATCAGTTCCAAGTACATATAATGAAAGCATCTTACGCTGTCAGTTTAGCCTTGGAAAAACACAATAAGCAACATAAGCACAATAAAAAACATATTTTTTTTTTATTATTAGCCGGCCTTTTTACATTTCCGTCCAGGGTTGCCAACACATACCTTTTCGCCCGGAGACTTCGGGCCTGAGGGCCGATCTCCGGGCTCCGGGCCTGGCACATTTTCTCCGGCTTTCGCTCTAATCTATATTTAAATCAAGTTTTTCTTACAAAAAAATTTGTTTAACTTATTTATTAGTGTTGATTTACCCTTTTTTTAGTGAATGTTTGAACCATTTGTCTTAATGAACGCTCTTAACTTTGACGTTCTTTCTATTTCTTGAACTTCGTTTTTGAAGGAACGTCGTAACCAGTCGTAACCTTTCTTTTGGTAACTTGACGATCTTGTTTCTGTTTTTCATTTTCTTTTGAGTTCTGCGGCCAAGGCTCATTTATAAGGTTCTGGCACTTGAGAGCGAACTCGGTCGAACTGTCAGAATGGATGAAAAGAAATGAAGAAAATGAATGCTTAGAACAAAAAAAAGCGCAATGACAGTTCGAGAAAAGGCGGGAAAAAGAGTGCATTTCTGTCAAGTGCCACAACCTTATAAATGAACCTTGTCTGCGGCTGAATTTTTAATTAATGTTTGCAGTTCAATTTATGTAAGTTCGGTCAATAATTTGTGTTTTGTGTAGTAACTGATACAAAACTATTTTAGAGAACAGCATAATGGAATCTAGTTGCAAGAGGAAACATTACTTAACATCTTTTAACAACGATTGGCTCTCGATACCAAGCTACAAAGTAGAGTTGGGTCGTTCCCAACTCTCGCACTTACATAACTTAATCGAATTGTTTGAGCGACGATAAGTAAGCCAATTATGCATGTAAAAGAGAGTGAAAGAAATAATAGATAAAATAAAAAATGATATATCGTCATTCCAGTTGTGTGCATTGTTCAGCATTGCTGTTTAATTTTGCTTTTAACCTATGAAACAAAACAATCACGAAATGACATTGAACATGCTTTTGTTACTTTCATTATTATAAATATAACTGCTGGAACTATATAGTTCCACGAACATGCTTAGAGCTGATGAACTATATAGTTCCGCGAATATGCTTAAAGCTGATGAACTATAAGATGCAACTGAGTTTCGAGCTCATGAGGAACTGTTTGAAAATTATTTTTACTCGCTTTTCAGCAACCTTATAAATTTACTTCGTGAGCTTTATTTACTAAATGAAATTATTTACTAAATGATAGAAGTTCCTTTTTTTATATAAACTAAAGAAATGTTTTTCTTTAAGTTAAAAATATTGAAATAAAAAGCAAAAATTCTGTTCAATTGATTTAAGACTAGTCAGAGTGATGTGTTGAAAATCTACATGGACCTTTTCACATTTTCTCAGCAGTTCAACAAGCACTTCATTCAAACGCTGCAAATAGTTCTGCAGTTCAAATAAACAAAGGAACTAGATAGTTCCGCGGACATGCTTCAAATTCCCTTTGTAGTTCAACAAGCAGACAGTCCTTATAGTCTATACAGTTCAAATAAGCAAAGGAACTAGATAGTTCTGCGGACATGTTTCCGTGAACTAGTTCCTTTCTTCAAAAGAATCGTTCCATGTCCGTTCCGTCTCTGGAAAGTACAAGCACAAGCCTACTACAAAGATTGGTTGCTGATAAAAAAAAAACGAGTTCACGGGAAAATGCAAGTTGTGTTGTGTCACAATTCGTAAACATGATTGTTAAACATGACTATGTATGAAAAAACCAAAAAAAAAATTAATTTTTTAATTAAAAGCAAGCAGACCATAAAAAAAATATTAAATAAAAAAAGCTCCGGGCCTGGGCTTTTCAAAAGTTGGCAACCCTGTTTCCGTCTGCTTATCTGTATTTCACATTATCCGTATGTTGGTCTGTTTCCTTTTGACATTCCGTTCACTACTTATTCATTTAATTTCGCAATACAAATCCGAGCAAAATAATATCCCATAATGCCTAGTAAGATTTCTGCAAAAAGCGCTTTAGCACTACTTTGTTTTCAGTGTGAGCTTTAAAGCGCTCATTAATACATACTCAAGATGGAAAAGTAAAGGTGTGCAAAGCTGCCCGACACTGCTTTACAATCATACAGTTTCTTACGTTCTGTAGATATGCGACAAACAAGGCTGAACGATTACGGTTTTAAATTTTTTAAACTCTACTAATAATTCGTACGGTCAGCCTACGAATGAATTGTTTCTACTAATATTATTTTTCATTCGTAAATAGTACGAACGCATAAGTAAATACTACGAATGCAATGAAAGGAATTACGATGTTATTCGTACGAGAAAATTACGAATATTATTATTTATATGTACACTATCATTCGTGCACTTGTAATGCACTTATACGAATTAGTTTATTTTTATTTACGAATATCATTAGTATATAAAACAAATATATTCGTAGACACTACATTAGGTATTAAAAAAATTTAACGAATGAATTCGTAAAGATATCACAATAAAAATACTTTGTATATTGAACGAATATTTGTAGAATGTACGAATATTTTGTTTACTAATATCATTCGTAGAAATTTTACTAATACATTTTTTGAGTGTACAAATGTAAAAGCTCGGCTATTTAACTTAAGCTACTGCGATATAAATAGTATGCTTTATGTTACGTTAGTGTGACAACTATAAACTTTCACTATAACCATCCATTACCACACTCTATACATGTTCATTTTTCTTTTATTTTTATTTTTTGTGTTATACCTTTATTCTCATATTTCATACTCAATATTTAAATTTTATAAAAAAAATGTTATTCCTAGAATATTTCAGTATGCTTATTATTCTTAATTATTAATTTTAATAATTTATTTATATAAATTTTAATCGGAACTCTTTTTTATAACTCCTGTAATTTTTTTATATATTTAATTTTGCTATTGTAAACATTTTATGCCTTCTTTTTTTTAAGAGACCCTATGAACTTTCTTAAAATTTTTTGATTTTTAGTATGAGGATACATGCTCGATACTAGTTATTTTAGAATTGCAGAACATATAGTATTAATCATCCTTAATTGCTTTATGATTTTACGATAAATAATTAAAATTTTAATAATGTTTTAAAATTTATTTATAAATTTTTAAGACACTTTTACCTATAATAGAACGAATAAAATAGAAAATGTTATTATACAAAGTAATTACTCGACTTCATTCGTTTATTCTAATTATTTGTTTGTTCTCACTCGAGTTTTTAAAAAACTCCATTTACTTGTTTTGCTCAAAGGAGTAAATCGGATAAATCGAGACGCATTCGAAATACAATTACTTCAGGAATTATTTTATGAAAAAATTAATTGAAATGGGTTTTTACTTTTGGTTTTTCATCACACATATCAGTTGAAAAATCAAAAGAAAGAACATTTTCCGCTAGTTTCAGAAAAGAGAACATTGGCCGCATTCAGCGCAGACAACAGTTGGCAACTGTTGTGTAAAAATTCGCTGAATGGTACAAATTTGGTAGCGCTAACTAAGACTGATAAAGTAGCGAACGCCTTTTAATCGAGCGAACAAATTGTATGCTACATGAACACAACAACTGTTGAAATTACTGTCAGATGCTGCTGTCATATGCTTTCACTGACGCTGTTAAATTAAAAACGCAAAAAGAACGCGGCAAATTTGGGTGAGAAACTTTGCAATTAAATTATTAATAACAAAAGTAAATGTTATGTATAATAATGTACACATATGTTTATATTTTATTTTGTTTAGCCAACATTTGTTTCAACTGTTTAAATTATTTATTGAAATACTGGTACTAGTTCCTACGCCAATAAGCCACCTCTACCATATAAACTCACGTATCTAAACAGCCACCGCTAGCCGACATTTTTTACGACTGCACACAGCTTCTGCCAGCCAACTATTGCAACTAATGCAACTATTGTTTTGTGGCTAGTTCCTACGCTCTTAAGCCGCCTCTACCATCTAAACCTACGCCATCTAAACCAACGTCTAAGCAGGATCAGTCAGCCGGCATATTTTACGACTGCAAACAGCCTCTGCAAGCCAACCATTGCAACTTTTATTTTGTGGCTAGTTCCTACGCCAGTGAGCCGCCTGTGATGTGAGCTGCCATCTGAGCTGAAGCCACCTAAATCCACTTCTCACAGCCTTTACATGGATGATTGCTACAGTGCCCTTTATATTCTCAATGGGTTGCAATACAATGTGGTGGATAGCCTGGAAGTACACGAAAAGTTAGAAAGCGGTAAGAATGTGATAAGCTTAAACTAATTATACTCCCACGATAAAGTTCTTATTAAGAATTTGTACTTTCACTTAAATTGATTGTTGGATGGGAAAGTCTCAAGCTATTGAGAGTTTGTCCATTTAGGGCCAAATTGTTAATTGAGTTAATGCCACTATACCAATTCTTATGCAAGTCCTCATCATTCCTCAAAGTGTTATGTTCATACTTGTCATAGGTAAGCAGAAAATCCAAATGCCTTTGGTTTCGGATGGCATCGGTTAAAAATAATATAATTGGAATCAGTTTTATATCGCCATCGGTTGGAATTCAAGAATTGGCATCGATTTTGTTGAAAAAAAGAATCGGCATCAGTATATGTTAAAAATGGCAACTTTTTTGCCGATACGATTGCGATCTTGTGCACGCTACATGAAACAAAAAACACATGAAAACAATTACATGTGAGTATTCCTGTTCCCAACTGCACAATTTTTACGGTTGCGATCAAATACCTTTCAGCTCCTCCGTCCATTGTCGCAAGTGAGCATTTTTTTAATACTGCAGGCCAATTACATGGTGAGACCGCCAAAAAATTTCAGCAAAATTTCTTAGAAATTCCGAGAAAGGGACAACTTGTTATTATATCGCGACCAGTCCGACCTTTCAATTCCATCACAATTTTTTTTTTAATTTTTAAAGTTGTAAAGTAGAAATTCTGGTATTCCAACTTTTAGCAATTTTTTACATATGCTTAAGTTGTGACAATTTTAAAACAGAATGCAGTTTTGTTAAACAAAATTAAATTCAAAATTTTATTGTGCCAAAAGATTTTTAAAAAATATATAAAAAGTTTGCTTATCGCAATTGAGAAATCATTTTTTCCTAAATTTTGCACAAATGCTAGTGATTTTTTATTTTTTTTTTTTGAAAATAGTAATCAACAAAAATCCTTTATTTATTTTATATAAATCGTTAAAACTATAAAATACCTGTCCAAAAAGCCTAAGGTATATGAAATAAGTAAAAAATTGGAAAAATGGCAGAAGTTTTAAGGTGTTTTTTAAATTGACAATCACCGATTTTTCTTAAATGTGTTCGAATCATACAAACTGCTGCCATTTAACTAAATGATAACGGATTTTAGTCATCTACAGCTTGTTAGAAAGTAAATACTAAATGCCACATTTTACGAATTTAATTTTTATAGAAAATAAAAAATTCAATATATAATGTCTGTGAATAATAAAAGTTTTATTACTTATTCGATTTCTGAGTTTAAGAAACGCTTCCAATAAATCGGCGACAAGATTGCTGTGAGATAATTGTGAGTGTTTTAACGTTGGTAAATCTATATTTTGTGTTGTTTTTTAAAGTGCATAGCATTTATTCTAAGAAAAATCTTGAAATCAGTCTTTGATATTGTTATTTTCTTTGGTAAGTAAAATATTCTGTCCTTTTTGCAGATCTAAAATTATAAAGTGTTTTCAGATGAATTACTAAAACAATGGGTTAACCATTTGTTATACTTTTTAGGGTTTTTTTTTTTAATTCATGATGTGCGTTAAAATTAACATCTTTTGTTACGTGGTAAATATACACTGAAAACATATCGGCGCACGATTTTAGATGAAGTTCAAAACGCGTATGAAAGTAATTTTGTTGAAACAAATAATATGGCAACTCACCTTATCTTTTGACATTTTCTTTATTGCTCCTATTTCTTATTATACTAAAACTAGTTATAACAAATAAACCTAAAAACTCACGTGGATTTTAACCCGAATTAAATACTGCGTTTTTCTATCAGGTTATGGGCCCAGTCCCAATAAAAGTTTTAGTAAATCTCGTGGTTGGATAATTTTTAGTTTTTTTTTCTTGCAAAAGCATTTGTTGCAGAAAGGAACAAGATAGCTTGCCGTAAGAATTTTAACACATTCGTTGTGATCGCAAAATTTCTTAATGTCTGGTTCGGACTCACACAACGTAATTGAGAAACTTCATGGCAGTGAAAATTTTCACACTTGGAAGTTTGCCATGGAGAGTTTGTTGGAGCTCAGCGACTTGCAGGACTGCATCGCAGATCCAACGAAGGAGACCGATGGGAAAAAGCTACGAAAAGCAAGAGCTAAAATTATTTTATGCATCGATGAAGCGATTTACGTCCACATTCAGAATCAAAAGACGGCTTCTGACATCTGGAAGACTCTTCATCAGTTGTACGAAGACACTGGACTAACGCGCAAAATTGGACTCTTGCGCAAATTAATTACAATGCGGCTAGAAAATTGTGAGTCAATGACTGATTACGTAAATCAGCTAGTCAATACAGCAAGTAAGTTGTCCGGAATCGGTTTCGATATAAATGACGATTGGTTAGGCGCGATAATGCTGGCTGGACTTGGTGAAGATTTTAAGCCTTTCATTATGGGTATTGAGAGCAGTGGCACAAAAATAACCGGCGAAAACATAAAGATGAAGCTGCTCGATGGCGACTATGAAAAATCTTCGCAAAGTGCCAGTGCTTTCTTGAGCGTTAAAAAGAAATTTCATAAATCGAACAAATTGAAAGTCAAATGTTATAACTGTGGTCGTAAGGGTCATTTTATAAAAGATTGCACAGAAAAGAAAAAAAATTCTGCAAGCTCGAATACCAGTGATCGAAGCAAAACGGCTTTTAGTGTATTTTTGTCACGTGATGACAAACCAAATAGAAACGTATGGTATGTCGATAGCGGAGCTTCGCGGCATATGACCCCTTTCAAAGATAATTTGAGGGAAATTAGTTCTACTGACGTCACAGAAATTGTGGCTGCAAATAACGAAAGAATGTCTGTCGATGGTATCGGTAACGCTGCGTTTCATTTTAAAGGAAATGACATTGAAGTAAAGAATGTTTTATACGTCCCACAATTAACAACAAATTTACTATCAGTTTCTCAAATTGTAGAAAACGGTAATAAGGTAGCATTCGGCAATGGTCGGTGCAAAATTTTTAATCAAAATGGCGAACTTGTTGCCGAAGCGAATGGTTCATCTGGAGTATTTAAACTTGAAGCGCAAATGGTATCATGTCTGCTCACGAACGAAAAAACGAGTTTGATGACTTGGCATCGTCGGCTTGGCCATTTGAATTATGCCGACTTATGTAAGCTAAAAAATAATAGCATCAACGGTGTAACATTCAACGGTGATCCAATTTGTTTGACAAAGTGCGAGGCATGTTACAAGGGCAAACAGGCACGCGTGCCATTTAAACACGTAGGGACACGAGCCACAGAGTTACTCCAGCTTATACACTCGGATTTGTGTGGGCCAATGGAAACTGCTTCGATTGGTGGTGCTAAATACTTTATTTCTTTTATTGACGACTTTTCGCGTAAAGTATTTGTTTACTTTTTAAAAAACAAATCAGACGCTTTCGAATATTTTAAAGAATTTAAACATTATGTCGAAAACCAAACTGGTAAAAAAATTAAAGCTATTCGCACTGATAATGGCACTGAGTACGTTGGAGCGCAATTTGAAGCTTTTTGCCGCACATCTGGAATTTTACATCAAACATCAAACGTTTACACGCCGGAACAGAATGGAGTCGCGGAGCGGTACAACCGTACCATCGTAGAGCGTGCTAAGTGCATGATATTCGATGCAGATTTGAGCAAATCATATTGGGGAGAAGCAGTTAACACCGCAGTGTACATCATCAATCGCTCACCCAGTTCATCTTTAAATGGACAGATACCGCAATCAAATTGGTCAGGAGCTGACGTCGATTTAAGTACGATGCGGATCTTTGGTTCACCTGTCATGGTTCATATACCGAAACAACGTAGGCGCAAATGGGACCCCAAGTCGAAGCGGCTCATATTTGTAGGCTACAGTGAGACAACAAAAGGTTATCGTTGTATAGACCCTCAAACGAAACAAATCACAACAAGCCGTGATGTCGTTTTCATGGAGACTGAACCTAAGGTAATATGTTGTGTTCCAATAGATTCTAACGAAGAACTCGTTTCAGTGAGGGTACCCGAATCCCCCCTCAAGGCAGAAGTAGATGAAGACGACACAGAGTCATATCTTGAAGAAACAGTCGAAGACACCTTTGATGACGCTAGAGATGACACCTTCGTCCCAGAAGTGGACGTTTCGATTCCGCAATCATTGCGAAAATCTACTAGACCAGCAGTCCAACGTGATTTTTCAAGCCAAGGCTATGTATCCCATTTGGCTACTACCGATGATCAAATGGATCCAGAGACTGTCTCAGAAGCCCTAATGCATGACGACTGCGAAAATTGGAAGAAAGCCATGCAAAGCGAATTAAAATCACATGCAGAAAATAAAACATGGACTATTTGTAATCTTCCATCTAATCGCAAAGCGATTAGGTCCAAATGGGTATTTCGCACCAAGCGTGATGACAATGGAAATGTTGCTCGACATAAGGCTCGTCTAGTGGCCAAGGGTTGCTCACAGCAATTTGGAACAGACTATAATGAAACTTACTCACCTGTTGTGCGCTATACTTCCATCCGATACCTTATTGCCCTATCCGTGAAGCTTAAACTGAAAATTGATCAATTAGATGCTGTAACCGCATATCTACAAAGTAATTTAGACGAAGAAATTTTCATGCAGCTACCGGAAGGATGCGGCGAAGATAGTGGAAAAGTTTGTAAATTGCAAAAAGCCATTTACGGGTTAAAGCAAAGTGGTCGGCAATGGAACATTCTATTGGAGAAATCACTCAGATCATTCGATCTTCAAAAGTCACGGGTAGATCCTTGCGTGTATTTCAGAAATGATTCACAAATTATTGTCGCTATTTATGTCGATGATATTTTGATTTTTTGGCAAGATCCAGAAGTTCGCGATCAAATCAAGGAAAAATTTACAAGTACATTTAATATGAAAAACTTAGGCGCTGCCAAAAGTTGTATCGGCTTTAATATCACTTACGATAAAAATTCAAGCGGAATATGGATAGACCAGGCAAAGTATACGGAACAAATATTAAATAAATTTGGTATGCAAAATTCTAACCCTGTTGCAACACCAAGTGACGTCAATCAGAAATTATCTATAAAATACACCGATGATGATCAATATTTGGAGAACGTGCCATATCAAGAGGCAGTAGGCAGTCTTTTGTACTTAGCACAAGGTACTCGGCCCGATATTGCCTATGCAGTCAACGATGTTAGCCGTTTCAATGCCAAGCACGGGAAAATCCATTGGACTGCAGTCAAACGCATCTTCAGGTACCTTAAGGGAACTATTAATCACAAACTTTTTTACGGCAGGTCCGAAGGTCTAATCGGGTTCACCGACGCTGACTGGGCCTCCGACATCGACAAGCGGCGCTCATGCACCGGATATGTTTTCACCTTGTGCGGCGGTGCAATATCTTGGGCCAGCAAAAGGCAGCCTACGGTCGCCTTGTCTAGTACTGAGGCTGAATACATGGCGTTGTCGTCAGCAGTTCAAGAAGCTATTTGGTTGCAGCAATTTGGAAAAGACTTCGATCCATCTCTAAGCCAACAACCCGTAGAGATCGGATGTGACAACCAAAGTGCAATCGCTTTAGCAGAGTCAGACTCCTTCAGAGTGAGATCAAAACATATTGATGTGCGCCACCACTTCATTCGCGATCGTATTAGTGAAGGTATGGTAAAACTTTTTTATATACCTACTGAGAAGATGGTCGCTGATAGCCTGACAAAAGCGGTTTCTAGCAACAAATCCAATTTTTGCACCAAATATATGGGTATAATATATTGTATTGAAGATTAAGTTTACTATTATCTTTGATATATTAAAAAATTATAATTGCATAAATTTGATTATTCAAAACTTTCATATCAACATATTAACTACTTAAAATTTTTTTGTATTATTAAATTTAATACTTCAAAAAGTGAGGGTGTTGAAACAAATAATATGGCAACTCACCTTATCTTTTGACATTTTCTTTATTGCTCCTATTTCTTATTATACTAAAACTAGTTATAACAAATAAACCTAAAAACTCACGTGGATTTTAACCCGAATTAAATACTGCGTTTTTCTATCAAATTTTGCTCTTAATATGCAAAAAAATGTTTCTTATTCGCAGTCATTATACATCGCCTTTTTTATTATCTAGAAAATCTAAATTCGTGGCATTTAGTTCGTGCATTCTAACAACCCGTAGATGACAAAAATCCGTTAACATTTGGTTAAATGGCAGCAGTTGCACATACAAAAAATCGGTGATTGTCAATTTAAAAAACATTGAACAAATTCGCTTAACTTAAGCATATGTAAAAAATTATTTAAAGTTGGAATACCAGAATTCCTACTTTACAACTTTAAAATGTTTTTAAAAAAAAATTGTGATGGAATTGAAAAGTCAGACTGGTCGCGATATAATAACAAGATGTCCCTCTTTCGGAATTTCTAAGAGTTTTGGCTGAAACTTCAATTAAGGTCGAATCGGTCACACAGTGTTATACAGCGATAAAAGATGTAGTTTAAAAGGTTTAAATACTAAAAAAATAGCTTTTTGTACATTATAATATTCAATTGATTAATTTTGATAACATAAAAACTCTCAAGTTTTCAAAAGTTCTTTATACTATTCTAGAACTCACACACATACTGGATATTAAATAATTTTATTTTTTATGTTGAATTATAAGTTTTATTAGAATATTTATTTAGCATATTTATTAAAAAATACATGGACTTTTTGCAAATTGGTTTCTTATATTGAAATTCAATTTTAATTAGTGTTTGAGTGATTAATCAGTATCAGCAGGAAATTCTAGCATCGGCATCTGCATAGGCATTGGTTCAAAACTCAAGAATCGGTATCGGCTTTGAAAACGCAGTCAACATCGGCGTTGGCATTAGGCATCGGTGCACAAATCGGGAATGGGTCGAGCACTCATTGTAACCTCGGTTATTTTCACAGACTTAAAAGCACTTCAGATAATTAGCTACATTGCGAAACAAAATAGAATATTTTTAAATTTAACAAAGTGATTAAAATAAAAGATTAAAATAATTTTATTTCAGATCCTAACTTCTTTGAAGCATATATTCGAAGCAATGCTGGAAGTATAGAAGCGGATGTTCCGGTGACCAAAAGTGGCGAAGATACTAAAAGTAACGATTTGGCTGCGGTCGAAAAGCCACCTACTTGGACGCAAAACAGCACTAAGCTACTTTTGGATTTGTATAGAGAAAGGAAAAACAAATTCCGTGACCCTAAATACAAAAAACGAAATTTGTGGACCGAAATTTTGAACGAAATGGAAAAACGTGGGTACAGTGGTCTCAATGAAGATATGATTGATAGGAAAATGCGAAATCTGAAGAAAACTTATCGTACTCTAAAAGACAACAATAAAAAGAGTTCAACTGGAAGGGGACGCATAAGCTGGTTGTACTACGAAACATTTGAGGACATTTTTTCAAATGACTGTACAATGAATTTTGGGCCTACAATTTCATCTATGCTTCCAACCACCGTGCCTTTACCTGTGGATTCAACTTTACCTTCAAGAGCGGCTTCAGCAGACGTCCCATCTTCACCATCCCTACTTAGTCAATGGGATGATTTGCCTTCTTGCTCAACTACTGGTTCCCCTAACCCGTTTCCATCAATTTCTCCTGATTTAAGCAGTCCAGAGGCTTCAGACAAACGTGAAAAAAACACCCAAAAATCTCGAAACTCTAAGGAGGTATACGATATGAGAAAGCGTTTAATAGCAATTGAAAACGAACGCATTGAAGCTCTTCATCGTTTGGAGACTGCCATAAATAAGACCAATACATTACAAGAGGAAAGAAATGAACTTTTAAAACGGTATTTGGACTCCCAAGGTATAAATTGAAATCGAAATTTTTTGCACAGCAATATTGTTAGCTTTAATGATGGTTTAACTATCAATTATAATGTATTATATTGTTAAGTGGCATATAAAATAGGGTGCGCCGATTTGATGAAATTTTGTTCGTATATATTTTCCCTATTAGGAAAAAATGTGCCCCTCATTTTGACTTTTTTTTTTAATTTTGTAACATATTTTTACTGGAGCTGACTAATGGTTCGTTTTTTTGGAAATCTGATGAAAAAAAATTGTTCACCTTACAAAATCTTAATTTGCAAAATTTAAACGAAATCGATCGGTCGAAGACGAAGTTATAGGCACTGTTTATCAATAAAGTTATATGAATATAATTAAAAGTACAAATAGGAATATGTATGGATAGAAAATGTTTCTTCTTTGTTATTCACAGTCTGTAGCTTCGATTTCGGTCGATTGATTTAAAAAAAAATTTTGCAAAGTAAGGTTTCATGAAGTGAGCAATTTTTTTTGGCATCACATTCCCGAAAAAACGAACCATTAGGGGACCAGTACAAAAATGTTAGAAAATTACAAAAAAGTCAAAATGAGGGGAGGGGGAATTTATACAAACAAAATTTTATAAAATCGGCCCACCCTAATAAACAGCCAAATGAACTGAATAACTTTGTTCCTTTTTTTATAATCAACTGTTATTATGTTGAAAGTTTTCATTTATATTAAACTTTATTAAAACTATGCACACTAATGGTATGAACTGAATGAATTTAACTACCTTATATTTTATAATAAATCATATTTTGTTTTTTATTTTCTTTAATATTAAAATAAAAATAAAATTACACATGATTGAAATGAGTAATACAATTCATAGTTTTATTTCATTTATAATAATTTTTTTGCATAAATAGAATATTTTCCTTATAAATACATCTAAGAGATAAGTTTACATTTATGCTATTAGAAAATGAGAACTCATTTTTGGGATTTTGGGATTTTGGTTTCTTATTTACAAAGAATTTACAATTCTTAACCGCTTTTCCACAGCTTCTTGAGAACGAAAGGTATGATCTTGTTCTTGATCATCTATTGAATACTCGTTGCTCACTTCCATCAGATAATCATCCGTCTCTCCGCTATCAATAATAAAATTGTGTAGCGTGCAACAGGCTGCGATAATTTTATTGGCGAAACAAACATCAGCAATGTCCAAGTATTTCAATCGTCGAAATTTCACTTTTAAAAGTCCAAATGCTCTTTCAATAGTTGACCGAATTGAACTTAACCTTGTGTTGTAACGAACTTGCGATGTTGTAAGGTGACCGTTATCCCTAAATGGCGTCATTAAATTTACCATAAGTGGATATGCACAATCACCAAGCAGATGCTGTTCGCGCTGAAGAAATGGATCCTGCGAACGTGAAGAGTCAGTCAGTTTTTCAAAAATCGGACTATTTCGAAAAACTCGAGAATCATGCATTTTCCCTGGCATTCCAATGAAGACGTCAATAAAGCGTAATGTATGATCACACACACCTATGAAATATGTAAGCTTTTGAATCACTCAATGCAGTATCAAGGTGTGACAATTTACAATTTTGTATTAAATTATAATAACTTAAGATAAATGTAAGTATGAAATTTAATCTTCACTCAGTGTACTACATCTAAATTATAAATAAGGTATTTTTAAAAGCACATTTTTAGGTTGATGGGAAGCAGACCTAAAGTTTAAATAATCTGATCGGAGTAAAATTTTAACATTTAATGATGTAGTATGGTTCTCTGGCCTGATTTTCAACGTTTATTTCGGGAAATTTTATTTATAACAAAATAAAGTAGAATCATTTTAATTTCTTTAGCAGCCCAATATTTTTCCCGGGGAATCGGAAAAGGGAGTTTTGATTTTCAAGATAGCAGATAAACATGTAATTTTTTACATTCATGAGTATTGACTGTTGATGAACAAATTTTCATTAAAATTTTCCAAAATATTTTTAAACGTTATCCTAAAAATGAAAACTCTCTTTTCCGATTCCCCGGAAAAAATAATACAGAATTGGGCTGTATATGTTTTTATTGACATCTTTTACTACAGTATATTTACACATTTTTACACATACATAATTATAATTTTAGCCCAATTGGCTCGATAGAATTTTTTTAAACACCCGGGTCGAACGCTTTTATAGTTTTAACAACATTTGGCGCGCAATTATGAGGTGCTTTCGACTATGTGCTATAATTTCGTTAATATTATGAATTTTTTATTTGAGATTTGTGCAGATATTCTCAATATGTTGTACTTAAAAAAAAATCTATTTTTTGATACTCGAACACAAGACTACATCCTTAAGTTACCATGAAAAATGTCTTATATTTATACAATTAAGCATATTAATGTACATACCTTGTAAAATAATCGAATGCACTTGTTTCCTATTAAAAAAGTCACTAGCATTACCAGCCGGTTGCTTAATAGGAATATGACATCCATCAATGGCTCCAATAACGTTGCGTAATCCACATGAACGTTCCTCAAAGATCTTGAAACACTTTTTGTTACACTGAAATATTTACTGAAAATATTTAAAATTAAAAATACTTGTGACGAAACAGCTTGCTGCGCTGCATTTGGCCACTTTACGTAGATGGGCATAATATCCGCTAAAGTATGAACAATACTTTTAAATATCCCATGCCCAGAGCTTGTTGGAATATTAAACCGATCTCCAACTGCAAGAAATGACTCCGGCTTGCTCAGTAGCCAAATGGAGAATAGAACCTTCTTTTGCAAAGGAATATCCATGTTAGGCTTTGGGTGCGGTTCCATATGGTTGCCAATCACTTGCAGTAGGACCTAACGCGTTAATGATTATATAAATTATTATTGCACAAATAAAACAAACCTCAAAAGCTGATCTCGTCATTCGGAAATGCTCTTTAAATTGCAAATCTGTATAAGTTGGAATCGTGTTTTCAAAGTACTCGGTATTTCGAGTCTTTCCCACGCTACGATTCCCTGTCGAGACTCCATGCCCTGGTTGACTAAGACTCGGAATATTCATCAAAAGAGACACATCGATCGTGTCATTAATCAGCATTGTAAACACTATATTGTTTATATTCATATTAATATAATCTTAATTTTATTATATAAAAAATCTGAGCGGCAACTAAAATTCGACTAAATCAACACTTGAATCGGCACAATGAGAAGTTATCAAAAAAACAAAGCATTAAAAATGTAAACAAATTTACTTTGACAATTTTTCTGACGTTTAGAGTAGCAACGCATTCAGAGAAAAACATCGTGAACTAAGGTAGCGCTACCATTACAGTTCACAACAGTTGTCTGCGCTGAATGCGGCCATTAAATGGCAAAAATTCTGCAACAGTTGACCAAATAATGTTCTAACACTCAAATCTACTTAAATCTGCTTGTTTCACCAAAGTTCTCATTTAACTTGTTTTCGTTGTACTCTGTAATCGATTTACTCTGTGTTCGTTTTATGCTTTATATTCGTTTTACTCTTATTTGTTTTTGTGGTATTTGTGTTATGCTTTATATTCGTTTTACTCTATAATTAATTTACTGTCTAATCGTTTTACTCTTTTCAAAATTGATTTTCAAAACATTGCATTTCGATATGAAAGTAGAATAGAAAAAATATTTGAAGAACAAATGAATGTCTTAAGCGCCCCATACACGTTTCAATCCAATCGTCAATCGAGTCGGTTGTTGTTCAAATCAAAGCGTGTATGGCTTTGTCAATTGATTAGTTTGGCAGTTGTCGAGTTGGTTGAAGATAAATCAAAAGATTTTGATTTTTTCAAGTTGGCTAGTAAGTCTTTCAATTCGATTGTACTGTGTGTGTTCAAGTCTTTTGATTTGTTGTCAAAATTCATATATGTAGTTGTCATTTAAAAAGAAAATGGTCTGCGTTATTTTAAATTGTGATTTATTTCATTTAATTTTGAATAATTAATAAAAAAATGACATTGGTACCAAACGTCGATGCTTGGAGAGAAATTTTCCAATTGCTTCAAGAAAATCCAGCAATATGGAAAATTAAAAGTCCGGACTATAAAAACAAAATGAAAAAGGCCAATGCTTGGGAGTTGCTTTTGGAAAAATACCGGGAAATTGATTCCGAAGCTAGTCTGACTACCTTAAAAAATAAAATCACCAATATAAGAACCTGCTATAGGCGAGATCTTAAAAAAATTACAGATTCCTCCAAATCAGGTGCAGCAGACGAAGATGTTTACGTGCCAACTTTGTGGTACTTTAACGAGCTGGATTTTTTAAAGGACCAGGAGGAGGCAGCAGAAAGTATATCGACTGTGGACATGCATGTGGAGGTTATAACAATATGGTGCTTCTTTCTTAAACTTCTTAAATCATATTTTAATTTAGAAAATTACCACGAAGCGTAAAGATACCAGACAAAACTTCCTGGAACAAGCCTGCATGCATTTGGAAAGCATGACAGCATCGAAAGAGGGTGTGGAGAACGACGGGGAAGTGTATGCAAAGTCTTGGGCACGTTCATATCAAAAATTATCAAATGAGCAGCAGCTGTACGCTAAAAAAGCCATTGAGGACATACTGATTCTCGGGCAACTAAACCAGCTTTCTTTGAATATAATTCCTTCTTCATCATCAGCATATTCATCTAGAGCATCTACATCATACAGCCCAGCTCCACCACAATGCGTTTCATTGCCAGCATTTTCTCCTGTGATGAAAGTGCAACAAGTTGTGCCAAAGAAGCTGTTTGTGGTCGATCAGCAGTATATGTCAGCGCAAAATGAACATAATCAACAGTCAAGCCAAATCTTATTCTCGTCTCAAAGTCAGGAAAGCTGTTATTCCAATGTGTCAGATTTATTGGCAGATGAACAATACACTTAAACAACGCCCTGCCCACCAGCACCTTTTGCACCTTTTTTTTGCTTTTGCTATAAAGTAAGTGTTGAATTATAATTAAACTTGTTGAATTAAAGTACAAGTTGTTGAATTAAACTAAAAAAAAAAACGAAAGTAAAAATACTTATTTTGGTTGTTTTTGAAATCTATGTATTGGTTACAAAAATACATAGAACTGAGTTTAATTTTCAAAAATATGTAAACTTTTATTGAATTAAATTTTCAGTCTTAAGAGTTTTGTATGTATAAATAATTGGCAATTTTGTTTCTAATATCTTTGGAAAGATTGGTGGAATTTCTTGATGTAGTGTGCTGAAGTTCAATTGGCAATATTTGGTTGTTTGTTGATGGTATCATTGCATAAATGATACCATTTTTTTTTTTAAATAATTATGCAAAAAACAACAGGCAAGCACAACTGTAGTAGCTTTTTCAGGGCATATGTTGATTGGCTTTAGGAAAACTTGAAAACGGTGTGTAAGAATTCCAAAAGCATTTTCTACGCGTACTCTAGCAGAACTAAGGCGTTTATTGAAATTGATTTCCTTCGGACCTATATTAGTGCCTGCATATGGCTTCATTATATGCTCTTTTAAAGGAAATGCGTCGTTGGCAACGAAAACGTATGGCAACTTTTCTCCACATTCTACAACTTCTTCTGCAACTGGTACTTGAAGGGAATCGCTTTCGAGTAATTTTGAAAAAGCAGTGTAGCCAAAAACTCCACCATCAGAAATCCGTCAATTTTTCCCCACATCAACCATTAAAAATTCGCTATTTAAATTAACCACAGCCATTAAAACAATGCTGAATGTTTTTTTATAATTGAAGAAATATGACCCGGAATGCGGTGGCCTCTTGATTTCAATATGTTTTCCATCTATTGCTCCGAGGCAATGTGGAAAACCAGTTGCTTCAAAAAATTGTGAAGACTCTATTTTCCATTCATCAGAGGTCTCAGGTAACTAAAAATGAAAAAGGTTTAAAAGTTAAAAAGATATGCTAAGATTACCGCTGGGTAAAAACAATGCTTGCAGTAAGGCGTTACAAATGTAATGTTTTCCCGGCTTAGGGTATCAAAATATTAATAAAACTGCAATATCGAATCTTTACCTTAATGTAAGAGTAATAGCTTCGCATGTCTCAATAACAATTTTCCCAATAGCCTGTGGGGAGACAGCATAAAAAAACTTTAAATCTTCAAAATCAGAACCCTTGGCAAGGTAGCGCAATGTAATGGAAAGTCGAGCCTCCGGTGAGATTGCATCTCTCATGAAAGTGTCCTGCTTCCTTATAAGGGGTGTTACTTTTTCAAGAAGTTGCTGAAAAGCATCCTGATGTAATCTTGTGAAATTTTTAAAGTCGTCCGGTTCTGTTTTTTTCAGCTCTCTTATTAAATTTTCGTTTGAATTTTTTTTTTTGTTCTTCAACCATTCTTTCGACCAAATTCTTTGTCGTTTCTCTTTTTTTTCGTCGTCAATGCATTCTGCAATTACCATTAATGCAAGTAATTTTCTTTTTTCAGCCATTGCAAAAGGATAGCTTGTAATTTTTAAATTTTTAATGAGATTTTATAAAAAGACAAATTTTAGCTCTGACAAACGCACGACAAGTAAAATTATAAAAAAAGTATACATTTGACGGTTGAAAGAAAATTCTTCAATTCAGTTTATAAAGTGTGTGGCCGAGAATTAATTCAATTGAAAGACTCAATTGACGATTGGATTGAATCGTGTATGGGGCGCATTACAAATACATCCGTGCAGCTCGTTAATATACAGGCAAATTTCTTTACAACTCTTACACCAATAAACTGAAAATTGAAATTAAATGGTTTAAACTTATTATTTTGTCACTTACAACGTAATTCGTGGCAACGGTTCATTTGTTAAACCCTGTCGTATCAATATATTTTTTTCTTTACCGGAATTATGTAAGAAATTTGATTTTAATTTTTTTGAATTTTAGATACAATTTTCTCTTATCATCACGTAGATATTTTTTTTGTTTGACTCTAAAAAAAAAAACTACAACACATTTTTGTGATTACATTTTTTAACTGTTTTATGTGTACTAACTCTTTTCAATTTAACTAAATACTTTAACCAAATCTCAGGATTGTTTTTTTATTAAAAATCACACTGAATGGATATTGTATACAGTTTAACAACATTCAAATTGTGGGCAAGACCCATACAATCCAGCAGTAAACACAATGTCACTTCATCGCACTCGCAGCACCAGAGATACTTTCACATCTTAGATAGTATCCCAAAGCTATTGAACAAAGATACGTGTTGAATAGATACGATTTTGTTTCGAACGTTGTTTCAATGGTCTGTGTACCCATGCAATCAAGCGGAAAATCGTTACGAAAAAATAAACAGTTGAAAAATCCTTACTAAGTATCAAAAAATTACAATGTCTGAACAGATTTATAAGTTTATGCAAGGACGACAAAGAGAAAAAAGAAGAAGAAGAGGAAGAAGAAGAAGATGAAGAAGAAGAAGAACAAGAAGAAAAAGAAGAGGAATAGTAGAAATGGGACAATAACAATAAAGTGTGAAAACAAAAAAACCATAAAAAATAGAGCGTGTCGTGCCTCTTCACTTCACAGTATTAAAAACAATTTTTAAATAGGACAAAGTTGTTGCTGTCCTATTAAAGGACTGTATTCAGGAAAGAGTATTTTAATGAATGTTTTTTTTCCTCGCAGTGCTCGGGTGCTTTGATTTTATGGTTGTTAAAAAGGGTTTTCCTTTTATATATGAATCGTAGTATATTTATAGTTGCATACTATCATGGTTAAGACGACTATGCATGTGAATAACAATGTAAAAGCCTAAGAAATCTGCTCCATCTATCATTGAAATATTGTTGAAAGATTTTCTAAAAATAAACAACTTTAACATTACGAAACTTCTGCGTAAATAATAAGCTTTAAAATGTCGCAATTTACTAAGAATCTTTTCTTAAAATAGCTAATCGTATTAAAGGACTTCTAACACAGCTCAGTTGTCTTTTACCCTTTCACAGCAACAGTTGTTTCATCGAACTCATTCTCAGCGCACTAATTTTTCCTAATGGCTTTACTTGTGTGATTCTTGTTTGTGCTTGTCGTACGAGTTAATTTGGTATTTTTCTTTATCACATTCTATCAATGTAAATGTTGGCACGTTCGCTGTGTAGCATGGAAAAAAAAAGAAATTGAGTTAATGAACACTTTAAAAAAGGTCGCAGACGATACAAAAAAATTTCTTGTATTTAGCTAAAATGTTTTTTTGAGTCGTTGGCAACATCTTTAAAACTGTTTTGATTTTTCTTATTTACAGCTATTTTACACTTGATTTAAGCCAATAAAAACGAATAAATTGGATGCATGGAGCGTTAAGAAATAATATATAAAAAAATTATGTTAAAAATTGTCATATCCGTTAAATAAGTGAAAGATAATTGATATCATTCAACACGAAGGATTTGAATTTTTCTTAGCAAACAATTTCTTCATTTCAATTAAATTTGTATTAATCTTCCGATCATTTTCATCATAAAATGATCGAAAATTGGTGGTGTCGTCTTTTTCTGTAGTTTAATCTGTTGACGACGGCAAAAAAAGTTAATTAAGGCTTTTCCAACAATGTCATTCTGATGGAAAGAGACAAGTTTATTAAGTTTTGTAAATCAGAACTTTCAAAAACTTTATAATGTATACAGTCATGTGAAAATAAATAGGGACACCTATATTTTTATATATGAAGCTGCATGAATTATATACAAGGTGCCCTAGTTATAGCATTAATTCCCGCGGCTGGTGATTCTTATTGATAAGGCAAGTATAATACTTTATAGAGTTTCCTCCCACATTGTAAAACTTTCAATATACAGGGTGTTTTACGGTTTTGGTATGTGTTTAGTATTATTGATAAAGAACCTTTACTACTCACCATAAAATAAAAAATAGTATTTTCTGTTTTAGAAAAAATATCAACTTTTTCATCAGTATATCAACCACTTTCGTGTGATGTGCTTTAGCGGAGTTAAAATTTTGAGAGTATCCAACGAAATATCAACAAATTTTGTATCTTTTCTTTTAGCGAAGCTGTTATCATCCAAAGTTAGAATTTAGAAAAAAACTGTTGATTAAGTGTGTTTTAACATGAAAACAGAGATTTTAAATTTTAACGATTACAAATCCGTTAAAACAAAAGATACAAAATTTGCTGATATTTCGTTTGATAATCTCAAAATTTTAGCTCCGCTGCAGCACATGACACGAAAGTGGTTGATATATAGATGGAAAAGCTGATATTTTTTCAAGAGGAAACACCACCCGAGGGAATGAATGCTATATCTGTTGCACCTTGTATGTAATTCATGCAGCTTTAAATATAAAAATACAGGTGTCCCTATTTATTTTCACATGACTGTATATGTATATGTACGGATCTTGGCTGCGACAAGATATTGATCCGAGTCAACGCACCACGGATCGTGCGTACATCCAATGCACTGGAAGAGTGCCTTCCGTCGATCAAAACGTGATCAATTTGGTTTTTGGTTTTTTGATCAGGGGACATCCAGGTGGCTTTATGAATATTGAGATGCTTGAATCTAGTGCTAATTACGACCATGTTTCGTGCTACGTCGAAGTCAATCAGTCTCATTCCGTTATCGGAGGCGTTGTCGTGGAGGCTGACAAGCTGTTTTACTAGTTATAAAAGAACTAGTTGCTTAATTTAATGTTAACTAAGTAGACTAGTAACGGGAAAGTTTGAAATGGGAGAAAAACTGAAAAATTGACACTTAAAATCTCATCGCCTCTGTGCTGCATTGCGCTAATGCGCTTATACGGCGGTTCACAAAGATTTCTGAAAAAGCCAGTAGCAAGGCCAAAATTGCAATAAAATCAGCTAGTGATGTTTTTCTTTTCATATTTTTTTTTTGGACTCGCCCGGAGGTATTAATCTTTCAAAGATACGTATACCCGGCCTATACTATATACATAAATATATAAATAATAATATAAATAATGTCAGATCTTATAAGTTCATCGCTACCTCTGGTGTTCCACAAGGAAGCATTCTTGGGCCTTTGTTTTTTATATTATTCATAAATGACATAAGCAAATGTTTCAAAAATTCAAGTTTCCTACTATATGCTGATGACCTAAAATTTTATAAGCGAATCTGCGATTTTACCGATGTTGCTCTACTGCAGTCTGACCTTGAAAATGTTTTTAACTGGTGCATAATTAATGGTTTACCATTAAACCCCAGTAAGTGTTGTCATATGAGTATTTCTAAGGCGACAATCGTCGTTAATTCTGAGTATATTCTTTTAGACTCACCCTTAAAACTGGTAGATACTATTCGCGATCTAGGCGTGATTTTTGATGTGAAGCTCACATTCATTGACCATATCAGCTTTATTGTTCCAAAAGCTTACTCCATCCTAGCGATCTTACGTAGGAACAGTTCTGAGTTTTCTGACCCTCAAACGCTAAAATTTTTGTATAACTCTTTTGTTAGGTCAAGGCTTGAGTATGCCTCGTTTATTTGGAATCCTTGCTATGCCACTCATTCATTTCGCTTGGAAAGAATTCAAAAATCTTTAACGAGACATGTTTTACGCTGCTTAAATTTCATAGTCTTTATGCCCTCGTATAATGCGCGTTGCTTGCTGTTAGGACTAAAGTCTTTAGAAAGTAGAAGAAAGATTCAATCTATGGTCTTTATATATGATATTTTATCCGGTAATATCGATTGTTCGTCTCTATTGGAGCTTATTAAGTTTAATGTACCTTCAAGACAGTTGCGGCATTTTAAGATATTTGCTATAAAAAATCATAGAACAAACTATGCAAAAAATGAGCCTTTATCAAGAGCTTTCTCATTATTTAATGAATTAGCAGTAAATAGTAGTTTTGATTTCACTATTACCAAAGATGCTTTCAAAATACATGTAAATAGCTTATTTGTATCTTAGTTGTAATCTTATACTCTTATATTTGATTGTTAAATCTAGTCTGTAAGGAATTATTGTCCAAAGACTGAATAAAGAATAATAATAAAAAAATATACGTATGCACGATTTACACTCTAGATCCTGCCCGGATCAGCCGGGACAGACAGAATGCACCTAC
This sequence comes from Dichetophora obliterata, assembly GCA_963920525.1. Taxonomy (NCBI): domain Eukaryota; kingdom Metazoa; phylum Arthropoda; class Insecta; order Diptera; family Sciomyzidae; genus Dichetophora; species Dichetophora obliterata. The sequence goes on along the minus strand of OY986435.1, from coordinate 233,735,941 downwards.
GTGCTAAGCATACACCCTATTGGCAATTAAGATTTTCCACTATGCACATTTATTGGCTTTTCAGCGGAATTTAAAAATTTAATATATAACAAACGCGTATTTAAGTATAGTTGGATATGCATTTGGGCCAACGCAGGCATAAACTTGTGTGGAAAAGAGATATACTCTGGCACACCAATCCAGGTGATAGTGTGAGTTCAGTCTAATTTCAAATCAGTAAGCCACATGAGCACGTTAATCACAATTAGATTTTAAATTAAAATATTGAATAATTAAAAAGTAAGTTTTAAGAACGATTCCTATTGAGATGGTGCTTACTTTATAAAACATAATATCGAGACAAAAAAGAGAAACAGAACAATCTCAATTACCGATATTACATTGTTATAAGACTGCGTTAGGTATAATAGGATGAAGTTAAATTGATTTAATTATTTAAATGTAATATAATTATCCGTTTTAAGACGTCTACCGAATCAGAAAAATTAATCATGTTGAAGTTATCATTGAAATCACTGCACATACATCGTAAAGGTTAATGAAGAGCGTAATTACAATAGAATTGCACTGACTCAACTTGAAAAACAGAAAATGTCTAGTTCCTCTCCTTGGGATGTTAAAATTTAGAGCTGAGATGAGATATTCCAAATTAATCTCGCCACGAAGTAATTTATGCAGAAACATGACATTAAGGGAAGGTTCTCCTGGGTTTTTTTGAAAAAATCCATTTTTTTTTACATAAAATGAAAGTTACATATATGTAAAATGTTTGTGCCAAGGGATATTTCAATACGACGCGTATTTCTCGAGCTAGAGCGTGTCAAACGTACCCATATCACGCGCGCGTACCAACTTTCTAAAAACTTTAAACGCGTTTTTCTCGGAACCATGTTTTCTAATCTAACGGACAGCACAGGGCTTGTTCTATTGATCCGATTTCCTTCATTCAAAGAATGTTTGAAAGTATATACTTTTTTGTACGCCTGGAACCTAACATTGGCATAAAAAATTGTTTATTTATAATTTTTAAACGAGATCTAAGTAAAAAAAAAAGCAAAAAATTTCAATTTTTTTTTTAAAGTCCATAAAATTGGTTTTTTTTACCAAACTTAATTGAAGTTAGGTTCCAGGCATATGAAATGTTATCAATTTTAATAAATTTTATACATTTCTCATTTCAGTTCACTACCTGAGGCCCCACACTGTCCGCGGGAGGTCGATGTTTTGCGCGCAGAGGTCGACGAGATCCGCCATTTTCAAGCCGCCATTTTGAATTTTTCAAATATCTTTTTTTTTTTTTACTCGTCAATAAACCACGAATCAAAGTTCAAAAGCATAAGTTCGTATGTCTTTTCATTTTCCCACAAACCATTCTCAAATTTTGCTTGTTTTTCGGCCAAATCCAAAAAAATCCAGGAGAACCCTCCCTTAAGCATCATTCTTCTGCTTCTTAGGGAAGGTAGTAAAATTATCTTAAGGCGTATTTCATACGATGTAAGAATAAAATTGGATTCCAGCGACTATGACGTAAAGCAAAAAGTAAAAACTGTTTTTTAACGGATTCTATGGCGTCGATGTAGACATTATATTGTGGGTTCCATATAACTGATGCATATTCAAGAATTGGCCTTACGAGAGAGGTATACAATAATTTAGTAGTAAAGGGAACACTGAATTCTTTAGCCCATTTTTTAATGAAACCAGGGACTCCTCTTGCCTTTTTTATCACCATATTAACGTGGAGATTGAAGCGAAGTTTTGAATCCATAATAACAGCAAGACCGAGAAAACTGGAAACTATTTCTAAGTTAGTGTTATTTATAGTGTAATTTATGTTATTAGCAGATCTTCGCGAGAATGTCATTTGCTAACATTTTTTTAAGTTGAGATTTAATCTATTTAAGCTACATCAGTCCACAAGTCTATTTAGATCAGATTGTAAAAGATGTCGTTCTTCGGGTGATTTGTAACAAAGAAAAAGTTTCACGTCGTCAGCGTACATTAAGACGTTACAGTGTTTTATTACCGAAGGAAGATCATTAATGAATAGTAAAAACAAAACCGGTCCAAGATGACTGCCCTGAGGAACGCCAGAAGTGACCGAAATACTTTTTGAAAGAGAATTCTTATATAAAACCTTTTGAGTACGTCTAGATATATACGAATTTATCCAATTTAATAATGTGACAGGAAACCCAATAAGATGGATTTTTTTTAAAAAGAAAATTATGATTAACACTGTCGAAGGCTTTGCTAAAGTCTGTATAAATAACATCAGTCTGCAGTCCCAAAGTAAAACCATTTATAACACGCGTAGTAAACTCTAAGAGGTTTGTTGTAGTGGACCTACCCTTCAGAAAACCATGTTGAGGGACAGAAATGGTGGAAGACACGGAGTGGGTTAATTGATCAGTTATGATTTTCTCAAATAACTTAGGGATTGCACTTAATTTTGCAATTCCTCGATAGTTGGAAACATCTATCTTGGAGCCAGATTTATGAAGGGGTATAATATAAGAATCCTTCCATATAATAGGAAAATAACCACTATGCAAGGAAATATGAAAAATGTTTGCTAGAGGAGTACACAGGTTTGTAGCACATTGCTTTAAAATACAGCTTGGAACTTTATCAGGGGCGATCGAAAAAGAAGATTTTACTTGTCAAAGATAACACATAACAATATTTGGGTCTATTACAGGAGTTTCAAAAGAGTTAACTGGCGGGAGAAAAGGATACACAGTGCTAGTATTAAATGGTATATCGGAGTAAGTTGATTTAAAGAAGTTTGCAAACATGTTAGAAATCACATTGTCACAAGATGATTCTTCCTGATTGAATTTCATAAGTGGTGGAAAGCTGGAGGCTTTACGTTTTGAGTTAACAAAACTATAGAAAAGTTTTGGATCATCTTTAAATTGAGATTTTATGTTAATTATATAAACAGAATAGCATTGTTTATTTAATAGTTGATATCTATAACGACAAGAAGAATAGGAAGCAAAGTCTAAACTAGAACCAGATATTTTATATTTTTTAAATAAATATTGAAAACGTTGTTGTTGTTGTTTCTTTGGAAAGATTCGTTAGAAGAATTAATTGTTCTAACCTTGACCAAAGGCTCAATAAACGATTTTAAACTATCAAACAACTAGAATTTGTATTTAAAATCAAGTATGATTTTAACTATCAAACATTTAGAATTTGTATTTAAATCATATAAAATCAACATAATAAAACCATATAAATTTTTGGTTTTTGCTATTTTTTTATCCCTTACTTTGGTTTTTTTCATATTTGTCTAGAATCGCAAATTCACCTTCAGATTTGTATGTTATTGTATTGCTATGAATATAAAAAAAAATATAATATATTTTTGCGTCCATTTAATTTTAACTATTTTTGTACTTAAGCATTTTTTGTCATATTTTTCGACTTAAATAAAATATATTAAAATTTATGTTATTAAGGATATAGCCGTTTTTTACAATAAAAGAGCAATATATTGAGAGTATACTGTAAAAATTTAAGTCCAACATTTAAAATATTAACAAAGTTATTGCACATAGTCGAGAGCGTCTCATAAAAGAGTTTTTCTTGACGCAAAAGTGTGTTTTACAAAAATCTATTAATCCGATTGAACTGAAATTTTAATACGTTATTAAATACGCCAATAGCTCTCGCAGGTAGTAGAATTGTACATTTTCATTAATTTTTTTCTATTTTTCCTCCGATATTCCACAAAAAAAAGCAATTTTTTCAAATTTTTATTTAGATGTCCGTTATTTTGTTATTTTTTAATGAAAATGCTTGAAGCAACTACCTGCCAGAATGACAAGTCTACAGAACAATAATTTATTTAAGTTGTTTCTTTTAAATTACTTTGAGTGCCGTTATCATTTGCCGAGCCAGCAAAACACCTTCTGTTTTTCACCACTTTGGACGTACAAATTAAAAAAAAAAAATTGTAAAATAAAAAAGTGTTTTTTGTACAGTTTGAGATTATATTGTAATTTATTTATTAATTTAGATAATTTAGATTGCAATTTATTTTCTAATTTATTTCTAAAATCATTACGAAATAAACCTTGAAAACTAGGGCAGAGCACCGGACTACATTCTTAATTCAACACAGTTATTCGAAGTTTTTTCAATTTAGTTTGTATAGGATAAATGTGTTGCTTTTTAAAAATAGCAATCTGCTTAAAAATAGAAATTTAAATATAGTTTCAATAATACAAGTATAAAGTCAGTTTACGTAGTACTAGCATATTATTGGTTTTAAAAAGACTAGAACAAAATGAATACTAGCACAAAGGTGGCGCAAATCATACCAGTTAAAAGCCTAGTTTTGATTATACTAGTATTTTACTGGCTTAAAAGTTACTACTATCACAACAAGTAAAAGTATGCCAGTAAAAATACTACCTCAATTCATATCGAGAATAGGACAATTGTCTTTTCCTATGACATCAACACAGGAAAATAACCAGTTTACGCAATGTAAAAAGCATTTGAGCTGAACTAGTACTGGTATTTTTTGACCTAGTACATTAACTAGTATTTTAACTAGTTGGCTACTTTGCAGGGTAACGACATTAACCCGAATCACCCTGAGTAATTTTTTTTTTAAATTTTCGGAATAACCTGTTAACGCAAATATAAAATGGTTTGAATTAAAATAAGCGCATTTTAAGTATTTTTGTTTGAGTTGCCATATGGCAACGACAGGATGTTTCGGGTTAAGACCCATCCAATAAATTAAAAATTCATTTATAAAAATGGTGTCTGAAATATTGAAAAAAAAAATAAAATTATTTATAAAAAAAAAGTTTGTTATAAATTTTAAACGATGCCTAAAGCCTGAAGAAGAAAATAATATACTTAAAAATTAAGGTCGAAAAAATAAAAAAAGAACTTATATAGATTTATAAAAATTTTTTGATTATCATTCAATTCATTACACAGTGCAAAAAAAATAACAAATTAAAATAGCAAGAACCAGAAATTCTTAAAGACGGACATGTTGCTAGTCCACCGCCTCTGATTTGATCTCTCAATGTTGTCACAATTTTTTATAATTATTTTTAAAAGTTAATTTTTTCTAATTTTGTTGCATCGACGTTCATTGATGTCTTACAGCCATTTTTTTTATTAGAAATGGGTAACAAATCCAATTTTACTCAGTAGAATTTAACTAATGGCGTTTTCGTTTCTCGAAAAAACGCAACATTTTTCTGGCCTTTCTTAAACTCTGCCCTCTTGAGAATAAAAATAGTGACCTCTAAAATTGAATCGTGTTCTTTTTGTGAAAATGTTGACCTGAAAGAAAGAAAGAGGTTAGAAAAAAAGCTGCATTTTTTCGAGAAACGAAAACGCCATAACAATATAATTGTGTAAAAAGAAATCCGAAAAAAGCTTACGGAGCGTGTAGTGAAGTCAATTTCTGAATTTTTGTAAATTTCTCAAAAGTATAAGTGTTTCTATAATGTTATTTAAATAATGTGCCATGAACGACATTTTTTCCACAAAACTAAATTGCGCCTAAAAATGCCTTTCCATTGAACCTGATGACATAGATAAATCGCTTAATGGCGGCAATTTTATAGTTTTTTTCATCGTAAAACACTGATGTCCATATATATTTCTGCTACCATAAAAAGTGCTTCCACTTCGTCAAACATCTACCGATTTTGGTCATCCTTATCTCGTTAAAAAGACCATATGATTACCAATATGTGGCAGCACAGAATTTTAAAAATGAAAACCAGCTATGAAACGATTTATTTTTTTGAAGTGAAAACTTCTTTAGGCGCGTTGAACGATTTTGGTAGAGGGTAAATCTTTGGTTTCCGTCATCGTATTTTTCCGAGGAACTTTGTCATCAATACAGACATCAAAAATGTTTGCATGTATTTGTGCATAAAAATATCAACAATTATCGTCACTCTTGTTCTTAATCGACCGCAAGCTCACAAAGAAATAACTTGGCAACTCCCGAAATTAATGCATATAATCTGTTTGTTAGTATATAAATACTTAAGTTAGGTTGCAATAAGATGTTTGCAACCAAAACTTATTATTAATTCGCTTTATATTGGTCTATATATGCTTTTAAAGTTTGGCAATTTCTTCAGTTGTTGTATTTGTCAACATTTTTGAAAAATTTGCTTTTACTTAAACAGCTGCTATGCATGGTGAGATTTAAAAATGGAGCGATCTTCTTTTTCTGCTGGAACTTCGTTTGCAAACAAGAAAAATAATGTATGGATTGAGTGTTTTAGCATTTTAATCTTTAAGTTGTGATAAAGGAATATGTTGAACATTCAAATAATTACATGCATGCTCTTATTTTATTATATATCATCAAACAAAGTTTGACAATTTTCACACATGTTGTATTTGTAAGTGGCTTTTTATTTTCACCACTGCGGCATTTTATTTTTAGAGTTGCCAACAATCATTGTTTTGTTAATTAATTTTTTTTTTTCATAACACGGGGGTTACACGAGACAGTACTGTTAAGACAGTGAAAAATACGTTTTAATTGTCAAACTTTGTGTCTATGAAAAAGAGTACAGACAGTTGGTAAGACAGTTGGCAAGACAGTAGACAAAATAGTAAAAAAATTCTATTTTATGAAGAAAATTTTTGTTAAAACTACGAGTACGCCAAAGTATTGCAAATTTTCCTTTAATTCTATTAAATTTTCACGTATTTTGTCACTTGATATGCTAAATATCATTCTACTTTCCTAGCTACTGTCCCGCCAACTGTCTACAAAAAACTTAAGACAGTAGAGCAGACAGTAGCAAAAGTTAGCGTGTGTGGGTAAAAATTTGTGAATGTGTTGCGACTGTCTTAACAGTACTGTCTCGTGTAACCTCCGTGTAAAGGGTAAGTGTCAAAAGGAAACTTTTCAGTCGTGGTAGAATAGAAAATATCAGGTTGAATAAAATTTGTGTGTGTTGAAATAAATTTGTCTTTTTTGCTGTGTCAAATGGACGATGAAATTTTGACAATTGCAAATTTCGACGTTACACATTTCGATCGTGTCTTAGCGCAAATATTTTATTTAATTTGCATTTTATTCACTTTGCGACATATTTCATTCGAGTACTTTTACTTACAACTTATTTCGTAAACTTGTAATATTGTAAATTTGAAAAACTTAAAAAATAACAAAATAATAAAAAAATAACGAAAGTGCTTGAGTTTGTGTGTGCGTGTGTGTGGGCCAACGATCTCCCGGTGCATCAGCAAGTGCAGCAAAGTTAAATTGGCTTTCTGTGCTGGCGAACGTCCTCCAAGTGCCACCACTTGTTGCTAGCCAACATCCTCCAAGTGCCATCACAAGCAGCACCAGCAAGTGCAGCACAATTCAATTGACTGGTCAACTCTCCAATATTTCTGAAGCACCATTTCAGCATGTCTCAAGCGCAGAGGCAAATTTCTGCCATTTCACTCCGGCGTGCATTGAATAAATTGAAAGCGGAGAATTTGCGCTTCATTTGCTTGTGCTGTTGCTGGTGGCACTTGCTGGCACATGTTGGCTGGCAAGAAATTTGCGCTGCACTTGCTTGTGCTGTTGCTCGTGGCACTTGGAGGATATTAGCTAGCTGCAAATTTTGCACTGCACGTGCTTGTGCTGCTGGTGGTGGTACTTGGAGGACGTTCACCAGCAAAGAAAGCCAATTTAACTTTGCTGCACTTGGTGATGCACCGGGATACGTTGGCCCACGCACACACGAACTCAAGCACTTTCGTTATTTTTTTGAAGTGAAAACTTCTTTAGGCGCGTTGAACGATTTTGGTTGAGGGTAAATCTTTGGTTTGCGTCATCGTCATCGTCATTTTGCGAGTAACTCTCGTTATCAATACAGACAGAGAGTAGGTTTTTAAATGACGCTCTTGGATCTTGAATACAAGGCGCTCAGCAAATGTAGCAAGCAACCATCAATAAGTTCCTCTGCTGACGCATCGTTTTTTTCCCTCCCTTTGCTCCGCTGCGAAACTTTGAATGATACTGTTTTTCAATGTATATGTAGAGATGCTTTAGGTTAAAATAAAATTAATTTAAAATTTTTGATATTTGGTTTTTGTTTGACTGGCCGTCAAGTCTTTTTTGATGCCACCACTCATAGTACAACTAGATAAGGTAGTGTTAGGGCTGAATGTGTTCGCTTTCTTAGTGACCATAACTGTCAAACTCAGCCATTTTGGTATTTTGGCCAATTTTTGCTTTCATATTGCATTCTCATTGGCTGCAGATTTTGTGTGAAATGTCAACTTCGTTTTGACAGTTTCGGTCACCGGCTCTCCGCCCTAATACTACCTTGTCTAATTTTGCCATTCCACCACTTGAGATTTTGCTACCAGGCAAACAAAAAACGTAGTACATAGAAAGTAAAATGCGGTTTATTTTCTGACACTGATTCGTTCATCCCCTCTAACGTTGCGCAACCGCTGTGAATCTTTCCATTCTCACTGCGTTGTTGATGTGGATTAGAAATGTAATTGTTGTTGTACAGTTAGCTGGACTTTTTTTAGACTTTTTTTGTAGCTACAGTCGGCATATGACAACTGATTTATTTTAGATAAGAGCAGGCAAACAGAAAATATAGCAGGCTAAGTGCTTTATATTTTCCGCCGCCAATTTGATTCATCCCCTCTAACGCTGCGCAACGCTGTTCTTGTAGTAGACTTGCTTGGTAGTTACTGTTGTACAGTAAGCTTTAATTTTTTGTAGATGTTTATTTGTAGCTACAGTCAGCATATGACATCGAACTAATTTAGAAAACAGTTTATATATATGAATTAAAGAGTATATATAATATTGGTAAAACTATTTGTTTTTAGTAAAAGTGTTACCATATTGGAAATATATATTCAATATATATGAACAATTTAGCTCATTGAGGAAATTTAAAGAGTATTTATGTGTATTTATATAATAACAATTACGTAATAAACCTGCAAAATAATTAATATTTTTAGTAGTAATTGGATAACTAAAGTCTGCTTATCCTAAGCATTCTATATTTTAAACGGTTCGGCATAAATTTTTTATATGAATTATGTATAATTTATATGCTATAGATATTTCTTAATTTTAGAATATTTTATTTTTAATACACAACTCAATATAGATATGGTGAACATGTATAATGTGTTAGTGTTATGATATAAATAGATATAAATAAGCTTTAATTTTTTATATTAATTCAATAATGAAATAATTTAAATAAATTACTTTAATTATATGTATTTTTGATATGGTAAAGTGAACTTTTGCTTAAAAGAAATAGTTTCAGTAATATATAAATAATTTAATAAATTGCTATAAGCTTTAACAAAAATAATTCTAATTTCATATGCCGACTATAGCTACACAATTAGAATTCATAATGTCTACAAAAAATTTCCAGCTAACTGCGCCAACAACAATTACCAAGGAAATCTACAAACAAGGACTCACAGAGAAGAACAAGATCATAGCGGAACTTTTAGAACTTTTTGATTTTCATCCTACATGTAGCTGCAGTATGAGCTTTCGCACATCCTACATGTCCGTCCGACGTGTCAAATCCATCCTACATGTAGGATAGTCCGAAACCCATTAGCATGAAAATTCTTATATAGCAGTAAGGCGGTCCGTGGCAGGACAACGTCTTCCAGGGAATACTAATATTTATATATAGGTTTTCGCTTCGGTCGGCAGTCCTCTCACTGCTATACTTTTTTTTTATTTTTAAATAAACTAAGAATTGAGGAATTCATATAACATTAGAATTATTTGGAAGAATATGGTATAGTGTGTTTGATCTAGTACAATTAGGGGGACAAAATTTGAAAAATGAAAGTAATGCTTGTTATGACAATTAAAGTTTGTGGTCAAAACAAATGTTCAAAACAACATGTTTGAGTAGGAAAGTCAACAATGTCTTGCACGTGCCATTTTTACAACGGAAAAAAGTTTACATTTCAATATTAAAAAAATAACCAACATATTTTTTAAATTAAAGCTTCACTTTGAGCTTATTTAAAAATGTTACTAAATTTTGTTATTTAATATGCATATCATTTCTGGTGGTAAGTTTTTTATTTTGCAGGTTTTCTTAACATTATAAATTTAAGTGTAGTAGAAATAAATAAAAAGTAAAAATTTGTTAAAAAAATAAGTTTTTATTTAAAACAAACGTGAACTAAAACGAAAATAATAAATTTAAGTGACATTTGTCATATATGTATTTACTAAGTATATTCTAGGTGCAGAAGAACCCCTCTTTTGGTTACTCATCATCATAATATAAGCGTACGTTAATTGGTTAGTTCTAAGGACTTATATAAATTTAGAATTTTTCAAATACATTTATATTTAAAAGCTTAATCGATAAAACGATAATCGTAAGCAATTTGTAAGTTTTGATCACGATTGCCTTCACCACAAAAAAAAAATTATTTCTTAAGTCAGAATATCTGACAATTTTGAAATACATAGCTAATTATATATTCATAACAACTTAAAATGAAATGTTTGCATTTACATGAATATTTGTAATAGAAATTTTTTATTTAAAATCCCGGGATCCTGAAAGACAATCCCGGGATTTAAAGAGGCTTTAATCACGGATTTTGGATTGACTTCCCTAATACATACATACATACTTACAAACAAAGCAAGTTAAATAAAAGCTTATAATAAAAAGACTTTTTGAAATGAGCTGACATTAAAAAAATTAGCTTTTGATAGTGATTAAAAAAAAAAAAATGTAAAATTGTTCTATTTCTAATCCAACTGTTTTTTTTAATTATTTAGTCATTTGTTTTTTTACACATTCTATTCACGTAAATATGTCAACAAAATCTGTTAAAATAAATCATTTTTTTTAAAAGTTTCACTTAGCTCATAATTTCATAAAACCATGGTTTGAAAGTGAATGACGATATCAGAAAAATAAACTCAACTTAAATTCAAATACGCTAAAACAACGTGTTGTGGAGAAAATATTTTATTACTCCACGTCAATATTAAAAATGAATTTATTTCAATCAAGGTAGTTTCTGTTACAAGTCCAATTTGATTAAAGAGGAATACACGGAGAAAATTCTTTGTGCACAAGTCATGATCGAACTGAACTTAAAATACAAAATATGTTTCTGGTAACCAAATACTTATAAGTTTTGATCATGTATTATGGACTATGCTCACAATTCGTGCTATAATCTACCTTTATATATATATAAAAAAAAATGGATGTATGTATGATATACATTGTATGTTGGTATGTGGGTATTAGAGTGACCGCAACTTATATGGGGCAAAAAAAAAAGTCGGAATCTTGTTCGTCTTAACCCCACAAAACAAATCCCCTTTCCAGATATTGGGATAGCCAAAATTTGAGCCCGATTAAACGACGGTAACACGTGCCGCTCGTCGCTCAAAATTTGAAAAAAACGAATTTTTTGGCCAAAAAGTTGACGTATTGAGCCATAACTCGAGAACGGTAAATAATAAAAACACGCACGATATCACAAAAGATAGCTTATTTTGTTCTTCAAAATTTCTCCGAAAACGTGACCTGGTGCCACCAGGAGCATACTTCATATATTATGTTATTATGTGATAAATTTTTAATTTTAATTAATTTATTTAATTTTTATTTTATTTTTATTTTTAATTAATTTATTTAATTTTTATTTTATTTTTATTTTTATTTAAATATATAGAAATCAATTTACCTAGACTCTCAAATGGCATCCACATCAGGTGTACAAAGCCGGACCAAGGATAAAATGTTTCTTGTTGGCTTTCCCATTCACCAGATCACAGGTTGTGCTTTATTTTATAATTTACGTACTGTAAAATTAACTCTAAGAGAATCAGCAAAACTTACTATACGAGAGGTGTTAATTTTTTGGCAGAAAGCTCGAATCCCGGCTAAAGATGAGCAAAATGCAATAACAAAGCTTGAAAAACTTCACGTCGAGTGGAGAATTCTTCAAAAAGACAGGAAGAAAACATCGGAAACGATCAAAAACAAATTTAAACAGTTTCTTGAAAAGTTAGACGATCTTTTTGATATTGCTCATCAAGATGCCTTGACTCTGATGAAATCGGAAGTAGATAAGGCTTTTCTCGTGAAACAGAGGCAGAAGGGCCGTCCAGGTTGCATGTCTGGAGTAGATTGCAAGTTATCTAGAGCTGAAGAAATCAAGGCGCAAAAGGAACTTGAAAGAATTAACCGACAAATCCAAGAAGATTATTTTGATATTGTTGAGTTTTTTATATTATTATTCTAATTTATTATTATTATTTTCTTGATGCTTCTTAGGGACGGATGATGAGTACAATTTTGGAGAAGAAGAAGACACTCAAGAGGACATCATCTACCAGGAGCTTGAAAACTTGGAGGCAATGGACATCCCGGAAGAAGCTGCAGAAGATCTAGGTCCATCTGATGGAAAAAGGATGAAAGTTTCATATGAAAGAGGCGTTCACGAGATTTTAAACATGAAATTGTCAATTTTGTTAGATCGGTGTAAGGTATCCGACAGAAATGCCACGAGAAGTTTAATAGCTACACTAGAGGCACTTAACCTTGACCCTCTTAAGTACAAAGTCTCCAAAACTTTCTTACATACTAGAAGGAAAATGTTCAGAGAACAGTATACTAAAAATTTTTAGATAAAGTAAACATTCCAGAAAAAGAGGCCGTGGTTGTCCATTGGGACGATAAACTTTTACCGGGCGTTTTAAAAAATGAGCAATGTGAGCGAATAGCTATTGCTATTTCATACGGCGGTAAGGAACAACTGCTGAGAGTTCCTGTAACAGAAAACAGCTCAGGAGAGGAGCAAGCACTTGCCGTATATGAATGCCTACAGCAATGGGGTCTTCCCAACACAGTCAAGGCGATGTGCTTTGATACTACAGCATCCAACACTGGAAGATTTAAAGGAGCATGCGTCATATTACAGCAAATGTAAGGAAGAGAATTACTGCACCTAGCTTGCCGTCACCATATCTTGGAAATTATGTTAAGAGGCGTATTCGACACAAAAATGGGTTCAACCATGGGACCTCATCCAGACATTTTCAAAAGATTTCTCCTTGCGTGGCCCAAGATAGACAAACAAAAATATGACACAGGTATTAGTGACAATCTAATACAAAAGCAGCTATCTCCAGAATTAACTGCACATGTTACTGCTGAATTCATAAAGAAATTAACTGAGAACCATCCAAGAGATGACTACAAGGAGCTGTTGCAGTTGGTTCTCGTATTTGTAGGATCACTAGACGGCAATGTAGTGGGTTTTAGAACTCCAGGCGCCATTCATCACGCCAGATGGATGGCAAAGGCTATTTACTGCTTTAAAATATTTATTTTTCGGCGCCAATTTAAGATATCTAGAGGAGAAGAAAGTTCTGTAAGTGCTATTGCTGTTTTTCTAGTTAAAATTTACTGTAAAGCTTGGTTCAATGCTCCAAAAGCTCATCTAGCGCCAAAGCAAGATTTAGACATTTTGCGTAGTCTATTAGACTATAAAGAATGTGACAACGGCATCGCAGAAATAGCACTCACTAAATTTTCGAATCATTTGTGGTATTTGAATACAGAGTTGGTTGGATTGTCGTTCTTTGATCCCACCATTACAGACGATGAAAAGTTATTAATGGCTAATAAATTGCTCAGTAGCACAGATGAACCATCAGAGCAAGCTAGGGTTGTAAATCCAAAAGTTAGGAAAGAAAAGTTAGAAGAGTTGGTTGATGGAGGATTAATTAATTTACTTTCCAAACAAACGTTTAATTTTTTTGACCGATTTAATATAAAAATAGATTTTCTTAGACAAAATCCAAACACCTGGCCTCAAAATAATAGCTTCCAAGAAGGATTGAAAATTGTCAAAACATTAAAAGTAGTAAGTGATATGGCTGAGCGTGGTATTAAATTTATAACTGACTTCAACGACCTTCTGACAAAAGATGAAGAACAAAAGCAATATGTCCTGCAAGTTGTAAGCAAATGCCGAGCATTGTATCCCGACGTTTCAAAAAGTACTTTAACAAAAGCTCTCTAATAAATTGGATAACTATGTAATATTATCGAATATATCCCTGATTTTTATATATTAAAATAAAAATGTTCTTGAATTAACTCTATTACTTGTGTTTTTTTATTACATTTCTACTTTAAACTCAAAAATATACCAAAAAAATTAAAAATTTATCACATAATAACATAATATATGAAGTATGCTCCTGGTGACACCAGGTCACGTTTTCGGAGCTAAAGGCTGCCGTAACTCGGTTTGACTCAGAGTTACAACAATTTTGTTCATAACATAAATTTTGAAGAACAAAATAAGCTATCTTTTGTGATATCATGCGTGTTTTTATTATTTACCGTTCTCGAGTTATGGCTCAATACGTCAACTTTTTGGCCAAAAAATTCGTTTTTTTCAAATTTTGAGCGACGAGCGGCACGTGTTACCGTCGTTTAATCGGGCTCAAATTTTGGCTATCCCAATATCTGGATAGGGGATTCGTTTTGTGGGGTAAAGACGAACAAGATTCCGACATTGATTTTTTGCGGTCACTCTAGTGGGTATGTTTGCATATAACGTATAGACTCCAAAACTGCTGAACATATCTTACTGAAATTTTCAGAGAAGCTGAAGTAACTTCTTGAGAATGCTCCTCTCAATCTATGGACGTGGTACCTCCCATTCAAGCCAAATTTTCGATAAAGCCCACAAACCAAAAAAAGCTGTATATCAGACGATTTGGATCGTAAAAAACTGAAATTTATTAAATTTGGTCAGGTGATTACTGTTGGAAACTTATCTACGCCCACTTTTTTGAAATCATGCTAATTCCGGAGTTGTACACGTTTTTATAGTAAACCTTGGTATGTATGTAGGTGCTCCAAGTGGCGGTCACTATGTATATAAATATTGCCACGCCCATTTTCAACGCCTACAGATCAATAGAAAATCTATATATCAGATAGTTTTGATCGTATAATACTAAAATTTTGTAATTTAGTTCATGCCTGAACCAATTTTCATGAAACCTTAGGAATTATTATTTATTTATTTTTTTTTTTATTTATTTATTTCAGTCTACTGATTATGTATCTTACAGACTATTACAAAGATAACTTAATAAATTATGCCATTAATTACAGAGTATAAATAAATTTAATCTAAAACGGGTTTCATAAACATTAAAATTAAGAATTGGAGAGATCGTATTACATAACCGTAAGCATCTTGCGACTCTCAAATCCCTAGGAGCAACATAACTTTGAAAAAGTTTACTTAGATAGTTTGGGACAGACTAATTTTCCACTTAGTAATTTATACACAAACATTATAGAGAAAAATGATCTTCTATCCTCCAATGATTGTAAACCAAGTAGCTTGCGCCTGGCTACGTAAGAGGGCATAATATCTGACCATTGCATTTTTGAAAATGTGTATTTCGTAAAATGTTTCGAATTCGTTCAATGCGATTTGAAGAAACATTATAATACGGGTTCCATACACCTGAACAGTTATCCAGTCTACTTCGCACAAATGCCACATACAAAACTTTAAAAGATGAATGATCACTAAAGTCCGTTGTGTTTCTTTTTATAAAACCTAACATTGAATAAGCTTTTGCTGTAATGAAATCTATATGAGCGTTGAATTTTAATTTAACATCAAATATAACTCCTAAATCTTTTATTTCATATTGACGGTTTAAACAATAGCTATCTAAGTTATAATTAAAAATAACTGGATTTGACTTCATGGTAAATGAGATCAAATTGCAATTATTTTTATTTAAATAAAGATTATTTCTACTACACCAACCTTGAAGACTAGTCAAATCGTCTTGAAGCTTTAAGCAGTCCGAAATATTAACTACTTTAAGAAATAGCTTGACTTCGTGGTAGATCATTTATAAAAATCAAAAAAGTAAGGGTCCACAATTGGAGCCTTGTGGAGCCCCAAATGTTGCATTTATAATAAAATTTGATCGATATGAATCTATTTGAACAAATAATTTTCTTTCACATAAATAACTACCGAAAAATTTTAATAGAGAATCTTTTATCCCGAACTTTTGGAGTTTATAGAGTAAAATATTGTGATCAATCTTATCGAAAGCTTTAGAAAAATCAGTATAGATAACATCTAACTGAGAATGCTGTTCCATTGCTTTTGAAATTCGATTTGTAATCAACATTAAGTTCGAACAAGTTGACTTTCCTGGTAAAAATCCATGTTGACAATTATTTATTACGTTATGAATATGAGTGTATAACTTATTTTTTAAGTATATTGTCAAATATTTTAGCAAAAACGCCTTGCTTAACGATAGCTCGATAATTAGTTACATCACAACGATTTCCTGGTTTAAAAATAGGTTCAATTGCACATATCTTCCAGCTATCAAGAAATTCACCATTTTTAAGGCATACTTTGTACAGAAACAAAAGAGTTTTTATAATTTTTCTGGAACAACGTTTAAAGAAAGTATGTGGGAATCCATCCATTCCAATTTTAAAAGAGTTTTTCAAATCTAAAATTGCTGCTTCTATATCAGCTTCTAATAAATCAAAATTTCCAATATTTTTAATATTAGGACGATCAAAATTAGAGAAAATATTTGTATTTGTATATGTTTCATACACAATTTGAAAGTATTTTGAAAATAAGTTACAACTATCTAAAACATTATTTGATTTAAAATCTTCATATTCCATAACACTAGGGAATCCATTTGATTTTTGTTTGTCTTTAATGAAATGCCAAAAAAACGACGAATTTTTTGTAAGGTTTGATTCTATATTTAAAATATATTGTTTGTATAAAAATTTATTAAATATATACCATGGAGAGTTTTTGCATTGGAAATGGGGTTGTGGCACCTCCCATACAGCCCAAATTTGCGACATCGAATAGCTTTGGAATTATAGGTAACACAGTCTCAGAATTCGGTATTCGACCACAATTTACACGTGTCGTTTCACTCATAACATTTAATTGGCGTTAGAAAAAGGGGCGTGGAACCTCCCATATAACCCAAACTTGGGATATCGAATAGCTTTGGAGTTACATGCCGCATAGCTTCGGAGTTAGGAATTCGACCACAATTTACACATGCCATTTCACTGATAACATTTTATGGGCATTAGACAAGGGGACGTGGCCCCTCTCACTCAACCCAAATCTGCGATATCGAATAGCTTTAGAGTTATAGGTAGCACAGTCTCGTAATTCAGTATTCGAACTCAATTTACACATGCAGTTTCACTGATAATATTGTATGACGTTGGACAAGGGGGAGTGGCACCTCCCATGCAAGCCAAATTTGAGAAATTGAATAGAATTCGAGTTAAAGGTCGCAAGGTCGAGCAACGGAATTCAGCATTCGACCACAGTTTACACATGCAGTTTCACTGATAGCATTTTATGGGCGTTTGGTAACGGGGGTGTGGCAGAAATGCGCCTAGTATCAGCTAGTTCTGTATAAAACATACATAAAACACTGATCATATACTATGATCAATTTGTAATTTTAATAATTTTAATGATCAACGAAATTGCATGAATTATGAACAAATTGCTCTTAAAAAGGTTTGCAATTTTTAAGCATTGCTCATAAATTTTATATCAAGTTTTTGAAACGAAGAAAACAAATAAATAACACAGAAACTTTGTTAGGAAATGAAGCAGTTCAGAAAAAAAAAATAAGTTAAGTAAATAAAAGTGAGTTAAGGTTATAGTTTATATGAAATTTTTATTATATACACACAAATAATAGCTTTTGTAATAAAATAAAAAAAATCTGTAATTTTCCCAAACAATTTTTATTAAATTTAACCCATTTATGCACACTACCAGAACCCGTTGAGTTTAGCTTTTGAGATTTTCAGCAAAAGTTTGTATTAATATAAGCCGGAAAACTCTAAAGTATAAAAAAATCGAAAGGATTTGGTTGTGGCAAAGCGCATGATTTTAACCGCATAAGAAGTCTGTTTAATAAAAGTGAGTTAAGGTTATAGTTTATATGAAATTTTTATTATATACACACAAATAATAGCTTTTGTAATAAAATAAAAAAAATCTGTAATTTTCCCAAACAATTTTTATTAAATTTAACCCATTTATGCACACTACCAGAACCCGTTGAGTTTAGCTTTTGAGATTTTCAGCAAAAGTTTGTATTAATATAAGCCGGAAAACTCTAAAGTATAAAAAAATCGAAAGGATTTGGTTGTGGCAAAGCGCATGATTTTAACCGCCTAAGAAGTCTGTAAGTAGAGAAGTAAAAAATATCTAAAAAATTAGAAAAAATGATAAATTGGAAAATTTTCATTTCGTAGCGCAGGCGTTCCACTTTAACCTAATGCACTTTTATAATTATACATATTTTCTTTTTTCTTGAGGTTTATAAACATAATAACTCACCTGAGTGGCACTGTTCACTTTTTTTTAAATACTGCACGAACTGGTGCGAAAAAGTACACAAAAAGCTTTTAATGTCCATTTTATAATTTCTTTTGGAAAAAGCATACTTTTGGCCTTCTCTTACTGTTGGAAGCAAAAACTTAACAGTGGCTGAAGATTTTTGAGAAATTTTTAAAAATGCTTTTATCGCGTATGATATATAATACATTGTCATTAATGGGTTAATATCAATTGCGCATTCATGAACACTTAACCCTCATCGGTCCCTCGAGAAATACATCTAATCGGTTCCATTTTATGCGCGCGCATACACATATATTTTTTATTGTAAAAAAGCTAAAAAAAAATTAACAACCATTTATGTTTTCTGATTTCTTATATTTATTACATTGTTTAATATCATATTAACACATTTGAACTTCATAAAGGTAGATTTAGAATGAAATTAATTAGATTATTACATATATTAGAAAAAAAAATTGAATTTTTAACTTTTGTCAATTATTTGTACATTTTTCGCATAAATTGAAATTATGTTCAGCACAAATGAAATTTCTACACTTTTTACATCTTGTAGCAAAAAGAGTTTTGTTATTTTTATATGTACAGATGTAACATCGGCCTCGTTTTGATGTACTTGGTAAATAGCGAGGTTCCCGAATTCTTTGAATAACACTGGAATCATCATTACTTTGAGGTTGTTTTTTACGTTTAGTGATCTGTTTTTATTACGAATATTATGGTTCGTTTTAGAATTTTTCCAATTCGGGAACAATTCAATGAACGTCACGAATGCATTCAACGCACTAACATCAATCATGTTACAAAATACTGCCATTGGCCACCGATTGACTTTTCATTTGCATGTGTACGTAGCCACCATTTGATCCATAGTATCAACTCCACTCTTGGTTTTGTTGTAGTCTTCAATGATGTTAGGTTTCTTCTTTTCACTATTCTCATTTATGCTGACAACATTGTGGTATGTACTGAGCAATGTCACAAATTGGTACCGGCGAGGAACATATGACATTATAACTGCTTGCAACTTCTGTATGATAAATTGACTTTTGACGCATGTCGAGTAGAACTGAAGGAATTTCAGTCCTATTTTGCCTTATTGTTCCCAAAATAGTCATGCGATTCTGATGTAAATCTTCAGCCAATTCATACGAAGTGAAAAAGTTGTCACACGTTACATTTCTGTCAGAAAGTCCTTTCACCAAATCCAAAACAACACGCCGTCCGAGATTACGTTCAGGAGTGGCATTACGATTCCGACCAACATAAATTTGTGTGTTGTATGCATACCAGCTTTTTGAGTCGTATAGCACCCAAATTTTGATGCCATATTTCGCCGGCTTGGATGGAATATACTGACGAAACGGACATCACCCACGATACGGAACTAACTTTTCATCTACGGTAATGTTTTTCCTGGTGTGTATACAATTTTCAAATTATGATTCCATTTATCGTATACATTTCGAATCGGTGCCAATTTGTCACGTACAGAAGTACTTGTAGATGCAGTGTTGGCCATACGTTGTTCGCGGTCATCAAATCGAGTGGATACGCTTGAACATTTTCAAAGACATTGTTACCGATACACACCAGAAAGCAGCAACAATCCAAAGTATGCGTGCAAAGTGTCCAAACCAACGTTTTCCCAATCGTCTTTGTACTTTTGTACTCAAGGAACATGTGAAATGCAGACGAAACATCAACTATAGTAGCAGCTGCTAATGCTTTTGGACCTGAATTATAACAAAAATGAAACATATAATGAGCATGAACCCATAACAAAAAGGGTAGTATTTTACCTGAAGTGAAATTTTCTGCACGTCGAAATGAATTTCTTCGATTTATTTCAAATGGTTGCGATGAATATTCAATTTTCTTATTTTTTGAAAAATATTTATTTTCAGGATTTGCTGCATTTTCTTCTGCTAAATTTTGCTCAAGTGGCTCAATATGGTCTTCATCCGAATGTACGCTAACTTCACTTTCATCATTCTCCCCGTCTGATAATGCAAAATCATCGTCACTATTGCACAGAGATTCGCCAGCTTCGCTTTCCAAATTAAAATCCATTTCTAGTTCATCTCGCTGCCTTCTTTCACGTAAAACTCTATCCATTTTTTATCAAATACTTCGAAACACAACCAAAATTCAAATAAATTCGCAAACAAACTTCACTTATGTGGTTCCAGAACAAACTGAAGTTCATAAAACGAAAAAATAAGAGCGTGCTATAAATCCACACACAAAAATAAGCGGCAATTCCAGGTACCTGCTTATGTGTATGCGCGCACATACACAGGGACCGATTCGTAACTATAACTGCACAGGCAAATACAGTAAGGGTACAAATTCAAAAACAGGCTTTTTTGGTTGTTCAGGCAAAATAATTCTACTTTGCAAAATACAAGGTCATTCCGCTGAACCGTTTTTATTTTATTTAAAGTTAAAGATCAAAATTGTATGCGTGCGCATACAGGGGACCGATGAGGGTTAAGCAACTCATCTAACGCCAGTTTCTCATACATTATGAGCAATTTGGCAATACTTCTTACACAAGTTGCTCATATGTAATGATTTTCTCTTGCACCGAATTTATGAGCAAAAATGATTTCTTTATGATCAGTTTCTCATAGTTGATAAATGTGCGCTACAAGCACACAAGTTATGAGCATAGGGAATAATATCTGCACCGAATCTTCTAGGAAAGCATTCCTACTCCATTGAATACATATCCCGTAAAATATGCCGCTGAGGAAGTTTTGGCTTTGTATATGGAGTTCGGATTTTCGAAGAAGAAATAATTTATACTCTTTGAAGCGACACAACGTGGATATACTTCCAACATATAGTAAAATCACAGCGACGAACTGTTCTAGAAAATTGGGAAATATTAGAATTATTTGATAATTTAATCAGTATCGATGAATGCTTAAAAAAATTAAATAATTTTAAGTTTTTAAATTTACTTATATATATTATTTTTTTTTAAATTTTTGTAAGTTTATCTCATTTTTTATTTTCTAAAAAAAAATGTTAGTGGAAAACGTGATAAAAATGGATTTCTAAATTATTTATACTTCCCATTTTTGTTATGTTTTGTGACAAGTTAATATTGTTTTTCAGTATAGCAATAGTTCAAGACTTTTAGAAATTAAATGGACATCGAATTCGTTTTGATTAGCTATGAATGAGATATAATTCCAGTTTTTATGCAGTTTGTTTTAAAAGAAATATAGTGTGGATAAACTTCGTTGGTATAGTTTTTACACCCTTCAGAAAGCCTTCTTTCAAAAATTAATTCCTTAGCATACTGTCAGTCTATTCAAATCAAATTTTGCACAAAAGAAGCTTCATTATTTTCTATTCACAGCAGATAGACCATTGAGATTTCTCAATTCGTTCAAAAGTTATGATTTTTGCAACGAAAAATGCCAGATTGAGCCACTATGAGATATCAAATATTAAAATTTAGTTTTATTATAAAATAAAACTAAATCTTAATATATCCTTGTTTTAAAATATTTTCATTAAAATTAAACTTAAAAAAACCTCTGAGGTTTGAGCCCACTTCAAATAAATTTAATAAGTACGGTAATGTTAAAAATGCCACCTACTCCGAGTGTTGTATAAAAAAGATCTGAATAACATCTGGTGACATTCTTCTGTGCAGCTCAGAAGTTAAAAAGTCAAAGTCAACATCTAAAAAAAAAAATTGAAAATTAAATTTAACTCTTAAAAAATCTGTTTAAGTTGTCTTTGAATTAAAACTCACTGACAGAAAAAATAACACTTTAAAAGTCAGCATGCATTTGCGCTTTATCCATTAAAATTTACAATCTTTTATTTTTAAAACTAAAATCGACTTCTGACAATTGTTTTGTTTTTATCGGTATGATTTTGTACTTAAGTTTAATTGAGCGCAAGCAGTCTAAAGCAAAAACTCTGTTGGATCCCGAATTCGCAAGATAATCATTTAAGGACAGACTAAGTAAACATTCATGTAAGAATGTAAGTGTCGAGATAAAAAATAAACACCTGAATAAAACTGGAATCAATAAGAAAATTAACTGAAAACCATTCGCAATCGTAATTTAATCATATATGTTGCAGTGTCCTAGTGGGCATTTTCAGGGCTCTTATGTGATACATACTAGCAGGCCACAATATGGATTTCGTGGCACTTCCGTACTCATATACAAGCCCATATAATTTTTTATAGGTTAGGTTAGGTTAGGTAATGGTGGCTTAGCCGATAGACGACTCGTATACTTAGGCCAGTGGAGGCCCGTTGTGATACCACATGATCTCTTTAAAACCTAGTAGAGATTTCCCTCCTCAAACCAGTTCGAGCGATGAATGAATTTAAGGATATGCTTGATATCCAGGCATAAGACTTCGGCAAGTCCATTTAAGAAGGGAAGGCCCAGAGTTGCCATTCTCCTTTTAGCTAGAGCCGGACATTCGCAGAGGAGGTGCTGAACGTTTTCTACCTCCTCCTCACATCTGCAGCTTCTGCAGAAATCGTTTGATGCAACTCCCAACCGAAGGGCATGCGCTCCGATCAGGCAGTGACCCGTTGGGATTCCTACTATTTTTGACAGGTTTACCCTGCTTAACTCAAGCAGTGAGTTGGTGCATTTTAAGTCGTAGGTAGGCTATGTTAGCTTAGTTAGCCTACATGTATCAAGGCGTTCCCAGCGTTCTTGTGCAAGACCTACGGATCTGTTCTAGCACTGGAGTTTATAGGATGAAATGGGTATACCAATAAAGTCCTCATTTAAGAGGGTGTTATTATAATTATTGCCCTCGATATCCCTGTGTCCGGGTACCCATATGAGGTGAATCCTGAGTAGTAAAAGGAAATTTTTCAAGTTCTAAAAAGGCCTTCAGGAAGCACATACTTAGATGTGCTAAAAGAAGGAATGTGATTTGAAAGGATAGTCTTTTAAATAATTAAAACAACATATTTTCTATATCTTTTTCTAAAGAGATTTTATAGAGTTTAAGAGTTTATAGAATTTTATTTTTTTTATTTTATTTTACGCGTTCATCTTATGGCAAACTATTTCCAATCTAAAATCTTTGATAAAGCATGCAATACTTTTTTAAAATTACATGCTTATATATTTTTACTCTTAATGAAGGAGTTACACAGATGTATAAACAGAACAACCTTTTTGTAAGGAAAACAATAATAATGCCTCTAGTGCGCAAAAACAATGTTGTATAGAAGCGCTAGTTGCAGCAACGAGGATGTTATGTGTTTTGTCGCCAAAAGTAGCAATAAGTACATTTTACCTTCTTTTAAAGAGGCTCAGCCTTTTTGCCTATTGGGCTACAACCAACGCCGTAGATAGGTGTTTCATAAAGGGGGGTTTAAGCTAGGTTAAAATTTCTGTCACTTCTCAGAGACGCACTTAGGCCAATGAGGCCCGTTGTGATACCATGGGGTTAATTTCCCTACTCCATTTATCTTTAAACTAGTGTGAGCTGTTTACAAAGCAGTGGATTCTGACGGTGGGGGTTTCTGAATCAGAAAAAATAAAACTTGATTCAATCGCTTTATTTTGAGCAGGACGACAAGTATTTATTTAAGTAAAATAACGAAAACATAACGAAATATTTTAAAAAAAACATGTATATACATTAAGGCGTCTCACGAAAAAATGTTGTTGGGATCAGTTTCTCAAAATAATCCTTGGTTTATGTTATTGTGATTCCGTAAATATTTCGATTCTAGCGATAGCAATCCGTGAGCTGGAACGGTTTGAAATAACCTCTAAAAATAAAGTTTTTTGTAAAATTATTGGCTGGTGTGTTAGTTAGAAAAATAGAAATAGTTTCAAATAATATTTCTAAAAAAATTTTCCCAATCTGCATCAAAAATATTTAAAATTTTGCATTCGGATTAGAAATAATAAAGTTTTTCGTGCTTTTAATGATCTTTTTTAAAGTTATTTTCACTAAAGTTCAAAAACTTAATTATTTTTAATCCTCAGAATTGCTTAAATTGAAATAAATTAAAACTAAAATATTAATTTTCCTGCTGAAAAGATATTGTAAGAAATTAAAAAAAAAATTGTGAATTTACTTAAATTTTTAAAATTTTTGCTTGGAAATAAAATAAAATCTATCAAAAATATGCTTGATAACCAGCATACGCTTTAATCCGAATGCAATAATTTACAATTTTTAGATGCAGTTTGGAAGAGTTTTTTCCGGCCTATAATTTCTGATAGTTTGTTTTTTTAAAACTCTTACGCCAGCAAATATTTTTACAAAAAACTCGATTTTTAGAGGTTATTTCAGACCATTCAAACTCACGGATGGCATTCTGTAGAGTCAAAATATTTAGGAAATTATCATAAAAAAGCCAAGGTTTATTTTGAGGGATAGACTCGATCAAATTTTTTCTTTTCAATGGAGCATCAATTTACATAGTTAGTTCATTAATTTTTTTGGAACGCGAAGCCAATTTATTGATTACAGTTTTCTGGTTCACAGAAATATTCTTATGAATGTTTAATAGCGCTTAACCAGTAATGTAATTTTGCAAACGCTTTAATGTTGAAAAAGAGCGTTCACTGGAAGCTGTGGTATAGGGCAGAGTTAAAAATATTTCCAGAATTTTGTAAAATTGCGGAAACATCCATTTCTGGCAGATACATTTGTTGGCGCAAAATTATTTAATTGTTTCAAGAGCTGTTTTGCAACCCTCAGTTCCATTGTTGGTCAATTTATTTTTTCATAATTCAAGTTCGGTTCCCAACTGTTCTATATCTATCTTTTTTGGATACATGTCCCTTACATGGGGGTTACACGAGACAGTACTGTTAAGACAGTGAAAAATACGTATAAGTTGTCAAACTTTGTGTCTGCAAATAAGAGTATAGACAGTTGGTAAAACAGTTGGCAAGACAGCAGAAAAGTACGGCTATGTGTTTTTTATCGATTTTTTTTTATTGCATATTTTATTGACACCATATATTGCCCACATTTCTGCATTCACCGTTTTTTTGTATCTCTTTTGGTTTAGAAGTGATCAAAAACAGCTATGTGCTCGCAGTACTAGAAATACTCTGAAAAAACGGGTATACGCTTACTTGCTTATAACTGTTTTTGATCGCAGGCGAAAAAAAGACGTGTGCTTTGATTTCGATTTAAAAAATAATTATAAAACACACACAGGCTTTGGAATAGATATCACAGATTCTACTTTTCCAGTTGTTCGCATGTAAAATTTGACCATTAACAAAGGTAAAAAGTGTTCAGTTTAAAATAGCCACTATCTCAGAAGATATCTGTTTTATAGTCTAAATATGGAAGAATACAATGCTACTCTCAATGAAAAAACTGGAAATTGAAGAAAATCCGACTGCAAGTGGTAAAATATTACAGAGGGAAAATATTTTAAAAAATCGTAAATTAAGACTATTGTGTAAAAATATAATGTAATGAAAATATATACCTATGTTTGCAAATATATAATAAAAACTTAATAATTTTTGTATTCTCTCATTGGATCGCACTCAACGAAATTTGGATAAAACTCACTTGGTTCAGGTTTTATGCTGACCAATAAAGTAGTTCACAACTCTGACAATGTGTGCCAGCGCATTATTCTTTAGTTTAAAAACCGAAACAATGCGTTTCTAACCATTTTTCATTACATACATGTAACAATAATGGACCACCATTTTTAATTAAAAATTATCCTTCGGTAATGCTTGTGAGTACAAAAACATATCTGCATTAAAAAAAATTGCAATATGTTATAAATGAACAGTTATTTAGACATTTATTGATTAAATACCCTTGTTTAAAATATTATTTTTTTTAGCAAGATTGGAAACAAGATGCTCAGAAACACATCCTTATAAAATTTTTTTTTTATATAAAACCCAAAATAAGCAGAACTTAAACACTTCTAAAAGTATTTCTAGGAGCGGGGTTTTTTGGCACGGGGTGTAACAGGAGCAACGACCAGTTAACTAATCGAGTCCTCAACTTCTCCACATTTCATCTAGGCCAAACGGCAGTATTCTGTAAAAATTGCATACAATTCCATACCACAAAAAGAGAATTGAAGTCATGTATAAAAACAGCTATGTGCTTTAAAACAGCGCAAATGCTTACCACGTCGTAATGTGTAAAAAAAATTGTTTTATTTTTCCACAAATCAATAAAATATTTCTAATATAATAGTATCCAAAAAAGAAATTTGCAAAATAATGTCCTTGGACACCAGGAAACAGTTTTTTCACCTCCTGAAAAGTTACTGAAAAACACATAGCTGTTTTTGTTGGCGCAGCGCCGATTTGTATTTTATGAAAAATTTTTTATTAAAACTACAAGCACGCCAAAATATTGCAAATTTCCAATTAATTCTATTAAATTTTGTCATCTTCTGTCATTTGATTTGCTAAATATCATCAACTGTCCTAGATACTGTCCCGCCAACTGTATACAAAAAAGTTAAGACAGTAGAGCAGACAGTAGCAGACAGCTGAATGTGAATGTGTGTGGGTAAAAATTTGTGAATGTGTTGCGACTGTCTTAACAGCACTGTCTCGTGTAACCCCCGTGTTATAGCAGTTTGAAAGATTTTATTTTTAACTTATTATTTTTTTTTTTAAAGATCAAAGATAACAGAATGCATGCACCTAATACAAGCAAGGTTTGGTGTTTGACCTGAAAGGAAAGGGATAGATTTATTCAGAGGAATTGATTGGAACCATACGTAAATTATTGATTAGACGAAACAACCAATACTTTTTGAAGGAATTATATTTTCACAATATGTAATGATTTGAAAGTGCTTTGAAAATTGGATTTTAATTTCAAAAATCCTCTACTGTTTCGGTCATATGATCGCCTCTTAATGAATGAGGCTTACTTATTTCCATTCAAAGTTAATTAAAGCATATATAAGGTTTATTAAATATATTTTTTAATGCTTCTTTATTGTATTGTATCCATAGTTTCCATTGGTGCGCTTGAGAATTTGAGGAAAACATTTTTTTTTAAACCACTTGACGATAGTCAAACTCAGCTTGAGAAATCGTGAAATTGACAAATGTTCCAATGAAATTAACTATTACGTTCTTTTAATAACACTGTAGGGACGTCAGAAAGACACTTGCTAATGCCGAAACGCGTAAACTTATTGTTTTGTAGTAGAACTTTGTGGCATACTCAGTTTTTCCCAAACAGATAAAAATCTCGAGATATTTGCGATCGAAATTTAGTCACTTCCCTGCAGTGTAATCAACTAGATTTATACCAGTCAACAACTAGTTGGAAATATCCAACAAATAGTTCGATTTATGTCCTATTCTCATAGAACCGACTGGTATTTTTTACGTGGTGATGTCATTGGAAAAGACAATTGTCTTACTATAGATAAGGTTTTAACTAGTTAACAACTCATGTTTTATGTAAAGTAAAGTTCTAGTTGGGTTGTGACTAGTTTTTAACCAATATAGTAATTATCGAATTAAAACTAGTTCATAGGTTCATATTTTTTCAATAGTTCATAGGTTCAAAGAACATATATTTTTACAACAAAATATTAGCTAAAGGCTAAAGTTAAAGCTATTTGATGAAATACCATGTTTATGGTATACTACATGTTTTTAAATTAGTTTTTATATGTTTTAATTTGTTTATTATTAGTTTGTTCCAATGGGGTACCCAGCTCCAACTGGTTTTGGAACTGTTTGATTTTGATAATATGTAGTATAGTTTGATTTTGGCTAGTTTTACAACTGGTTTAATGTGACTTGACAAAAACTAGTTGGGTTTAAACTACTTTTGCAACTAGTAAATCGTGACAAAATATAAACTAGTTTGTTTTGACTAGTATAAATACTACTCATGTTTTAATGCTGACTAGTCTTACACTGCAGGGTTTAGTCACTAGGCTCATTTTTAGCTATATTTTCCTTATTTTTGGAGAACAAAAATTTAGACCACCTCAGATTTTGCTTACACTTTCAGAATTTAATCTACTTATGAAATAAAAATACTAATTTGAGTAAAAAAATTTCAAGATATTTTTAAAGTTTTACGTTTCCATTTGGGTAAAATGAAAGGAAATGTAAAATTGCTTAACTTTTCATAGATTTAACAAGGCTAACTTGATTTTCACGTTGGAGGTATTTTTGAAAAGACAATAATAAGTAACTGCTAAAATACTATAAAATTTTTTTAAATTAAGGTCAAATGATGGCCAAATAAAAAAAAAATCTAAATATCTCGAGAATCTAATCTGAGTTGGAAAAACTGAGTATACTGGATAATACGACCTGGATACTGGATACTACCACCGCAAATTAAGTTTACGTGTCTCGGCGTTTTTTGTGTCTTTTCAAAAGTTGAAAATTTACTTAAAGTGTAATTTAACGAACAAGGAAGCATTGCTTATCCTCATTTGAATTTCACAGACTGGCTTAGAATAATTTGTTTAATCTATATGCACACATTCTGCAAACGTTAGTACGTTAGCAACAAAACATAGGCAAAAAATTAAAAAAACCATTTATATTGTATTATATTTAACTTAATGTCTGCTAAACAAATTAAGCAAGTACATTTTTCATTGATTTTTGTTCGGCAAAGCGTTTCAGAACTCTGCAACCGTTTAAAAAAATTTTGCAAGTAAACTTACAAAAGTATGTCAAAGAGACAGAAAAAACTACAAGAAGCAGAACTAAGCCAGGGGGCTAGAGACCTGGTAAAAAAATATAATTTTATAATTGGCCATTAAGTACCTGTCATGTACGTATGTTTGAATTTACTATCACTTAAATTGAAGACAATAACTTATCCTCAAATTTAAGCGTAACAATTATTTTTCAAAACTGTCTTCTACTTAAAAACTCCCCCATACAATACAATACCCCATACAATATCACGTCAGTAATTGACATAACACTATACAGCACTCGTTCACAATATAAATTAAAAACCTACTTAAGCAAGGTCACACCGTGCAATGTCACATCAATAACCTAACACAACATCTCACAGTAAAAACCATGATATAAAATAAAAACCTAACATAGCATAAAAAAAGCCTAAAAACCTGAAAAACATATTAAATAAAAAGATAATCACCCCATCTATATTTAGTGAAACAAATCAACCTAAAAACCTATTCCAATTGCTGTTTAGGCTTAAAGGCTACCTTTAAACGTTTTTCGACCATAGCCACATGGTCTCATCAGAAGGCTTTTAAAAAACGTTAAAAAAACCTAACCGACCTCTAATTCTGAAGTAAACTAATCTAATGACAACTAAAATTAAAATTACATACAACACATGCATTCAGCACATTCAAACATACATATGTAGCACTTATCATGCAATACATATGTAGCACATTCATACAAGAGAAAACCTATAAAATAAGAAATCCTAACAAAAAATTAGTTAAAAACCTAACAAAATAAATAAAACCTAATAAATGAAAAATAAATTTAGTAAAAAACCCTAAAACCTCACCGCACAAAAACCACAAAATCCACCGAAAACAGCCAAAGATTGTCACAAAAAGCCAACACAATAGCCCACTTAACGTGTAGGTATATGTGCCTAACCCTCATTGTAACTCACAATGGACTGCTCCCAACGGAAGTCACAAAACAACCGGTATTGCCTAACAAACCCCACCGAAATGGCCAAAAATCGCATTAAACGATCCACAACCCATCGTAACCTGCCCGAAAGGCTCCACCTTTTTGCCCGCAGATCAACCCAGGGTTAAATAATAATTTGGAATGTATGTATTTTTATTTAATATATATAAAAAATTTTGGATTGCTAAGGGGGGGTTTGAAACCCCTAAACCCCCCATATCTACGACGTTGGCTACAACGCACGCACACACAAACACTCTAACACAAACAGCTAAAAAAACAAAAAACTCTTTTTATAGGCAAAAAGGATATGAGCTGTAAAAGCAATACTATGCATTGCGTACCAAGGATTAGGTGAAAGTTAAATAAATGTTAATTTTTGGTAAAACATAAAACAACAATAAAACAAAAACAAAACAACAATGTAACACACCGAACTTAAGTAAAGACTGGAAGATTTACAAGGACTTAGAGCTCATAGAATATTGCCTTCAGCTGGCAAACATATGAATGAGTCAGATTTTGACAGGGTCCTGTTGTGTCCAACCTTAAGAGTGTCTGACAACTGTTCAAGCGGTTCACCTGCCTGACTAGAGCTACACATTTGGGCGTTTTAGTATTGAACTTGTGGTAAGTTGAAGCACATTTTAAATACAAAAACGATTTCGTTTCCATGTACACAAAATACACACTAACACAAACACAAACACTCCCACATAAACATACGTTGTATATCTTGCTGGAATTTAGTTAGCAGCTGCTCGATATGCGATAAAGGATTTTGCTCATTTACAAGTACAGAGCTGTTTGCAAAGCTGCCTCAGCTCAACTTCCACCTCTGCTCTCCTACAGCAGTGTCCTTTGCTCTCTCTTGAGAAGACCATCCGTTTTGTATGTGGCAGTGTGTGTGCATGTCTATGTATTTGTGTCGATATGATTGTGTTTATTTAAAGCCAAATCCTAAATTGTTGGCCTTCATTTGTTTTTTCTTTTAGTTTTGCAAAACCTCTTCACAACACTCAGGCAGCATCGCCATTCTTTTGTTTCGTTTTCCATTTCTGTTGATTGCATTGAAAGTTTCTTGTTTTCACCTAAATCTTTTGGTCGTAGTTGTGCTCGGGTGCTCAAGTCTTTGAGGCGAACTCGTTAAAGTGTCGCTGGCGCACAATGGTTTCAAAGTGGAATTAAATCATTTTTTTGCATGTTGTAACTTTTGTTCTATTTTTTTTTTGTTTAATTTAAGTTTAGAAATTTTTAATATCGTATTTAATTAAATTTCATTTAATTAAAAATAAACACAAAAAGCTACTTTCTTTTATAGTACAATATAAAAAGATTTAAAAGACATAAAAAGACTTAAGGCAGAAAACAATAATAATAACAACTTATACAGGGACCGAAAATAACTGTTATTTTACAATTTTCAGATGAAAAAGGCATAACGAAAAAGTGGCCGGAGGACTTTTTTAAATAAACCATTATTATCGTAATGGCAGCAGCTTCGCGAATATTAAATGCCTTTTAAATTTTTGGCTGTTACTATAAAAATTAGTATTAACTGTTATTTTTTGCCTTTTATTTTTTCGGGCAAAAATAACTGTTACTTTTGACTATTATTTTTTAAGTCAAAAATAACAGTTATTTTGTGCCTTTTATTTTTTCGGTCAAAAATATCAGGCAATTTGTATTTTTTCAAAGGCCGAATAAAAAACTTTAGAAACTAAAAAGTTTTATAGCTCAAAATGTGCGCGCTGATGAGACGATAAAAATTGCATAAAACTTTTTTTGCCGTTCAAGTGGCCTTTGAAAAATTCAAATTGCCTGATATTTTTGACCGAAAAAATAAAAGGCACAAAATAACTGTTATTTTTGACCTAAAAAATAAAAGTCAAAAGTAATAGTTATTTTTGCCCGAAAAAATAAAAGGCATTAAATAACTAGTATTTTTGTCGGAAAAAATAAAAGTCAAATGATAACTGCTAATATCCGACTTTTTTGATAAAAACCATAACCGGTACGGTCCCTGACTTATAGGATTAAAATAAATAAACAAAATTATAAAAAAATTTTAACTTTATTTAATTAATACAATTGAAAATTAAAAATATATCAGAGAAAGAGAGGAAGGAATAAAAAAGCGCTTACAATTACAAGAGCAGAGAAATAGATAGAGAGTAAAGTGAGAAAAAGTGTACTATGTCAGTAGTAAGGTTAGGTTAAGGTGGCGGCAGGTTTTCAGACCAGACAACTAAGACCATTGTTGTTATACCACAGAATGGAAGAAGGTAGTAATTAAGTGAATATTTTTTGAAGGATGTTCTTAATGTGGCAGAAGTTGTAGAAACATATGATATTAAATCTGAAGCAAGTGTTATGCCTTGACCTCAGTCAAATAAAGTTACTAAGCGTTCCTCTCCACAAACTTTTCCTATCACCACCAACGACAACTTTTCGTTGTAAATTGATGTGTTTTAAAGTTCATTTCATTAGAAACAAGGAAAGAAAAGTTTTAGCGTATGACAATGGTCTGATTGGCCCGGCCAGGATTCGAACCCGTGACCGCTAGGGTTCGAATAAATTATTAATAGGTTATTAATAGCCGCCTAATGCTGTTATGACAGTAGCTTTTTCAGAATCTGAAAAAATACAAAGTGAGCAGCACACAAAAAAAGCGATGCATTTTTATTGCGTGTGAAGAAAGAAGAGAAAAATTCTAGAAAAATTCTGAAATTCTTCATCTTTTCAGCTGCTAGCGGCTGAAAAAAAACTCTACGCTTAATATTAAATTGTGACTTTAGGCATTTTTTTGTTAACTTTTTATTTGTTGTGGTTGCAAGTTTCAAAAAAGATTAATTCTTTGTGTTTTCTGGTGTTTTTGCGCGATACTACATTATCAACGACACTCCAGCCGCAAAAACAAATTTAATTGCTGCCCACCCTTACTACGCTGCCGCAACCAATTGTGTTGGAACAACGAGCTGACAAAAAGAAACAATCCGTTGTTCTGCATTCCGTGCTGTCCACTGTTCGCAAGCGCTATTGCAGTAGCTGACCTGCAATTAAAACAGACCACAAACGATCAAACTCTGCATCTGATGCAGCAGGCTAGAATGGATATTCTTTCTCAAGTTCTGTGCATAGCGCAACTCAATCTTGCTTCTGCTGCATATTTATTAGAAGAAAAAGATGAACCTTAACGGAAAATAAAAAAGTACTCACCGAAGTTGTTGTTAAGCAGAGAAGAGGGGGGTGAGTTTACTTTAAAACATAAAATGTTGAATTGAGAAAGTTGCTAAATTGATCTTATTCAGTATCAATTAATGATGTCATGGAATCCATTAGGGATATGAAAACTTCTTTTAAAGAAGATATTGATTTGCATCAATTATTTTTACAAAATGCTCACAAACGCTCACATATCCGTTGATTATAATTCGTTGTTTAATGACCTATCTGCTATAAATTGGTCTCAATGCTGGTTTCTCAGTACAGTAAATGAGAAGGTAAATTTTTTCATTAATGAAATACAAGCACTATTTGATTATCATGTCCCATTAGTAACTCGTCGCGTCTCTAACAAAAGTTGTCCTTGGTTTTCAAGAAATGTAATGCTAGCCCTTAAGACTCGTAACAAAATGTACAATCGCTTTAAAAGAAATTCCACAGCATTAAACTGGGATAATTACAAGAGAGCAAGAAATGAAGCTAACCTGGCTGTAAAATTAGCAAAACGTGCTTTTTTCATTAACAAGTTAAACTCTACACAGCCTTCTAAAAAACTCTGGAACAACTTAAGACAGGCTGGAGTATGCAATGTTAAATCTGACGATTGTCACATTGATCCTAATATCTTAAATGATTATTTTATTGCTTCCTCTGCGTCCACTGATACTCTGTTGCCTAGTATATCAAGATCTTTAAGTCCTGTAAATCTAAATTTATTTAGTTTGGAGTTTGCTGCTGTAGGTGAGAGTGATGCTGCTAGTTGCGTTAATAGAATAAAGTCGAATGCCTTGGGTGAAGATGGAATATCCATTAAATTCATTAAAATTATCTTACCTCATATATTAAGTTCATTAACCCACATTATAAATCAATGTTTCACAAGCTCCTGCTTTCCTGATGTTTGGAAAGCAGCAAAAATTGTTCCCATAGCTAAAAAATCCAACGCTCATAAACCATCTGATTTTCGTCCTGTAAGTCTACTTTCACCTCTATCAAAAGTAGTTGAGTCTCTCATGGCTGCACAAATCTCGGAGCACATAAAAAAATATGACTTTATGACTCCACTTCAGTCTGGTTTTAGACCAGGCCACAGCTGCGCTACAGCTATGCTAAAAATTCTCGATGACATTAGAATTACATATGATTTGGGTCACATTAATCTTCTTTGCCTGCTAGATTTTTTTAAGGCTTTTGACTCTGTTGACCATTCTATTTTGTGCCAAAAACTTGAAGATAATTTTAAGTTTTCCAGCATGGCAGTCCGTCTGTTATATAGTTACTTAGTTGGAAGAACTCACAGAGTGAGGGTGGGTAATAGTCTGTCCGCTTTTCGTAATTTAAATTGTGGGGTTCCTCAAGGCTCTGTACTTGGTCCGCTTTTATTCTCTATGTTTATTAATGATATTTTTAGCAAATGCAGGCATGCTACAATGCATGCATATGCTGATGATCTGCAACTGTACTTGTCTAGACCTCTTAACCTTGTTGATGACTTATGTATTAAAATGAATGATGACTTAAATAAAATTTCAGAATGGGCTCAAACTAATAAGCTCAAGCTCAACCCCCAGAAATCATATGTCTTACCGATTTTTAAATCTAAGGTCTCGTTCGATAATATACCTGCAATTTATCTAAATAGTGTTCAACTAAATTTTGTTGACAAGATAAAAAATCTTGGTTACCACATTGACTCTTCACTCTCTTGCGAAAACCATATCAATACTGTTGTATGTAAGGTTTACTCTGTGTTGCGGAACTTGAGGTGGACTGCGTCATTTGTTCCTCTTGAAACTAGAAAGAAGTTAGTCCAACAGCTCATAGTGCCAATCATCTCCTACTCAGATGTCGTGTACAGTAAACTTGATTCCAGGTCCAGGATGAAGCTGGAGCTGGCATTTAATAATGCTGTGAGGTACGTTTATGGCCTTAGAAAATTTGATCACATCAGTCACTTGAGCAATAAAATTCTGGGCTGTAATATTTTGAGTTATTTAAATGCTAGAAACTGTATTTTTTTACACAATTTAATATATTCACAAACACCTAATTACTTATTTGTGAAACTCCAATTCTGCAGATCTAATAGAAATTTCAACCTTAAAATACCAGTTTATAATTATTTGAATTCCAATAGATTATTTTTTGTGAACGCCATCAGATTGTGGAATACGTTGCCTTATGGAATCAAAATAATTCGAAATAAACATATCTTTAAGCATGAAATTCTCAAATTCTTTTCTTAAATCTCTTGTCTATCACTTTTAATCTAAATAAAATATAATTAGCAGCTAAGTCTACATTTTATTCATTTATAATACATTGTTAAGTTAGCTTTAATTTTCATTCATGGTATTAAAAACTGTTGTTATCATGTCATACTTAGTGCATTTATAAGACTCTGTCTTACATGTCGACATTGTTCCTTTAAATAAATAAAAATAAATAAATAAATAAATAAATACGTTAGCCGCTCCTCTATTAAAAATAGCACAATTTTTAATAAGTCTCTTTCTGAAGGAACATTTTTAAATTGTTGGAAAATTACTTCCATTGCTCCTGTTTTTAAATCGGGTGTAAAAAATAATGTCGCAAACTATATGCCAATCTCAAAACTATCCAATCTTTCTAAACTTTTTGAAATTATAATAAAAGTAAAGCTTAGCTTTTTGATAAAACGCTATATTTGCCCTAAACAACATGGTTTTGTAGCTGGGCGCTCTACCCTTTCAAATCTAGCTCTTTTTTCTGAGTATTGTGTATCTTTGATAGAGTATCTTTGATAAAGCATTTGATAGAGTATCACATAATTTACTACACACTCAGAAATCTTGGAATTAATTTAAAGCCAAGCGTTGGAATCATGCATTTTTTAATATATTTTTGATTAAAACTTATACTTTCAAGTATATTAAAAAATTGATGTTATCTGTATTAAAGTATAATAAAAATTTTATTATATACAAGTTTTAATACAAATTGTCTTAAAATATAATACAAATATCTATCAAGCATCTGCCAAATTGTCATTCTGATTCTGAAATCTGACATTGTCAAAAAAAAAAAAACCTTAAGAAATAGTTTTTGTTAACGAAAAATATTTTGTTATTGGTTGACCAAATATTTTCTTTTTATTTTACTTGGAATTTTAAAAGTAAGTAAACATATAAAAGATTTATAGCTTTATTCCATAAAAGTTCCATACATTTATTTCTTAAATGTTGATTTTTAATCCTGCATTGAATATGTGGTAAACATAAGTCCAACCTTTTCAGGACAATATGTATTAAATGTTATACATCTTGTATTACTGTTTAATACAATCTGTATTATTATTATTTAATACAATTTGATACAATTTGTATTACTATTTAATACAATTTGCTTTAATATTTAATAAAATTTTTTTTATTCGTATTACTTTTTAATAACTGAAGTATTTTACTTGATTACAAATATATTAAAATATAAACCAGAATAGTATTGTTCTAAACTTAGTTTCTATTCCAATTCTGCATTAGAATTTAGTATTATGGGATTAGAATTCAATTTTAATATTTGACATATATTAGATTCTAATGCAATTCTGGTATGGTCATATATACAATACAGTTTTTATAAGAATTTAATCCAAGATTTCTGAGCATGTACTTTGGAAACTATCACATATGGGAATTCATTCAATTTTTTTGAGCTGGATTAAGTCTTATCTGTCAGGTAGACCCTCTTTTGTTTGCTTTAATAATAATAATTCATACGACTTCGTTGCTTCCTCGGGTGTCCTTCAAGGTAGTATCCTTGGACCTTTGCTTTTTATTCTTTTCATGAATGATATTTCTAAACATATTTTTAACTCTCACTTTCTACTTTATGCTGATGATCTTAAATTATTTAAAAAAATCATCTTCTTTAGATATAGATGACTTACAAGATGACGTTAACAGGCTTTTAGCTTGGAGTGTTTCAAATGGCCTTCCTTTTAACTTTTCTAAATGCTTTCATCTTACTCTATTCAAACTTTCTCTTAATACCTTGTCTAACTCTTATTCTCTTTCTGACTCAAAAATTCAAACTGTGTCTTCATATCAAGACCTCGGTGTTATTTTTGATGCAAAGTTTTCATTTCATGACCACGTCAACTTCCTAATTCCTAAGGCCTACTCTCTACTTGCGTTTATCTGAAGAAATTGCAATGACTTTTCTGATCCACATACTCTAATAATGTTATTTAATGCGTTTGTGAGGTCTAGATTGAAGTTTTTAGCCCGCATTATATGTCTACCTCTTTTAGACTGGAAAAAATACAAAAAAATTTCACGAGGTTTGCCCTGAGGTCAATTAACTTTTGTGACCCTTTGCCACCCTATAACTCTCGTTTAATACTCTTAGCACTTAAATCGC
Source organism: Dichetophora obliterata (assembly GCA_963920525.1). NCBI lineage: Eukaryota > Metazoa > Arthropoda > Insecta > Diptera > Sciomyzidae > Dichetophora > Dichetophora obliterata. The sequence goes on along the minus strand of OY986435.1, from coordinate 233,698,178 downwards.
TTGATTCCAGGCGGAAAATTGCATCATTGATGTATATATATGATATTATCTCTGGATTAATTGACTGTCAATCTCACTTGGAACTTATACCTTTTCATATTCCATTAAGAAATCTAAGAATTTCCAATTATTTTATGTAAAATATTGTAGAACGAACTATGCCTTAAATGAGCCAATTACAAGAGCTTTGTTACTGTTTAATGAATTGAATGAATCTTATGACTTTGATCTCTTTGTTCCGAAACAAAAGTTTAAGAATTTTATCAATTGTATTAACTTGACCTAGTCTTATGATGATATTTTTACTGTAAATTTTAAAACTTAGTTTTTCTCTCAATTTATATAGTCTGTAAGAATTTTTGTATTTAAAGACTTCCAAATAAATGCGTTCGCAATGAACTGTTTGATCAAAACCACAAACTTTTCAAAGAAATACAATGTGAAGCCACCAAGTTAAACAAGACTATTCTTCGCATGACTCTGGCACAGTTTGAAACAATTTTATCGGAACTACCACCTTGCATCACCAAACAAAACACAAATTTTCGGAACTGCATAGGACCCACTGAGCGATTGCATCTCACTCTAAGATATCTGGCCACTGGTAAAGTATTTTGGAGTATATTCTTCTTGATAAAATAGCGGTGAAGATGAAAACTGATCATCCTGAGCATTTTTGTACATAATTTGATTGCTTTAATTCTTTTGATAGGTGAAACGCAAACATAACTGCATTTACCGTTTCATATACAACATTCAACTACTTTGAAAATTCTAAAAGACACAATACCAGCCAGAATTGCGAAAATGACTGGCGTAAAATTTCAAAAGAGTTTCGCGATCTTTGGGGATATCCAAATGCTTTAGGAGCCATAGGTGGAAAAACTTTTTTAACCATTAAAGTTTTTTCTAAATGACCTTGTTATTTTTATGTTGATTTTATATGATTTAAATACAAAGTTCTAAATGTTTGATAGTTTAAATCATACTTGATTTTAAATACAAATTCTAGTTGTTTGATAGTTTAAAATCGTTTATTGAGCTTAAGATCAAAGTTAGAACAGTTAATTGTTCTAACGAATCTTTCCAAAGAAACAAATGAATAGTAGAATATGAATAGTAAAGATATATAAAGAAGATATATAAAGAAGATATATAAAGAAGATATATAAAGAAGATATATAAAGAAGATATATAAAGAAGATATATAAAGAAGATATAAAAAGAAGATATATAAAGAAAAGAAGAAAACAAGAAGAAGATAGAAAAAAAAATAAAAACGAAAAATGAAAATAGAGAGGCACTTTTTTTCCGATTTGGACTTAAAAAAAAAAAAAATAATTTTTTGAGATCAGAAATATTAAAAATAATAGCTTAACAGACAGTTTTCCTTCTGATCAAATAAACAACATCATTAAAAATAATTATACAAACATCGCCTCTGATAGAAGAAGATTACAAAGAAGTGCAGAAAAGATCAAAGATAATGTTAGACTATTTTTCATTGCTTTCGAATGAAAATGAATAAAAAAAAATATTGTTAAAATTATAATTACTTTTATTTCTTTATTGTAGTACTAGCTGAATGTACAAGGTTTCGCTCATATTATTTAATCATTTTGATTTAATTTACTAACAGTAAGAAGAAGAAAAGTAAAAGAAATTTTTCTGAAAATCATGAAAAATTCTCAAAAATTTAATTTATTTCGCCAAAACTAACAGTTAAATCAAAAAATTGATGTAAGTATTGTTTGTAGAAAATTTTATTAGCTTTAATTTGATATTATTTTTTTGATTGTAGTGGTTGGTTCTAGAGATATATGCTATTAAATAGAAGCAACTTTAGAAGCAAATAGAAGCGGGCAATATCCCGAAAACGAAGTGACAGAAAAAACAAGAGAATAACATTTTTGGAATCACCCGTTGGTTTTACATTATATATGATTAGTGGCATTCATTGTACAAACAACTTTTCGCTATTTGTAAACCAGTGTTATTCATAAATAAACAAATAATTATAAGAGTCAAAAAAATCGAATAACACCACGTTTTTTTAATTTAGTGAAAGTTCGAGGGTTTTTCGTCTCATACTGGAGCAATTGACTCAAACCTTGGCCTTTAGAAAAACCTTTTTATAAGTATTATCAACTTTATCTTCTTGTTTAAATGTTCTCGAATAGGAAATTTTTGAAATAATTTTTCCTTAACAATATTGTAACAATAGACTAACTTTATTTTTAATGTGATATTTCTTCGACCTCTTATATTTAAAAACATTTTCATCTCTCTCTTTTACTTTTTGCATTTCAGCACTTCACGATTTCATATCTTTTCATACAACTGTCATTTGCTTGCACATCATGTAATTGTTTAATATTATCATTGTCTAAAATATGACAGCTGACATCGCAGAATAGTTTTATTTGCTATGCATCACTCTGCGTTTCTCACCCAACACGTTTGTTATCTTATTCGCTTGGTGTAAGGATCATCGATTTACTCCAGCATCATGAACTAGAAGCCAGGTAGACACCAAGGGTGGGAATTAAATTAATTGTTACCCAACTTTCGATGAAGTTACTACACATTTAGTTTTATGAAATAAAGCGTATTTTTGGCTGCGAATGTCAGTTATAATTAATTGAAAATTATTCCACACAATAAACTGACGGAATATCGATAAATAACAGCTAAGCAGGTGTTTAGGATTGGTTTTGTTTTAACCATTTTTCGACAGGTATAGTTAATGGCTGACATTAAATTGGCTATTTTAATTGATTTTTGAGAGAACTCGTATGGCAACGAGTTGGTTTGTGATTTCGTGTTCTGGTCTTTTGCTGTTTTCGGTGCGAAATTGTGCGCTAGGAATGCCAATAAGCAAAGAGTTAGCAATAATGGATTAGGAAGAAAGAGTGTAAGAGAAATGTCCAATTTAGCTGATTTCAAATATAATGACTCAGATCAGAATGAATGTATGTATTTTAATGTACTACGAGTGAAGTTGAATGAGCACATTTCGCTTAAGGTGAAGTATTCGTTATTAAGAATTTTTTCTTTTGCTTAGGAGCATGTTTTAAAAATTTTTCTAGTTTTTACATATACTTAATAATATGGACAAAAAGTTTTTCGACTTTTCCTTCCATTTTGGTACATTAAAAGATAATTTTCGAATGCATTTTTCTTTTTTTTTTGTTTTGACGATCTGGAGCCGAGCCATGCTGTGACCCGATTTTCATCTTTTTCAGGAACACCAACTTCAGTGCCATCTTTATATATATATATATATATATAAAAAATATATATTAAAAAAATAATTCTTTTTACTTATACTGATTATGTAAAATAAAAGAGTGTTACGCTGCTTGCGTATGCTGATGACATCGATATCATTGGCCATAATACGCGCGAAGTCAGTGCAGCATTTTCCAGAACAGAAAGAGAGTCAAGTCGAATGGGTCTGGCAGTGAATGTAGATAAGACGAAATACTTGGTGTCAACATACAAACAGTCCCAGCGTCTTGGAACCCACGTTACAGTTGACAATACCTCCTTCGAGATTGTGAAGGACTTCGTTTATCTGGGATCCAGCATAAACTCAACCAACGACATCAGCATTGAGATCAAACGAAGAATAACTCTTGCCAACAGGTGTTACTTTGGGCTCAGTAGGCAATTGAGAAGCAGAGCCCTCTCTCGACGAACGAAAATCACGCTCTATAATTCGCTCATCATGCCCGTCCTACTTTATGCATCACAAACCTGGACGTTGAGCAGTTTAGATAAAAAGACTTTAGGAGCATTCGAGAGAAAGATTCTTCGTAAGATCTACGGACCAATCTGCGTCAATGGCGAGTACCGAATACAGTGAAATGATGAACTGTATGAGCTGTACGCTGACATCGACATAGTCAAGCGCATTAAAATCGAGCGGCTTCGCTGTCTTGGTCATGTTCAGCGCATGAAAGACGATGGTCCAGTGGACGACCGTATCTTCGTTGGAAAGACCAAGTAGAGGACAACCTGACGAAGCTTGGAATTTCCAACTGGCGCCAGCAAGCGAAAGACAGAAATGGCTGGCGCAAATTCTTAGATGAGGCCAAGACCGACATACGGTTGTAGCGCCAACTAAGTAAGTAAGTAGATTATGTAAAATTAACATGCAAATGAAATTTTTTCTCTATATAGTAAACTTATTTTAAAAAAAAAGTATTTTTCTATCACACGTTGTTGCAACCCTTTAAACCAGGACAAATTTTCTCAGGTGGAAGAGATCATTAGAAATTTTAAAGATTCAACAGTTTCTAATGCTATTTATGAGAATCAATGGAACAAGCTGCCATTCGTCAATTGGAAAGAACATTTTGTTTGGCCTCAAGTGTACAGGTATGAAGATGGATCAGGGAGTTTCTATTTTAAAGAGCTTGCCGAGGTAGTATGGGAATGTTAGTTATTCCAACTTGTAATGCCTGTGTGGAAAGAGTCTTCTCAACAATGAATATAGCAAAATCAAAACTGCGCAATGCAATGCAATATGATCTTGTAGAGGCAGTTTTGCGTATTATTACTTTTTTAAATGTATTTTCTGTATGCTGCCGCAATTTTTTGCCAACAAAAGATATGTTAACTCGTTTTAATTCGGCAAATATGTATCCAAAAAATAAACAAGAAGACTTAACTGAGCAACATGAAATTGACGTCTTTCAAGCAGTTAATGGTTTTCTGTGATGAAGTATTTTTATGGAGCAAATGCATTTTAATGGTTATTTATCTTAAAAAATTAAAGTTTAGTAATAACTCATTGTTCTATTGTATTTTTGAAATGATAAGTTTTTTTTTTGTTCAGGAGGTCGAACTAAAAAAATTTTCGGCACAATTTTTGCTCCAGCTACCAGACGTTTTGAATACCTTGGCTCCGTTTTCCACTTCGAAAATCCCCAAAAATCTCCAAAACCCACCCAGATCGCCAAAAAGATTCGATTTTGAAATTTTTTGTGTGGAAAAGCTGGCTGGCAGTGATGTGCGGCGTAGAGAACATGATGTCGACAATACTATTGTCGACGGTGTCGAGAATGTCGTGTAGACAATTGCTTTTAACGACGTGTAGATAATTAATGTAAAAGGCTGCATGTTTATTGTAATATTTAATTAAATTGAGTCCAAGTTCGAAGTACTCCTTATTGTTACGCCTTCTGGGCATGCTTTTGTTTGTTTAATTGTAAAATTTGTTAATTAAACGACTTTTCAAAAGGTTTTACGAATCAGCATAATCTAAATGGAACTTGCAATTTCGCAGTGTTGCATTTTGTTGACATTGTTTACACAATTCTCGACATTGTCTACATTGTCGACACATTCTGCATTGTCGACACCAAAATGTCAACAATTAAAGACGACGCGTCGAGGAACATCACTGCTGGCTGGCAAACCTGCAAAACATAATTAATGCTGATACAAACTAAATAATAATTATGATTACAAGAGATGCTGACAAATATTTCTCGCCACTCACTAAGTTAGTTATTGCCTCAAATGGCTTTAAAACATTTATCGCATGCTCAATAGTTAACCATTTATCCGAAGTTAGAACTGGAAGTTCCTTATCAATTAAAGCCACCGTTGCTTTAATTGCATCTTGAAGTTCAAAAAACCTCTCAAACATATAGTATGTTGAGTTCCAACGCGTTGCAACATCAAGAATAGTTTTTTTTGGATAACAAATAATATGTTTTGGATAAAAAAATAATAGTCACTGTTACTTTTATATTTCTGTAACAGGCTGTTCCTGTTAATTTTGAGTAACAATGAAAAAATACCTGTTATAGAAATATCGACTCATCTCTAGCTTTCAGTACTCTCATAATATAAATTTAAACATTCCATGCAGAAAATTGGACCAACTTTTAAATAGTTCTGAACTAGTTCCAAAAAGGACCAGTACTGGTCCCTCTATAATACCCTTATACATTGATTGAACTGACGCTTTTTACGTGTTGATGTCATAGGAAAAGACAATTGTATCCAAAAAGATAGGAACATTTCCAACCTGTTTATTTTTGCTAAAGTCTTAAAACAGATCTGAAATTGGTTTGAAAGTGTTCAAACGTTAGAGGCATTAGTTTCTTATCTCTTGCATGTGTTACAAAAAGAAGTGCATCACGTAAAAGATGATGCATTTATTTTATTTTATGTACTTACTTTTTTTTTAAATAATGCAAAAACTTACCTTTGTTGAATTCTCTAAATTTATTCCTCAAACAGTTTGGAAATAAAAAATTTGACACAACACGTGTTCAGATTAAATTTATTTTTATCAGTAGAAATACTAACAAGAAAAGAAAAAATGTTGGATGTTTCAGAACTATTTTGATGATATGATACAAATTTGTTATTTGCTGAAGTGCTCCTTTTAAAATGAACCACAATTTTTCTCGTTTTTTCGATTAAAGGTCTTAAACATTTTAGGCCGTCTTGCGTGATTAAATTTACAATATGAGCAAAACAACCGAAATGTTTTAACTTTAAATGATATGTTATAGCTGATTTAATATTTGCTGCATTATCTGAAACTCCAACAATTATCTTGTTTGAAATGTCCCATTTTTCTATAATACCTTTTAATTTGTTAGCTAAGTTAAGGCTTGTATGATCATCATTATAGCTAGTACATTCCAGAAGGCATGACTGAAGTTGGTATTTTTGACAATAAAGTGAATGGTGACTCCCAAAAAGCTCTCGTTGTTACGTGATGTCCAGCACTCAGTCGTAAAACTACATTTAACAATGTTTGCCACGATCTCTTTTATTTCATACAACGTTTTCTCATAAATTGCCGGTACCATTGTCTTCGAAATCTTTTTACGGCAAGGTAAAACATATGAAGGGTTCAAAGCTTAAACGATCTCCTTAAAACCATCATCTTCTACAACTGTGAATGGTTGAAAATCTTTTGTAAACAGTCCCATTAGCTTATCATCTAATTGTTGCTTGTGTAACATTTTCATTTTTTTGGCAAAAATACATGAAGTATATCTTGAACTAATTCCAATTTACGTTTTTGGTTTGAAGTTGTTTTTGGATGAACCTGACTTTTCAGTTTCAAAATCAGTAATCAATACCTTGGACCTCGGTAGATGTTGGCTCTGCAAATGATCTTGCAGCGTCTGTGACATTAGACATTATTTTTACTGGTATGCACTTATTTGTAAATAATATATAATAACTTCCCGCCTCAACATTTGTTCTTTAGGTCTAAACACACCTGTCTCTTTAAAACTTCTGACTAATCTCCTATTAATTACTTAGTGCCAACCTGTTGTATATGTAGACTTTACAACTACAAGCTATCAAAATAAAGACAAAAAGAAATCTAAACTTGCAGTGGAGCTAACACTCTGAAGCATTCTTAAAAATTACGGTATTCCGCCAATTTGTACACAATTTTTCATCGATTACATTTACCCATATACCACTAAGAGCTTTAAAAATCTGATACGATATCTTACCGAAGATTTCTGTGAGGAGCTTCTTGGCATGCTGGCCATGTTATTAGTTATTCGTACTGTTGGATGTTTTCTCTCTAAATGTTTCCTTAAATTACTAATCGAAGCTTTGTAAAACAGCTTTGTTTTGCAAATATTGCATTTAGCAAAGCTGTCATCCTCTGGTGTAAAGTGTTTCCAAATCAGACTGCTTTTCCTTGTTATTAGGGAACTCATACTCTAAATTACAAAATTCGTATTATTATCTTTATAAAATTCGTTAACAAATAAGCCAATGAAAATCCAAAATCAGTTTAAAATAAAGAATGGCTTGAAATAATATATAAACGTTCACACAAAAGAAACATGCAAATGCAATAGAACAGCAGTAACAGCAATCAAATATTTGCAATAAATATACTTGCTACTTTGATTTGTAACAATTGTAAATAGCACTAACAGTTGCGGTCTAAATAACAAAGCTGTTACTTTGATTAATATTTTTGTGTGAAAAAAATAACAGTCACTGTTACTTTAATATTTCTGTAACAGGCTGTTCCTGTTAATTTTGAGTAACAATGAAAAAATACCTGTTATAGAAATATCGACTCATCTCTAGCTTTCAGTACTCTCATAATATAAATTTAAACATTCCCTGCAGAAAATTGGACCAACTTTTAAATAGTTCTGAACTAGTTCCAAAAAGAACCAGTACCCTCTACAATACCCTTTTACATTGATTGAACTGACGTTTTTTACGTGTTGATGTCATAGGAAAAGACAATTGTATCCAAAAAGATTCCTTTTTCCCTATATTTCAACTATGCAGTTCTAATAGGAACATTTCCAACCTGTTAATTTTTGCTAAAGTCTTAAAATAGATCTGAAATTGGTTTGAAAGTGTTCAAACGTTATTTATAAGGCATTAGTTTCTTATCTCTTGCATGTGTTACAAAAAGAAGTGCATCACGTAAAAGATGATGCATTTATTTTATTTTATGCACTTACTTTTTTTTTAAATAATGCAAAAACTTACCTTTGTTGAATTCTCTAAATTCATTCCCCAAACAGTTTGGAAATGAAAAAATTTGACACGTGTTCAGATTAAATTAATTTTTATCAGTAGAAATTCTGACAAGAAAACAAAATGAAATCAAAGTAAACTATTCTACGCTGAAAGTGCCTTGTACTATTTCATAGCAAGTACACATTGCGATAGAAATGAACTAAGTAGTTGGTTTTTCCAATTGATTTCAAAATAACTACTGGGATTTTTTTCTTTTACGGAGGTTTAAAAAAAACATGCACTTACATAACCGCATAAGAAAGCATAGAATAACAAAAATGACAAAAGGATATGTTGCGAAAAGCTGAAATCAAAAATTTGTATTATTGGGTAAAAAAGTGATAGGACTTTGCATGCATTTTAAACGGTGAATGCATTTGTAGACACCCTGCCAGGAGATGGGCAATTTTAGAAGTAGGGTCTTAAGGTCTCGTAAAATTTTTTTAATGCCATTAGTGGCCATTAGTGGCTTAGAAATTATTTTTTGGGAGCTTTTGAAAACCTCGGAGCCGTTTGTTGTGAATTTTTTGTATTCAGTTTTTTCGTAAGAAATCCGATCACATGAAGTCTAAGAAAAGTTGTTGTAAAAAATCTCCCTATTGCTAAGGTCACCCTTAATACACACTGAATTAAGGCATTTGACAGAATATTTCTTAAATTTATTTTAAACAAGCATTAAATTTTAGCAGCCAACTTTTTGGCCAACATGATTTGTTACACAAATAATTCTTACCTTTTTACTTTTGGGCCGAAGATCCTTCAATTAAGTATCGAGTTAAGAGGAAAGGTTTTGCTTCGACTGTGAGAAATGACACTCATCACAATATTTCTATACGTTCAACTTTCTCTGTAAAAAACATGCTACTCAATGAATTAAATTATGTTTGAAGCAGTTTCTTGATTTTTTTATTATTCATTATTTCACTGTCAACAGTTTATAAACTTAAGACCAAATAATATCAACGTTATAATAAAAAATTCATAAATAACTTAGCACAATCAGTTAGTTGTCCTTACGTAATGATAAAATTGGCTAACATTTTTTTACATAATATTTATAGTTTTAATTTAAACTTAAATTCAATAAATAACAATTTTAAAGAAATATTTTCTGTTTGTCTTAACTAAACACTGTACAAGTAGTTTTAATTAATAATTTAATAAAGAATTTTTGTTTTTTTTTTTATTTTGGGAAGAGGTACCAAAGCTGTAATTTTTTTCACTAAAATATAAGTAGTTTTCATTTGATATTTTACGAGATTCACATCTTAAGATTGCTCTAAGCAGTTCTTTTCATAACATCAACTGCTTGAAGTTATTGATTTTAACACATTTATTGATTAAACTAACCACAGAAATGGCTTAAAAATACTTAAGCCTTAACTTTGTTTTTTTATTATTTATCTGAATTGAGTTTTATTTACATTTATGGATATGGCATAGTTCTAAACATGTCAGTGAACTTTTTGTTTCCACTACAAATGTTATTGTTTTGACATTATTTATAGTATACATTAACATTTAAATATACTTATAATATATTGCTCTATACCTTTATAATTATATATATAATCTGATTTTATTCAGTTTTTCTTTCTTCACATAATATAAAATACTAAGTTGAAATTCTTTTAGAGACAGACTTTAAGGTACTGAAGTGTTGTAGAACAAATAAATACTTTTAGTCAATTTAGGTACATTTAAATACATGGATTGATGGCGTGTTAATTTAATGAAACTCGGTTAATATCTGAATTTTGATATGTATATTTTTATGATTAGAAAAATTCTACAATCAAAAAATTAATGCTTTTTTATTTATGTTTATTTCAGTGTGTGCATTGATTCGAAATTATTTAAAGAAATAGTTTTGTTGTATTTGCATGGTTCCAAATTGATATGTTCCTAAGTAAAAATAAGTTTCAATATCAAGCAAATTTTGTAAAACTTTTTAAACTAAAAAATCAATATTTTTTAAATTTATTAAATAAAACTGTGACTTTTGGCAAAATCTTGTTATTTTAATAAGCACATCACAAAAACTATACGAATCGTTTAACAAGCAGCTTTAGAAGAACACCAAAAGTTTTCAACTACGTAATAAATTCTGAAGATCATAGAATTAATATTATATCGTCATTAAGAGGTCTCTTACAACTAAACAAATAAACATTTGCTAAAAATCAAATATTTTAAAATAAAGTCAAAAAGGCAAGCCATACGTAAGTGTTGTATATCACAAAAACTCTAAGCTAAAAAAAGAAAACTTTTCAAGAAAAACAAAACAGGATTTTTTTCTTTTTTGGTAAGTGTGACCTTTATCTAACAAAAAACTAAAAGAAAAGTTTGTCTATTTTACAGTTTTGTTTCGTGATTAAACCTTTAAGAAAAAATGATGAACATAGTTTACAAAAACAAAAAAAAAAACATGTAAAAATAAAGGCTTATTCTTAAGAGAATTTGTATAAATATACGCTGAGAAAAGCATGGCAACAAGATAAAAGGATAAGAGAGCATGTGCAGTAAAATTTTAAAAAGAATTCAGATTCTTTTGCATTGTTATTGTGTGAGTCCAACCCATTATATTATTGATTACACTTTTGGTTTTAGAGATATGTGATAATAATGTTGCTAATAGCATCTGATTGTGCTTTTAATTGAATGACATTATATTATTTGATAAGAATTTTTGCTGATTAGAAACTCTTTTAAGGCTATTACTCTATTTATCTCATTTGGGCACAAACTTGTATCAAATAATTCAAAAGTATTTCGAAAATTTAACAACACGCTTTTTGTTAAAAAAAACCACAAAAAAAACTTAATCAGGGCGTAGGCAGGGTGTAGTTACTGCCCCCCTAAATCTGGGATTTTTTATTTAATCGACGGCTTTTTTTAGTAGTTCTTTATGTGATCCTTTTTAAATGTGTGATTTTACCTTTTACTTTGAAACTGGAGCTGAAAAAGTCAAAAACAAATCAGTATTTTTACAGCGATATTGTATAATTTTGTCCAAGCCGGTTAGTATGTGTCAAATATTTACTGGAAATTTATACTGTTCAAACGGAAAGTTAAAAACTAGATATTTATATTGTAACTAGCTGACCCGGCAAACGTTGTTTTGCCTTCAAATGTTATTTTCACTGAAAGTCTGGTTTCGCTGTAAAGTCGTGGGGGATGGATATTTCGAAGAAGAATGATATGTGCACTGAACCGATATACCAAATAGCGGACCCGGCGCACTTCGCCTCGCCCCAATTTTAAGCCTTCGGACAAACTCTAGAGTAATAAAACAACACAAATATTTTAATTTTCAATGTGATTTATTTGAATGGAATCAGTAGAGAGCGATTTGATGAACAATGTTTTTTGATTTCTTTTCCGGCGCAAAAACAAATAACGAAGACGGTTTCCCAACACGCGAACATGCAACGTACAGCTGACCGTGCGAAAAACAGGGAAATTCGAGATTAATCCCACAGACTTCTAGTGATTGGCCTTGTGATTTATTAATTGTCATCGTAAATGCCAATCGAACGGGGAAATGAATCCGCTTGAATTGAAATGGAAGGTCAGTCGGAATAATGGGAATTCGTGGGATAAGGACTTCCTCTCCTTTGAATTTGCCCTTGATGATTGTCGCCTGAATCACATTGTTCATTAGCTTTTTGACGGACAACCGCGTGCCGTTGCACAATTTTGGAAGATTGAGATTCCGCAACATGATTATGGCCGATCCCACCTTCAGCTGTAAATTATGTGGTGGAGTTCCTGGTACATCAAGCGAGTTCAAAAATTCCGTCGGGTAGTTGGTCGCTTCATTTTCGTCAGTCACACAATCAACAGATTTGTAGGTATGCAGTTGTCCTGGGATTTGACTTTGAATAATTAAGTTTAAGCTATCGACGTCCTTATTCTTTGCTGCTAGTATTGCCCGTTCACCAATCCAATCGAGATTTTTGTAATTTTGTGCAATGCCGGGGAACACTTTGCTGACGAGTTCCTCCTTAGACGATGTGAATTCACAAAAATTTTCAGGGAACGATATCAATCCAGTCGATACATCAACAGGAATTTGGCCGTTGCCAACCTCCAGCAGTTGTCTCGAAAATTCAGCAGCCGATGGGTCGTTCTGCAACGCGACTCTCATGTTTGTGGTCAATTGCAACTTCTGGACATGTCGCCACAAATACGACGATTTCAAGCACGCGTTTAGTTCATCGGCAGCAGAAGATTTCGGTATGACGGGAAGTGTTTGGCGAAAATCTCCGGAGAGCAATATCAAAGCTCCACCAAATCGTCTTAAATCACCTCGTAAATCCTTCATTGTTCGGTCAACTGCCTCCAAAGCTCGTTTATGCGCCATCGTGCATTCATCCCAAATGATGATTTTGCATTCTCTCATCAATTTGCCTGTCGCCGAATTCTTGGTTATTGTGCACGTTGGCTTGTCAACTGTGAGAAGATTCATCGGCAGCTTCAAAGCGGAATGTGCAGTTCGACCGCCTTCCAGCAATGTAGCAGCAACTCCAGAAGATGCAACAGCCAACGCAATTTGTGATCTTGACCGAATTGTTGCCAGAATTAACGAAATGACGAATGTCTTGCCTGTCCCACCGGGAGCATCGAGAAAGTAAATGCCTCCCGTTTCATCGTCAACAACCTTCATCAGCGAATCGTACACGTTCTTCTGCTCGGGATTCAAAAGTGCCACATTTGTTCGGACTCTTTCGGCCAGCTCATTTCGATCATAGGCTTGCTCCCGTTGCAATTCTGAATTGAATGCATTGTGGATCGAACGATTGGGCGCTGGCAATCCTAATGTCGACAGCAGACTGCCGCACATGAGCAAGCACATGTCTTCGACCAGAACTAAAACTTCGTTGCGTATCTCTTCGTTAATTTCAAGATCGAAATTCAAAGTTGCCGTGCGAACTCTGTGCAAAATGTCGTCAGCCATATCGTCCTTGTATTTGTGAAACAATGCGGTTGGGTTCGATGGATGACATGTGGCTATGATGATCGCAAACAATGTACGAATTTGATTCGCTGGCGCAGAAACAATTGCATCGGCGAGCGTTAAGTCCCAATGTGAATCGTTTTCGAGCAAATTCAAACGTTGGCAAGCCTCCCGAAAAGTGGCGCACAGCACACCATCTACAGTACGAAGGGAATCGAAGGATGTGGGGCCTCTAATGTTCACTAAAAGCAAGCGAAGATAGAAGCATTCGTCTTGTCGTGGATGAACTGTGTATATTCGTCCGAGGGCATCAGTCGAATAGACATCAGCGAAGCCAGCAACAGTATCACCTTTTTTGCGGAGTTGGAATTTCTTCGATGCAGCGTTCCATGTATAATAGCGTGGCATTTCTGAATATAGTAAAGTCCTTGCGAATTGATCGCTTTGGCATGTCGAAAAGAAACTTGTCAATGTTGTCGCTGGTGGTCGTTCTGCTCTTAGCGCTGCATTTGCTTCTGTAAAGTAGACACGCTGGCCGTTCTCCAAGTGAACTGCCAAATGTACGACAGTCGGGTGACGTTCGTGTATCGGAAATGAAAACAGCCGCCAAATTGCCTCGTTGCAACTCACGTAACGTCCAAGTTGGAATTTCGTCACCTCGTCGTTTGCATTTGGATCGGCAATACCAAAGACCGCCATGTCGCTCCCTTTGTTCACATATTTGCAAACGTATTTTATGGATTTGATGGAGTTGCAGTACTCAACATTGCAGTGCGTTGAGAATGTTTTAGACAAAAGCGGACAATATGGAACGATCCATCGGTTATCGACGACGACATCGTTTCCTTTCACCTTCATCACGATTGATCTGCCATTGTCACTTGGAGAACGACGTCGATACAACGGATATCCGTCCATTCCACTGATTGTGTCAGCTACCAAGGGACGGGGAAAACGCTTTGTGCATTTTCCGTTTTCCATGCACGGTGAGGCTGAGTTGTGGACTCCGCAAGGACCATGGATCATATTCGTTGTCACAACGGAATGAAGCTCTGGATCAGTTTCCGGGTCTGGTATTTCGGCAGAAATTATCGAATCAATATGATCTGGTCGGATCTTGTCGAACATCCAAAGCAGAATGTGTGCATGTGGTAATCCACGCTTCTGCCATTCGACTGAGTACATCCAACAACGAACTACGCCAAAAACCTTTTGCTTAACGATGAAATCCATGAGGACTCTGAGCTTTTGCTTGAATACTCGTGCAATGAGGTCGTGTCGGTCGCTGGATGTTTGTCCTGTCAGCAACAGATTCGTAATTTCAGGCCATTTGGGATTGCAGGTAAACGTTATGAATAAATCCGGTCGACCGTAATTCCGCACGTACGTCATCGCGTCTTGAGCGTACTCATGCATATGGCGCGGGCTTCCAACATAAGTAGCTGGGAGAATGGTCAAACTACCGATGTTGGTCGCATCTCCTTCAGTAGAGATGGCGTCACGCAAGTGAATATACTCGTCTGATCGTAACTTTGACTGATTATAACGAAGGAAATTGAGACGCTCTGTTTCGACCTTGACGTACATGTCGACGGAGAACTGTTGAAACAACCGGCCATATCGCAACAGATGATTGTCCATTTCTTCCCGAATCATAAATCGGAACGCATAAAAATTCATGGAGCTGACCTTCTTATTCATTTCTTCTCCTGAAATATGAATTGTAACTAAGTTGTGGAATAAGAAAGAATTAATGACTTGTGAACGGACCTGTCGTTGGATTGACCATTTTTATATTGAAGTGATAGCCATCCTCTCCACCGCAGAACATCAAAGGGTATTGAAGAGCATCGTATGACCGATGAGTCTCGTACACGCGCTGCAATTGTCCACCATCTCGACGCTTGAGAACAATATCGCGTGATTCCACATTCTCTCCAACAATCACAACTGCGACTTCATTGATAGTGGGAGCATTGAATTGCCTTGCATGGCCTCCAGAGGGTCTTTTGTCTGCTCTGATAATAATTTTGTGGTCGTCAGAATGCATTGTCTCCAATGCGGTTTTGAACAATCTAACCAACTCATTATGCTCATGCAGAAGATTTTGCAATTGTTCAATAATTTCACGTTTAGTTGCAGTAAAAATTGCACAACGCTGATGTAGTTCAATTGCCGAATCACCAACGAAATAGAACTGAAGAAACTTATGATCTTCGTTTGGTGGTGGTAACAAAGCGCCCGCTCGATGATGAATTTGACCTTGAATCTGAATATTTGGAATCAATTACGAAAGGAATGAGAAGAATTGATGATTTTGATAATAATGAGACGCCATTACCTTATAACTCGGATTATAGCCGGGTTGATCAACAACTTCGGCTCCAAATGACGTCATTTGAAAGCATCCATTATATTTTTGTGTATTCGCTAAGAAATGTTTTGATTGAATTGTATTTCCATAGAGATGCGAATACAATGGCTCTGGCGGAGGAGGCAAAACAGGCAATTTCACCTTGCCACCAGCGCAGCATAAGCCGGGGGTTTCCGATTGAAACTTCAATGCATTGCAATGCTGGCAAACGACAGACAATGAACCGATATCAACGCAGCGAAGGTCTTTGTAGGCGATTGCAGAATCGTATCCAAAAGCAGCCCGATTCAAGTCAACATTTTCGACTGCTCTTCTTCTAGTATTGTTTTGTCGAATTTGAGGTGGTGATTGTGCAGCGCGAAGCTGTGCAATATGGGCTCGTCTCCATTCATTTTCTTGTGTACGTTCCTCTTCTGTTTGATTGTCACGGACATTCTGACTAATAATTGCACGACGTGTACGTCGTCCAAGGTTTGATCGTCTAATAGGAGGCATTAGTGAAGCAAATAACTCTCACTTAAAAATAATAAAGTCGTTTTTCACTAATCCAATTCAAAAGAATTATGTTTGAAGAAACCAACTTACGGAATAAATGTTTCTGTATGAATGCTCGCAATCCAATTAGATAAACTCACTTTTTCAGCACAAACTTATGTTCTTTAAGAATGAATGTTTTGATAAATATTGCACGGAATTTCAATTGATTGTAATGCTTTTACCGTATATGGATATAATGCGTGATTTACGATAATCCGGAATCAGTTAAATAATACACAAAACTCGAATAAATTGCGTCAAGAAAAATAGCACCTTTAGTGTAGAAAATGACAATGCGAAAATTACACCTGTCAAATTGAGCACAGTCTAAGTCAATGTATAACGCCATCTATCGGATTTTGGCATTAAAGCCAATGAGATGTATTACAACGGTTGTTTTTTAAGACGTTTCGTTACACTGAGAAGTTTCTATTTTTTCATTTGTAAAGGCATTAAAGAATAATTGCACACAAAATTTCATACAAAAAATCAATTTTCGACTTTCCCAAATTTCCGCACTTCGCATTTACTGCAAGTTTCCGTGCTTTACACTAAGAACTTTCTATATTTTCATTTGGAAAGCCATTAAGGAATAATTTCACACAAAATTTCATAAAAAAAATTAATTTTCGATTTTTCCAATTTTCCGACTTTTCCAGAGAGATTTTCCAATTTTCCGCATTTCGCATTTTCCGCAATTTTCCATGTTTTACACCAATAACTTTCTATTTTTTCATTTGGAAAGCCATTTAGGAACAATTACACACAAAATTCCATACAAAAACTCAATTGTCAATTTTTCCAATTTTCCGACATTTCCGGAGGATTTTCCCAAAATTTTCTTTCGTAAAAACCTTCTCCTGGCAATTACGAACAACTGAAAAAAAATTTGAGCCAATTCGGCCCAGCCGTTCTCAATTGATGAATTACTATACATTTTTTACACCATTTTTATATATATAGATATGAACATTTTTATGTTATTTTTTGTTAAACAGAAAAGAAAATAACCTTTTTTGTTGGTATTGGAGATTTGAGTATCGGTAGTAACTGAATACATCTTGGAATTGAAAAAATTGGAAAATAAACTGAAAAAATCTTGGAATTGCCAATATTGAAATGCTTAAAAATATTTTTCATTTTCCTTTTTTTCGGCACTTGATCGGATCCTGTTGCTTCAAGAACTACACCCCTGCCAAAAAAAAGCATCACCAGATATGTTTTTTAGAAAAGTTAAAAAATCACCAACAATTTGCATGTTGACACAAAATTTGGATAAGGATGTGTTGGTTGATGGCTTAACTTAAGCTCTGCCACAAAGATTTTAACAGCTGAGGCAAGTGCAAATCAGTAGATTGCTTTGTATAAAAAATGCGAAAGCTCATAATATTTCTGTGCAGGGTTTTTCATCAAAAATTGCGAAAATAATTTAAGGCCTTATTGCAATAATCTGATAAGCCACATGATCTAAAAAATCAATTTTTTAGGCCAAATACATTGCTTAATAAATTACTAACAACATCTGAAGAAGCTTTGGCTATTTCTTAATAATTTTTAACCTTTTTGTAAAAGTTTCCGAAAAATACATTTTTTCTAAACTTTAGAGTTGATTATTTCAAAATATGTTTTTGTGTGGCTTATCGCGTTCTTGCAATAAGCCCTTCAATTATGCAAGCATAACACTTTCAAATATCTTCGAATAAAGAATATTTTTTAAAGTAAGAATATTCACCCAAAATTTCGTTTTTAAAAAATAATGGTGGTCCGTTTAAAAATAGCACCACTTTTTTCTGAAATTTAATTTTTTTATCCTCTTATGCAAAAGTTCACAAATTTTTTTTATTTTTCTGTTTTAACAAATCACCGTTGATGAAAAGACCAAGTTTAACCACAAAATTTGGATCATTACTTTTATTTTTGTTCCGCAATGAGGAAGAAATTGTAAAAAAAAATATCAAAATGTTTTCATTGTTGTATAAGAAATAATATGGCGTTTTGGGCGCAAGACTAATAAAATGGGTTTCTTTTTAACGGGTTTGGTATTCGAGGGGTCCCAGGGGTCTCTGATCAAGAATGTGACATCAAAAACTCGAAAAAAATTAAAAAATGGTGTCGAAAAAATGGCAGTTTAATTTACTTTTTTTTTTTTAATTAAAGAAAAATATTTTAAAATTATGTCTTGAAATATTTGTTTTCAATATTAAAGTTTTTATTTTAATTTTTTTTTTAAATAAATGCTTTTTAAATGCAAATGTTTAAAAAAAAATTAAATATATTTAAAAATATTGTTTTGAAAACGAAAACTTTTCAAGCTTTATTACAAAAACAAATTCTTTTAATACGATCACAGTTTCATTAATTTTAACACATTCCTGCAAAAATTTTCAATCGCCTCAGAATAGCCAGCGAATCGCTTGGAAAATGAGACAATCGCCGGCAAGCTCATTTAGGAGTCATCCGGGTATCGCCGAATATAAGCAGCTGAGGCCATAAAAGCGATTCGACGGGAGGATTCGCAAGCGAATTGCCTAAAGGGTTCGTAAGTGATTCGATGGGATTAGCCGCTAACGAATCGCCAAGAGGGCTCTTAAGCGATTCGCCGTGAAGATTCGCGAACGCATCGCCTGAAGAGTTCCTAAGCGATTCGCTGGAAAGAGTCGCTAACGAATTGCAGAAAGACGTATTAAGCGATTCACTGGAAAGAGTCTTAAAGGGATTGCCAAGAGAAGTCCTTAGCGATTCACCGACAAGAATGGCAAACGAATCGATTTTAGAGTTTCTCAGCGACTTGTTGCGAAACGTCTTTGTTGAACTTTACAAGTTTTTTTATAGGTAACATTCCTTGTCACATCGGTCAACAAAAGAATCGACCACTGAAAATTATGCTGATATAAATATTTTTGGTTGCCATACTCCAATTCAACACAAAAAATTATTTATTAAAATTTTTTGATAATTATTTTTAGGGGAGAGGTATATATAATAGCCTGCTTCGTATTACAACGATAAATTTATTGAATCTTTAAAAAGCCATCTTCCAACGATCGCCGAAGTGAGCGAAGGAAGATTTTGAACATTTTTCTTGAATCGTGCACTCATCGCTTGGGCGATCGAAAAGGTATCCATCTACCAAAGATCGCCAAAATGAGCGAAGTTACATTTTGAAGACTTTTCTTATATTGCGCATTCATTGCTTGGGAGATCTAAAAGCGGTCCATCTTACAAAGAACCATTGGGAAAATTGCAAGTTCTTCGCCAAATAGACTTTTCTTCCAATCGTCTTCCAAATGTTTGCAGGGATATTTCTCTCAGTGTATGTATTTGTGTAAGAGTTAAAGATACCTTCATGAAATACCATCTGACACCCGGCGCGTTGCTGCCACGCTCCCTTGAATCTGTAAATTGAGGTCGAATACTTAATTCCGATGCTGTACGACCTATAAATCAAAGCTGCTCGATAGCACAAATTTGGGTTGTATGCCCCTTCAACGCCCATAAAATGTTTCCAGTGAAACTGTATTTGTAAATTTAGTCCGAATACTAAATTCCCACGCAGCGCAACCTATAACTCCAAAGCTCTTCGATAGCAAAACTTTGGATTGTATGGGAGGTATCACGTCCAATTTTTTAACGCCGATCAAATGTAATCAATGAAACTGCATGTGTACATTGAGGTCGAATACTGAATTCCAAAACTGTGCTATCAATAACTTCAAAGCTATTCAATATCGAAAATTTTGGTTGTATGGGAGGTGCCATGCCCATTTTTTCACGTTCATAAAATAAAATCAATAAAACTGCATGTGTAAATCAGAATTCTGACGCTGCGCGACCTATAACTCCAAAGCTATTCGATGCCGCAAATTTATGTTGTATTGGAGATGCTGCGCTCCTTTTCGAACGCCCATAAAATGTACTCAGTAAAACTTCATGTGTAAATTGAGGTCGAATACTGAACTCACACGCTGTCCGATCTATAACTACAAAGCTATTCGATATTGTATATTTGGGTTATATGGGAGGTGCTATTCCCCCTTTACAAAAGCTTTAAAATGTCAAATCAGTAAAACTGCATGTGAACAGGGCAGATTTAGAGAGGGGCTAGGAGAGGCTGCATCCCCAGGCCCCGAGCAGGCACTTTTATCAAAATGTCTAATTTAATTTTTTTAGTGCATTCCGATCCAGGGACAAAATTTGCATTTTCTTTAAATTTGCTTCCTTATTATTTATGTTACTATTTGCTTGCGTCTATTATAGCAAAAAGATTTAATAATATAAAAATTTGTTTGCCCTCTATGGGTATGAAAATCATACTCCATCGCGTGATACAAATATTCGAAGTCATTACCTCGGCGTAAGTGTTTAGCTACATTACAAATATATATATATATTTTGTTTCAGATGATTACAGATCATGTTATTCTGAAAGCAAAATTGCCCTACTCTTTTCGCATCGCTTCATGAAAATGTAACGTACACGAAATTGACATCACAAAGCATTGTTTTTACTTTTCAATAGTACTTTAATAATTGTTGAAATCAATAAAAAGAACTTTATATCAATATATCTGACAATTTTTTTGTAGTATTCACTAAAAAACCCCTTCAGAATAGCTTATATTACATAAAGGTACCCTTAACAGAAAAATATGTATGACAAAGTGAATAACCTTCGCGACGGCATGAAATTACTCTAAAATGATATTCATTGCTTGTGGAATGAGGAGTGGGGGAAACAGGTTTAAGAGTTTAAGATAGGCTCCACTCCCAGAATCTTTCTTATTTCTTAAGCGAAAGTAAAGCAAAAAAGTGGAAAATTTGGCAACTGATAACAAAATCTTATATAAAAATTTTCTCGGGACTTTCGCAAACTAGCAAAAGGGAATATAACTGGTATTTTCTTAATTTATGTTTCTTAAAATTGCATAAGAAATACAACACTATAAATATCCCAATACTGCTTAAATGTAACAAATATTTCTGCTGTGAAATCCCAACATTATTTTGCTACCCCATTCTAATGATCCCACCATAAAAATGACATGTATATCAGGGTATATTAAATATGAAATAGAAAATGAAATTAAATGTTGAAATAAAGAAATAATGTTGAAATATAAGAATATTATTGTTTAATTAGCATAAATAAGATAGTTGAAAAAAGATGATCCAGATGAATAAAAAATTTGTGGATAATCCTAGAAATGTATAATCCTCATCAGAGTTTTTGAATATTCTATATATTCCTCTTACTTTTCTTTGTTATTGCAATGTAAAATTTACTTAAAATAATGCTAATGCACTTTGATCAACAAACCAACGTCCGTTTTTTGTAGCATCCTCAACCGAACTTTCGGCACGAATATTTTTTTTTCTCAAAAACAGTTAAGTAAATAATTAAATGTCATTGAAAAGTATTTTCAAAAACGGTTTTTACTAAAGATTATATGAAAATATCTCATTTAGAATGCCAACGGGATTAAATTTAGCAACAAAATATGAGTACCAAGCTAACGTCCACAACACAGGATTTACTCGTACATGAGTAAATTTCTGCATACATCCTAACAACAAAAACAACAGCAACAACACAAGCAGCACAACAATAAACGAAACAATAACAACAACATAAGCAGCTACTGAAGCAGTTTATGCATACGAAAAGCCTGTATTTTTTCTTTTTAGATTTTAGTATTTTGTGACTTTATTAAAGAAATGACAAAATCTAAAGGCTGTAGGTATACCTACCTACTAGGGAGTCCAATCCCGGAAGCATTTCTCGATCCCGGGATTATCAGGATTGAAAATCTCAATCCCGGGATGCCGGGATTTGTTTGGGATTTAACATTTTAAGAAGTAAATAATTCAAAAAGTTTTTAATACAATTTTTTGTTATTTATTACTTGAAACTAAAAAATGTAAATTAATTCATTTATAATGAAACAAAAACAAAACACAGTAAGGGTATTCACAATTGCGTTGTTTTCAGTGTAGTTTAAAAATCCCGTGGTATTGATACCACACTTTACCGAGCGGTTTTTATATTTTATATTGTTTTACATGAAAACTCTAAAAACCAAGTGTGGTAATTTTAAATATCCCAATAATATGTTTAACGAATGTGGTTTTTAAAGTTCCGTAAACAACTGATCGGTTGCCAGTTATTTTCTAATTGCAAAAATGGAAGAAGCTCAAAATGCAAGTTAAACTTTTAATGCTATATATTAATAAAATGTATCAATTTGGATAGTTAATTTATTTGCATAGTAACAAAAAGCTATAGGGTGAGGTTCGCATCCACAAATTCTATTTTAAATGGTGCTCATAATTGTGATTTTCAACTATGGCAAAAAAAAAAAAACAATACTACTATACCACGTAGTGGCGAAGAAGAGCAAAAAAATTTTGTTTGCCTATTTTTTAAGAAAAATCAACCGGACAAAGATCAAATTTATGTTTTTTTATCTTTGTATGGCTTTAATGATAAGAATATTAAGAGGGTTTAAAAACACAAAGATCTAAAGGGTTCAGAAACCTTTAAGGGACTAAAAAAAGACTTTGTGCCGAATAGGAGAAAAACAATTTTTTTTTTGTACAAGCTTGTAGAACGTAAGAAGCACAGGTTAAAATAAAAGGTATGTTTTTTGCATCTTCAGGACTTAAACAATAGGAATATTACCTCAAAAAAATTATTTTGTTCTTAGTTAAGCCTAGCCATTGAAAGGGTTAAAGAACAAAAAATATAAAAAAGAACAGTTTAAAGTATTACTATATAAATGTTACCCTTTTTTTTTGTACACCGTCTTCATGTTTTTTTGAGATTAAGGCAAAGCAAGGTTGGAAAAGACTTTCAAATTAAATTTTTTGTTTTAATTATTTTTAAAGTAATACATTTAGCTGATCAACGCGTCTTATTTTTCACAAGAGAGTTTTGTTCGAATATTATTACAGATATAACCCGCTGATGAGAATCAAATTTCTGATTCTATGCTAGTTGGAGAAATAGTTGTACAACGGTCGTAAGCAATTTCTAAGTTTCGATCGCGATTGCCTTCACCATAAAACAAAATTATTTTCTAAGTCAGAATATCTGACCATTTTTAAATACATAGCTGACTTTTCGATGTTGCAAATTCTTCTTAAATTATGGTAAGTCCTTGCTTCAGTGATTCACACTCGTCGTCCTTACAATCTTTTTCAGCCTCAATAAAATGTTTTTTCTAATTCTATATTCAGATCAACTTAAACTGAAATGTTTGCATTTACATGAATATTTGTAATAGAAATTTTTTATTTAAATGTTTTTTTAAATCTCGGGATCCAGGAAAGACAATACCGGGATCCCGAAATCCGGGATGGATTTCCCTACTACCCACCTACCTAAAGTGCGTAAAAAATATTACATGTGCTGAAAAAAATTTGTGAAAAAGACCAACCCACATACAAACTGCGCTGTGAGACGTAATTCTACGTCGAAAAGGTTAACTGCATCTTTATGTAAAACGAAACGAAGGCTGAACGTGGTGCGAGACACGGTAAGCAATACATTTTCCATATCAAAAAATACTGTTGCTCGTTTCTCTCACGGCGTTCAGCCTTCGTTTCGTTTTACATAAAGATGCAGTTATCATGCATGTGCTTGTTTTATGCAACCGTAACAATTAATTCTGGCTCAACCTTTACTTTTTTAAATTACGTATGCGCATTAGGCTGGGTTTATTTGTATGGAGGTACAAATTGATGTTTCCTGGGCGATTTTCAGAGCCGGCATGAAAAGTAATAAAAAGAAGGGGCCGATGGGGGTGCACTTTACCCTATCACATCTTTAATTTTGTGAATTTTTTAGGAATGTTTTAAAAAAATTTTTGTGTATAAACGTGCACAGATAGAACTAGAAACTGATGCTAAAATTGAAATCATCGTAAAATTGGTTTGCAAATTGACCCAGCCTAATGCGCATTGTGGGAAAACTTTGCAAGCATTTATGCAAAAGATAATAAATATATTTGGCACAAGGAATCTTTTGTCAGGCTGTAAGGCAGAAATATATGTAATGTGCAGATGTGAGAATTACTCCATGCAGTGTTTTTTTTACCTAAGGATCGATAGCTTTAACTATGGGGAATATTATACTAACCGGACCGATCGAAAATTGTAATGGCTCTTAAACTATAATCCTCCGATCCGATTGCGTAAAAGCAAGTAGCGATATCTGAAAAACTACGTTTTCAAGCTGGCGACTCTCATAACTCAGTGACTTTTTATCGAAGCTTAATAGTTTTTTTTTAAAAAAATTAAAAAGTCAATGGAATGGACGATGATCTGACCGATGCATTGCATATTGGGTTTTTAACCAACAAAAAGGTAACGAAAGCTTTTAGTTTAAATGAGCCAGCTAGCTCGGTTCGTGTTTTGCGCGCCCCCCTTGCCGGCTCCCGTCGCTACGAGTCCTTGTTTGCTTGTTTCAGTAAAACATTTTTATCGTAAAATAGTTTCTTTAATAGATTGTAGTTAATAATAGAAAGTACACTGCTCAAAAGATGCTAATAGAAAAATTGTTATAAATGTTAAATTTTTGATAGTTAATTGCGGTATACTCTTTGAATTTTTACATGATTTTAACTTACAGGTCACAGCTTAATCACTCAGAACTACTGGAAATAAAAGGGTAGCTCTTTCGAAACACTCGGTATTTTTGTTGCCTTCTTCAAAACTTACTTGATCAAAAAAACATAATAGTTTTTATTTAATTCAGTATTCTCAAATACATTACTGTGGTGCGTTTATGTAACTCAGTTGAGAAATTTTCTACTGGTCGTGACGTCATGATCATCCATTCTGCTAAACTCTATCGGTAGAAAACAGGTGTTTATGTATGTCATGAAACTCACCAATTGAGAACTTCGTGGTGAGTTTACAATTTGACATTTGTGCTTGAGAATTTGCTTTGATTGATAAATATACAAGGTAAGACAAGGCTATGGTATAATTACCCAGGTAGACTTATCAGAGTTAAGTTCCTAGAAACCCAGACCCATGCAGTGTCAGACTCTGCGTCAATACTGGCACCTTTTAAATTAAATAATTTTGTGGGATAAAATGTTTGGACTTTTTTAATCGGACAAAGGATAAAATCGAATGAAAATAAAATAATATGTAGAAATGCCTAAGTCTTTTGTTTATGT
Source organism: Dichetophora obliterata (assembly GCA_963920525.1). Classification (NCBI taxonomy): domain Eukaryota; kingdom Metazoa; phylum Arthropoda; class Insecta; order Diptera; family Sciomyzidae; genus Dichetophora; species Dichetophora obliterata. Next base: position 233,672,578 of record OY986435.1, on the reverse strand, counting down.
TTAATGACTAATAAGTTTAAAGTTTTAAATGATGTGGGACTGCAATTTTATTTAACGTATAAGACAATGTTTAACTTTTTATAAAATGTATTGTTATTATAAATAATGTTTAATAATAATGCTTCTCCCTCTTCAACGAACAAAAATTCGATGAGAATAAATGCCGTAATTTTGCTGATTGCAAATTAGGACTTATTATAATATAATACTTATGGATTTAAACTTCAAATTATGGCAGCATTATATTTTGACAGAAAGGTATAACAATTTGCTGTCATAGTAATAAGTCTTTCTTAGTTATTGCGCTATGAACTGGTCCTGGTATTCGATAGTAGTACATATTATGCTATGTTATAAATATATTAAACATATGATGAAACGTGAGAATATCCAAGCTAACCAGTTCATGAAGAGCCAGTATCATCGAAACGGTGGCACGGAAGTTTATTTATATAAATTTTTAGTACAAAAACTTTTTCACAAAACATCATGAGAAAATGAGAAAAAACAACATGTAAATCAATGTTTTGACTTACTATGCAAATATTTCCGTTGTTTTTAAATATATTTCATTCAAATTACTTTTGTTCAAAAGTTCAATAAAAACTCTTAATGTTAGGTCAGTGTATATATTTTTTATCTTTTAAAAAAAAAAAATTTGTTGTAAAAATTAAAACAAGTAAAAATATCATTTTTGACAACCTTTCATATAGTAGTTTCATTCATTAGAAAAAATTCTTTCAGTTTTCCGCAAAAACTGTTTTAGTATTTTTACCATCAAAACAACAAGATTACCCTATGATTTTCTTCCCAATATATATTTTTTCCAAAATGTTGTTTTTATATTTTTTACAAAAAAGTCAAGTCTGTATGTAGAAAATAGTTTATGTGAAAAAATTAACCTAATTTAGGAAGTTATGCCTAAAAATCTATTTTTTTACATACCATTGACTTTCTATATTGATTATCTATATTAATAAAATAGTTTTATATAAATACATATAAAATATTAATAACAAAATCAAAAAAAAAAAAATCAAACTTTCATCAACCATTCTCAATCGCAAAATTACAAACTCAACTACGGTAATGTTGGCGAGAACTTCTCAACTAGCAGAAAATATTCTTCTCAATTCACCACACTTATATGAACACTCTAGTTGAGAATGTGCTAGTGAATGTGATAGTGACGTCACAATCCCAACCAGTTGAGAAAAAAGTGGTAGAGAATGGTTACATAAACGCACCACTGGTTAGATCTAGCATAAGAAAAGTATTTCCTCTTTTTTTAAATAATTTTATAAATATTAAATTATAGTAAATCATGTATATTTAAAAAGTTCTCGAAGTGATTAAAAAATAATTCTACAATACATTAGGGTCACAGGATCTGGATTAGACAATCACAGGATTTTGGCTAAGAAACAAAAAGAATTTTCCTAATATTTACCAAATTTTGTCTACCAGTGCAAATAACAATAGATTTTCCAATCTTTCATGAGAAAAACCTATTAAATCTATAAAAATCTTTATCCACTCGTAAACTTTGTGGAAGAACTCTGTTGTTGTTAGTTACTATAAATTTTATTTCAACGTTATTTGTAAGTTTTTTCCTACACATTGAGCATCATGCTGATACCTGTTGGCATTTAATAACTGTCAAAATATATTAGATATATAAAAAAATTTTGATCAATTTTGATGAAAGTTTTATTATCGACTTGATTTTTCATTGTAAATATTCAATTTGTTGAATGGAAAGGAAACCCTGAAGGAATTTAATTAAGAATTTGGTTATTCATAAATCTTATTGTTTGGACGCTATTGTTTTGATGAAGTGTTCACATTTCGTAGCCATTCTGCCTATCATTGTCCTATTTTAAGTATCACTAAAACAACAAAAACCACATGAGGCCACAAGAATAATATTTTGAACCTTTGCATAACCTCTTCAACTAAATTTAATTTTCTTCTGTACCGTAATGACATTAGGTCTTTTTCCCTACTCGACTCGAGTAACTTGAAGTTGCTTGAAATCGTTATTTTATAAATTAGATCTATAATGTCTGTTTCCGTACTAACATCATGTAATTGTAATAGAATAAAGAGTGACATTTTGCATGTTATTCTTCTCTCTCGAATTTGTAAAATAACGCTTTCAAGCAACTTCAAGTTACTTGAATCGAGTGCAAAAGCAGACCTATTTTCTTATTTAAAATGAAGTTATTTGAGTTTTGCTGCTCAGGTGTGCAAAGTTTGTCAGTAAAAGTAATTTTATGGAATTATTTGCTTTTAGCGTACTCTTTTAAGGTATAAATTTAGTGCAAAGTTAATTAAATTTAACTTTTTAAACTGTCTATTAAACAAATGGCGTTGTGCCATAAATCTTCAAAAGTTTTATTTCTATTACAAATTTTTCTTTTTCTTTCTGCTCTGAATTTTAAGAAACCCTTGATATTTGTTTATAAAGAAAATAAAACTTCACTCCTAGTTTGAAAATATTCTGTTATTTATTTAACATATTATTATGGTCATTTAAAAATAAATGAGCATTTTTTAAAAGAACATAAAAATGAAAAACAAAATATGATCTAAGGAAAGCCTAAACTAAAAACGTAACTTTCAAGAATCCGTTTAAAAGAATCACGCATAGCATTTTGAAAACTTTTATACCTTATGTGCCTGTGATTGTTATTGATATCTGATAACTGAGTGTATCTGATAAATAGATTGTGTCAGATAGCCAAACACAAGTTAGAGGTTAATCAAGGTGAGCTGATTCTTAAATTTTAAAAATTTTACATTTCGGAAGATTATATCTACGTCTTTTATTATCGTAATTGATAAAATTTATTTATATTGCTTCCACTTGTAAATTTATTTTTGGGTTTCAGTATAAAATTGGGTTTGAGCATAAAAATCATTCACTCAAGGTTTCTCAAGTTTCATTAACTAGACTGGTTTGCCAATTTCAGCAAAAACCAAAAACAAAAAAATCACAAAATAAGAAATTTCTTGCGCATCCGTGCCAACTTATAAAAAACAAAATAAAAATTCTATATTATTTGCTCAACTTATCTGATGACGCACACTCAAACGATAGTTGTTATTGTAGCGACTTTGCTTCTTCCATGGGAAAAAACCCTAACATACATTTACATACCTCGTTTACTTGGGCAGCCATTAAATTGCAAATGTAACTGCCACTGCTGCACGAATGACACACTAGATGGCGCTACATTTGCAATTCTAAGCGATGCTTTCAAGTCTGCTTACTTTAGGGCCAAGAAAAATGAATGGACGTGCTCGAAGAAATTCCTTGAGAATTGTTATAAACAATTTTCAAGATGAGGTGAATTATAGATTGCAACAAAAAAAAAAAATAATAGGAAATTTTTAAGAAAAATCCAAATAAAAATAAGACTCAAAAAAAAAAGGAGTAGCTGTAGTGCATGTATTTTGAGTTCAAGGGATTTGCATGAAATTTCTATTTCTAATGCTGACGGGAATTTATGCACACCAGAAGGTTTTTAAACACGACAACGCGCAGTGCGGGCCAAGTTCTTTGGCATGACATATAAGTGCGAATATGTGTGTCTTGTGTGCATGTGTGAGTGGGAGTGTCGGAATGATTGAGTTATGCAAAAATTGAATTTTAAATTCAACTAACTGCAGCACTAGTAGATGTCAGAAAAGTTCAGCAAGTCACAAAACTACACAGAAGCGCATAACTGCTACTGAGCATGTGACTGGGGTCAACCCAGCAGAATGCTAGAAGTGACATTTTATTCTGCCAGAACATATTCCATTCATACCATTTCTCAAAGTTTAAGAAAATAGCTTTTCGCTAATGAAAATAATTTAAAACAAGTGCAAAATTTTTTGCTGAGGATAGGATCTAAGTTTTCCTTGATATTAACTTCTAGTCTTTCATTGGCCGCATTCCAGCCGAAAAAGTGCTCAGGTATCGAAAAAGCATAAAGTGACACTTTCTGCTGAATGAGTTTTTTTGCGAAACGTCAAACGGCAAACAACTGTACGAAATTCGTTGTTTTTTTAACATCTAAAATTTGTTTATACTATTGTGCATTCGTTTCAAACAAGAAATCATTAATTAACTGCTTTATTGAAGAATAATCTTATAATTAATAATTATCTTTTTTTACTTCACAGCACCACTTCAGCAACAATTAACAATTTGCAGGCAGGTTAAAGAGAATAAGCAGCTCAACCAAAGTAGCATACAATTTGTTCGATACCTTAGATGGCGACCGATCGGGGAACATGTTGTTTGATCACATTATGATACATACCATTCAACCCGAAAGTTGTGGAACAGCTGCGTAACAAATTTTCCGCTGAATGGGGCCAATGGTCCTCTTTGCAAAAGAACAAAAAAAAATAGTTTTTTTTAAAAAATTTTCTCTTTTCACAAACAAAAACATTTTTTTAAAAAACTCAAACTCAGAGTCCGCTTAAAAGAATAGAAGAGCAATAAAAGCAATAATAATCCTTAAAAGATAATTGTTTGAATAATAAAAATTTTTTTCATATAGAAATGAAATTGCCAGACAAAAAATTCCATGTGAGGTGATTGCGTTCGTTTGACAAAATAAGGCCATAAGTTTTCTGTTCTACAAAAATAAACAATTAAATCTTTAATTTTTATTTCGAACTCAAGATTTGTTTTTGAATAGCATAAAGAGCATTTTTTTACAATCATAAACGATATTGTTTCGAATGGTGAAAGCGAAAGTTGTATCCCAAATTAAATGAAATAGCAATTTTTTTGTTGCAAACCTTACACCTTTTCTAATCATGACTAAAAAAATCCTCTTTTAAAAATTGTTAAATTGTAATTGTGAAGCCAATATAGTAAGAAATTATTCTAAAAACGATTCATGAAATTTATGCCGAAATGAATAACGAGGTTTTCTCTCTTAAAAAAAATATCAACAAATTTTTTGAATTCTCATTTACGAACACTGCGTTGATGAAAAAGGACTGCACCTATTATGATGAAATTGTGTATGCTTAGTTAGTTTAAACTACTTAAAAATATATCAAAAATGATTAAAATCGGTCGTTTTCTAGAGGGGTATCCCTAGGGCCAACATTTTTTTACATGATTTTGTATGGGAGGTATATTGAAAATTTCAACAATTTTGACAAAAATACCTCAGAAGGCTAGCCAAATAAATTAATAGAAACAAATTAGAAAAAGTTAAATGAATGGTAAGTTAATTAAATTATCTAAGATTTCTAACGGAAGCAAGAAACTCTGTTCACATTTCTTTAGTGAATTTCGGCAAATTCGTTGAACTTCAAAGAAAAATGGTTAGAATAGAAGAGGCAAATAGACCAGACAAAATCCCTGATAGAGTTTAAGGCTTTGATCTAATGAAAATGTCTGCTTTAACGTCGCACAGTGACTTTGTTGAATACAACAACTAATGTGAGAATGTGGAATGGGAGAAAAACTGAGAAATTAACACTTCAAATCTCATCGCCTCTGTGAAGCAGTGCGCGCTTGCACTGGTATCGCAAAGATTTCTGATGAAGCCTTAGCACGGCCGAAATTGCAATAAAATCAGCTAGTGATTTTTTGCTGTTCATGTTGAAAAAACTTTGTTGTTGTTGTTGTTGTTTCTTTGGAAAAATTCGTTAGAACAATTAATTGTCCTAACTTTGACCTTAAGCTCGATAAACGATTTTAAACTATCATACAACTAGAATTTGTATTTAAAATCAAGTATGATTTAAACTATCAAATATTTAGAATTTGTATTTAATCATATAAAGTCAACATAATATAAAATCAACATAATTATTGCCCCTATTATGTATGACAACTCAACTTAAGTTGACTAGATTCAACTAATTTTTTTTCGTATAACTTATTACATATATTCTAGTTGAACTATGTAATTTGTAAATTTTTGAAAGATTAAGACAACTACATGTTTCAACTAAAATGTATGTAATACGTTTTATGAAAAAAAAATTAGTTGAATCGAGTCAACTTAAGTTGAGTTATTGTACATAATAGGGGCCTATAATTTTTAATAAAGCTTTTTATGAAACTGTTTTTTTTTTAAATCACAAGTTGTTAAGGTCCGATAGTTCAACTATTTCAAGAAGTAAATTTTTTATAAATTCACCATAAAAATGCTGCGATTTCTACTCATAATTATCGCTATTCGATTCGAAACATTCACAGATATTAGAACAACAACAATTAGCGCTTGATGAAATGATAAAGTTTTATTGGGTCGAACTACACTTAATAAAAATTAATAAATTGTTCTAAAAATTGTGAACGTTTTCAAAACTCGAACAACAATAATGGCAATAATTTTTTTCGGAGTCTATAAAAACACACAGCAAATAATTGGTTTTTGTATAAAGCATTTGAACTATTTTCCCCTCTCAATGATTCGGTTAACAATGCAAAAAATTTTTGTAAATACAAAATTCATTAGTATTACTTGTAGTAACTCTTACTGACTTTGGTAAATTGCATAACAGACGCTTTTCATGCAGAACAAACCATTTAATATGCGATTTCCATGGAGGTTGAATATTAGTACCGCACGAAAAATACGAAAGTAAATATAATGTGAAGTCACAAGAAGCCTATACTTTTTTGATTATAAAAATAAGTATCATAATTTTATGAATAGAAAAATTTGAAGCAAAATAGAAAATTTTTAGCTTACAAAAAAATATACATTTTTAAAATTTATTAAAATGACATAACTCCTGAACGAACAGTTGCACAGAAAGCGTAGACTACTTGTTGTAAACGCAATAGTATGTGTTTTAGTTATTGTACATCAAAATTTAATCTATTAGTTATGTGTTTTCTGTTTATATTTAAAAATGTTAACGATTTAAATTTTCCAAAGCTCTCAATTTTCATAAGCAAGTAAAAATCGTGTTATCGTAAATTTATTGAATATAATACAATTTTTTCTTTCAATGACATGAAAAAAAATTTTTTTTGTTAAAAATATTTAAGCAACACAATACCATTTTATACTTTACTTAAAGCACTTGATATGGAAAAATATTTTAACTCTGTTTTTATATTTTTTCCATTTGTTATTGAAAGAAAAAATTGTATTACATTCAATTGTTTTACGATAACACGATATTTTACTTAAAACACATACTATTGCGTTTACAAGTGGTCTCCGCTTTCTGTGCAACTGTTCGTTCAGGAGTTATTTAATTTTAAAAAAGTAGGGAAAATCGTGATGTTTTTCTCTTAAAAAAAAAAAAAGATTTACAGCATTATTTCCTATCTCTAACGAGTAACCCAACGAACGAGTGCTAGGCGAACGATGTTGTGTTCTAATTGAGATCTGTAACTCTAACAAACTCGTTCGCCAACCCTTACGGCAAGCTTACGCTTCTTACGTTAATTCAATATGTTAAACACAAGCTGTTGTCAAATCCAGCATTGCTAGATCAAACAGTTCCGAAGTTTTCTGAATTTTATCTATTTTCTTAAAGATTTCCTTAACTTTTTGCTTTGTTTCTTGTTTGTTGGCAATGCTCAGTTTGTCAAATTTTTTCAGTTTGTTTTTTTTTAAAAGCTTTCATTGTTGATTTATGTTTTTGAAAAATTTCTTGTGTTTTTGAAAAAAGTTTTGAAAATAATTTCTATAAATTTTGTGAATTTACAAAAAAGTGTTAGTGCTAATAGTTAAATGTATGCAGCGACTGCAGTTTTAGATTTTCACCATGTTGATGGAAGTGTGTTGAGGGTGCAAGACTGTGAGACAGCACATAGTTTATGAAGCTAGCAGACGCTGAGTCGAGTTTATTTTAAACATATTTTATTAAAGTGCATCACAACTTTTGACCACTGCACGGGGCGATTCACCCTTATCGAACCAACGTCAGCTTTAGTATATATTAACATTTTTTGCTGTATTTTCCATAATCACATATATTTTGACATGCCTGCTCGTGATTTGATTGGCTGTTAGAGATACACAAATGTTACTGTGTTACGGCATCGTTCGCCAGCTAACAGCTGTTCTCGTTAGTTTATACTGTTCGAATTACATACTTAAAAACCACGAACGAGTAGTGTTTTGAACGAAACGATTGATCGAATAGAGATGCAGAATGATGCCGTTAATATGATATGAAGTCACGAAAAGCCTATACTTTTTTATTACAAAAAAAAAAAAACTAAGAACCTTATGAATATAAAAATTTGAAGGCAGAAAAAAGCTATTTTTTTAAAATATTTAAAAATAAAAAATTTTTAGCTTTAAAAATAAAATTTGTTTTATATAAAAAAAGGTACAAATACTAAGAAACTAATAAACAAACTGTAGCGTTTACAACAAGTGGTCTACGGTGTTTGTGCCATTTTAAAGAAAGTGGAAAAATCGTGATAGAAACAAGTGAAAAGGCTTATGGTATCAGTATGAAATTTTCATGGACGGAAGGTATGCCACTCAATAGCTTTAATTCTAAATTGAAACAATTCCGTGCCCTCAAACCCGAGTTACGGATTTATCTCCGTCTAATTAGGCCATTCGAAACACTGTGCGTTATATGGTTTCAAAGAATTCATTACAACAATTGTCAAATCATTTAAAACTTAAACAGTAAATTGGTCACATCTTAATCATAGCTTAAATACTCAAGACTGCTGAAGATGGAAAGGGTAGCGTCTTTCGGAATAGTCTTTTTTATCTTCTGTGTGATTGATTCTATACAAAGTTGTGGTTGTCTTCTTCAAAACTTACTTGATCTCAGAAGTAATTATCTTTTTTCGAATTACAAAAATATTTTAGAAATCATGTAAATTTATAGATGTTTACTGAAAATTATAGCAATCCGTTAGACACTAGGAGTATCTCCCATGCACCTAGAGCAACCAGAATGTTATCAATACAAGTTAAAACAAAAGCGAAATTTGCATTTTAGACATTTGCAAAAATGTCCTTTTTTCAAAAGGCGGATTGAATTGGAGGACACTTTTAATTTTTCTATTATAAAGGAGCCTATACTAAATAAAAATGAAATAAAATTTTAACAGTTTTTAAGTTTGTTTTTTTTAAACGTTTTCGGAGAATAATGCTTAAAAAAGCTTTAAGTTTACACTTTAACATACACAAATTTTTTTTAATTTAACCTTATCGTTTCATTTTAAGAAACTTGATCGGTCAAAGTATTCTGATTTTACAGAAATAGCATTTATTTCATGAAAATTCTACAAAACTTCCATTAAACACCATTAAGAAAGATCGAAGTTACTTTTTTCTTTTCATATGCAAAACATTAGAAATTTTTGTGATTTAAGGCCTTATTAAAGGGTTAAATGAATTTTGTTTGCAAAATAATATATTGACAAAACGTAAAATTTTCGTGATTCACAAATCATTTTAAATAATTCTGCATTATTTCTTTTTTGTGCAACTATCCCAAAATTTAAAAAAGATTTATTCTTCTTGCCAAATGCAAAAATACTCAATTATCTTGAATCAAGTAGATAAAGTTTAAATAACTCGCATATCTTTATTAATAAAGATGCGTACAAAACTGTTTGTCTAATTTGTCAAATGACCTTTTTGGATTTTGTATTTTTGTATTTTCCATTCAACGCAGTGTGTTACGAGTAAAATGCAGTATTGAAAAGAAAAATAGAGCATTGTGAAAATCAATATGATTCGACAAATATCATTAAACGATAGTTGTTTGAATGTTTTAAGCGAAGTTTCTATCCCAAACTCAATAAAAAATTTACTCTTTTTTTTTGTAATTCTACAAAAACGGCTTAATTTTTATAATTTCGACTGAAGCTTTGTTTTTAGAAGCACCAAATTTTTCAATTTCTTCCTTACATACTTCTTGAATACTTTTGTTATCATCGGAAGTGGGACTAATTCAATCCACATTCAATTTCATGAGTAATATTTTTACGCTGAAATGATTCGATAAAGAATGGCTCCAACAGAAACCTTAACAAAGAACATTCTATAAACAAGACTATTCAACAAGACGCTTTGCCATTAATAAAGAATGTGAAGTAGTATATTTTTCACAAAATTTTGTGTAAGTTCCTAAATGGATATATTACCATCCCATTACCTTAAAATTTATTTAGAGCACTTTTTGATATCAATTTTGTAAAACTTTAATTCAAAAATGATTAATATTCATGTGTAAGAAAATATCTTTTTACCCTGATCTCAACTGAAACCCTTACCAAGCACATTCTATACTCAATACTATTAATAAAAGATTAAAAAGGATTAATAAAGGATGTGATTGATACTTTCATTAAATTTTGTGCAAGTTTATTGATGTATATTTAGATCGGCGCGGCTCAGTGCAAATCTAAAAATTCATATTTTAAGAATTTTTAATGAAGAAACAAGATATTTTTGGTAAATTTAGATCCTCCGGATTTATGAAAATAGATAATCATATCAAAATAAATAAATTTGTTATGTATTTTTAGTAGAATAATTATAGCAAAGAAAGTACGAGAGGTCTGAAAATTGTTTATAAATTAGGTTTTTGAAAAGTACACGGAAAAAAACTACTAAAAACAGTATAGACCAGTTTTTTAAAATATATATTATTCCCTATATTTTCTTCTTTTTTCTTCTTCAAATTTTTTTATATATATGCTTTTAAAACTTATCAACCCTATAAGTCCCAGCTGAAATATCTAAATCAAAACTACCTTAATACATGTCAAATGAATATAACCAGGTATCATCAGACGTACAAATTTTCTGTTCTTACATTTCATTTTCAGTGTGCTTTTCGAAAACCTAATTCATTATCAATTTCTATGATTTAAAACGATAATGACAAACAAAAAACCATCTCAAACAATACCTTACTAATAAAGCCTGATAAAAATACTTTATTTTTAACATTTCGAGCAAACAAACAAAGCAAACAGAGATTTAAAAAATTTAAGGGTAAAAAGATATTTTCTTGCACATGAAAAATATATAAAAAGTTATTTATTTTGATGTGATAATTTTTTTTACAAATCCTGTGGACCTAAGTTTACCAAAAATGTATGGTTTCTTCGCGAAAAATTTATAAAATAATATGAATTTTAAGATTTTTACTAAGCTGGACTGCAAAAAAAAATTTTATGCACAATTTGACCCTCCTTAATGTACATATTACCATCCTATCCTCTTAAAGTTTATTTCGAGTACCAAAATATTATTTAAAGTGTCTCTGAAAAAGACAGCTAAAAAGTTATTTTTGTAGTATTAAAATAGTGGTTCGCTAAATATGCTCATGGCAAGGGTACTTGAATTACCGGCAGTTTCCTGTAGGTCATTCTTGTAACTTGTAACGATCGCAGTTACCGATCCATGTTACCAACGTCACTCTGACGTAATTTTCAATGTTTGTGCTATAATCCGAATCGATTTCTGTTCGATTCGTTTGTTCCAAATCGATGAGCTGTCACATGTTCCGATTCCACTTCAATGGAATCATTCAAAAAAGTCTTTGTGTATGAAAAGTGAATCGATAAATATTCATGCTTTTCTCACATTCCCTGCGGCAAGTAAGGATTCTACCGATTTGTTTAAATGACAGTAATGTGGTTTATATATTCAACTAGCAAATACCCGCTGCTTCGCCTGCGATAAAAACATTAAATACCATGTAAAAATTTTAAATCTTAAAATGAAAATATTTAGTGTTATTAAAACATATTCAAAATATAAAAATTATTGTGTTTGTTTTGTTTAATTATGAAAAAAAATGGTATATATATATTAAGAAATTACTTTATTTAATTTGAATAACTTATTTAAACGGTAATTGTTATGATGACATAAATTTACCTGGCTTTCTTTTTTTTTACTTTTGAAAAAGTCCTGCATAACAACTTTATAAAAAAATTTGGGTAAAAAATTTTTAAAATTTGTAATCAAAAATGTAATTTTTTACATATTTTCAAAATGAAAATAAATATATTTTTCTTAAATTGTTGTATTTAATCGGCCTTCTTCAGTTATTAATTGTTGTTTATTAATGCCGTTATAATGACATCAAACTTTTGGAAATATCTCAAAAACTATAGACTTTCTCAGTGCATAACAATGCTTTTTTGTATGGACAGTCGTTGATTAATAAAATGAACGGTAATTTTCTTTTCTTTTCGGAAATAGTTTGTATGCATATAAGATATGTTTTAAAAAAACCTGTTATTATGACATTAAAATTCTTGCGATATTTTAAAACTATAGATCTTCTCAGTATAACTCATAAGCCTCAGAGTGAAGAAAAAATTATTGAAATTTCGTGTTTTGACTTAGCAAGCAAACATTTCCGCCTTTTTCAAATCAATTTTAATCCAATTTTCTTTGTTTGAAAGTTCAATTAAGTAAATTGGGAACATGAGAAAAGGTTTACCGTTACCTCACCAATGCAATGTTTTATATTGTTTTCAAAAAATTTCTAAAATATCCTACTTATACTAAACAACAGGCCAAGAGTTGCTTTTGTTGTACATATTTTTTTTTAAAATATTGGTTTTATATGATTTAAATACAAATTCAAAATGTTTGATAGTTTAAATCATACTTTTTTTTAATTCTAATTTTTTTTTTAATATTAATTTTCCTTATTCTTTCATATAACATAATTTACCTGCAAGAATTGTTCTATTTTGACAAGAACAGTTTCTATCATTAAAAATCATGGGCCACCTAACTCCCCCCTTGGATTTTTTAATGAAAACTAAAAACTAATTTGCTTAAAATGCTGTTATATTTTTTGCAATGTGTTACAGCTTAAAAACTAATTTATGTGAAAAACATTTTCAAATATAGCTTAAAAAATAATTCTGTGAAAAATATTTCGAACTATTCCAAAGTTATATACATAAATCTATTTTTTAATCTATTTTCTTATCTATATATTCATAGTTATCGTTATAGTTATAGTATAATTTTTTAAGTTATAGACGTTTTTGTTTGAAACATCAATGCATGACGATCAGAATTTTCTGATATATACGGAATTCTTATTGATGTATTGCCCTGCAGACTGCTGCAGGTCACCTTACTGCTATATATATATATATATTCGCCATTTTTAGTGCAGTTGCCGAAAGTAGCCGTATGAACATTAACAAATTAACAAATTTTAGTCTAATACAACCAAAACCGTTCAAAGTATAACATTTTTGATTAATTCTGGGCGGTAATGGGGGTTTGGCAAAATTTTTTCACTTAAACCATCTCATACTCGAAACAATAGAATGCCTGATTTTCAGCTCAATTGAGCTTAAACCTAGTGCGCTTTGCTTTACTCCAAGCTTATTCCAAGAAAAGTGGACTTTACTAAAGTGGGTCGTGCCCATTTTTAGTAAAGTTAGCGAAAGTAACCATACACCGTAGATTAAAAAATTCTAGTCTCATACTACTAAAATTGTCTGAAATATAGCATTTTTTGCAAAAAGTGGGCATGGAAGTAGACGTGGCAAATCTAACATAGCATATTACGATAAAGTTGAAATAACAAATCGTTTGATACCTATGTCGTGTTAATTGGTTCAGTGGTTCTTGCGTGATTGTCAAACATCCGTGCAGTGTCACAACGCTTTTAAATATTCGTATAGATTGACTAACACAATCTCAAGTGGGGAAAAGCCAGCAAGGCTGGCAAGGCTTCAAAACATAATTAATGCAGATAAATAAATTCTGGCAACTCCCCTCAAAACATTAACAAAGAAAATTAATTAACACTGTATGGAAGCAAGAATCTCCCTGAAAGTAAAGCTGGATTCACTGATCACCTTCAGCATGTTTTGAAAGTTTTTGTCATATGAAGTTTTCGCTTATAGAGAGAAAAATTTCTGCACGCTCTCAACTTGATTAACATTATTTAAAATCACACAAAAACATGCTGAAGGTTATCAGTGAATTCAGCTTAACTACACAACATGGCTGTCGTTTTATATTGAGAGAAGCTCTCTCGACAAAGAGAGAAAAGCTTTGTTTGCTGTTTTATTGTGCTGCTAGTTGAATATAGGCATCAAATAAAATGCGTGATTTTGCAATAATTAAAGAATACATTTTCGAAAACCTCGGTAAGCTATAACAATCTATATTATCATAGGAATCGAATAAAGAAAGAATTATCAAAATCGGTTCAGCGGTTACCGAGCTTATTCTGGATGAAATTTCGTGAGTCTCCTTTTATATAATAGTATAGATAACAAATACTTAAAATTTATATTCTAAAACGGGTACTTTTGCTTAAGTTTAATTTTTTACTGATTATAATGTTTTTGTTTGTTTTGAAACGTTTAAGTTTTCAAGGTAATGCGATTTAAAATGAATGCCCATACACATTAAAAAATTAAATTTAAGCAATCAAAATATTTGTTAGAGCAATACAAATGTACCCGGTTGCAAATATTTGCTAAGTTTTTGTTACACAATATTTTGAGTCAAATTATTTACATTTATAATTGTCGATTATTTCCGCAAACATCATTACACATCAATATTCCATAATTAATTTACTTATACTTAAAATAATCACTTTTTAATAGCAAGACCATCACTTTTTTATAAGCTTATATTTAACTTAATTCGTTCGTATGTCGGTCATTCCATGTCAAATCGAACGCTTTTGTCCAAAAACTAATTTTGACGATTCTGATTTTTTTAAAATTTTGCACGTCGATAGAACTTTAAAGACAAAAAATATTTGCATACTTTTTTAATTTTTTATTTTTTTTTCTGCAGTTATACACAGTGAAAAATGTTAAAGAAAAACAAAAATTGTCATTTGGACATGTACTCAAACAACTATATCTTCTTAACCGATAGTCCTACAAGAAAATGTTGAGAATATATTTTAAAGATCTTGAATTGTTCTTTATTGTGGTGTACTTTTTTACAAACACTTTCGAGAAAAAATTTAAATTTTTTGACCGCTAAAAATTTCATTCCCATTTTTCAAGGTCAGCACCAGTATTTTTTTGGCACTTTGAAAATATTATCGTATTAAAGCATTCATTTTTAATGCATTCTCAAAATTTGATGTTTGAGAATCAATGTTTACTATTTTTAACGAAATTTTCAATTTTTAAGTACAAAATACTTTAATTTTAAATTAAAAACAGAATTTTTAGTATGTTTTTACTAAACTAGATACATATCGTCGCTGCGCCAACAAAAACAGTTATATGTTTTTCAGTAACTTTTCAGGAGAGCAAAAAACACATTTTTTCAGAGCATTTCTGGTACTCGAACAATAACTGTACTCGAGCAATAACTGTTCTTGATCACTTCTAAATCATAAGAGGTATAAAAATTGCAAATGCAGAAATGTGGGTAAAAGATAGTGTAATCAAAATATGCTAAAAAAAATTACAAAAATCACATAACTTATTTTTCTGGCGGAGCGAGGATGTGTAAAAAAAATTTTATCAACTCGTTAAAATATACCATTCCTCTGAAGACACTGTATTTTTTAAATTTGCAAAAAAATTTGTTGGTTGTAATTCCATGATATACATACCTTTATTAATATTAATTTATATAAAATTTTTAACATTTTATGTATAACTTTTTTTTTGTTTTTGTAAACTTAAACAATAGTTGAAAAAGATGGTGTGGAATGCTTAAAGCACGACACAGTAGCAGTTCATTTATTCCAGCGTGGATTAATTAATTTCCTTGGGAAAAAATTGTGAGAAGTAAACAAAATATTTTACTTCTCAGATGGAGTAAGCACTCAATATAAGAACAAAAAATTTTTTATAAATCTATGCAAGCACATAGTCGATTTCAATATTCCCGCAGAATCGCAACATCGCACGGCAAAGAGCCATGTGATGGTTTGGCAGGAACAGTAAAAAGACTTGCGGAAAAGGCTAGTCTGCAAACATTAATAATCTGATAAATACGCCTGTAGTATTTTATAATTGGGTTTCAAACAACATGACAAGTATTGAATCGGATTATTTTTCATCAAAGCAGTATAACTCAGAAAAACAATCTTTCAAAAAGCGATTCGAAAAAGCAAAAATGATACGCGGGACTTTAATCCATCATTCCTTTATACCACGGGGCAAAGGGAAAATTAATATGAGTATTACATTCACATCTTCTTTTTCAACTATTGTTTAAGCTTACCAGAACAAAACAAAAATTATAAATAAAATTTAAATTAAATTTTACATAGTTTGGTATTAACATTACGGAATCACAACCAAGAAATATTTTAGCAAATTTCAGAAATAGAGTGTCTTCAGAGGAAAGGTATATTTTAACGAGTTGATAAAATTTTCCAATTTGACTGATTTTACATATCGTCGTTGTGCCAGAAAAATAAGTTATGTGATTTTTGTAAATTTTTTAAAGCATATTTTGTTTACACTATCTATTACCCACATTTCTGCATTTACAGTTTCTTATACCTCTTATGATTTAGAAGTGATCACAAACAGTTATTGCTCGCAGTTATTGCAGTTATTGCTCTCCTGAACAGTTACTGAAAAACATATAACTGTTTTTGTTGGCGTAGCGACGATATGTACCTAGTTTAGTAAAAAAAATACTAAAAACTCCATTTTTAATTAAAAATTAAAGTACTTTGTACTGAAAAATTTGTGTAGTTAGTTTTTGAAAATTTCGTTAAAAATAGTAAACATTGATTCTCCAACATCAAATTCTGAGAATGCATTAAGAATGAATGTCTCAATACGATAATATTTTCAAAGTGCCAAAAAATAGTGGTGCTGACCTTGAAAAATATGAATGAAAATTTTAGTGGTCAAAAAATTTAAAATTTTCCTCGAAAGTGTTTGTAAAAGAGGACACAACAATAACAATTCAAGATCTCTTAAATATGTCCTAAATATTTTTCTTGTAGGACTAACGGCTTAGAAGATATAGTTGTTTGAGTACATGTCCAAATGACAATTTTTGTTTTTCTTTATAATTTTTCACTGTGTATAACTGCATAAAAAATTAAAAATTATAAAAAAAATATGCAAATATTTTTCTTTTTTAACGAACTATCCACGTGCAAAGTACCAAATTTTTGCAAAAATGTGAGTTTCGAAAAGCGTCCGATTTGACATGGAATGACCGATGTATGTATATATGTCCTCAAAACGTCCAAGCCATTTTTCGACAACTTGTTGGTATCCGATTAAGCTGAAATATAGCATACACATGTAAGTCCGGTGACAATGCAATATTATGATACAAATTTTTGCCACACCCCCTTTTACCGCCCATAAATCAATAAAAATGCTATATCTCTAAAACTACTAGGCCGATTCAGCTGAAATTTAAACAGTAAAGTTTCATCAAATAAAGCATAGGGTTTATGAACAGAATTTGGCCACACCCCCTTTTACCGCCCACTCAATTAAAATGCTATATCTCCAAAACTACGGGGCTGATTCAGCTAAAATTTTGGCAGTTAATTTCCTTCAAGCAGAGGATGGTTCAGGAAAAAATAGTGCAACACCCCCTTTTACTGCCCACAAATAAATAAAAATCCTATATCTTCAAAACTACGGGACTGGTTATAAGCTGAATATAACTAGCTTCATTCGTATGTATGTATGTTTGCATGTAAGCATGTACGTCAAAATTTGCAAACCATTTTTCGGAATTTTGCAAACTTGTTGGTATCCGATTAAGCTGAAATTTAACATACATATGTAAGTCTGGTGACAATGCAATATAATGATAACCTCTTTGCCACGCCCCATTTTGCCGCCCACAAAATAATAAATAAAGAGTAAAAAAAAATTATTAAATAAGCTTTTATTTAAATAATGTTAATACTGTAAAAGGTTAATGGTCTAAAAACTTAAAATGCTGTAGTATATGCTTAGTTTTGAAAATATAAGAATTTAAAAAGAAACTTTTAAGACTAAAAAGTAACAAATAAATAAAAAGTAAAAAATTTTTTCAAAAAAAGCTTTTATTCAAAAAGGACGTGAACTAAAATTAAACAAATAAATTTAAGTGACATTTGTCATATATGTATATAAAGGTATATACAGTATATAGGTATGTTTATATAGTAGGTATTTCCTAGGTGCAGAAGAACCCCTCTCTTGGTTACTCATCATCATAATATAAGCGTACGTAAATTGGTAAGTTCTAAGGATTTATATCAATTTAGAATTTTTCAAATTATTACAAAAATTTAACTCACATAAAATAATATAAATACAAGTAACAGCTGCTTGTCATGTATGCTGCTTTCTTCTCGATTTGTTTTCTTTTTCATTACGGACCGAATTTTTACCGATTTCAATGTACATATACGATAATTTGTGACGTCACACAAATCGATAACTTTGCTTTTTTGTTACATGAACGAGCTACTGATGCTTCCATACGAATGACTAGTATCATCAGCTGTAAATGTTGTTGCTATTCTCTTGCGCCTTCTGGTAGTAAAAAAAATGTCTTTTGCTAGCTGCAATAGGTACAAGATGCCAGCCAAAACTGCACACTATACCCTTTTGCTTTATGCTGTCATCCTGCATTTATCCTTTACCCGAGTGGCATGCCGATAGAAGCATTTGTCAGCTTAGGTAATGTCCAGCCTGCTTCACCGGAGAGAACGATGATTGTTGGTGTTTGGGTAGGAGAGCGTCAGGGTGTGTGTGTGTGTGTTAGGTGGCACACATGCTGTGTGCGTTAGAAATGAGTTAGAAATAATATACAACACGAGTCATGAAGAAATGCCAGCAATGCATGCAATTTTTCGTAATAATATCCGTGATATGCAGAAAAGGGTTTAATAAAAATATATTTAAGCATGCATATCTTAGATTATTTATTTTGAGCAGCATCTGTATTTTTTAAAGTTTTAAAACAATTAAAATGTCTTAAGATACTTTTCATTCCAATTTTTAATGTTATTTTTCTTCTAAGATGCTGGTCATCTAACATTTATTTTAAATTCTTTTTCAAACATTTAAAGATATTAATTTAAATTTTTTATTTATGTTAAATCTCAATTTAAGAATTACCCTAGGGTCGAAAGGAAAGCACAAAAGCTGTGGTGTCTTAAATTGACACTGCATTCTAGCTCTTTTCACAGTTTCAATTTTATACAGCTCATTTTATGTCATCAAAATGTGTTGGATGCGCCTTTTGCCCTCGCCACTACCCTACTTTTTATCCAAGTTGTAACTTGGATTTTGTGTCTTGAACATAAGAAAATGAAAAAGAAAATAAACCAAATAAATGAACAAAATAAATCAAGTGCAAATGATTCAATTTTTTCTTTCTTTTATTTAGGAGAAAAAACTGAAAGAAAATTTTTTTCATGGCACTTTTTCCAGCACATGGAAACAGCATAAGTCTCGTTAACTGAAAGTTGTTGCAGATGTTCTGTTACGAAAGAATGATTCTTTCTTACAAAACGCTATTGAATAATTTGTGGTAGTCTTTACAGTAAGCTCGGTCTTGTGTGCAGCCTTGCCAGATTAACGTTGAAATGAAATGTTGTAGCAAATCAAAGTCAAACAACCATTGATGTTATTCTTTCATACCTAATGAGTGGCCTTGAATGCATCTTATTTTAATAGTTCTGCTTAAACGTATTAAAAACAATGTATAATTATTAAAGTCACTTTAGATTCGCAATAACGAAGACAATAAAGTCTGCATAGTATTTTTATTTAAGAATTCGAAAATAGTTCACCAATGAATGAAAATTCAGCTAAGATGCCACTTTTTAATTCTGTACTACTATGAAATTTTTGCATTTGCTTGTTTTCCCAGACTGCTATTTAGATAGATATACGTTTTGGTCAGTCAATCTAACGCTTTTTGTGTCATCGGCATAAAGAAGGTAAGCACTTAAAACAAAACTTAACATTTTTCCTAAGTTTTAACATAATCACTCTTCATACAACTATCTTCTCTAACGCCTCTAAGGTGTGGAAGATACAAAAATGCATACAGTGCCTCACAAAAGTATTCGATATTGTTATATTTTTAATTCATACTAATTTAAATTTCACCATATAAAGACCAATTGAAATAAAAATCAACTAAATTATTTTTTTATGTATACATTTTTATTTTAATACAAAAAATAAAACTTAAGAGAAAAACATTGTTGGAATATTCACATCAAAAACAACATATCAAAAATATTAGCTCACAAAAGTATTCGGAGTTTAACATAAAACAATAGAAAAATATATAAAATATTAATTTTAATATCGTGTGCCGTAACCTTTGAGCCTAATGACTCCCTTAACGCGATTTGGCATCGACAGAACCAGCTTCCGAGTTCTTTCAGATGTAATTTTCGCCCATTGTGATGTGATAGGATGCATTCGAATAGATTGTTACAAGTCCGCCCATAAATGCTCGATCGGGTTGAGATCCGGCGACTGATAAGGTGTTCCCAAAATACTCGGCGTATTGTAAAGGATCCAAAGGCGCGTATTTTGAGCTGTATGCTTCGTTATTTTGTTGAAATATATAACGACCCGAAAGCACAAGTTGTTCGGCGCTTGCTTCCAAATTGTCTTTAAAATTTGAATATACTGCTGATGGTTAATTTTATCAGTTATAATCTGGATGTTGCCAACTCTATTTGCACTCATTCACCCCCATAGCATGACGTTACCACTTCCATGTTTTTTTTTGGATTGCATTTGTTGGATTCAATTCCATATTTTTCTTCCTCCACACAATCCGGTCCGAAAATGCTAAATTTTGTTTCATCGCTCAATATTGCTCTTGACCAAAACTCAATATCATAATTTTTATATTTTTTTGCAAATTCTATACGCTTTTTACGATTTTTCTCGCTTACAATGGTTTAATGCGGGGAGTTCTTCCATTGTAACCAGCAGCTCTGAACGTCCTCCGAACAGTTTCATTACTGACATGTACATCGTGATATTCTGAAAGCTCCCTGTTAACCTCTACGGCTGTTTCTTGATTTTTATTATTATAATGCACTCGTCCCGAAAACATAGTTTTTTTTGGCGTGACTGAACGTTACACTTAGCAAATTCCTTTCTAAAATGCTATGAATGGTGGAAATGCTTCTATATGTTGAACTTGAAATCTCTTTTAGCGTTTTTACTTCTTCACACATTCTAAATTTTTTTTTTTTCAATAGCTTCAGCGGACTTTCAACCCAATTTTTGAATAATTTTAAAAAAATTTCCTATCGGGATTTTAAAAACATAAATTATGAACTACTAAGGACTGATGTAGAAAACATTGACTGGGGTCTAATCTACAGCATTCCTTGTGCTAATGCCCAATTATCATTATTGAATGCATTCGTCAGAGGTTTTTTCGACAAATTTTTCATTTTAAAAACTAAAACTCGCTCTCTAAATAAACGACCGTGGTACAACAGTGAAATTCAAACCATGATAAGAAATCGAAATAATGCGTACAATCGTTGGAAGCGCTTCAAAACCCTAGACATATATAAAAACTTTCAAACACTAAGAAGAACAGTGAACGCGATGATCAAAAACGCAAAAACAAAATTCTATGCATTCAAATTCAACAACGCAGTGGGCAGTAGGCAACAGTGGAAATCAATAAGAAAAATTGGCTTAATTAAAAAAAATCACGTTGCCATTGATGATAGCTTAATAGATGAACTAAACGTACGTTTTGCTTATAATAATGTATCCTCAGCAGATATTGAATACTATTAAAATAATACTAATGCTTCCAGCAATAACAATATTTTTAGTTTTTCTTGTGTTGATCAGTTAGAGGTTTTACGATGTGTTCTTACGGTTAAATCAAACGCCATAGGATTTGACGAAATGCATCCTGTTTTTTGAAGGCTCTACTACTTTCACTGTTGCCCTACATTACGTATATTTTCAATAATGTGATAACCTGTTCCACTTTCCCGGATTGTTGGAAGTACGCAAAAATTTTACCTTTGCCTAAAGATCGTAATGAGTTTCGTCCAATTGCTATCTTACCTTTTTATCTAAAGTTTTTGAACTGCACACCCAAATAAGCAGTTTTATTCGGGAGAACTCTATGATTTACGAAAAACAATCAGGACTTAGAACAGGAAGAGGATGTGTGACAGCTGTATTACAAGTGTTCGAAGAATTTCGCCAAGCCTTGGACAACAACAATGTTACCTTCTTAACGCTTTTGGACTCTAAACGCTTTTTGGTTGATCACATGCTTTTATGCTTCAAACTAAAAAATATGTTTAATTTTTCTGACCCTGCTACTAGATTAATGAAATCCTATCTGTGCAATAGGAAACAAGCCGTGTGTATTGGGGAAGTTGTTTCAAATTCTTTACCTGTGTCAAGAGGCGTCCCTCAAGGCTCAATATTGGGGCCGTTACTGTTTTCCTTATACATCAATGACATAGTTAATATACCGAAGTACTGCAGTATGCATTTGTATGCTGATGATGTTCAATTATACATCAACTCAAATGTGTCGTCCGTTGAAGAGTGCATAAACAAGCTCTGTTTGTTGTACGGCTGCGATATTTTTGCAAATTGCGACAGTGTTACTAAAGCTAAATTAAATGTGGTTTACAACAACATAGCAAGATATATCTTTGGACTGCAGCGAATGGATCACGTTTCGCGACACGCAACTAAAATTTTCGGTATGCCTCTCAATGCACTTTTGAATTATAGAACACTCTTACCCCTGCACAAAATTATAAGCAGCAAAGCTCCACCCCAAATTTTTCAAATGCTACGATTTTCACGATCCTCTCAAAACAATAATGGCATTCCTGTGAGACACTCTTGTATAACCTCGGAACGACATTTTTTTATTCATGCAATTCCTCTTTGGAACGCACTTCCTAGTGAAATCCAAATAAACGGCAATGTATTTTCATTTAAACGACAAGTATTCAACTTCTTTTCCTCTTAAATTTTGTTTTCATTGTATGTAATATGTAATGTGTAAAGTACTTGTTATTTATATTTTAATTAATTATTGCACAATAGAATTATGAGGTCATTTATATCTCAACCTATAAAATGTTAATTTCTGTGAAAATAATCTCTTTTCCTTGTAAACTAGTTTTAAGTTTCACTTCCACTTTCATTTCCTTTGTGTTGTGTTATATTTTTAAGTTTTATATACAATATTTAAATCAATTAGTTTTTCTCCGTGCAGCTAGTGCTTTAATTTATAAGATTTCTATCTTGTTGTACTAGCATATCTAATGAATAAATAAATAAATAAATACGTACCGCAAGACAAGTTGACTTTGAAAAAACCTAAGGCAAAAAAAACCTAAGTTGACTTTGAAAATGAATGCACTCATGCATAGAAACAAAAGTGATGCCAAATAAAGTCGAATTCAAAACCGTACATTTAAAACAGGGATGCTACTGAGCATTTTCCAAATACTTTTGTGAGTTACATTTTTATTATTGATTAATTATTGACTAATTATTGATTTTAGGTGATTTTTGAAGAGTTACTGGTTTTTATTTTCATCTAATTGGTATTAATAAAGGTATTCATATCTGTTGAATATACTTCAGTGAGTTTTGATTAGCAGCACTCGTTTATATTAAAAAAAATTGTGATTAATTTTGAAAGATTTCTTATTTCGAAAACTTTTGTGAGTGACTGTATGTATTCTTGATCAGTGTCAGCTCCTGAGACGATTTATTCATGTCCGTCTCTGACGATAACAGCCGTCTTTTTAGAGCTATCGAAACAAAATTAAAAATATTAAAGGTTTTTTTTTTGCAAAAAAAGAGTTACATTTCAAGAAAATTTTACAAATCGAATTAAAACCACGCCCACCAAAGTCTCTTTAAATTCCACAAAAACTAATCTTAAGACTTCAAGACAATACGAAATTTGTCA
This sequence comes from Dichetophora obliterata, assembly GCA_963920525.1. Taxonomy (NCBI): domain Eukaryota; kingdom Metazoa; phylum Arthropoda; class Insecta; order Diptera; family Sciomyzidae; genus Dichetophora; species Dichetophora obliterata. The sequence continues at coordinate 233,648,708 of OY986435.1, read as the reverse complement.
AAACCGAATGAAATCCACGCCTATTTCCCATGCAAACTGACATTATCATAACAGTTAAATCTCTCTGTTCAAATTCCACAAAAAATTGATATCATGACTTAAATTCTGAAAAAATGTTCTGATTTTTAATATGAACTCTGAGTTTGAATGGCTTACGAATAAAATATTTTCTATATAATTTTTGTGAAATATTTTATTCACTCAACCCTGCTGTTAGATTAGGACCATGTGGTTCATTTTTTGGCTTGTTTCTTTTATAACTTTTGAATGGAGGCATATATTGCCAATAAATTTAGGCTCACGTGAATTTTTATTAAAACAGTGTTGTTCCCATAAATTCAGTTGTCTGTCATAAAACAAGACTGAGAAAAATTAAAGTTTACTTATCTTGGATTAGGGACCATTCGTACATTTTTTTTTAATCTAACAGCAGGGTTAAATCTATTGTTATATTAAAAAAACTTTTTACCAAAAAAAAAAAAAACCAACTTCAAAACCACTACAAAGTAAAAAATAATTTTAAATTACTTTTACACATTAATTCTAGGTCAAATTTGATAATTTATTTTTATATAGTATTAAAATGTAAATCTTATTATTATATATTTTTTTCTATTTTGTTTTAAATTAGTATTTAATTATTTTTTACTTTGTAGTGGTTTTGAAGTTGGTTTTTTTTTGTTAAAAAGTTTTTATTTGTTCCTTTTTAGAGATTATGGTAACAATTTTTCCCATTCTTGTAAAGAATTTTCGTACCCTAGTGTCAATATTAACTGAGATACAGTATATTTTTTATTGCAACGCCCTTTTGTCCAAAAACTTCCCACTTTCTTGACCGTACATTTTCACAATTATGCCTACCCCTGTACTTAATTTCAGTATCCTAGTGTCAATATTATGCGAGTTACAGCGTTTTTCAAATATTGCCACGCCCTTTATCGAATAACTCCCACTTTTTTGAACGTAACTTTTAATAGTTGTGCCTACCCCTGTACTATATTTCAGGTTTTTAGTGTTATTATTACGCGATATACAAAGTTTTTCTTATACTGCCACGCCCCTGTGCCGAATACCGCCCACTGTCGACGGGCATCTCCGCTTCTAATATATTTATCTGTTGACAAAAAATTGTGGAAATCGGGCAAGTGCTTTAGGAGTTATCGATGTACATACATTTAAAAAAAAACCAACCAACTTGAGAACCTCCTCCTTTTTGAAGTTGGTTAAAAAATACTAAAAAATCTTAAAAATTTACATGTTTTATAAAAACTTTCTACAAAGACTGGATTAAGCCAGCTGAATATTGTTCGTTTATATCGGTGGATACCATTCCAGATTCTTGTAAAATTGATGGAAAGATGATTTTGAGTTTTTTATATCTTACGTGTAAAATCTCAATTCCACAAACAAAATAATCTCAATAGACAAAAAATTCATTTTGGTGGAATTCTTTTGGAACAAAGTGGTTCCTAAGATAAGTAATATTTAATTTTTGTAATAAACAGATCGAATATTTTTAAAGAGATACAATTTTTGAACTATATATCTTTTGAAATAAAAAATTTGGAAAATACACTTTTCATTTATTGAAAACTAATTTTTTCTAATTCAATAGATACGTTCCTAAGTAAGATGTGTAGAAAAATTGGTGTAAAGAAATACATGCGACACATGGTAAATTTGGGGATGTGTTCCAAAAATCGTATAAGTGTAAGTCGAAACTCTTAATCAAAATATGAAATACAAATCAATTTCACAACTTTTCACAAGCATGTACGTTTGTTATTAATTTTATCAAAAATGCTATCATTAGTAGATACTAGGGAAGTCAATTTCAGGATCCTGGGATTCTCCATTACATACCGAGATTTTCTTTCCGGGATCCCGAGATTTTTAAATAAAAAATTTCTATTACAAATATTCATGTAAATGCAACCATTGCTGAAAAAGATTATTAGGACGATGAGTGTGATCACTGGAGCAAAGAATTTGCAAATTCAGCTAAGTAATTCAAAATTGTCAGATAATCTGACTTATGAAATAATTTTGTTGGTGAAGGCAATCGTAATCGAAACTTACAAATTGCTTACGATTATCGTGCAACTATTTCTCCAACTAGCATAGAATCAGAATGGTGCTTCGTATCAAGGGGTTATGTTTGTTATACTATCCGAACAAAACTCTCTAATGAAAAATAAGAAGCGTTGATCAGCTTAATGTATTACTTTAAAAATAATTAAAACAAATAATTTATTTTTGAAAAGTCTTCTTCAACCTTAATTTGCCTTAAACACTTTAAAATTTTATGTAATTTCTTGCATTGATCACAGGAACAACAACATCAAATTTCAACTTTGTATCTTTCACCGTAGTCGAGATAGGAGTTGGGTATAAAGTCATTACCCAGCTGTCGCTAATGTGTTCAAAATGGGCATGAATTCTTCTGCAACAACAGCTCAGTTTAATATAAAGAATTTTCTATCAATAGCGGGTATAGTTAGTTAATTGGCTTAGAGAGCTTTTACATTTTTTTAACATATAAAATTTTTTACAAACGATGATAACACAAAATTTCTGCATTTTAAACTAAAAAACTTTTGACTTTGAAAATGTAGTTGTTAACACGGGGGTTACACGAGACAATACTGTTAAGACAGTTGCAACACATTTACAAATTATTACCCAAACACACTCATTTTTGCTACTGTCTGCTCCAGTGTCTTAACTTTTTTGTAGACAGTTAGTGGGACAGTAGCTAGGACAGTAGATTGATATTTAGCATACACTCAGAAAAAAGTTTATCGGAATATGAGAAAAAAGACATCAAATTAATTGAAAAATGGTATTGACTTTGCTCCAGAGAATGCTTTTCTCTAAATGTGATCCCAAAAATTCTCTAAAAATGGCAAAAAGCTTCTATGAAAATGAGAAATACTTTCTCATTAATAAAAGAGACTTTCTCTTTAATAGAAAAATATTTCTTTATAACTCGTTCAACCGTTTTCTTTATTGTGTAAATTTTTCCCGAAAACAGAGAAATATTTATTTAATTTTAATAAATGTTTTCTTTAAGTTGCGTTTATAGTTTCTCACAAAAAAAAACACCTTCTTTAAAATAAAGATATATTTTCTTAACATTGATACAACATATTTCTTTACTGCGTACATTTTTCCTTAAAACACAGAAGTAAATCCGCAATTACGATTAAAAAACTATTTTTGTCAAACATTTGTTTTAACTCAGTTCTGCGCAAAGTAGAAGTATTAATATCAAGTTATGATTCGGTTTTAAAAATATTAGTTAAAAATGTGTTAAGAGGTAAGAATTATTGTTGTGGCGTTATTTTTCAGGACTCTATATAAATATTCCAGAAATTTATTCTGAAAAACGATTTTGTAAATGCATCCAAAGAAACAATAGTAATAAACAACATATCAACATGTGTAGCTATGTTAAGTAAAAAAAAACCTTTTGAAGGAACAGTCGTCATAATATACAGAATACGCAACACTTGCTTTTCACAACGTTAATCAATTGCTCTCACGCTTTCTATTTTTTTCGTACCTCATTCAATATAAGAAAATATATCGATTTTTGAGAAGAAGCCTTTTTAATTTTTGAGAAGGGATTTGTTGTTATTGAAGAAAATATTTCGCATAGTGAATTATTTATCAACAATAGAGAACATTTTTCATCTTCTATAAATTTTTCTCTATAAATGAGATTTTTTCAGTGAGAGAAAAATACTTATCATTATTAGAGACATGAAATATTTTCATTTCCCACAAGGAAAGAAATATTTCTTTGAATATGTGAAAATTTATTATAATTGAAGTAAATTTTATTTGAAATAAAGAAAATTTCTATTACCGAAAATAGGGAAAGTTTTTATCACAAAAAGACAGGTGTTTTTTCTGAGTGTATCAAATGATAGAAGACGAGAAAATTTTATAGAATGAATTGGAAATTTGCAATAATTTGGCGGCTCCTTCCTTTAACAAAAATTTTCTTAATAAAATAAAAATTGTTTTCTATTTAGTCTACTGCCTTGTCAACTGTCTTACCAACTATCTGAACTCTTATTCACAGGCACAAAGTTTGACAACTAATAAGTATTTTTTACTGTCTTAACAGTACTGCTTCGTGTAACCCCCGTGTAACGTAAAAATTTCTTGACATATTTCAAAAACAATTTATAGCTCTATGTTTTCTTAAAGCAACAAACAAAAAATTCAACACTTGGCTATTACCAATCCTGAGATATGATCAAATCTGCAGAAGCATTTTCATGGGTAAAAAAATACCCAACCGTGGTTAATGGGTGAAACTGTCCTGTAAATTGTCTTCTTTATATATAAAATTTTTTGTACATGGCTTTGTCACTAAACTCCTCCTAAACGGCTGGATCGATTTTGATGAAATTTGGTGCGTGGGTTTGTAGATGGTTTAGGTCTGTAGTTTGACCCGGCAGGTGGCATTATTGTTGCTGAGGCAGTGTTTAAAGAGGTATTTATTTATTAGTATCACTCAGAATGGAATTGAGAAATTGCCTTTCACTACACTCAGAAAAAAACACCTATCTTTTTGTGATAAAAAATTTCTCTATTTTCGATAATTGAAATTTTCTTTATTTCAAATAACATTTACTTCAATTATAATAAATTTTCACATATTCGAAGAAATATTTCCTTCCTTGTGGGAAATGAAAATATTTCATGTCTCTAATAATGATAAGTATTTTTCTCTCACTGAAAAAATCTCATTTATAGAGAAAAATTTATAGAAAATGAAAAATGTTCTTTATTGTTGATAAATAATTCACTATGCGAAAAATTTTCTTCAATAACAACAAATCCTTTCTCAAAAATTAAAAAGGCTTCTTTTCAAAAATCGATATATTTTTCTTATATTGAGTGAGGTACGAAAAAAATAGAAAGTGTGAGAGCAATTGATTAATATTGTGAAAAGCAAGTGTTGCATATTCTGCATATTATGACGATTGTTCCTTCAAAAGGTTTTTTTTTTACTTAAAATAGCTACACAAAGTAACGTTTTTTATTACTACTGTTTCTTTGGATGCATTTACAAAATCATTTTCAGAATAAATTTCTGAAATATTTACAAAGAGTCCCAAAAACAATGCTACAACAATAATTCTACCTCTTAACACATTTTTAACTAATATTTCTAAAACCGAATCAAATTTTCGTAGAGCTGAGTTAAAACAAATGTATGATATAAATAATTTTTTAATCGTAATTGCGGATATACTTCTGTGTTTTAAAGAAAAATGTACGCAATAAAGAAATATGTTGTATCAAAGTTAAGAAAATATATCTTTCTTTAAAAGAAAGTGTTATTGTTTGTGAGAAACTATAAACGCAACTTAAAGAAAACGTTTATTAAAATTAAATAAGTATTTCTGTTTTCGAGAAAAATTTACATAATAAAGAAAACGGTTGAACGTATTATAAAGAAATATTTTTCTATTAAAGTGAAGGTGTCTTTTATTAATGAGAAAATATTTCTCTTTTTCATGGAAGCTTTTTGCCATTTTTAGGGAATTTTTGGGATCACATTTAGAGAAAAGCATTCTCTGGAGCAAAGTCAATACCATTTTTCACTTAATATGATGCCTTTTTTCTCATATTGCGATAAACTTTTTTCTGAGTGTACACTACTTTACTTTAAATGAAAGTGATATATTACTTAACCATTACAAAATATCAAAATATATTAAGATAAAAAAAAATCTTAAATTTTTATGAAAGACTAGCTGAACCCGGTGTGCTTCGCTACTGCCCTCGTTATAAAATAAAATTAAAAGTATTTATATATTTTTCACGCCATCGAATTTTCGAAATAAGTCCACCCCAGCGCCACCTACCGTGTCCATTTATACACAAATTTTTTTCTTATGATCAAACAAACATACATTCTGAATTTCAGTTAAATTGGTCCATAAATTCAAATTTTCGATATAAGTCCACCCCAGCGCCACCTATCGGGTCCAAATATAGCCTATGTTACCCACCGTACCAAGATGAACATTACCTGAAAATTTCATCAAAATCGGCCCAGCCGTTTTGGAGTCCATACGTTACATACATACACACATCCTATTTTATATATATAGATTGGCTTGATTTTCAGGATCGGTGGACTTGCAAAATATCATAATTTTTAATCATCCTGGATCCACCCGTTATAAGATGTATAAAATATTATTTCATACGAATATTTTGAGTTTTTTATTTTAAACACTTTTTTAAATTACTGAAATGCCAAATTTCGAAATATTTTTTTATTTTTTTCAAAGTAGTTAACTCAAGTGCTTCTTAATCTGTAAACATAACCGAGGTTACAATTAGTGATCGACCGACTCTTGATTTTTTTCACCGATGCCTATACCGATGCCGATGTTGACAACATTTTAAAAACCGATGCCGATTCATCAATTTTGAACTAATGCCTATGCAGATGCCGATGTTAGAATTTCCTGCTGATACTGATTAATCGGTCCAACTCTAATTAAAATTACATTTCAATAGAAGATATATAAAAAATCTGTGTTTTTTTATTAAAATTTACTTCTGTTCAACATAAAAAGTAAAATAATTAATGATCCAGTATGTGTTAAATTATAGAATGGTATAAAGAGCTTTTAATTACTTGAAAACTTTTAAGTAATCAAAATTAAGCAATTGAACACAACAATATAAAAACAGCAATTTTTTAGCATTTAAACCTTTTAAACTATATCTCCTATCGCTGTTTAATTGTACTGCAGCCTCACTTGCAACACTAGACGGAGGAGTTGAAAGATATTTGATCGCAACCGTAAAAAATGTGCAGGAAATATACATTCTTTGTCAAAACTGTCAACAAAAACTCGACCGACATCAATCATGCTGATATGAGTATGATAGTTTTCATACGGCAATTTGACACAAAAAATCATTAATTTTTAAATTTTTTCCGATAATAATTTTTAGTGGAAAAGTAAAAAAAAATTTGTAATGATTTTAATTAATTACTAAGGACTTTTAATTAAAAACACCGTGAGTTTATTCTACGTAAATACTATCTACAGGTGTAAGACTACACTATCATTACACAAAAGTCAAAGTTCAAGGTCGCCAAAGGGTCATACTGGATAAAAACTGTAGAAATTTTTGAAAATACATCTATTTCACGCAAATTTGTGGATGTATTGTGAATGTACGCATAAGAATGAACTGTCCGATTTTTTAGAAACTTGTTTCTTTGTATTTGATAATTTCATCGTTCTTCAGAAAAGTTGTTCCTACTGTTCTAACCAACAACAAAAAGTCTAAATTAAAGTCAGCATACGTTTCAACAAAAAAGTTAGGTACACCATGGCGTATGAACAACTTTTATTGCTTTGAAGCTTTAAAAGCGGGCCAGAAATATGTGGTTTGTAAGAGTTGTAAGACAATTTAAAAATAGTTTTCATATTTATTTGTTCAGTAAAGTTGTTGGTCAAAAAAATAGGAACAACCTTAGCTATAGAACGATGAAATTATCAAATACAGGGAAAAAGTGTAGAAAAGAGCACAAAGTGTAACTATTAATTTTACATACATACAGTCATATCCTTGAAAACTGCAAAGAACCATAGATTAAATTTTTTGGCATATAGCAAAAGCATGTTCAAGTACTCTGAGTTTTAAAAATCGAAAATTGACGATGGCATATTTTCAGAATGAATTTTAAAAAATTTCTACTCTTTGTAACCAATACGACCTTTCGGTTACCTTGAACTTTGACTGTTGTGTAATCTTTGTGCAATCTAATACCTTTAGATAATATTTACATAGAATAACTCAAGACTGAACGAAACCAGCGTTAGTTCACGGTGTAAATAAAAATATAATTTTAATTAGTTATTTAATATTAAATATTAAATAAAATAAAAATCATATTTTACTTCTCTACTAAAAATTATTATCGGAAAATAATTATAAGAAAAATAATTTTTTGTGTAAAATTGCCGTATGGAAACTACTTATTATATTCATATCAGCACGATTAGCGTCGGTCAATATTTTTGTTGACTGTTTTGACAAAGAGTGTCTCATATGTTAAATTTAGTTATTGTAAAAAAATCATGTTGGACGCTTTTTTGCATAAAACACCTTTATAACTCGGATTATGATAAAATATGGATGCAAATCTTTGAAAAATAACAACTTTTGTTCAAAATAATTGTGATATTTGAGTTATTTTTAATATGGGTTCTGTTTGAAAAATGTTCTGCAGCTCTATTCGAGCCCTTAATTAGTCATTAGGCATTATCAGATACAGAGTAAAATAGAAAAGTAAGACACTTTATTATTAATGTAATTAATAAGATTTTTAATTTTTTTGATTTATTTGCTTTATTTTTTTTTTAACTGGATTACAAATTATGTTTGTCTATCAATACATATTTTTTATTACTCAAGTGGTAAGTATTACAAGAAAAATTTTATGATGTTTTGATTGACTAAGCTCCGCCTATATTTTGCCCTGTTTTATTCAACTATATTAAACCATTTTCTTGCATATTTTACATGATTGAGTTAAAGTCGATATTTTAATAAAATAGTGTCGATTTTTTGATGTAACAGTTTTCTGGCCAGTGTGCGAAAACTGACAGAACGTTAGAAATTGACCTTAGAAATCTGATAAAATGATACATTTCTTACTCATACAAATATATAATTATAATAAATTTTGACGTGATTCTAACTTTGTGTACATTTCACGGGATTGTAAAGAAAACAGATTTGATTAAAGCGATTTACAGAAAGAAAGAAGAACTTAATACCTTTACAACAACAACAACAATTCCACCTAAATCTAATAAAAATCGTGTCTTTTACAGCGGTTTCAAGAAAATGTGTTTTTAAAAATAGCAAAATATTCAATTTTAGATGGTCAATAAGAGTTATACTGAAAAAAATTTTTAAAAAATATTTTATGAAAAAAATATTGGTATTAGTAAGAAATTTAACATTTTAGCAGATGTGGATATGTGCACTGTGACAAATAAAAAGTTACAAGGAAAAAACATGTTTTTTTTATCAAAAAGGACCTTCAGGAGAGTCAAAATTGTTTCGGCGCATTTTCTCTAATTTGAAAAAAATATGCAGAAATCATTTTTATAAGTTCCTTTAACTTTTGAGACCCCGAAGGACTAAAATTGCATTCTCCATACAACAACGATTTGGCCTATTATATGTATTTAAAAAAAAGAGAATCATTCATGTTATAGATGCTAAGTATAATTGGAAAGAAGTATTTTTGTTTAGCGTGCGCTAGTCTGGCTAATATACCTCTATATTTTTGGCTCATTGAATTTAACTACAACTTAAAACAACCTCAAATTGCTATGGAAAGCAGCTCTAAATAGAAATTATAATGTGATTTATCAAATTAAAAACCACTACCTCTGAATATGATACTCATTTGTTTTAAATAATATTTATAGAACCAGTGAAATATCAGAAGACTTCTTTACAAATTCTACTTAACACAGCATTGTGCTTAGGATCAGCTTAAATTTGTGTATCTTAATATTGTGTGTGTGTGTGTGTGTTCAGAATGCCTTTCCTCAGTTCACTTCAGTGCTAACAAAACCTAACTGTGCTATAGATATAAGCCCCGACATGCACAAAATAAAAGTACATAAAAATACACAGAAATACTTCAGTTTTTTTCTAACTCAAATACAAACTGGCATACAAACAACTTGCACCTACTACTGTATTTCCGCATTACCAACCACCATTTTTTTTAATCCACTTGCGATTTTTCGTAGCTACATTGTGCAAAAAAGTGGGCTTATAAATAAAAAAAAAATTAAAAGAAAAAAGCACAAGCGTGTGAACTGAAAAATAGAGCAACAACTTCAACAACACTCATAAGTTACGTGAGGCTCTCTATGTGTTCATTTAGTGCTAGCCAGTGATGCCATATCCTAGCAAAAGTTAAGCTTAATGTGCGCACTCAAGTTGGCCAGCTTGAACAAAAATATTTCTGCTTTACATACGTTTTCAAGCATTTTCTTAAATTCAAATTAAGTATTGAAACTTTTCTTAGAATTTCATTCATTTTCACTATTTTTTATAGTTTATAGTTTTTCTATAAGTTGTTATAAAAGTTTAAAGTGTTTTTTGCTACTTTTTTGCCCGAAGTATAAACAAACAAAAACCACTCAAAAAACTGCACATCGTTAAAGGAAACTCGGAAAAACTTTTATATTAAAATAAAAACAATAAAAATGTTAAACACGCTGCCAACCCCATTTTAAATGCGCTCTCTGTTACCACCACCTCGCTCCCTTTCAGTATGTTTGCACACTCCTTCCTTTATGCTCTAATTTTTTCCTCTCATTTCAAATGCGCGTAAATTGAATTAAAATTTTTTCCAAAAGCATTTATCTGCAGTCAAACGCTTTCGAATAAAAAGATGTTTTCTTCGTTGTGTTGAACAAAATAAATAATTAAATTTAAATTTGCAGCAGAAGTTTGTGGTAAAGCTAAGTAAAAAAGGTTTTTGCTTACCTAAAGTGAATAAAATTAATATAATGAAAGATGTTTTCAGCTCCAAGTTGTTTGAGCATGACATATTATGAAAGTGTCCGACAAATACAATTGCTTTCACAACTAAAATATATTCAGAAAAAAAATTACATTTTTTATGTAGCGTCAGCAGTCAAAGGTTTAAAGATTGAGTTAAAGTTGATATTGTAAAAACTTTTTTAAATTACTGTCAAAATTTACGATACAAGTGGAAATTTAAATTATGACTACACTGTCAACAATTGTGTAGTAAATTCAAGCAAGTCCTGTATTGTATACAAATATGTTTGACGACACCGAAACTGTATTACAATGCACTCGGCATTAAATATGATATTAACATTAAATTTTATATCCACATGGGTTTGAAACTTAACAAATGCTTGTATTACAAAATTTATTACGAAAATCAAATAAAAAACTGAAACTCTTGGAATCCAACAACGACGCACAGTGTATTTTTTTTTGCCCTTTTTAGACGGAATTAAATCCGTAATTCGAGTGTGAGGGAATCACACAAAATTTTGGATTTAGGTTTTTTAGCGGCATATCTTCTGTACATGTAAAGTTCACACAGATAGTCCGTGTAAAACTGTAGTTAAAAATTTTTAAAGAAAAACTAGCTTTTCAAGTTTATCAAATCTTTGGTACACCAAAAAAATCTTCTTCTGGAGAGACAGACGCTCGAATTACCAAAAGAGGTAATTTTTGCAATGTTCCAGGAGGAATTTGACCCTCTGATTTTTTTAGGTGGCATTTCATTTTGAAAGTTTATTAGATATATTAAATTTTGATATCTTCACCTTCGTGTGACTTAAATACCAATTTTATTCGGTTTCATTTTCTTATCCCTTTATAATCATATGCTGCATCAATATTTAAAACCCAAGCTAATCTCATTATTTACATTTACGCCTATTAAAAATCAACAAATATCGGCTACAACACCCTCTTCAGATGCACCCGTCACAACCCATCCTTTTACCTTTTATTGATCCTTTTATTGATCCTCTTCTACCCTTCCCCCCGAGCTAAATTACTTATTTATTGATTTATTTATTCTTCCAGTTTACTAATTTCTTACAATCTTACAGACTAAACATATTTTACCTTAAATCTAAATAAAAATAGTGAATAGGATTAATCAAAATTCATGTTCTGACACAATAAAATTTAAATTATGTGAAAGACTGTTGCATACACAGTAAAAAATATGAGCATAAATTTTATACTATTTGGTATACATATAAATCCAAACCAAAAATGTTTTAATAGTTATACCATCAAATCTTATAAATTTTTCAGACCATTTTTCTCATCAGACCAATCGAAACCACTATATTTTACGTTTCCCGATTTCGGTGAATTTTTTACTTTCGAACCAGAATATATTTTGATTTACACATGATATCCATATAAAATTTTTAAATTATATTTGTTTTATTATTTTTATAATATTCAGTGGTATAAAATTTATAAATTATTTGGAATAAAAAAGTTTACACCACATAAATGTTATAAAAAAGATAAAATTTACCCTCAAATATTTTACTGTGTAAGTGGTTGCTTCTTACTATTGGCTCATTATTAGCATAATTGGTCCTATGAAGATTTTCTTCGAACAAACGAGTTCATCGCAAATTCCTCGGTGCATCATATATTTGAAAGAGGTTTGGCAATTCCTCACAATTAACTTTACCACACAGTAAAAAATATGAGCATAAATTTTATACTATTTTGTATACATATAAATCCAAACCAAAAATGTTTTAAAAATTATACCATCAAATCTTATAAATTTTTCCAGACCATTTTTCTAGACAGACCAATCGAGACCACAATATTTTTAAATTTCTCGATTTCGGTGAATTTTTTCTTTCGAATCAGAATATATTTTGATTAACATGATATCCATATGAAATTTTAAATTATATTTGTTTTTTTTTTAATTATTTTTATAATATTGAGTGGTATGAAATTTATAAATTGTTTGGAATAAAAAAAAGTTTATACCACACAAATGTTATAAAAAAGATAAAATTTATCTTCAAATTTTTTACTGTATAGAAAAAAATATTATAAACATATATAAGAAAACTAACCGCTCTTCTATCTTTTAACTGCAAGTCAAGTTATTTACGACGAACTTCATATGCTGGAAGACCATCAGGCCAGTAAAGCTTTTTAACCGCATATTTACTCATATGTTTTTGTATTCGCTCTATTCGTTTAGACTTTTCTATATAATATGAATTCCAAACAATAGACCAATATTCATTTATACTACGAACCAAGCAAACATATAATGATTTAATTGATAAAGGATCCTTAAAATTTGTGTTTGTCTTTTAATAAATCCCAGCAGGAAATATGACTTTGATATAATAAAATATAATCATACTGATATTTAGAATTTAATTGAGTGCCAAAAATAACCCCCAAAAGTCTTTAAATTCTTTTTTCCGATTTAAAATGACATTTTACAATGTATAATTGAATAAGATACTATTTGTACATTTAGTGTATGAAAGTATGCAACATTTACTGATATTCAAGGTTATATTGTTTGAAAGACGCCAGCTGTACAAAACTGAAAGGCCACTTTGAAGATTCATATAGTCAGATATGTTCAATATTCTATTAAAGAGTTTAACATCATCTGCACACATTAAACATCTAGAAAATCTCAAATTTTTAGGTAAATCATCCATAAAAATTAAAAAAAGAGGTCCCGCAGTGGCAATCCTGCGGAATGCTTGAAGAAGCATCAATAGTAATATCAGAGGTAGCTGAACCAAACTTAACAAAAAGCTTTCTTTCCTTTAAATAACTTTTAAAAAAACCAATTAAAGAATCTGACAGTCAGAAAATTTTTAGCTATTGTACTAGAATTAGGTGATCAACTTTATCAAATCAGTCTACATAAAATTTAACTTAGTACCGTATTCCATTGCATTAATTATATTTTTAAAAATAAGCAATACATTTGAACATGTTGACTTACCAGCAAAAAACCCGTGTTGAAATTCAGAAATGACCGCGGTACGTGCTCAAATTATTTCATTTAAAGTGTATGATCAAATAATTTGACTATTGCGCCTTATATAATTGCCCTGTAATTGTTTACATCGCAACGACTGCAAGATTGGAATAATTAAACAAATTTTCCAAAAATCTAGAAAAATTCCTTTACGAATGCAAAGGTTAAAAAGAAAAGCTGAAAGAGATATTTACAGAACAAAGTTTGAAAAACTTTGGTAGGAGATTCCGTTGCTCAAATTTATAGCTTGGCACAAGATGCAAAATTCCTAAAGCTACATCGTCATCAGAGACATTAATAACATCTAAAGAACTAGTATTTAGGTTATCAAAATTGAGATGGTTGTGAATATTTGAAAATGTATGATTTTCATAAACATTTTTAAAAAATTTAGAAAAAGTGCACTGTAAAAAATAAGTGTTATTTTAAACAGTGCCTTAAATTCATCAATAGCCTTAATATCATCTTCGCCTTTATATTAAGCTTATGCAACCTTTATTTCAGACAGTAGGAAGTTGAAATTCAAAACTTTTTAGCGTACCTGTTGAAAATCATGCAGTCTTGCTCTTATTTTTAGCAGGGTTCACATTAATTTGACATATAGGCTGCTTTTTCAATAATAATAAGGGCTGGAATTCAGCGAAGCTACTGCTGCTTTTACAATTTGGCTGCCTTAAAATAAAACATTATTGGATGCTGGTTAATGGATGCTGTCTTAAAGCTGTTGCAGCTTACTTTAAGACAGTTTTTTCACCTAAGAATAAAATTTACTTTTTACAGTGTAAGTTGATTCTAAAGGATTATAAGACTTCAAACTAGCAAATTCCATGCTGGTTGGATACCCACAGGTTTTTCTTTTAGTATTTAAATACTCCTAAAAGTACCTGTGGTTAGAATTTCAACTATTTTCAACATTCAGAGCATAAGTTTTAAAAATGAGCTTATGAAGGCAATCAAATTCATTCCTTAATTGAAAGAAATGCATTTGATCTGCGACACAATTTGTGCATTTGAAATTTTTTGCAGCTTTGTTTTTAAGATTTTTGAACATAGCCAATCTATAATTGAGCCAAGTTGGTTTATTTCGTAGATAAGTAACTCTTTCGTAAGGAACGAATTGAACCGCAGAACTCGATATTTTGAAAGAGATAAATGAATAAGTTTTAGATGGACATTCAACATTATTTAATAATGACCAATCAACTGCGTTTATGACATCATTAAAAGCTGCAAAGTTATCTTTAGCATAATCTAATAGATTAACAAAGTCATTAGGTGCGGCATCAAATTTATAGAAATCAAATTCAAAAAATAATGCTGTATGATGTATGCTGTTATTAGCTATCGGCGTCATGCTATTTCTACAAACCGCTATATAGAAATTTAAAATTAACAACAAATCGTGCTACATGATAAATCTTAAATGGCATATTTTTCATGTCTCGTTTTCGTGACCGGCGTTAATGTTCGCGTGTACCTAACATACCTATATAACAAATCGAATTATATTTGTATATGTGGTATAACTAAAACAAGTGTTATGGTGTGGAAACATCAAGAAGGTATTCCAGCTTCCAACTTCCAATGGATCCAGATGATTTGCAGAAAATGTTCATAAACTACCAACTTATAAACTATTAACTTGTTCAACTTGTTCAATTGTTCCCAATAGATGTTGAAAATGATCTGTCTGCATTCGCATAGCATACGCATTCAAAGTGGATTTGGCACTACTGCTCCTAGCTCTCACGCTATCAGGACCCCTATCTCCCAAAACCAGCCTAACTCGTCAAGTGCTTTCAACTTATTATACCATAATTGTGGTGTTATGCGAGGTAAACGTAGTAAACTTTTTGTTGATGCTAAATCTTGTCACTTTAATGTCCTTGTCCTTATGGAAACGTGGTTAAATGATACATTAAAAATAACGAAATTCTTGATTGCGATTGGATAATATACTGTAATGATAGAGATGCTACAAAAACAGGTCTTTCTTGTGGTGGAGGAGTTTTGATCGCTACAATGCTTTATCTTGTGAGCTAATTGCAACATCCTCACATAATTGCCTTCAGCTCCGAATAATAAGAATAATACTAGATCTAAATCGTTACATTTATATTGGTGCAAATTATATTCCTCCCAGCTCAAAAAAAAGTTCATACAATGATTTATGTGAAACTATGAAATGATCTTCCTGCAAAGTTTTAAGCTGTGTTTATATAAAACAAATGTATACGGTCACTTCTTAATTTTTTCACCCTTCAAGAAAACTATCACCCGTCTTCGAAGTCAACACATAAGGGGTATTCTCTATGTCTAGCATGACTGCATAAGAGAATGCATTTGAACAAGCCTATACTATAATATGCAATGGATCGAGAGCAATTGTAAAAATGTAGCATAGTAAAATCAACAACTAAAAGGGCAGAGTTTAAAGGGTAACCTCAGAATCTTCTTCGTCGTGCAGGAACTCTAGAATGAGCTGCACTTCACGCTCATTCCACTTCTTGTTAAGCTGCTCTCTCATTTTCTGCTCTCGCTCATTAAAAACCCAGAGTTGTATTTCATAAACTATACTACATTATATCGCATTATATACTTTGCATTATATAAATGGATCTTAGTGTAGCATACATTGGAAATATTGTATGGTTTTTTACTTCTGTTTTGTTTTTGTGGCAATGTACTTATTGCATATTTCCTAATCTTGCACTGTGCAATGGCATATAATAGACAAACAGAGAACACCCCTAAGGCATACGCGACTTGTAGGTAGCCTGAGCGTTGGCTCAAGGTAAAAAAAAAAATAAATAAATAAAAGAGTATATGACATGATGTAGCTCTAAATAATTATGTCATTATGAGTCGAAAGCCCCAGATGCTAGTACTGTATTTATATAGTATTTTATTATTGTATAAATCATATAAATAAATAAATAAAATTATGTCGTGAGGTATTCGAGTAAAACCACTTATCTTGCTATTCATCTCGATAAACTACTGGACTGGCGATACACACTAATGCCAAAAGGACTATTCTGAAATAAAACCTTGCGGCCTGCACATGCATATAAACAGCTATCTGAACTGAGCTTAAGTCGTCAAAATTTCCCCAAATGCAAAAACATTAAATTCATAATTTATATTTATCACATTAAATTTATCACCCAACAATAAAATTTTCTTAGTCATTCTTTTTGATCGCTTGCTTCCTTTTTTTTATTGGTTAATAAAAATGTTCGACACGCTTTCATAAAAACTAAGAATGTATAATTCTTAAACTATAAAACTGTTATTAATTTCAGAGTCAAGTATTAAAAACTAATATTCACACAAATGTAAGTGTTTTTATTATTTCATTGAGATTGCTGTCGCCTATTTGTAGATATGAAATGATAGCGCAGAAGGTAAAAAAGAAAAATATCAATTAAATTGCTAGAGCAGTTTTTAAGGAGTACTTAAAAACCAATGAATTTTGAGGAAAGACAATCAGTGTAATTTCAAGGAACGTGACATTTTAAATTTAAATTTTCTTAGAGAGACGCTGTGGCATTAATGATTAAATTCTTGTCATTTCTTGACGTGTCTGCTTTTGTTAGTTAATTAAGTTTTTTTGTTTTGCCATTGACCTTTGACGGAATATTATTTAGCAAGGAGGTATCTTTGTGGAAAAAATTCTGTGCAACCCATTATTATGGCTAAGGCTGCCAATTTAGTTTGCCAAATAGGGAAAGCATGGAAGAGATTTTCGTTTTTGAATTAATTAAAAGGTAATTGTTACGCCTTTAAGTTGACTTAATACATTGGCTTTGCTGGATACCAAGTAATTTGTCTTTTTTTTTAATAAATTTTTAAGGAAGAAAAATGTGAGTCTTAGAAATTGTGTGCCCACAGTCAAACTATAACTTATAAATATTTATTTCGAAGTTATGCTTTCGAATTTCTAAAATAATATCACTCGTTTTCTTTTACATGCGCCACAACTCAAAACGCGATAAGATTGAGTAATTGTTAAGATATAGGTAATTTTTCCGCTTATAAAAATTTGTCGGTAATGACATTGCAATGCAGAACTATAAGCGAGATGTGACATAAACTGATTTATGTCGTTACGATCGATAGATTATTTTAATTGTTAGGCAACAGTTTGACTTTATGCGTCAGTGTAGCAACATCGTGTTTTTAACAACAACTTTTGCAATGGAGTGTGTTTGTGAAAACTATAAGTCTTAATGTTTGAACTAAAACAAAGTTCTATTTACAAAATATTTAAGTGTTATAAAACGTTAATTGTAACGTGAATTGCATCCGTTCATAAAATTGTAGAATAATTGTGAAAATAATTATTGGCATCATTTGCTTTTGTTGTGTTCTCTTTCAATTGCGTTTTCAGTGGTAAATTGAAACATTATGAAACTAATTATTTCTTAAATGCAATCCAATAAGTCCAGTGTTGTATGCATACCCGAAATATACATGCTGCTTGTTGCAGAAATATGGACAAGGCATGCATTGTCATAAAAAAAAATTATTCAAAATCGCTAATGTTCTTGTTTTGCCACTTTTTTATGCTTACAGTTTGAATATTTTTTATATACAATACCGAGCATGCGTCGTTAAAAAAAAATTGGGTTAAATTCCTATTAACTTTGGTTAAGCTGAGTTTGTAAGCATACAGCATACATGCAGTTTGGGCAGAGTATCATTCATATAAAAATATGGATGCTGTATCTGTGCTGAAGCATGAACCATGCATGGATAATATTGCTTAAAACAGATAATTTCGCATTGTCCGTTAAAATTTTAAGGAGTGAGGACATAAGAAACTAATTTAAATTATATAAAAACAACTTTTAAATATTAATATGACTGTGAAATTAAATTTTAAAAACAAAAAATAAATAACATGAAAAAAATACATGCATACATTATTACCACTACCATATTTAAACGGTATTAATAATGACCAGAGCGAGTTTAAATGCTTCTTGCTTGTTTTCCCAGCATTTTGCTTATTCAGAGTGTTTGTGCTTATTTCGGCTTATATTGCTTATAAGTACTTATTTTCAACATTTTCGCTTTACTTTACCAGTAATTTTTTTTAATGTTGTAAACAGGCAACTCTGTTTTACATAATTTTTTTCGTAAAGCGACAACTCGTTTTTATGTACAAAATTGAACACATTCAAACATCAAAAGCACAATTTTTTGAACATCTCCTTATTATCGTTTAAGTATTAGCTGCCGTTATTTATTTGACAACTTATAAATAGTAATTGCTCTAAAAAGCAGTCGCCAGTAGCATTTAGATAAGAAATGTTTGGGAATTGAAAAGTGCGTGCGCCTACTCTAAAACGAAAAAAGTATGCCGAAAGTGAAAGAAACAAATAAAGAATTTGTCACCCGTATAAATCGACTGCATCCGGGAATTTTTCGCAGCGATGACTTTGTTTTGTTTTGTGTGTCTTGCAATACACAAGTGTCAACAAAAAGGCTTAATAATGTCGAGCAACACTTGAATTCCCAAAAACATAAGACCGTGGCGTCAGAACGTGAAGCAAGTACTGCAAAGCAAACACTACTTTCCCAGTATCAGAAAAAGTCGAGTTCTACATTTCCTATGGATGTTTGTGCAGCATTTTTGGAAGCCAATATTCCTTTAAAAAATGTGAGTTAAGACCAAAAAAATATATTGTACTACCAGATTTACAATTAATTTCTTGTAAGGTGGCGCACCCAAGTGTGAAGAAGTTTTTAGAGCGCTATACAAATAGTTCTATACCAAGTGAAACAGTACTTCGGAATAGATATTTGCCCACTTTATACAAAAATAAGATGGACGCGATGATTTCTAAAGCAGCCAACAATTATATTTGGACGTCGATTGATGAAACGATGGATGTAGAACAGAGCCTGGTAGTCAATTTTTTTTTTCGGCATATTAGATGGCGACGAAAATTCTTTCGAACGTAAAACATCGTACCTTTTTAATGTGGCAGCAGTTGAAGCTGCCAACGCTAGCAATATGGGTGCCTTTTTCAATGACTCGTTGAGCTTGCTGTGGCCAAATAGTACATTTGTGTTTAAGTTCATTTGTTTATTTTAAATACATATATTTAGGCATTGAATATGGAAAAGTGCTGGTACTTGTTACGGATGCAGCAGCCTATATGCTTAGCGCTGCCAGTGCGTTGAAAGTTTTATATCCGAAGATGATTCATTTAACATGTTTTGCACACGGTCTGCATCGAATTACCGAGTTTATACGCATTCAGTTCCCAATTGTCAATAGATTTATATCAAATGTTAAATCAGTTTATATAAAAGTAAGAACTAATTTACATTTTTATTACCTGTACACGAAGTGAAAAAGCTAGACCGACTATTGCTTTCTTACTGTTTACTTTTAATTTATTTCGTGATTTTAGGCTCCATCGCGTCGTAATGCATTCAAACTTGCTTTTCCAAATATTCCATTGCCACCAAATCCTATAATAACGCGATGGAGTACGTGGCAAAAGCAGCCATTTATTTTTGCGATAATTTTGAGGAAGTTAAAACTGTAACGGAAAAATTCAGTGACGAAGATTCTGATGCAATCTGCGTGGCCAAAGAACTGTTTCAATCCAACAGTTTAAAATCTGAGCTCGCATTCATTTAATGCAATTTTTCCCTCAATCGTTCGTTCAATTGAAAAACTGGAAACCCAAGGACTTGAATTGAATGAAAGCATTGGCATTGTAAAGAAAACATGCAAGTCTTTGGTCTCCTTGGATCGCGAAGAGTTTTCCCAAAAAATATAAAAATATCCTTCAGAGAAACATAGGATATCCCATAATTTTTTATATATACCAATTTCTTTATGAAGGTACTGATTCAGGCAATAAGTTTTTGATTTATATTCACCGGAAGAACTTGCTCTTTTTAAATACTGTCCGGTAACATCGTCGGATGTTGAGCGATCATTTTCTAAATTTACACACTTGCTAAATCAAAAGCGCCGTTCATTTATTTTTGAAAATTTAAAGCAGCACCTAATCATATATTCTTATATTAATTTACAATTTATTTAAGTACCCCAATAAGCAAGTTTTTAGTGCTTATTATTGTGCTATTTCGTCATTTTTTAGCGCTTATTTGCTGTGCTGAAAAAGACTTTTTTTCGTGCTGTTTCGGTCTGCTCTGATAATGAGGAATGCATACAGTATTAATAATATTGCATGCATACGCCATTAGTATTTACGTATGCATACATTTTTAATAATATTCTATGCAAACGGAATTGGAATTTAAGAATGCAAATAGTATTAATAACAATATACGCATAGAGTATTAGTAATTGTGAAGGTTCACTTGACATAGCCGTGCGAAATGGCAATGAGGTTGCATTTATGCTGGCATGCATACAAGGCATCAAACATATGCATACATCCTCAATGCTGTGTGTATTTACTGGGAATGTAGTTGCGATGCCTCCAAAGCTTGATTACAATTATCAATTACACTAGCGAGCATGGCCGCTAAAACACTGATGACATCAAACTTACACAGTAAGCGACGATGGGAGTAGGTATGCTGCTTATGACGCACAAGATAGACGAAATAGAACAAAATAAAATTAAAACAAACGAAAGCAAATAAATGATGCCTTAAATTATTTTAATAAGAATTCTTATGATTAAATAAACGAAGTAATTATGCTTTTCGGTAGCAATTTCGAATTTATGATTGATTAAATCTTAGTTATTATATATACAAAACTTCATTTTTTAAAAAATTTTAAAAAGAAAACGCGAGCCAATCTGAAAAAACCTGAGCAAGTAGTTGAATTTTCCACCCTCTATCGAAATGATTTCTATATCCCGAACAACAACATAACAGTTTAGCTGTGTTATTAATAATATGAACATTAATATCAACTAGTATCGCCTGCGGTCGAAATTCGACCAATTGTATGTAAAGAAGTGAGCAAAAATTAACAATAACGTAGGGTATGTTAAGGCATCTTAGCGTAGATTTGAAAAAACAGGATTAATGATGCATAGCGAAGATGACAGCACTCGTTTATCATTTTTGTAGTCTTAAAGTTTGTGTACTTTACATAACATAAACCCCTTTCTAAAATCGTGTAAAAATGAACACAATCTTTGTCATTTCGTAGTTTCACTGGAAGAACAGCTTAGCAAACAATTTTTCAACAAAGCTTATATCGCTTCCGAATTAACCTCTAAATGAGTAAAGTGGCTACCAATATTTCTTTCAAACATATCCACCCCCTTTCAAACAGCCTTTTGGGACTTCCCACAGAAAACTCAATAAATGAAGAAAATTGCCGAAAATATTTCATAAGTAAATGTTATTACCCCTGAGGTGATTCTTAGATGAGTCAAATGTATAAGATGGTCCTATTATGTTTTTAACCTCAACATTTCATTTAAACACCTGTCATGGTTCCTCTCATGATTTAGAATTTTTCGTAAAGCAGAATTTAATTTTCTTTCTGGATTCATTTTATATTGTTGAAAAGGTAATTTTGCCAGCTTTACCTTTTACCTTTAATTCACTTTATTTTGAATTTTTAAATTATGTTCTTTGAACCTCTACTTTGAAATCAATAACCTTCCTGCAAGGGATGAAACCTCCAAACACAAAAATTTTCCAAAATTATTTTAAAATAACGTCTATTTAATAACCTTTCCAACTATAGTTCAGGCTTTACATTCGGTTTAGAAATGTTTGAGATAGGAATTTTCGTTAAAATCAATTTTCGAGTTTTTTTTTCGATTTTTGTCAATTTTGTACACCCAAACTGTTTTTCTCCAAATTAAGTTTTTCATTTCAGTTAGTGATGCGCCATGCAAAATTTTACCCAAATCGGAGATGTCATTCCGCAATTTTTTATTTTACGGTTAAAATGGAATTGCTGTATACCGTTGGTTTTCTTAATCAAATTATATTATGCAAGCTTCCTCAACCAGACTGGAAGCCTTTACGAAAATTAAAATATACCTTCAACGCTCATGAATGAAACACCTATTAAAAAAATATTAAAAAAGCGTACGACAACTTTTGATGTTCACATATTTATATATAAGATTAAAGCTTTTGTCTTATCACATCTTATGGTAAAAGATAAATCATTTTAACGGCCAAAATTCAAATAACCAGATTTAACTTTTTCCGAAAAACCGTAAAAAATATGGAAGAATATTGAATAAATTATTAAGATAATAATATTTTTGTGACGTAACGCAAGACCGACGACCCCCTCTGCCCAACAAATATTTAATCGAAAAATGTCTACTATGCCTAGAAATGTCTAAATAATAAAATATCTAAATATAAATATCAACACTGGCTCAATACATATGCTCTCTATTTTAAAATAAAAGCGTGCAATTTTATTAGAACCCCCTTTATTTTGTGTTGTCTCAGCAACGCTGGTTAAATGTGTCCGAAAAAAAAAATAAAAAGCTGCAACAACCACACAGCTCTGGGCTCTCATCATCTCAAAACGACTGTCGTTTGAACGATCCGACGACTATCCGACGATATAGTTTTTAGTTTACTTCATTCAAGTCCACCGCTATCGTCTCGTCTATCGTTGAGTTTTCTAAAGTTTTAAAGCCACTGCAAAACATATATTCAGTGCCAAAAGTGACATTTACTTTTATGTTTAATTTGTTTTTGGATTTGTTTGCATCAAAAGTGAAAATTGAAGCAAAAATTTAATGCTATTTAATTAGTTATTTTAATGATAATGGTTTGAAAATATATTATGCGGCAGCAACACCTAAGTAAATTGAAATATTGCTTCACTTTATTGATGAACATCCGCAGTTGGCCAACAATTACGTTGCAAACAGTGCAGGAACGACTTTCCATCAATTTGCTATGGACCACTTGAACAAATAAGCACCCAAAGCATTTAAAAATTATTTTTATTATTCTTTCCAACCAGAAAAATAGAAAAACAATACCAAATTAGCTATCGCGCCAAGTAATCGTTTTGACGATGTCATTTGACAGTTACTATACATGAAGCAAGCAAAACGATATCGTTTAGACGATACATAAAATTAAAGGTTACGTGATGTTAAAGTATCGTTGAAACGATATCATCTATCGCTGAGTTTTCTAAAGTTTGAAAGCCACTGTAAAACAGATATTCAGTGCCAAAAGTGGCATTTAATTTCATGTTTAATTTGTTTTTGGATTTTTTTGCTTCAAAGGTGAAAATTTAAGCAAAAATGTAAGAATATTTAATTAGTTATTTTGATGATAATGTATCGAAAATATATTATTCGGCAGCAACACCTAAGTAAATGGAAATATTGCTACACTTTATTGATGAACATCCACAGCTGGCCAACAATTACGTCGCAAACACAGTGCAGGATCAATTTGCTTTGGACCACTTTAACAAACAATCTCCCAAAACATTTCAAAATTACTTTTTTTATTATTTCCAAGCAGAAAAATAGCCAAACGATACCAAATTAGCTATCGCGACAAGCAATCGTGTCGACGATACCATTTGACAGTTGCTTGCCATACATGATGCAAGCAAAACGACATCGTTTAGACGATACATAAAATTAAAGGTTACGTGATGTTAAAGTATCGTTGAAACGATATCATCAAACGATTTTCGTCATACGTGATGAGAACCCTGTTTTTTCACTCTTGCGACTCTCAAAAGAGCGAATGTTTAGCTTGGTTCTTTGTTACTGTTTTAATATGGAAAACAAGTGTTTTTAATTTCTAATTTTAACCTATCTTAGTAACAAAATATTTGAATAAAAGTTATATTGTGCACTTGCTATGAACTAGAGCTTTTAAGTGATATAAGTTTCATTCAAATGTGTTGTCTAAAAGTCAGTAAAAAGAGGTCCAAGTATATGTGTTTGCGTATTAATATATAGATTGTTCATGCAGAATAAATGTTTTGGACTTTAAATCAAAAAGATTTACCAAATGAGTTAAACATAAAAACAATTAAGTCAATAATGATAACTAAGCACCAGGTGGAAACTTGAGTTTTTTTTAAAAATACAAGAAAATATATTTCTTATAAACTTTGCCAATTAATTAAAAATGATTTAAATTTTTTTTTATATAATCAATTGAGCCGATGTAGCTCTTAGTCGGTCAGCAATCACATTCTGTTATTTGTTAATGTGCCTGATATTGCACAATTCTCTCTACAAAGTGAATTTTCTTTTTTAAAATCAAGCCAATTGAGCCGCAAGGTGGGAACTATTGAGTTTTATTCTTTGCACTAATGCTTATGTTAGTGCATCAATTGAGTCAAGTTAGAGCCCATCGAGCAACTTAGTTATTAATATTGAATTTTAACGTCGGTATATTTGCTGAAGAGAAAAACATTTAATGAAAATTGTGCAAGTAGAATTAATTAAGCCACAAAAGTTAATGATAACTAATTGACATGATTGTTTTTAATTTAATATGTAAAATGTTCTTTAAAAATGCAAACTAATTTAGAACACTAAAAAAAAATTTAACATCAACTAAGAGCAAGTTGACCCAATTTAGCCGGAATGTTGACAAAAATAAATTTTCTTGTTATTTAAAAAGTGTTTTTGCTGCAAAGCATAGCTACAAAATTTGGTGAACAGAAGAAAACTATTATATCAAAAATGAGCCAGTTAAGTCAATTGAATTGAAAATCAATACTCTTGAGTTACATGATGATATCACAAAAAAATTAATTAATTTTAAAATTTTGGTCTTGTAAATAGCTGGATGCATATTTTACATTTTCTCAAAGCTTTGTCTTGATAAGCTTCAATAAGAAGCTTAGAAATTTGTATGCATTTATTTTATAATTTTGCAGGATCATTGTAGGAGTTTATGTTGTGCTAACAAATACAAAAGTCTGTTAAAAGCCACTTGGTTTGGTGAAAGTGGGTTTTCATGAAATTTGAAGCATTTAATTTAATAGATACTTTTTCTTATACTTTTTTCATAGAAATTTTCGTGTCACCTCTTTGCTTAGCTGCAGCTGGAATAAAGCTTATCTACTGTTCTTTTGTATGATTTTCATGGCCCAACGAAAACAGACCTATTTTAATTATTCATTATTTTTGCAATTTTTTCATGTTATTCTGTACAAGTTCTTATGCCTTTTTTTTGTAACAATTTTTGCGGTATTTTAATATTACTGATGTAAGGTTTATGTAGTAGTTTGTATGTAGTAGTCTGCATGTCCTGTTCTCCTTTAGCGAAGCAGCAGAGGATGATATTAAATAAATGAGAACATGAACTCAGACTTGCAGGTGTAGCTAGTCCATTACGGAATGGAATATTCCGATATGGTGCGGTTGACAAATGGGAAGAGAGAAGTGGTTGGAGTTTTATTCGTGTGCTGGAAAAACTCTTAAATCATGTGAATTTCAATTTAAGATTTTTATGTTGTTCAGTCACAAAATTTTAAATGTAAGCTAGCATGAATAGTGTTGCGCCACACGGTTCTGGTATCAAATTTAAATTGTGGATAATTCAGCTCGGAAAAATTCGTTGTACAATCTTGAATATATTTCATGAAAACTATTACCATTTTCACATGATTTTAATTATGAGCTATTTAGGACCAAGTAAGTTTGAAGAAGGCAACAACAAAAACAACTCTGTATAGAGTCAATCACACAGCAGACTAGATAGCCTGTTTTGGCAATTGCTGCACTTATATACTACTATTTTTATTATAAAGTTTTTTCCAACTTCATAGTTGCTCACTATTTGTTCGAAAGCTTATGGCGTAAAGTATTTTTGAGCTTTTTTCAGATTTTTTGGAAGAGGTTTAGAGGTCGCGTTTCCAAGCATAGGAATTTTACGATATTATAAACTGCATCATTATATTTATAATTTTGATCTAATTTTTAAGAGTTATGAAGTGTTTTTTTAAAAAAAAATTGCCAGACGCCGAGTGACAAAAAAAAAAAAAAAATGCCAAAACTTCTGATTAATGAACATTAAAATACTGTTTGCACATTTGTCTATTAAAATGATGACTCATAGACTTAGAAAATGTCTTTAATTGACAAAATTATGCAAGGAATACGAAAAATCTCATAAAAACCTGATTTTTCAGGGAAATCCTATTAGCGCGACTTCTAAACCTATTCCAAAAAATCTTGTAGTTTTATTTAAAACGATGTTCTTTGTTGAAACCAATTTTTGGAATGAATATTTTATTTGAGAAAAATCAAATATTGAATTCAAGTAAAACATAAATGCATAAGCCTCGCTTGATTGAAATTAACAAAGTAGAAAATAGTAAAGTAATGAGAAACATTTGACAATCTAACACTTCCCCTCAAATGATATTTAACATTACTTAATACATCCTTATGAAATATTAATTTTCCTGATTATGAATTAATTGCATTCCCATTTTCTGTATAAACTTGGAATGTTTTGGTGTTGCCAATCCCTTGGTTAATATGTCCGCTGGCATTTCTTCAGTCGGAAGATATTCAATTTTGACTTCTTGCTTTTCTACTGCTTCTCGCACAAAGTGGTGGCGTATGTCTACATGTTTTGTACGATTGTGAAAAATTGGATTCTTACTAAGTAGTCTAGCACCTTGGTTGTCATTATAGATCGTTACTGATTTCTGTGGACCGAGAATTTCAGATAGAAAACGTCTCAAGTAAATTGCTTCTTTCGTTGATTCGGACAAGGACATGTACTCTGCTTCAGTGCTTGACATCGCAACTGTCTTCTGCTTGCGAGATTCCCAGGTGATTGCAGCATTCGCTAATTTGAAAACGTACCCAGTGTACGATCTTCTATGATCGATATTTGCAGCCCAGTCCGCATCAGCATATCCCACAAGATGTTTTCCTGTTTTCTGGAACACCAATCCGAGATTTTCTGTTCCTTTCAAATAGCGCAATACTCGTTTTGCGGCTACCCAGTGTTGCTTTCCGTAATTTGAGTTATATTGGCTAAGCACACTCACTGCGTGAGCTATGTCAGGACGACTTGAGACGGCCAAGTACATCAAGGATCCTACTAGATTTTGATACGGTAACTTTTGAGCTTCTATCTTTTCCTCTTCGGTTTTCGGACGCATACTCGTCGATAGCTTCTGATTCGTATCCATCGGAGTTGCAACTGGCTTGCAGTTTTTCATGTTGAAACGGCTCAATATATTTTTTACGTACTTCGGTTGTGACATGGTGATTTCGTTGACATGGTTTTGCTTAAATTCGATTCCAAGACAAAAGTTGAGCAAACCTAAGTCCTTCATCTCGAAAGATTGTGCTTAGTCCGATTTTAATTGATTAATCATTGTCTTGTTGTTCGATGCCAATATTAAATCGTCGACGTAGATCGTAATAATCATGATGTCCTCTCTTTCTTGGTAGTAGTATACGCAAGGATCCGAACTTAGCGGCTGCATACTAATCTGCTTCAATTTCTCGTCCAGCTTTTTATACCATTGCCTTCCAGACTGTTTCAGTCCATAAAGTGCTTTCTTGATTAAGCAAACTTTATTTCCAGAATACTCTTGAAACTCTTCTTTATTTAAGATATTGATGAATTCATGTGGCGTTCGCATGTAAATTTCTTCTTCAATGTCGCCGTTTAGATATGCGCTTACAAAATCTAGCTGATGCACTTCCAGATTAAGTTCCACGGCGAGCGCCATTACCAGTCTAATAGATCCAATTCTCGCTACTGGTGAAAATGTATCCGTGTTGTCAATTCCAGGTTTCTGCGTAAACCCTTTCGCCACTAACCTTGCCTTTCGTCGATCGATTGAGCCATCGACCTTGTATTTTGTACGCAATATCCATCTCGATTCAACAATTTTCTTGTCCTGTGGACGCTCGACAACCTTCCAGGTGCCGTTTCTCTTCAGGGCTGCGTATTCGTCTCTCATCGCTTGCTTCCACTCTTCAGCTTCTGGACTTCGAAAAGCTTCTGATGTTGTTTGCGGATCGTTTTCAGTTATCATACTTGCTACTGGATCCTCTTCGTCGTTATCAATCGGGAATTCGGCGTTCATCTGTAGTGTGTTGAAGAGCTTCCTGGGTCTTCCCTTCTTACCAGTTAGTATCTTCTTCGGTCTTCCTGGTGCCCTTTTCCATATTTGCGGTGTACTATATTCTTCTTCTTCATTTTCTTCTGTGACATCTTCATTTAAGATTTCTTCGCTATTTATCATTTTCTGATTTTTATCTTTTTCGGGAGAAATCCGAACAATTTCTGCTTCTATTTCGATGTTACGTTCTGGAGTGTTTTCAAGAAATCCTTCGTCAATGAATTCTTCAAACGCATATGGTTGGTACGTGTTGCTAAATATGACGTCTCTGCTTCGAACTATTTTCCGTGTATCAGGGTTCCAGAGCCTATATGCTTTTGACTCCGTAGAATATCCAATGAAAATGCATTTCTGTGACTTCGGTTCGAACTTCCCCTTGCTTTTGGTTTTATCAAGCATATAAGCCGTAGTTCCAAATTTTTGGAAATAGGCAACCACAGGAATTCTTCCGGTCCACAACTTAAATGGTGTTTCACCGAGCAAACTTTTCGATGGACATCTGTTGCGGATATGGTTTGCTGTGGAGATGGCTTCAGCCCAGAAACTTGGAGGTAAGCCTGACTGGATCAGCATACATCTGGCCATTTCTACCAGTGTACGGTTTTTCCTCTCTGCAGTTCCATTTTGTTGAGGTGTATACTCGACGGTGAATTCATGCTTGATGCCTTCGTTCTTTAAAAAATTCTGCATGATGTTGTTCGTATATTCGGTTCCGTTGTCCAATCTTATGGTCTTGATTTTTCGTTCAGTTTTCTTCTCGACCATATTTTTATATTCCATGAATTTTTCCGTAACTTCGCTCTTCTTCTTTAAGCAATAAATTTCGCACCATCTCGTCTTATCATCAATAAAGGTCACGAAATATCGGGAGCCTCCAAGAGAACTAACTCGCATCGGGCCGCATACATCTGTGTGTATGAGCTCTAAAATGTCAGCAGACTGTGACGTAGACTTTGGAAACGATTTCTGTGTTTGCTTCCCCTTTATACATATTTCGCAAGCAGGAATATTCTCACTAACATTGATGCTAACGCCAGCCACTTTCTTATTCCTTATAATGTCCTTTAGATCTTTTTCGTTCAGGTGTCCAAACCGTTCGTGCCAATCTTGCAAGGGCGATGGAACTGCTACACTGCAATCTTCAGCAAGTTCTTCTACATAATAGAGATCCTTTCTGCGGTGTGCTGTCATCAATATTTCTCCGGTTTCTTCATGTCTTATTTCTGCTTCGTTTCTTGTGAAATTGATTTCGTACCCATTCTCAGTAATTTTTGAAACTGAGAGGAGATTTGAACGAAGATCGGGGACGAAGAGAGTTTCTTCTAGTCTTGCAACGACGCCATTCTTGCTGTTCAGCTTCACGATGCCAGAACCTTCGATTTTCGTCGACTCATTGTTTGCCAAGTTCAAGACGCATGATTTCGGGGCCTTAATTTCGACAAATTTTTCCCTTTCTGAACACATATGTGACGAAGCACCAGAGTCCAAACACCATTTGTTATTGCGTTCATTGTTTGCTCTTAGTGCCACTTCGGCTTTTCTGCTGGATTCACGAGATTTGTCTTCGTTTTGCTTATGCTTGGCATCATTGAAGTTTTTGGATCGGCAATCCTTTGCTTTGTGTCCTAATTTTCCACAGGAGTGACAGTTGTACTTGAAGCGTTCATTTTGGTTTGCCTTCTTAAATGATTTGTGGCTTTTGTTACCGTTCTTGTGCACAAGCATTGCACCTGGGATTGCGTCTGTGACGTTCCGCTTTCGGGCTTCATATTCCTCTAAAAGTTTTACTTTTAGCGCTTCTGGACTTGGCAACTTTTCTTGGGTTTCAATTGCGATTCGAAAAGGCTCATATTCATCTGGGATACTATATAGCAGAAGTACCGTCAATAATTCATCAACGACTTCTAAATCCATTTCGTTTATTTTATCGACAACGTTGAAGAATTTATTAACATGGTCCCGCATATCTTCGCCATTTTGCATTTTCATCAAAATGAGCGATTTCAGTAACATCACTTTACGTGCGGGTCCCTTTGACTGAAAAATGTTGTGCAGTTTGTCCCAGATGTCCTTAGATGTGGTGCAATTCTTAATTTGCTTCAGCTCTGTAGGAGAGATTGATAAAATCAAATCTGATCGCGCTTTTGCGTCTTCGGACTCCCATTCAGCAATTTTTTCTTGTGGTCCGTCTGGTTTCACACATTTTCCGCATACATATGCCCACGCTCTATTTTTTATGAGCAAGGCTTCGACTTGGATTTTCCACGTATCGAAATTTTCCTTTCCAAGCGCTTCAATTTTTACGTTGGTATAGCTCATCGTTCCTGTCGCCATCTTTTACGTTTCCGTGTTCTCTAATATTTTTCTGTTGCGCAGTTTAAGAGTCCTGGGACCATAACCTGTAGTTTTATTTAAAACGATGTTCTTTGTTGAAACCAATTTTCGGAATGAATATTTTATTTGAGAAAAATCAAATATTGAATTCAAGTAAAACATAAATGCATAAGCCTCGCTTGATTGAAATTAACAAAGTAGAAAATAGTAAAGTAATGAGAAACATTTGACAATCTAACAAATCTGAATAAAATCTCAAAAATACTTAATCCCATAAGCATTCCAACAAAGCTAGAGCAATAAAAATTATTTTTTTTGGATAAAATTGCATAAATTAAAAAAGTTGATCAAATAAATTTAAGGGCGGCGTAAGGTTTTAATAGCGAAAAAAGTCATAATTTCATCATTGTTTTTGAGATATGAAAAGTATTATTTCATTTATTTCATATAAACATTATATTATAAGATCTGAAGAATCTTTGGGAAAATTTTCATTTGAAAATATCAATAAATAAGGCCGTGACAGCAAATATCCGGAGCTGCTTCGAAAAAAAATTGCTATGCGGTGAAAACTATAATTCGGTTCCGGATCATCTGAAAAAAAAATTTAAATGCGCTTAAAATGTAATATGTTTCTCTAGGTAGTGACGAAGGTAGTGATTTTTTCTTTTTCCGATTTTAGCATCGAAAAAATTGGTAAAAAAAAACTCTTCGTCACTACCTGTTGATTTAGGTGTAGAAATAGTGTTTTAAATTTCAAAAAGATCCGTCAAGTTGATTTTGAGTTATAATGTTCGCGAACAATTTGCGAGAAAATCGATTTAACCTCTTCAATACCGCACCAAGAAATAGAGTGAAAACATATTTTTAAAGCATTATTCTTACTAAAGTCTAGTTAAGACATTTCTGTAAAAAAAACTTTAAACATTGTTTTCAGAAGTAATAGTTTTTAAATGTGCGAACATAGTGTACTTTTTTAATATAAGTTGTTTATTTATTAACACTTTTATACCTTCCAGACATAGAAGCCTTCTTACGCGACATATTTGAGAAATTAAAAAGAGCTAATGAGGGAGAATATTTTCTCTATCCATTGCGCAAATGTTTGAATGAAATAACGACAAATCAGCAAATATTTGAATACAAAAACGTTTGTCCACATATGTTACCATTTTACCCAAAGAGGTTAAATTTTTTTATACTCAAACATCCCAGCATGGGGCCTTTTGCTTGAAACGCTGTATCTTCGTTAGTTTTGCTAAAAATCACTTGAAATTTTGACACAATACTCTGGACATGTACATTCAGAAAAAATAAAAACAAAAAAACAGTTGGAAAACCTTACCATCTCCTTCATAAAGGCTAAATTACAACTCCATAGACCTGTCTCGTTTTTTATCTGATGCCTTTCTTTCTAGTTGAAAAGTTGGGTCGCTTTGAGAATCTTCGATAAAGTCACCACCATCGTCTGTGAGTTTATAACACATTGTGACGAAATCGACAAAAAGAAAAAGCACAACCAAACTTTATACAAATTCCAAAATAGGGACATGTTGCAAGTTCATCGCACCTAGTCTGACCTCTCAATGTTAACACAATATTTTTTTATTTATTTTTAAAGTTAAAGTGTTTGAATTTTGTTGTTGCGACAGTCATTGAATTTTTACAGCCATGTGCCTTGTCAGAAATGAAAAACAAAATCCACTTCTTTTCAATATAATATTACGCTAAATAAGGCTATGTTCAAAGAAATTCGATAAAATCCAAAATAAAGCGAGTATCGAAGAAAGTTCTTGTATTTTTCTTTAATATAAGAAAAAAATTTGTGTTTCTATCAATTTTATTTAAATAATATTCTATTAAAGACATTTGTTTTTTCAAAAAACTAGTTGCACGTAAAAATACCTTTCCACTGAATCCAAGAACATTCGCTTAGTTGCGGCAATTTTAAACTTTTTTTTCTTCGTAAAACATGTTTATGTTTGCTACCATACAAAATGCTTCCTTTTCGTCAAATCTCTACCAATTTTGGTCTTCTTAAACTCGTTGGAAAGACAATATGATAAGCAACATGTTGCAAAAGAGAAATTTGAAAAATAAGAAAGTAACTATGGAACGAAGTCACACTTTTTTTTATTTTAAATGAATAATTTTTTATGAATGTGTACTAGGATGGGCTGATTTGATGAAATTATGCTTGTACAGTTTTCCCAGGTTGGGGACAAAAAAGGATTGTAGGGGTACATTCTTTGTATCCGGAAAACTGAACGTATTCCCCCTCCTTTTTACTTTTTTGAAATTCTCCTAAATTTTTTGGACTGGAGCTCCTATAGTGGTTCGTTTTTTAGAAAATCTGATGCCAAAAAAACCTCATAAAACCTGCGTGAATATTAATACAGTAAAGAAGTATATGGTTTCGACCATATCGTTTTCGACCGTTCGATTTCATTACAATTTTGCAAAGTAGGTTTCTATAAATTTCTATGCAAAAAATGTTTTTTTTTTGGCAAGATTTTCAAAAAAACGAAAAAAGGGCTACAGTACAAAAATGTTGTAAAATTACAAAAAAAATAATTTAAAAATGAAGGGGAGTTCGTTTTATTTCATTGAAAAATAATAATGTTCTTTAAGAGGGAAACATTGTGCTAGCTTGTCGATGAAAAAAGGGCAGGCGATGGGGAGAACTACAGACAACGTATGCTTTCCATATATGAAAATTGCGGCAGGAATACTAGACAGTTCCTACGTAGATCTACAGTGATTTTTAATTCAGGCCATGTCAATAAGTGTTGCTAAAAGTCTCTATAAGCAAGTATGGGAAGAATGGCCAGAAAGATTACCAGATTTTTAATCCTATAGGACATATCTGGGCCAGAGTTAAAGATTCAGTATTTCGAATACCAAAAACTACCAATAGACTTCAGCTAAAGAGTAAAACAAGAGTAAAACAAGAGTGCAATGCCATATCACGAACTGAAACGACGGTTTTGTGCAAAAGTTTCCGAAAGCTGGTCTAAGAGTGCTATGAAAAAAAAATGAAGCACATACAAGATACTAGTAATCAATTTTATTGGAACGAAGTCTTGGAACGAAGTTCCTTTAGGCGGCTGTCCGGTGCACAGTGCAATTTTTTTGATTTTAGGATGACATTTGCATCATCTCAGAAACTATAGAAGCTAGGGCCATGAAGTTTTTGTACAAATGAGTTTTAGCCTAAATTAAGTAACGGCACAATAAGAATTCTAGGTCAACTACACTGCATCGCCTACCTCCCATTCAAACCATATTTTTTTTAATATTCTTAAGAATTAATCTTCAGAATCTTGTCACTGTACCACAGTTTTCACTTCAATTATTTCTGCAGTTTTATACTTCACTAGCTCCCAGACTCTTTAACAGCTTACCTAATAGCATAAGATGTATTCGTAAGAAATGTATGTTTCTTCGTAATGTTAAAACTTGGCTTTTCATTCTTAATTACAATGATGTTGATTTTTTGTTCAGTGTTGGTTAGTAATTAATCCTATTTTGTTTTTTGAGTTCTTTTAAATTCACGTTTTTTTCTCATTATATATTAATATTAAAATGTTATATATTTTTTTTTTGAAACCACGTCACTTCTTGTTATAATAAAAAAACCATTATGTTTAATTATTTACTTATGTAACTGCAATCGTCTCTAGTTCCTTGTGAACCATAGATTGCAGATCTTTTTCATTTCAAACTTTAACTTCTGTATGTTGGATATGTAATTAATGAATTGTTTGCCTATTTAAGTTATGTTGTGTATTTTAATGAAAAAGATATAGTAAATGTTACTACTACTAATAATAAAAAAAAAACCCGCATAAAATTACTTATTAATGTTTTTAAAGAGTAAATTCTGTTTATTTATCTTCACTTAAATACACGATTTTTCTAGTATTTATTAACATTTTTTATTGTATTTTATATCAAACTCAATGGCAAATAAGACATTAAAAAAACAAAAAAATAAAACCTTGAAATATACTTTGTGCTTGATGTTATTATTGTTTAAACTTGACTTTATTTTTTGGGTTTTGTTGAGCTTATTTTTGTTACAAAAGTTTCAACTTTGACGAATTTTATAGAAAAAAACCATAGAATACATAAAATGTTTAATACCACATTCATAATACATGTTTTATAATCTGACGAATAACAATACTTTTTTATAAAATTTAACAAAAAAAAAAAACCAAATGTTATCCTAAAATAAAAAAAGCGCACTGTGCGGTTGTGTGATTGAGTAGAAACCGTCACGTAACAGTGAGATTTCTGTGTGTGTATGCGTGCGTGTATCGAGCAGGCTAACAAACATTGTTGCCAAAACAGCAGATTTCCCGCCAAATTAGTGGACTTGATGTCATTTGGCAGGATCAATTTTTATGAGAAGTGCTCAAAGATCTTCAAAGTAAGTGATCTTCCGCCAACGGATTTTCACTAAGTGTTTATTAAATTTAGCTTAAATTTTATTACTTTGTAGATCATTGAGCACTGCTCCGTTAATAAAGTTTTTAAAGCAGTAAAAGAAGATATTATGTCTTTTTGGAAAATTTGTGGTTAAAACGCTGACCAATGGTCATTGACCATATTTTGAAAATATATATCAGTATCGAAAAAAACCTTTTTCAATTGAAAAATGTATCTAATAGAACTGATTTTTGGTTTGAAGAACTTGAATATAAGGATACATCTCTTACTGTGAAACCTAAATAAGAGCGTTAAGCGGTGCGTTACCAGCCGCTTTCCGCTAACGCTGAATTTTCATCCCTAAATAAGAGCGGCGGCCTTATGTCAGATTTTGTCAAAAAGTGTTTGGCATACAAGCTGCATTCAGCGGAGTCAACACTTGTGAGCTGTTATGGTGGCGATACCTTAGTGAGCGATGTTTTTTTCCTAATATGTTGTTACTCTTAAGGCCGCTTTCTCAATGTCCGGTTAATCACTAATCAGAAGTTTAACCAGCAGTTAGCAAAAAAGCCCTTTCTCAATGTTTGGTTAAGGTTGAACTGTCAGTTAAGTGCTGATTAAGTTAACGGCTAGTTGTGGTTTCGGTTAGCGCCATTTTAGGGTAAATGATTTCGAAGATGCTGTCAAACTTTAAAATTTAAGATGGCGGATAGAGTTGCCACCAGGATTTTTTTTTGCGAATTCTTGTAATTTTGAAATTCTGAAAACGGATTTAATTTCGAATGTAATGTCACAGTTTTAAAATTTAAGATGGAGGTTAGGGCTGCCACCTAAATTTTTACCACAGTATTGCCACCTAATACTATGTCTTTTTAAGAGTTTTAAACGTCATTCATCAGTGTTAAGGGGTCGCTGATTTCGAATCTTAGGTCAGAATCTTAAAATTCAAGACGGTGGATAGGGTTACCACCCTAATTTTCTTAGTTTTATGAATTCGGGGCTGGCAAAAAAAATTGTACACCAAAAATTAGTCGCTGAATCCGAATCCGTTGTCAGAATCTAAAAATTATAAAATTTTGAAATAATAGGGTTGCCACCTAATAATATATATTTTCACGAGTTTTAAACATCATTTATTAGTGTTAAGGAGTCGCTTATTTCGAATCTAAAGTCATAATTTTCCATGTTATTTAAAAAATTTACAATAGTGAAAATGACAGCTCTTTAAATTTAATCCAAAATAAAAGAAAAAACCGTTTGTAAGTAATTTAACGTGTAATCTATCTTAACTCAAAATATTAGCAAGTATAAGTATGGTATTTTTCAATTAGATATTAAATATTTGATATAAAAAATCAATTTCACTTTATTTTTAATAATAGTTGACACAGAAAAAACGCGTTCGCCAGTATTAGACGTTGGGCAAATAGTTAACAGAGCATCAAGGAGACACTCAAGCTTTTTTGTTCTTTTCTGAAAGCGATCTAAACAGTAAATGTAAATCTTCTACGAGTCAATCTACACGCTGGTCACCGAATTGACAACCCTAATCTTCTAGCTTTTTCTAGCTTGTTTTGAAAAGTGAATATTTTTTATAAATAATTATTTAAAGTTTTCAATGCTTGTTTTTAAGTGTGTTGCCGGTTTTTTTTTTAAGAAACAATAGAAAAATTGTTTGTTCCGATCTGTTAAGGTTTTAATGTTAGCGCATTCTTATGAATAAAATATTTGCAAATTAAAATTTTAATTTACGCAAAATAAAAACCTATAAGTGTATTTAACAACATAGAATGGAAAGGTAAGTAAAAAGCGCAATGAACATTGTAAAAACAGAGCATGAAAAAAAAAATAGAATTGCATATGCGTAATGTGATATAGTGTTTATTGAAAAAGATTTAAAACATGTATTTTGCTATTGCTGTGACATACCAGAAGGCTTCTTGATATTTAATATTTCAAAACCCCGTGTCTGTATATAAATATTACGATTCATCTGATGATGAGGGAATTTTTGCACAAATAGAGTTAAATATCCAAGAGTTGGTTGAAAATACATTTTTTACATTATATATATAATATTATGCATATGAAAAAGTGTTGGCAACACTGATTCTGAGACCCAAAATGAGAGAGAATAGCCTACGTAAAAAATATCGTATGCCGAATGTGTTGAGTAGAGAGTATGCAAACATAATTATAATGTAGTGTATGCCATGCTGTCGAACGATACAGAAAAATAACATTTATGTTCGTCTGCACTGACATATACGCAACCGAACGGAAATTCATGCCATGCGAGGCACATTAAAATATCGTTCGGTTTATTTTCGTTCCCTGCTGCTAACAAACGAGTAGGCGAGTTCTCAACTCTCTATTTTTCTCTTTCTCGTGTGTCTCTGATTCTGACACGTAGAAATTTCGTTTAAACGCATTTGTTTTTTTTTTATTTGTGTGTTTGTTTTAAATCATACGTGAGAATCTTTATTGCAATTAGGTTTTAAGAAATGGAGACTGCAGCAAATTTGTGTAACAAGTGTAATCTGATGCTAGAATTTCAAAAAGTTTATTGGCACTAGGGTTGACCCAAACATTGTGTGTTTTATTTAATACTTTTTGTGTATGTGCTGGCAGAATTAAGGAGCAGCTGATTTTGAATCTAATGTTAGAATATCAAAAAATTTCTTTTGCTGCTAGGGTGATCTCTATATATGTGTTTTTTATACCCTTTATAGATAAACTGATCGCTGATTTCGAATCTGATGTTAGAATTTTAAAAACAAAATTTTAAACTAGTATGAACCCTTAATATATGATTGTTCTTTTATACTATTTGTAGATGCACTGGTTGCTGATTTCGAATCTTTACACTAGGGTGGATCTTAAAAAAGTGCTTTTTTATACTCTTTGTATATGTGCTACCAGAACAAGAGGTCGCTGATATCGAACCTGCTGTTAAAATTTCAAAAAGTTTTTGACACTAGGGTGGTCCCTGTAAAAGTGTTTTTTTTATAATCTTTGTTTATGTGCCGGCAGTATAAAGGGGTCACTGATTTTGAACCTATTGTAAGAATTTCAAAAATTTTTTTGACACTGTGGTCGACCTTAAAAATGTGTTTTTGTGGCTTTATACTCTTTCTAGCTGCGCTGGTCGCTAATTTCGAAATTGATAGAATTTAAATTAATTTTCTTATACTAGGGTCGACCCTGAAAATGTGTTTTTTTTTGCATTTTACTCTTTGTGTATGTGCTAGCAGTATTAAAGCGTCGTTGATTTCGAACCTTATGTAAGAATTTCATAAAGGATTTTGACACTAGGGTGGACCCGTAAAATGAGTTTTGTGACTTCATACTTTTTCTCGATGTGCTGGTCGCTGATTTCGAATCTGATGTTAAAATTTCAAAAACTTTTTTTGACATTAGGGTGGACCCTTAAAATGATTTTTTGGTTTTATGCCCTTAAGTTAGTCCAGTTTTGAATCACACTTTTCAATCAATTTAAGTTCCATATGAGGTACATGATAAATGTTTAGTGCTTAACGCCTTGTTGCGTCATAAAACAAACATCGCTGGCGACGATAATTGCCTATTTTCATTTCTCATAAGAATTTTACTTCTTAATTGTCAATTAATACATTTTTTTCTTATAATTTTACATTAAACTTTTTAACTTGTTGTTTATTTACATTAATTGCTTTAAAAAAAATTACATAAAATGCAAAACAATAAAATCAAATAACTAAGAATATACAGATTTTAATTTCGAATTACATTCGAAGTTAAAGAAAAAGCGTTAGAACTTTCTGATTGGGATCCCCTGACCGCAAACTTTTTTGCTTAAATAACGTTCAATGGTCTTTTAAAATAATTAAAGAAAAGCATTAAGCATTAGATTTTACAGTGCTTTTTTTGGTATAAAAAAAACAGCCATGGTGAGCGTTTTTTCTATGCTTTCCCTAATGTGCGGCCTAGTACCGGCTTCATTGGCCCTTCTCCTTCGGTAGATTTTGGCTAATAAGCTTTTAATACAGGCATTCAACTTTGTTTTAAAGATATTTTAATAATATTTATTTTTACATTTTAGTTAAAATTTCACGAAACAATTTAATTAAAATTGTATATTCTCTCAGATTTAATAATGATAATTTATGTGCGGTTTTCTGATAAATCGGTTATAATGCCTCGAACGGAATACCTGCTTTTCTGCTTCAAAATCACACGTTCATTGTGGCTCAGTCATCCTCACTTCCCTTTTTGTACCTTCAACTATGTCCAAACAATAAACCAATCAAATTCATCGATAGTCGTTACGCCGAACCAGCGGCGTGCCCATAACAATATCAAACAAATCGTTTCTATTCATACCCCCACCCTTCCTTCTTCTTCTATCTTACAGCCTCTTACCACACCTTTGCTCTGTGCTCTTTAAACAAAGTTAATTAAATAAAACTTGAGCTCGGATTTAATCAGGACCAGCCTGAACGATATAGCTTGAAGCATTTGTTGGCAAAACTAAGACGATTTTAGCCCCAAGAAAAACAAATACTACAACATTACCGTTATAGACTGCTCTAAGCATATGCATAGCTTGCTTAACTAATAGCCGCCATCGTTTGAGTATAAATGCCACGTTCGCCCAGCAGCAACAATTCAATTCAAGCTATTAAAATAATAATGAAATGAAAACCAGAGACAAGACAAGAGGAAAAGGACAAATAACAAAACAAAATTAAATCAACAAATAAGGTAGCGTGAGAGACGCTTATAAATTACAATTAGTTACAATTAATCATCAAAGCTATGAATTCTGTAGATTAAATTACTTTTTCTGCTGCAAGTTGGCGTCTTATTACAAGCCACTTGATGGCTTCTACACTTCACCAAACCCAGTCACCTGCTGCCCAAAATTTGCTTGACCATCTATACTTTGCCATCTAAACCTAACTATTTCCACGACTGCTATGGTCCTGGTGAACGCCAAAGTGAACCTAGCGTACTCCGAGATCTTCAGTTTGAAGAGGCAGACGAAAATTGTGGTTACCTACAAGACACTTAAGAAGATGCCCAGTGGGCATTTTAGCTAGCGATACGCAAAAGAAAGCATGCTAGTGGTGTTCTTATTGGCGTCAATATACCTTCCATGCTCGCTGTATTGATGAGTGCTTCTGTAAGGCCTACCTTTTAAGGGTTTGTAGTCTTTTCATGTTATTTTATATGAACAAATTTTTAAAGAAATTTGGAAAAAATTAGAAATGATCACATTAAAACTTAAATAAAAAACAAAAATAAGATTTTTAAATGAACAGAAAAATTTGTAAAAAAATGTAGATTTAAAAATATGTACAAAAAAAAAATTTTTTTGGTGCGAGCTGGGTCTCGAACCCGCGCTCCCGAAAGCTTA
This sequence comes from Dichetophora obliterata, assembly GCA_963920525.1. Classification (NCBI taxonomy): domain Eukaryota; kingdom Metazoa; phylum Arthropoda; class Insecta; order Diptera; family Sciomyzidae; genus Dichetophora; species Dichetophora obliterata. The sequence goes on along the minus strand of OY986435.1, from coordinate 233,607,836 downwards.
CTTTAATTTGTAATCATACAAAATACGCTGAAGTTAATCAACAACTGTGGTAGACGAGTGGATAAGATGCCGGACCGCCAGATGAGAGGACGTAGGTTCCAATCCGGAAATTGTCCAAAGTTTTTATATTTCAAGTTGATATTTATATTGCTTTTCTTTCTAATTTACATTGTCAAAAAGAGCTTCTAGCAGGCTTCTTTAGAGCCGCTAGAGAGGAAGCCCTAGAAAATTTTCTCGTTTCATATAAAAAAATTAATGGGCTTGGAAATGAGTACGGAAGGGCTAAGAAATCCAAATGATGGCCTGCTAGAAGCGCTTCAAAGCCCTGCTTTTGACCACTGGGTGGCTGGCTACGTTGGGAAAAACACAGTGTGCTTGTGTATTTGTGTTTGTGTGTGTGTGCAGTGTTGCGGAAGTATGATTTTCATTTATCTAGGATAATAGAAAATTATTAAAGGTGAAGTAGCGCTGCTTGAAAGGAAAAAGAAGAAGTATTAAAGTGGTTGGCAAGAAGTGGTTCTCAAGTAGATAACCGAGGAAGAACAGAGTCCCAGTAAGCCCGAATAAGAGCATATAAATAAACAGTCAAACAACAACAACAAAAACAATACTAACAACAAACAATCTGTTTCTGAGTTTGCCAAGTAGCAAAAAATATTGCGGTGTGTTTAAAAGGACGATGATGATTTCTTGCAATGAAAATATTTACTAAGCAGTTACTTTATTGTTATTGTATTTATTTTTTTTTCTTCTTTTACTGTTGTTGTGTCATTAAAGCATAGCGCAGCAAACATTTAAGTAGCTTAAAAACCTTTACGGAGTATCCTAAAAAAGTGTTGTATTTTTTTTTTCATCAACACAGGTCAATTTAATTATATGCAGCATTGGACGTAGCAGTATTTAATACTTATATTAAACAGCCAAACAGAGCGTGAGGTATCAGGAGGCGTTAAAAAAAGTAAAGCAAAAAACAATCGTTTACTCAGCTCAGGTGAGTGTGAAAATGCGTATTGCTAAAAAAGTTAAAAAAGAAGAGTTCTGTTTGTGACAGTAAAAAAGAAAAAAAATTGATCTTTATTTATTTAATGACCTCAATTAATGCCATTTATTCCTGCTTACCTCAATTAATATATAAAATTTATTGTAACAAAAAAAAAAAAATGTGTTCAGACACCTGAAAAAACTTAATTTGCTCACAAAAACGAAAAATTCTGCTAAATGAATATTGTTAAATGTTATTTCAAAAAGCTTCTTTTTTTATCTAGCCATAACTAGCAAAAACAGTTGAAACAAGCATTTAAATTAATAAAACATTTATATGCTATAAAAAAAGTAAAAAATTTTAAACATGGTTTTAACATGTTCATCCAACACCAGAAGCCATTATAGACAAGCAAGGAAAAGTGGTACCAGCAAACAAATAAATACATATGTCAGTGTACACGGACTGAAAAATTATTATTTTACGCTTTTTGTTTGTTTATTATTTCAAGTATGTGCATACGCGTGTATTTTTTTTTACAGCACTACAATCAATTAATATGCCAAATTGAAATTCAACACTTTGATATCAGTTGATAAAAAAGGCTTAAAGCTGAATAATATTGTAAATGTCTTTATGGTTAGAAAAAAAAATTATTTTTTTTCAAAACATTTGTTCCTTATTTAACAAAAGAGACAAATTTTTTCTATGTATGGGCATTTACAACGTAAGTCACGCGACATGCGTACGACTTAAAGCTTCGTTTTCTCGGAAGTTCATGTTATTATTGTAAACAAATTTCTTATGTACATATGTCTTACAAGACATAGTAATGGTATGATCTACCAAAATTGTCGTTCCTGTATCTACTTAAGAATGGCAGTAGTAAATATCGGCGTAACTCACGCGACAAAAAAAGGAAGTGTGCTTTACAAGCAAGTTTAGATTGTAAAACTCAGCGAATTTTCCTGTATAATTAGTTTTTGTTTTTAATTTTTAAATAATGGGAAAACACTGAAGTTTCATAATATACCCACTTTATCTTTGGACTTTGCTAATTTAAAAAGATATTGAGTTTCCAAAAAATGTTTTATTACTCACGCGACATAACCAACGCGACAAAATTTTCTTAAAATTAAATTGTGTGATTAAGTAATTAGGTAGTAATGTTATAATGTAATTTAGTAATTAAAAAACAAATTTAATGTATGGCTCTTTTCTTGCCTCAAAAATTTTTCTATTATCTTTAGCCAATGCCTTCCATTTTCACTAAAACAAAAAGTTTTCGAAACATTTACTACACATTTACGAAAAAATAAACTACATTTGTGAAACAGTGCAGACGATTTGATCATCATGGTTAATGAAATTATATAGAAATTTCTTAAATTAGTAAAATTAAAATGTTTCTCTAAGATAATATCGTAAAAAAAGTTTTTAATAAGTTTTAAGTTTTTGGTCAGGGTTGACTTTTTTGTGGAAATGCCCATACACAAAAGGTGTGCCCCTTTCAAATTTTGTAAATTTTTATTTGAAGCAAAAAACAGTTTTTTCTTAAAGGGACTCCATACAAAACAAAGAGAAAAAACAATTTTTTTAAGTGAAACTTCTTTAAGCACCATTGTGGTTTGAAACTTAATGAAACGAAAATTGACATTAAGAAAAGACAAATATTTACATCTATAGGTTTTAGCATGTACACAAACTATTTTCAAAGACATTTTTAAACGTTGGTGTAGCTTGTTACGTTTTTTGTAAAAAATTACTAATTTTTTCCATTTAGTGTGAGTGATTATTTTATCATGTTTACTTAAAACTAATTGCAATCAAGCCATGGCAACAACTCTAAAAATTGTACCAAGCTCGCTTATACATAAGTATATATCAAGGGGTAACAGTATACCAAAAATAAGAAACGGTATACTTTTGGCAAAATACAATATGTTTTAACGAGGTTGTATGCATTTGAGCTAAGCAAAGCTAGTCTTTTGATTTTGAACGCCAGAAGAAAAGGTTCAACCAGGAAAAAATTGTCTTAAACTAAACACACTTTTGCATATTAAAAAGTGTGTTTAGTTTAAAAAAAAAAAAAAATTATTTTTTTCAAGCTCACTTACTAAATGGTTTGGCGACACATTGAACGTGCATATAATTAAAAATTAAAGGAAATATTAAACAACTATTCAAACGGAAGAGTGGAGTCGTTGCCTAATACCTTTCTGCGCACGTGAGAAAAAGTGCAAGCCAGTTAATTATTGCACGGTTTTAATTTACGTAAAAGTTTGGCGGAAGGCCCCGAAAGGTGTCTTCAAGTTACTATACAAAATTTTGGTTACCATTTGGCAACATTTTACGTCTCGCAACATTTATCGGAAAAAAAAAATTATCTCAACATCAACTTTAACTATAACTGGCAGAGTTGCAACAAACGTATTTTTATATAAATATTTAAGCGCTCTTTGAGCAATATCTTCACGACCGCAACAGGCCTGCTGCTGCAGAGAAGAGAAGAGAAACAAAAATACAACAAATAAGTTAATAATTTTAATAAAAAAAAAAGGAAAAAATAAGTTTGTTGCTTAGGATAAGTATTAACATTACAGTATTCCTTTTCACATCGTTCTGCTCTTTTTGAATGCATGCACATTTTTTTTACAGTAATTTCTTCTACTAAAAGAAGCAGTCTAAATATGTTGATAGTTAAGAGAATTTAATTTTTTGTTGTTCCTAAATTTAATTTGTTCTTAAAGCTTATAAGAGAAGTAAGTCAAGTTGCTATCCAAATAATTTTTTTTTATAACTTAGTTGCTAATGTATAGTTGCGTGTGTGTAACTTGTTTATTATGGGCAAAAGCAAAAAAACAATATATTCAAATTATACTCAGTTTTAGATTTAGAGAACGAAGTTTTGCAATAATATCTCAATATTCACCACAAATTTTCTTCTAAACTATGTTAAACATTAGCTTATATTAAAAATTTAAGTTTTTTTTATTATTCTGAAATGAATTACTATTATAAACATTAAACATGAATCTTGATGAAACATGAAAAACGATGTAGGGAAAGTTAAATTGAACATGCAGTAGTTGGGTAGGGGCAATCATGAGTAAATAAGGATGTTTAAGATTTCCACAGGTATGCTGATTATTCAGTGGGTGGGAAGAGTGCATCCTCATGACGAAACAGCTGGTCATGCCCCTTAGCAGAAGCACATAATGCATTAGTGAGCTATTTCAGTTTTGTAACCTTTGTATTAAATCTTATTGGTGATATTTTATGGCATGAAGATTTTTTTTTCTATAGCTACTTTTCTATAGCTAATTAGCAACTCGAGCTAATAGGTATAAGAACCACGCCAATTCCGACTGGCTAGCCGAAGACCATCTAACATGCCGCTGCATACCTAAAGGCCGAATTTAAAGAATTTTTATTTTGAATTAACATAAAGACCCTGCGTAACAAGCTGTTGAACTGCCAGATTAAGTGCAACTCTGACAATTTTAGTGCCTACTCTTTGGTAAGTTTGCCACTAGATGGCGCCAAGTATACCACGTTTATATTTCTTCGCTACTTTGTGCATTATTGAAGTAACTTTCTTAGCACTGTTGTGCTTTGAAACTAGAAAAAACGAAAAAGCGGCAGTTTAAAATGTAGGCGAGAAAAATGTGTAAGATATCAACTTCGATTCAGCCGAGAGATAGAAAGCGAAGGAATTAAGAGATATTGGGGTTATTTGTATACATAAGTTATTTTTGAGACTTCACTATTTTGTAAAATATATAAAAAATTTTGGATAGAATAAATTTAAAATAAAAGGACGAAAGTCTGACTAAACAATTTAACAAATTTTACGAAAAACTTGAATAATTTTTGTAAATAATGATATATCATATGAATGGTAGTCTGAAGTGCAATTTTTACTTGTTTTTGTTTCTACTACAAAAGCAACTATAAATGGTTTTTTTATATAATATTTTTGAATTTTTTGAAAAAAAAAATTAATATCCGAGTGTTCAAACTATTTTTCTTAAGTTCTTTAATTGTATTTTTGAATAAAAAATTCAAGTCAAATATATTTTAAAAAAGCGGACATATTTACATCGAATATCAAAATATTGATTTCCAGCTTTTTCAATCCGACTTTTTTCAATCTTAGATAATAATTATACGATGTTGTATGAAAAAGTTGTGCTTAAGTTTTCGACAGTTTTCATTTCTACGGTGCGTGGCAGCCACACACATTATTTTTTTTAAAGAATAAAAATATATGTACAAAATTTAGACAGCTGATGCAGATTACTACGAACCACTACGATTCGTAGATCACTATAAATAGCTTTACGTGAAAAAGTAAAAATTTTGACGTTTTAAGTTGTGCCCCTTTTGTTGTTGGGGTGTGATATGTTGATCTTTAAAAAATGTAAAACCTATTTTTTTTTAAATAAAATCCTGTTGTGACAACAGACTACCTGAAAAAAGTATATTTAATATAAGTATTAAAGTGGTTAGCTTATCAGACAGAAAATTTGTTTATTCTCAAAACTAAAAAAAAATATAGAATACGAAAAAATTATTGAAAGTAGAAAATCGACTAAGAATCAGGAAGCAAACTTTGTTTAATCACTAAGATTCAGGCTCATGCAATAGCCATACATGTGAGCAAAAACATATTAGAACAAAAATATAGTAGAAACCAATTCTAAGACTTTGGTTTTGAGATGATCTCGTTTAATGTTTTACTATCTATTCACCCTATCTATACTTCACAAACATTATTTTAATTTAACAATCGATCTTAAAAAAGTGATTATGTAATTTAAATGATACATTCTATGAAAATAAGTCCTCCACAAATTTTTTGGATTTCGTGAAAATATGCAGCTAGAAGGAAATAAATAAAATAAAATAAATTGAAGAAAATATCCGCTAAAAATTTTTTTATTAAATTTTATTTTAATTTAACTATAACTTTAAAAATATTTACTAGAGTTTTTAAGATTTTTTCTAGTAAAATAAGACAAGAGAAATTTAAATTTTTTTAAATTTCTATTAAAAAAAACGCTCTAATTAAAGTACTCAGGTTTTATTTAACATATAACAAAATATTCTTCAATGCTGGCGTCGCTGTAGGAAGCACTTTAAGAACCCAAACAGTAGGAGGGTGCATTAATTGACATACAATCGCTACATAGGGTGAAAAAATAGCTTACCAAGAGCTTTAAAGTGAAATGAACAAAGTGTGTTAAGCTGCTTGTCGGAATATGTGGTTCATTTGTGCTGCTTCCAACCTCTCTGGTCTGAACTCTGCTGCAAATGATGAGGGTTAATTTCGCTGTGGCAACTTTGACCAATATGAACAAGTGTTGGGGACTTTGTTGCTTGCCATTCCTTTGACAGTGGCTCAGCTGCGGCCAAGCACAAAATCTGTTAAGATTTATTAATTTTTTGTGAGGCCATTAAAGAGCACTTAATATAAATAAACAACTTTTTAAACATTTCTAAACAAACTTTCCTTGCAATATACAAAGTAAATGCCACTTAAATGAAATAAAATTTAAATGACAATTTGAAATAGTAATATTTTCGAGAGCTTCTTGTGTCCACAGAAGATTTAATACAAATAATGACTAAGTGTCAATATAATAGTCTGTAAACATTGTAAAATAACAAAATTAAAAAAGTTAAAATAACACGAAAGGAAAAACACGAAGTTAAGTTGCTTCAAGCTAAATGAAAAAAAAAGCAAAACAATTTAATACAAAATCTTTTCTTGGAGTCGAAAATGTAAATAAACAAAAAAAAAAAAAAATTTTGTTAATTAAATAACATTAACTTAAAATTTAAGCAACGAACTGACAGAGAAAAAATACTAAGCACGGTCCAAGAACGTTTGGTATTTTTTTTTAAATTTTCTTGTGCTATGGCTAAATTAAAATTGAAATGTTACACCCAAAAACCACGAACTGACAGGGAGAGATATGAATCATGGTCTTAAACATTTTGCAAATTTATTTTCACTCCAAAAATGGGCAATTGATTATGATTTTTCTCAGCTCTTCCCAAGATAAGAATATAAAATGTAAAGAAATAAATAACTTTTAATGAGCACTATTTTAAACTGTATTACATAAAGTGTAAACTGTATTACTATGTATGGTAGCCTCCCTTCACCATTACCTAAAAGAGGTTGACTTTTGTGCTACTACTCAGCAAACCAAATGATATGGTTTTGATATCGAGATGATATCATAAAGGTGATAATTTCTATCGATTACGATACACGAGAGGATATCGTAAATAATATTGAAAACTTATTAATTGCCATAGAAGTTATCACCTTTACGATATCATCTCTTAATCGAAACGACATTGAAATTTCGATATCGTTTTGATATCGCAAAGGTGATAACTCCTATCGTTAACGCGACGATATCAATGCGATATGAAAAAGGCAGTTGCTAGCACCTAAACAGTAGTATAGCAGTTTTATATAAATCGTGTTACGATTACTCTCCGCCACAAACTAGCTCATGTTCTTTTGTTTAATTTTGTTTAGTCTTTAACTTACTTTTGTGCATGAATAAAGTAGTACGCAAAGCGGTTCTTTAATTATTTAGAAGAGCAGCTCAAGCATTTTTTCTATGTAACAAAGATCAACTCTCCCGGCACAAATTAGTGCAGAGGTTAACATTGGTAGCAGAGCAAGATTGCTTTTTATTTTTTGAACCTTTAAAACATTCCAATTAATTTTTGGAATTATATCCGAACGGCATAACCTGAATTTGCGTTAGACCCATCTTTAATTATGCTGCTTAAACTACAACTAACTCTTTACACATTGGAATCTTGGTATCGCTGGATCCATTACTCTATAGGAAGGGTACAGGTTTTTTTGGTTTCGCAAAGAAAGGTAATATTCCTCATATATTTGTGCATATTTGTGCGACACACGCGGTTTTGCTTATCGCTAAACCACGCAATTGCATTATCTTTAAATATCACGTTACAATTTCATGAACGCTTCTTCGAGCGGGTTTTATATTCTTTGCGTGTAAGCCGTTAAGACACGTTTTCGAGTGGATAACTTCATTTTCGGCAATCATTAATTAACTCTTTTGGACGCATTCGTCTCAATCCTCACAATGCCTCACAAAATCGAACGTTTTTTTCTTCAGAAATGAGTTAAAAAAAGACTCATCAATTGTACTTTTTTTTTTGTTCGGGACGATTTGAAAAAAAGAACCATTGAAAAGTATTTTTTTTTGCATTCAGTAATAAGCAATTTAAAACTAATTTGCCGGACTGAATTGCCTCTCAAAAACGAATTGTTTTTCGTTCAAAATCGAGTTAACCAAAACTATCTTTTTGGAATTCATTTATGAACCTTTTCTGGTAGAAAAGTTCATTTTCGGGACTCATAAATGAACACTTTTGGACTCATTTGTCGGACTAAAATGCCTCTCAAAAGCGAATCTTTGTTTGTTTGAAAACAAATTAATAAACGAACCACAGAAAACCACTTTTTCGGCACTCACAAATGAAACATTTTCAATCATAAATTGTCTTATTATTTTATATCGTTAATATGCTTTATTTGAATAAATTAAGTGCCTTCGGGCCTCGCTCAAGAGAATGTGAAACAATAACATTTATTATTAATTTCTAAACTTATTCATTAATAAGAAATGGTTTTTTTATAAGTAACCCACTGAACCATAAGCGAAGGTTTTGCGTAAGGTGAGAGTTTTGCGAACGTTTTTGGATAGATTTTTTTTTAAATTTTTAATTTTTTATTTTGTCGCTTGTGCCAAAAGTGTTTGCAATCGAAGATTAAATTCGTGAAAACTTTTCCCACAAATAAAAACTATAAGAATAAGAAAAAGAATAAGAATAATATTAGAAGCTAAAAATTCCTCGTAACTGAACCATTTTTGTTCATAAATGAGTTCAAAAATAAATCATAAATGTTTCTTGTTTGCATTCTTAAATGAGTTAAAAAAATAATAATTTTTTATCATATCAGTAGAAAAAAATATCTCATAAACGAACCATTTCTTGTTCATAAATGAGTTCAGAAATGAATCATAAATATTACTTTTTTGTTTACTAAAATGAGTTAGAAAAGGAATAATTTAAACCTTTGTTGATATTTTTATAATAGTAAATTAAAATGTTAACCTTCATACAAACGTCATTTAAACATTTTTACCAGTGCGAATTGATTCTCGCCACAAGAAGAGAGATGTATGTACTGCTACACATTCGAAAAAGCATTTTTCTTTTCATCTCTCAAAATGTCTATCATACAATTTCAACATTTCTATCAAAACCTAAGTTTTAAATACCAATATAATAAAATAACTTTTATATGGTTCATTTGTTAACTCAGTTTCGAAGAAAAAAGGTTCGTTTCCGAGAGGCATTTTCGTCCGGCGATTGATTCCAAAAGGATTCATTTCCTAGTGCCGAAAAATAACTTTTCTATGGTTCTTTTTTTGACTCAATTTTGAACAAAAAAGTACAATGTTTCTTTTTAACTCATTTTCGAAAAAAATAAGGTTGATTTTTGAGAGGCATTTTAGGCCGACGAATGATACAAAAAGTGTTCTTTTATGAATGCTGAAAATGAATGTTTCTACCCGAAAAGGTTCATAAATGAATTCGAAAACGTTAGTTTTGGTTCACTGGGAATTATTTCCTGCTAAAATGATTACAGAATGTTTGTATTTAGGCTGAAAAATTTTGTTAATTATGTTAAAAAATTTTCACCAATTTTATGTTCTCTAGAAAGATATTTGATCATATAAATAAAAAATAAAAAAAAAATTCGCAAAAAATGTCTACCCGAAAACGTGCTCAAAACTATCACTTTGCTCAAAACCTTCGCATATGGTTCAGTGTGACTTTTTCTGCACTCAGAAATGAAGTCTTATTATTCCTTATCGATAATATGCTTTAAAGAAATGGTTTCAATTTTGCGCGTAGGCTTTTAAAATCTAAACTTGCCTTTACAGCTAAACACCTGGCTATATTACAAAACCAACATGCCTTTTTGTTTGTGCTCGCAAACTATTTGCTTAGAATAAATACACATGCAGGAGTTCTAGCACTATCAGCATTTATTATTCAGTTTTGTATTCTTAATTCTAGAAAAATTACGTAAAAGGTAGTCAGGTAATGTTTCAAGCCCAAAGTCGATCTTAAAAACAATTTATGATCCTCTTTTTCATTTTAAGATCTTTACATAAGACGCCTTGAAAGTAAATTGCAGTGCCTGAATTGGGTTTTGCGCTTATATTTGGCCCAGCCATATTTGTAAGTTCAACATTTAATTCCTGTTCGCTGTCTCTTGAGTCAAAGGGATTGATTAATACATTATTCTCCTTGGGATTCAAAAAAATTGTGTCTCTGTAATTGTGCATTTTTACAGCCATCTAGCACTCAAGACAGACATACAGGAGCTTTAAATATTTAATTTTGGATCAGAAAAGTAAATTCAGCTATACACAACGGCATTGAAATAAAATCAGGCTGTTTACCGTGACTACTGGGATAACGTATCGAAAGCATAATATTATCGCCTTAACTATAAAAAGAAATTTAAAAAGAACACCACATGTTTATTATTACTTCTAGGATGTATTGAATTTATAAAGTGGAGTTTCGGGTTAGGAAAACAACTTTTATATATTTTTGCGTGACTCCTGAGACATGTGACTTGTATTTGTTCAAAGAAGAAATACATAAAGGCCAACATACCTTTTCACTTTATTTTTTATTCACAAAATGAGTTTTTTTTCCAAGATTTCTATAGAAGACACGCACCAGATTTTTACAGTGTACGAAAAACCCGAATACAGTGTTGCAAACATAACCAACATTTTATTCACTACCAACTCTGTATGAAACAAAACTTGGCATATACAAAAAAGGATCTTTGGGGGAATTTTTCCAAATCTTTTTTTACAGCTTAATAAAGAAATTTAGTTATAGCTCTTACCAAAACAAAAATAATTAATGAAAAACTAAAATTTAGCTCATTTTTTTTTTACATGGAGTGCCCCATATCGCTCATTTACTTGAAGACCGTCATACCTTAAACAAGACGATTTCTTATTAATGATGCAGAACTGCTCTTTTAATGAATTATGTTAAATATCATGTCATTATTTTAAATTATTTTCTCATGAAAAGAGAATATATTTTTCTCTTTTCAAGCAAGATGCGAGTCTATTTAAAACTTTAAACGCATTTTCTGCAAAATCGCAATTTTTGTGTTACGACATTCTTAAGGAAATTAGCGATATGTTATCAATATTAATGTGGCGAAATATGTATATTCTTGTTTACGTTGTTTCATTTTACAAATATTTAAAACATAAATAAAAAGTAAAACACACGTACGTACTAGGAGTTCAATCTCGGAAGCTTTTCTCGATCCCGGGATTAGTTCGGGATTGAGAATTTTGGGAAGTAAATAATTCAAAACGTTTTCAATCCAATTTTTTGTTATTTATTACCTGAAACTAAAAAATTAATTCTTTAATAAAGTAACAAAAACAAAACACATTAAGGATGTTCACAATTGCGTGGTTTTGAATGCAATTAAAAAAAACCCTGTGGTGTTGTACCACACTTTACCGAGCCGTTTTTATATTTTTTTTGTTTTACATGAAATTTCTAAAAACCAAAGGTGTGGTAATTTTAAGTAGCCCAATGATATGTTAAACAGAATGTGGTTTCTAAAGTTCCATAAACAACTGATCGGTTGGCAGTTATTTTCTTATTGCAAAAATGGAAGAAGCTAAAAATGCAAGTTACACTTTTTTATGCCATATATTAATAAAATATATCTAATTGGATAGTTTATTTATTTGCATAGTATCAAAAGCTATAGTGGGAAGTTCTCAGACACAAATTCTATTTTAAAGGATGCTCATATTGTGATTTTCAACCACACAATTGTGAATACTCTTATTGTTAATAAACACAAAAAGCATAAATAATACTAATGACTAGCGCATTGTATTAATTTAACCCTTTCCGTCGATTTGCCCAATATGTTGGACACTCCAGACGGTAATTTTTATATGTATTTAGTATGTATATGTACCTGGCCACAGCTGCTCTACAGATATTGTGAAGATCCTAGATGACATAAGATTATCATATGATATGGGGCTTGCTTTCAAAAAAGATTGCTTTGTCTGTTGGACTTTTCAAAAGCATTTGACTCTGTTGACCATTTATTACTATGTCAGAAACTAGAACTAAATTTTGAGTTTTCTATCACTGCGGTCCGTCTGTTATATAATTACTTAGTTGGAAGGTCTCAAAGAGTATGGATGGGAAATAGTCTGTCTGCTTTTAACAATTTATCCTGTGGAGTTCCTCAAGGCTCGGTACTTGGTCCGCTTTTATTTGCAATGTTTCTTAATGATATTTTTAGCAAATGCCGTCATGTAACCATGCATGTATATGCTGATGATATTCAGCTGTACTTGTCCAAACCAATTGATCTTGTTGATGATTTATGTATTGAGATAAATGAAAACATGAGTAAAATAGTAGATTGGGCTAAAGCTAATAAGCTTATTCTTAACCCTCTTAAATCATTTGTTCTGCCGATTTTTAAGTCTAGATACACTTTCTCTGATATACCAGCCATTTTTCTGAATGGAGTCGACTTGAAATTTATAGGTAAAGTTAAAAATTTCGGTTACTATATTAACTCCTCACTTTCCAGTGAAGATTATATAAATTGTGTTGTTAGTAAAGTTTACTATAACCTACGGAAGCTGAGGAGAACTGCATCATTTGTGCCTGTTTCTGACTAGAAGATTCAACTCGTAATGCCAATAATTTCTACTACTCAGAAGTTGTATACTGTAAGCTTGATTCTAGGTCAAAGCTTAAGTTACAAAATGTTTTTAATAATGCTGTCAGATACGTTTATGATCTTAAAAAGTTTGACGGTATAAGTCATTTGAGCAATCGAGTACTTGGTTGCAATATTTTCAATTATTTTGATGCTAGAAACTGTATTATTTTGCTTAACTTGATTTATACACAAACTCTTAATTACTTATTTAAGAAGTTACAGATCGACCAGAAATATGAACCTTGTAATTCTTGTATACAATTTGTTGAACTCCAACAGACTCTACTTTGTAAACGCTATCAGAATGTGGAATTCGCTAGCTTCAAGAATCAAAAGTATCCGAAATAACCACAACTTTAAGCATGCAATATTCCAACACTTTTTTAATACTATCTTTCTTCTATTTTCTATTTTATTAATGTTATTGATAAAGTTTCTTAAAGGTAATTGATACATAAGTCTAAATTCAATTTTAATTGATTGTTAAAATGTAAGCTTTTAACTAAATTTAATTTCTTGAGTCAAATGCATTTGTTTTTTTGATTATAACTCAAATTTAAAGTTTAGAAGTTAAATTTAAAGTTAAATTAAGTCGTTGCTTACAATTTTTTTTTAATTTAAAATAAGTAATTAAAGGTTTTTTGTTTTTATTTATTTGTCTGTTTTTGTTTTTGTGGCGAAGAAAAGTAAAAAAAAAATTTGATCAACCGGACGAAGCTCAAATTTATGTTTTTTCATCTTTTTATGACTTTAATGATAAGAATATTAAAAGGGTTTAAAAACAAAGGTCTAAAGGGTTGAGAAACCCTTAAAGGATTAAAAAAAATACTTTGTGCCGAACAGGAGCAAAACAATTTTTTCTTTGTACAAGCTTGTAAAACGAAAGTAGCGCAGGTTAAAATAAAATGTTTGTTTTTTTATCTTTTAAGGACCTAAATGATAGGAATATTACCTCAAAAAAATCATTTTTTTTTTAGTTTAGCCAGCAATTAAAAGGGTCAAAGAACAAAAAATATAAAAAAAGACAGGACAGTTTAAGGTATTACTATATAAATGTTACACATTTTTTGAAGCGAAGCTTTTTACGCCTCGTTTTGTGATTTGCTTGAGTGAAAACTGAAAAACGACAATTTTTTCTATACACCTTTTTCTTAGAATTGTTGTTGTTTTTTTACTTGCATCTAATAACATATTTCTTTGCAAGCGTGAGGATAGAACTCGCGTGTTACGATTCAGAGTTCTACACACTAACCACTACTACTCCAAACCAACCATTTCTGATATGATGTGATTCATTCAATATTAACTGAAGCTATGTTGCAGTAGATGACAGAAATTTATTAAAGGGATTGTTCATTAGCTGCCCTACATATTCTATTGTGAATGCGTGAAGCTATAATGCAGCTGATCACAATTATCGATCAAATACTACGTTTCCATGGCGAGTTAAATCGAGGTTGACTCGGGATTAACTTCCCATGGAAACGCGAGTTGAGTTGAACTTCGTTAAATCCACGAAACTCCGCGAAACTTATTAGATTTAACTGAGTTAGATTGGATGCGTTCGGAATATTAAACAGTTGCTCAACTGTTGAGTAAGGTTTTCTTGATTATTTGTTATTTTATTTTATTTTAAAAATGTAACAAACCGTTCAGCAGGCACACAAAGTAGCAGAAACTAATACTGATCAAAGACTCCATATGTTTAGTAGATTTTGCACCTTCTGAACGCATACATTTATACTAAGAAAAAATGGCGAATAGAATGGCAGAAGTCCAACTCGACTCAATGTTGTGCATGAAAGCACTATCGAGCTAGAAACGCCATTATGTCAACTTGAAGAAAACCCAACCTAGGATAAACTCGCCATGGAAATGTAGTAAAAAGCATTTTGCACTAGCTATCGAAACAACAAAAGCAGTAAGGTTCCATTGAACGGGTGGATTTTAATTGCGAATTCAGACATGAATGTTCATAGGCACTGAAAGCAAGGATGGTGGTCTAGCGCTCGAAAATTTGAGGTATTTTTAGGATTTTTTTAAAAAGTTAAATTATTGAACAACGATTTTTAAACTTTAAAGGTGTATTGTAACTCTCATTCATCATAAAAAAAATATTTTTCAGTTAGAACACTAGCTTCTGGCGAAGCAAAAACTCGTTTCATTTCTATGGTGCATTTCGACAAACAATCGAACACCAATGAATATTGAAATAAATGAAGAAGCAACTAGAACAGATGGCAACCCTTGATAGAGTTGATGGCGGTGATCTAAAATGGCCTCCTGCTTTGAAGTGTCATATGATTAGCAGCCATACAATTCATAAGAATGAATTAGAGGATCTGTACATTCATATGCTAGTTTAAACAGTGAGTTGATCACAGCTTAATGACTCAAAGACTACTGATGAGGAATATGTAGCGATTTCCGAAACAGACTGTCTAGTCAGCTAAGTGATTGACTCTATACAGAGTTGTTGTTGTTGTTGTTGCCTTCTTGAAAACTCACTTGATCTAAAGCTCACAATCTTAATTCATGTAATTATTCAATAGATCATAAAAATTAATTATTTTTTTAATTTAAAAAATTGTTGATCTTGTTCAAAATGGCGGTCAATGAGATGCTCTCAAGGAAAAGTGGCATGGGCGGTGTTGTAGATTTCGACTGTTCTATTTATCTGAAAAATAAAAAACTAGAATATTATTTATCACTTTGAATGCAGCTATGGCTGGCACTAGAAAAAAAAAAGATATGAAAAATTTATAGAATGACGCGCTTTTGAAAATTAAGTTCTTAAAACAGCTTGTTTTCTACCAATTATTAAGTGTAAAATATACGATGTTTTTTAATTAAAACTTTGATTCTAGTTCCAGCGATAGCCATCGTTGTTATGAATATAAATTTTAAATTTCAGATGTTTTCTACAACACCATGCGGAAAAAAGGAGTTTCGAGATAAATGCGTTTAAAGAGAATGAATGTAGACGAAATACTGTGGCTCGACACCTACTAAAACGGCTGTAGAAGTGTAAATACAATGTTCATTTGCTTTTTGACAAGACGTAATATAAAGTCACATAGAAATCAAAAATCCACGGATTTATACGTCCCGTCACGTTACGTTACGTTTATTAAAACAACTTGTATAAAAAAGCATTGCTTCAAACAATAAGTGAAAGAACGCACTGCTCAACTGACATTAGATCACATTACGTTAATTCTATTATAATTGGACATTAACGTCAGAAAGACTGTACTTTTGAAATATAAAAAAATCAGTTTCATAAAAATTCTAAGCCTTAAACAATGCTGTTTTGATAAATATAATTTGCGAATGACAAGCGAAGATTAGGACAACTATTGATGTAATATTTGCTAGAAATATCGATGATATTACATCTATATAATATACGTTTGATATTTTAGACATTAAAACCCAATAATTTCATTAACATTTACAAAAACAATTCAAAATTTATGTAAAATAATAGTGTAAGGTAATAAAATTTACTGGTGGGAAATTATTTTTTTTAGTTAACTTAGGTATTTAAACTTTTTCAATTTCAAATTTTTTTTATTAAAAAACCATTTAATTATGAAACGTATAAAACTGTGAAAAAGCTTCGCTTCGCTTCTCTCGTGTGTCCAGCGACGCATCTGTTTTTTTTTGTACACCGCCTTTATGTTTTTTTGTGCTTAAGGCAAATTAAGGTTGGAAAAGACTTTTCAAATTAATTTTTTTGTTTTAATTATTTTTTAAGTAATACATTAGGAAGATCAACTCGTTTTATTTTTTATTAGACAGTTTTGTTTGAATATTATAACAAATATAACCCGCTGATGAGAAGCACCGTTCTGATTCTATGCTACTATGGAGAAATAGTTGTACAATAGTAGTAAGCAATTTGTAAGTTTCGATCACGTTGCCTTCACCATAAAACAAAATTATTTCCTAAGTCAGAATATCTGACAATTTTTAAATACATAGCTGACTTCCCGATGTTGCAAATTCTTCTAAAACTTCTCAAACGTCCTAACAATCTTTTTCAGCCTCAATAAAGGTTTTTTCTAATTCTATATTCATATCAACTTAAAATGAAATGTTTGCATTTTCATGAACATTTGTCATAGAAATTTTTTATTTAAAAATCCCGGGATCCAGGAAAGACAATCCTGCGATCTAAAAGGGCTTAAATCGTCCGGGATTCCGGGGGTCGAATTCCTTAGTACGTACATACGAAAATGTTTTTAGATAATTTGATTCCTCATAATCGAAAAGTGCATTGAAAATGATTCATATAATTTCCTACAATTAATAAAACAATTCGTTACAAAATTTTAATTCAGTATAATCGGATATACTTCTTATTGTTCAATCGATTCCTTCGAACTTAGTATTGAAAATGTTGATATGTTAGTTATAACAGTAAATTAAAAAATTTATTTTCAGACACTAAAATTTATATCCTCAAAATATTTTGAAAGTTTGCTGAATTGTGTCTTACAAAATATAACTTTGAAAAACCATCCTCTTGGCTACGAACCTGAATTTATTTATGACATAAATTTCTTGTTGTTCATATTTCGCTTTGATATCACCTCGTTTTATAGGTTTTGAATTTAGGTTTCTTTTGTTATTATGTTAGGAAAGGAATAAACAATATACCACGACTTAAAGTACGACCTGACAAAACACTGCAAATAACACGAGTTAGGAAATTTTGTAAAGTTACGTTTGGTATATTACTTTTGTTATTTTGAATCAAGTTAAATTGTTTTTTATCCAAACAGTGAAAAGAATTTTGACATTATTTACGTTATATAAATACTCTTGTACTCTCATAAGTAACAAATGGAAAAGAAGACATTCATGTTTGAATTCATGTTAAACATAGAAGCAAGGAATGTTTCATTTGTTTGTCGATTCATTAGCTTCAATTTGGCTCCCACTTCAATAACGTTAAAAAATAAACAAAAATTGTATGCTGTTCGATTTCCGTTTCCGTTTCCGATTTCCGGAGCATGCCAAAGTTTCGTTTGCTGCATATAAAGCAATTCCGCTCTTTAATGGCACTGAGCAAAAGTAGCAGGCAAAGCAACACTCCACGAGCAATTTTTTCCTGATCCCGGCTGCGTTTGTGTGTTCAGTGATGCTTTATTAAATTAATTTTTAATTAAAATGCATTACAGGATATAGTAAAATTGATCGAGTGTGGAGCCGAGCAACGAGTGTGAGCAACAGCCGCTTCCGGTGTGCAGTTATAGTGCTGCCATATCGTGCTGTGAAATGGTAGCATTTCAGCACAACAGTACATTTCAGTAAAAGCATACCTACATATCCTGTATATAACATTTAATGGTTGGTGTTCTTGTACTGTTGTGCTGAGCTCATTAATTTGCTTTGAAGAAGTGGATGAACGAAAAATTACAGGAAATATTAATTTATTAAAATATCACTAGTAGTTAAGAAGTGTGGCTTCCTTTTTAACCATAATGGCTAGAGTCCCTATATGCTATTTTTCAAATTTAAGTGCGTGAAATTGGATATGTTATCCCTGAAGTCTTTCTGCTAACTTAACCCAAACTTAACATAAACAAGTTATCACTTTGTGAAATGTTTGAACTTAAAGACTCCAATGCAAACGGAATGCTATAAAGATCTCAGCCACTAAAAACTTTTACAAAATGCTGCATATTAATTTGCTAATAGTTGGCCACCATGTCAGATGAAGTGACTGCTTATTTCATTTCCATGACTGCAGTCTTTCAAGGGCCTGATTCATTGATAAGGTTAAAACTTAAAACTTTTCAAAGAGTGCAAATGATTCTCATAGCGGTCCAATTAAAATTTGCGTTTCTTATTGTCTGCTTGTGTACTCTGTTGCCTCGTCTTTCTGCTCTTCAGCTGGCAGGCTATAATCCAGTTTCTTGAGCAGCCATAAATGTCAAATGTTGGCAAAGTTGTGCTTAACTCTGTTCAACTTTTATTAACCACCCTAAGCAACTCCAAGGCTCAAACAAACTGCTAGCATTGCCTGGATGGTTGGACAACCACTAAAGCAAATACCACCCAACGACGTCTTCTTCTTTTTTCATATTTTTTGTAGCTTGTGAAAGTTTTGCTTCTTTCTTATTTTTATTCGTGCTGAGTTTTCTTTGCTTTTCAATTCAATTGTGAAAATTTAATTGAATAACAAATTCGATTTTTTTACACTTCACAATTTATAATTGAAATGAGGTTTGAAATTTCTTTTCTAGATTGTGCATTTTTCCAAGAAGTTGTTGTTGTAGCTTTTGTTGCAGTCATGGTTATGACAGAATACTATGTCTAAACTGAATGAGAACTAGTTTGTATCGATTTCCAACTAAGTTTTCTTCGAGTATTTAAATTGCATAACTTTTTGTAATTAAATTATATTCCTCGGATGTAGTAGTTCTTGTTTCCTAATTTATTCAATAACTGCCATTCAATGGAATACTGAATTAGAATGTTAAAAATAATTGCTTGGATGTGCTTATTTTGATGATGGTGATAACGATGATGCTGATAATGATTGAAATGGAACAAAAATTACTGTTTCCGTTGCATTTTAATACATTTAAAAACTGTTTTTTGGAAAGAAGATAAATGTGAGGGGAAAAAAATGCCAATATAATTAGAGAAATGTTAATAAAGTAGTTTTCCAATATAACGAACATTCGATTCTACGAAAACCGCAAATGCACTCAGTTTAACGAACAACATAGAAAATCTGAGATTTTTAGCAGAATAACATGTATTAAAAACAGGAAACATACATATATACATTAAGGTGCCTCTCGAAAAAAGTTGTTCGGGTTAGTTCCTCAAAATAGTCAGTGGTTTATATTATGATGATTCCTCAAATATTTCGTCTCTAGAAACAGTCATTCGTGAGCTGAAATGTTTTGAAATACCCTATTAAAATCGATTTTTTTTTTAAAAATATTCGATGGTGTATTAGATGTAAGAAAATTAACTCTCAAAAATAATAGTTTTAAAAAAGTTCTTCACATCTGCTAACAAAAATTTTGAATTTTGCATTCGGATTAGAGATAACGCTATTTTTGGTGCTTTTTTTATTTTTAAATAATTTGCACTAAAATTAAAAAACTTAGTTATTTATAATGTTATCCTCACTTTCACATACCGCTAGAAAGGTTTTGAGCGCTTGTATTGATTCCTGGTCAGAATTACTTAAATTGATACATATTAAAACTAAAATATTAATTATCAAAGAAACACCTACTGAAAAAAATACTCTAAAAATTGAAAAAATAAAATACAAACAATGAAGTTATTTGAATTTTTAAAGTTTTTTTTGGAAGTAAAATAAAAAAAAAATATCAAAAATATGCATACAAAATTCATTATCTTTAATCCGACTGAAGAGCTTTTTCCAGCCTATAATTTTTGACATTTTTTTTTACAATTATTACACCAGCTAATATTTTTACAAAAAAATTCGATTTCTAGAGGTTTTTTTAAAATCGGATGGCTATCGCTAGAGTCGAAATATTTAAAGAAACATCATGACATAAACCAAGGATTATTTTGAGGAAGGGACCCGAAAAAATTTTTTTAGCATCAGGCACTTTAATATACATATGAATCACCAAATTAAGAAGAAAAGAAAAAAAAAAAGAATTGCAAAAAGAACAATTGATGAGTTGTCAACAATTGGTTTTATATTCATTATTAAATTGTGACCTTTAAATGATTTTACAAGGTTATATTGAGCTTTAGGTCAAGTAATTTATGAAAGAAAGCAACAACAAAAACAACAACAACTCTGTATAAAAGTTAATCGGACAACAGACTAGTCAGCCTGTTTCGGAAATAACTACATTTCCTCTTCAGTAGTCTTTAGTAGCAGTAGAATTTCTTAACTTTTTTGTAGCAATAACGTTTCATTTCTATTTATACCAAAATTTATTTTAAATTTATTCCTCATTTTTTAACGACAACGACTTATTTTATTTTTATTATAAACCATTTTTTAGACAAAAATCCAAGCAAGTAACCTGATATTTTTTGTAGTTATAAAGTACCAACTTAAAACGTGACATCTCTCTAGCTTAAAAGTATGTTATCATATTGTGGTATGTTATCATGTATGTGTTATCATATTGTTAAAAGTATGTTATCATATTGTCACAATTGACGCAAAATTAAAAATGTAAGATATATTTGGAAGAAAATATAATGGCCTACAAATATTCTTAGCAATTTTTAGTCTACCTTAAGAATTAATGGTCTTGATGTCGTTTCCAAATTTCATAAGGCTCTCCTGAAAAATACTAAATTTTGAGTTGTGGCAGTCTTGCACGAAATGAGCGACAAGTTAGAGTAAATACATACGAACTCATAATAACAATTCAGAACAAGTGGATTTTATTTTTGGTCAAGCCGTAAACTTTATCAGACTTGCGTGTGTTAAAGTTGCTCTTCTCTCTTTTCTACGATAACTCCTCTTGGTAAATCGCTTCATTGGTTGATAATTACCAGGCGGTGTGACTTGAAGCTTAGAGCTTTAGAACTTTATCATCCATCTTTTGTGAATAGCTTTTTTGGCTGATGCCACCAGGTGGCGTGTACAATGTTTAAGCTTTGCTTGAACCTAAGATTACTACACTTACACTAAACAGTGGGTTGGTCACAGCTGAATCACTCAAGGCTACTGAAGAGGAAATGTAGCTATTTCCAAAGCAGGCTGTCTAGTCTGCTGTGTACCTTTTATACGTGGGGGTATAAATATATCGTCATATATTGATAACACAGTGCAACACATATTTTTGGGGGTGAACCAAACCAATCTCAAACAATTGTATTTGACATCAATAACTAAAGCCCAATTGACTTGGGCTCTACTACGTCACAAATTTTTTTACGTCACTGTTACTACAGTGGCTTATGTGAAACCTTTAACTCGTAGAGGTTGCTTGTCTTGTTTGACCCCTAGTGAAATTTTCTGTAGAATATTTTTTGGAAGGTTTTAACCTTTGACCTCCCTCCAAAGTTGACTTATAGGGTCTTTTCCAAAAAAGGGTCATATTGACCCATACTGGATTAAAGTGTTCCGAAAAAATATTCCCCGGAAATTGTAATTTAGGCTTCCGAAGACAAGAACCACCCTGAATTAAGTTTAACATTTATTTTTTCATATTGTTTAATTTCAGTTTTGATCAAAAAAGTAAAATATAAAACCACTGTAAACATTTTTTTGACGTAGTGGAGCAAAAAGGGACTTTGGCTTTTGTATTTGATGTAAAATACTATCGTTTGATATTGGTTTGGTTCACGCTAAGACAATGACCCTCATTTTGTGTCATAGTGAAATTTTTCGAGTTAAATAACGAAAGTTTGGAAACAAACTTTTAGTAACTGTACAGAACTGCAGCAGTTTGCGGTCACTTGCTGTCCCGTTTGCTCGTTTGTTTTGCATGCGCGATCTAAATGAGGTCAACATTAAACACAAGAAACTATCTTTGATTAATTATTAAAAACTAATAAAGAAGTTTTTTTTAATTATTTATTAACTCGTAGATGTAACGCCAATAGACAATACAACAACAAAACAAAAAAATTATAAAGCAACATTTTAATAATTTACAAAAAATTTTATAAATCAAAAATTTTATAGACGAAATCTATGTGATAGTAAGATGTACAGTTTTACTAAAACTCAAAATTTTTAAACCAAAAGAACTCTACACCTGAAGAGGTCAGAGTATATTAACATTGTGAAAACCTTTGTAACGCACAAAAGAAGCAGTGGCCGGTATAGAGTTAGTAAGTTTATAGTGGGCCCATGTGCACCGCGACCCATAGGATCTATTGTGCATACCCTTAATTAACACTCCAGATTAAGGCTTTTTATATATTTTAGCACTGTCGCTGGCTTGGTGTTTCAAATTGTGGACGGGGGCACTACTTCTCCTCCAAAATAGAAGCGTCTTAAGCTATGGGTTGCCGGACATTCACATAGAATGTGTTCGGGATTTTTTTCTTCCTCCTCGCAGAGTCCGCAGACGTCTGATTCAGAAAGATCCATTTTAAAGATGGTATCTGAGTGAGCAGTGACCTGTGAAAAAACTGGTGAGAGTTCTAAGGTCTGTTTTGGTAAGCTTGAGTAAATCTTTGGATTTTGCTTCACTTGGAGTTAAAAATTTTTTAGATTGCCTTTGTCCATTAGTGTTGTTTCAGTGGCACTGAAATTTCCTATCTTCCCATATTCTAATTTTTTCTAGAATGTATCCTTTTGCTAAGCTACAGAATGGTTCAGTTGCTATATAAGTTCGAGACGCTCCTCTTTTGGCAAGGCAGTTCGCCCTTTCGTTCCCCTTGAATCCTTCGTGACCTAGAACCCACCATAAATCTATTTTGTTGCTTTGTCACAGCGTATTTAATAGCTCTACGCAGTTGGATTCTTGATTCAAGTTCGTAGGCTTGAAGGGCTTTTAAAGCCGCTTGACTATCTGAAAGTATGTAGATGTGAGCCCCCTTTGAATTACTGCGGAGACATTCTCTGACACAAACTTCAATGGCATATACCTCCGCCTGAAATATTGTCGGCATGTATCCCATTGGAAGAGCTTTTTGGAACTTGGGACCATATGTCCCCGCTCCCGTTACTCCATTTTCAAATTTTGAACTCATCATATCTGTGAGCCAGGATCAACTTTGAAGCTATCATTCCTCCAAAGTTGCCTATTAGGTATAACGACCTTGTAGAGTTTTGTGAAGTTTACCTTCGGCAGCATTCTGTCGGGGATTTTTAAAAAGGGGTCATTTTCGAAGGTTTACGAAGGCCGGCATAGAAGTGCATATATAATCTTGATCAGCGTTATTCCTTGAGTGAAGAGTGATTACGTGATTGCGCAGTTGAATGTCTTAAATTAAATCGACGAAGTGGTTCCATATGTATTTTCGTGCGCCAAACTCAAATCCGTTTTCTATCAGGTCAAGTTTTTGAGATATAGGCAAAAATATGCATACTTGTTAATTTTCTGTTATTTAAACCATATTTTTTTAACACATCAGCCAATTTCAATAGCCTTTTGAAAGCTTGAATAAGTAATATTAGACGTAGTCATTTCTGTTTACTTTAATTCATTATCTTATGTAGTTTTGAAAATACTGACTTAAAAAATTTCACATTTTATGCATATTTTCACCTCTGTTACTTTTTTAGCTTTCTATAAATTTCTAAAACTTTTTTTGTCGTACGGACAATTTTTGAAGTTTTAGTTAGTTTTTTTTTTTACTTTCGCTAATGCCATTGTAGCTTGAGAGTTATTTTATAATTTTCAATGCGTTAAAAAGATATAGCTGAACTAACAGGAAAATAGCTGTTTTTCACATTTTTGACAATATCTCCAAAACTTGACCTGAAACGGACTGTGGACATTTATCTTCTTTGGTGAAAAAAAGTGCACCCTTATTTCTTAACCTGTGTTATCTTAATATGATCTTCGTTCAAAGTACTTTAAACTAAAATTTTGCTCTAGCTATTTTTTTGGCGGTGTTTTTATAAAAGATGCGGTATTTTTATAAAAGGTGGCAGCATTGGTACTGCACACAATACGTGTTGCTTTCTCTTTTTTGCGGACCTTGTTGACTTCTTTTTATCTTGCTTAAATAGAGCTTAGGGCATAGAAAAAGGGCATTAAAGCGTATATCATTCAAAAGGTACTGAACCATAGATGTGCCGTATCATGTAAGATTTGAAATTTTTGACCTGTGACCCGAAATATTAACGTTAGAAGTTTATATTTACTTTAGTAAGGAATATCAGGGCTTGGAAGAGGTAGAATACTGAATGAGGTATCAGATGAAAGGTATGGCTGCACAGTATGATTGCATTTTAGATTGGTGACCTTCGACCTGAAATATGAGCTTAAAAAGACAATTTATTAAATAAAAGCTAAACTGTAAGATATGGAAATACATTATGTAAGAGGGATTTTTAGATATTGATAAAATGCACAAAAAACATTTTTTCTTATAAATAGTAAATTTTTTAAAATTCCTTTTACTGTTACATCAACGACTCAGAATGAGAAAAAATATTGAAATTGCAAAAAGTTGGTTGAGTTTTGACCATAGGCGATACTAGTAAATAATAAATTTTTAAACACTGGGAATTTTTCTATCTTAATAGCTTTTCTTTGTATGCTGCTCAAACAGAGTTTAAGAGAAAACTTATTTTCTCGCTGAGAATAAGAATAAAGATATTGTATGGTTATGCTCTAATGATTTTAATTAATCATTTAAATAATGATTAGCACATTTTTTTAGCTTATATTTTAAAAGGGTACAAGCGCGTCGGAAGCTAATTTCATCTAGGGGGGCAGTACAAATGGGGGGCAGTAAAAATGGTGGTGCAAAAAAAAGTTCACCAAAATTTCTTCAAAGAAACATGAATGTGAATAAACAAATTTTTTATTTTAGTTTAAAATACAAAAAATATAAAAATATATAAAAAATATTAAAATATCATTATTTTTAAAAGTTATTCCAATTTCAATATTAGAGATCATTCTTTAAAGGATCTTTCATATGGTAATATGAAAATATAAGAAATAATGGTTGCTTTTATAAAGCAATACAAGGTATATCTTAACAAGGTTTAAATGCAATAAGGTACAAAAAGTTATATCAATTTAAATTATTCCAAAATTTTTCTTTCTGTCCTTGCGAGAAACAAACTCTTTCACCACCTCCATAGAATTCAATTCTTCGGTTTTCTTTTTGTGAATGTGTATAAGTGCCGCATGAGTGAGTCGTTTCTGTGTCGTAGTTGCTCGAAGATTCTTTTTAAGTCGTCTTAGTGCACTAAAAGAACGCTGAGATGAAGCTGCTGATGCAGGCACAGTCAAAAGCAAAGCAATAAGTTTTTCAACTTCATTTAATAGTTTTTTACAGTAACCGAATTTTTCGCAAATTGGGATACAATGCCACTACAATTTCAAGGTGTTTGGCCAGGCAATTGCTTCAGCAATTTCATCTGCAAAAAAGTCATCTGCATAAAGATCAAGTTCTGTTTTTAGATTTTGTTCAGAAGGCACTTTTCCGTTTAAGGCTTTGATTACAATATTTTCCAACGATTCCAGAATGTCAAGATCTGTTTAAATGTACAATAAGATTTACAAAGTACCAGTTTACACTAGCTTCACTCAACCGACTCACCAAATGTTAAATCAAAGTGAGTCGGTTGAGTGAAGCTGGTGTAAACTTGCAAAAATAAAAAAAAAAGTAAAATATCAACCTGTTTGATCGAATCTAGCCGTTATCTCAATTGAGAGAAGATCTAAAATTTCGAAATAATCTTTTCGTAGCCGATCATATAATGGCAACTGTACTGAAGGAACCGGATTTGATGTTTCTTCAAAGCGTCGAAGTGGATTTTCATCAGCTAATTCACAGTAGGGGCTTTCGCATGATCCAAAATATTGGACCAACAGGGCAGATTGTACAACATGTAGTACCATGCGTAGGCTAAAACGATAGTCGAAATTTTTGGTTTTTTTCTGCCGATTGTACAATATTGTACAACTTTGTAAAATTACTGCTCAATTGTTAGGGCATCTAAAAGTTGCTTGCAATTAGAGCTTGCAATTAATGATGTTGCTTTACAAGTTGGATCGTTCAAACGCTCAATCAAATAGTCCCATTAGTTTTCCATCTAACTTATCGTACAACATGTCGTCCAATATGGAAAGCCCCTAAGAACATGTCAAATTTTTTCTTACCAGAGTTGCAAAATTAACAAGCATTAAGCTACATACTTAAGGGTGCTTTTAAACTGAAGTGGTGGGTTTGCAGTAGAAACTCTACATTTTGTTCTATCTTTTTGCAAATACAGAGAAACAAAATGGTTATTCGCAAGCATGCTTATGAAGAAGAGAGAAAGAAGAGGAAAATATATAATACAAAAATATTATCCTTGTAAAAAAAAACTGATATTTTGAATAACTTTTGAAGTTTTCCTTTTAAATTGTTTATCTAGCTAAAGAAGTGGGGGCAACTGCCCCCCTTCCCCCCGCTTCCGACGCCAATGAAAGGGTACCATAGCTACTCAATAAAAAAAAAATTATTGAAAAAGCGATTGCCGTTATCAAGCTCTGAGCTGACAAATATACGTGAGTCTCCATTTATATAATAGTATAGATAATATTAAATTACATTGAATTTTAACTAACCTAAAAATTAACAAGAACAACAAATTCATCACTATATAAAACAAAATATAAAACAAAACAAAAAAGTTTATAGAAAATAAAATTGTTTTTAAATAATTCTTATCTACAAGATGAAATGTTCTTAAAATAATTTTAAATAACAATAAACACAGTATAGCAAAGTGAAACTTCTTAAAATTAAGAATAAAATAGATTTTTATGAATGAAATACAATTCAAAATTTGCAAAAAAACTATTCTGTTTATTTAATATTTACGCTGCCATTGCCTTTCATGTAAATGCATTTTTAAAATTAAATTCAAGCAATAAATTAATGCAATTTTCTTACTTCAAGAAAATAGTTTAATAATCATTTAAAATTTAATTCAATGTATTTCCTCTACTTTTTGTCTAAAAGTTTTGTATAGTTTAAATATATTTAACATTTTTTACATATTCGATACATGCAATCTATGTGTTTTAATGAAGCATGCCTTACAGGCATGATGCATGTCTCAAGCATTTCTTTGTGTTTCGGTCTTTAAAGTGAAATATTTCAAGAAAGAATTTGTGATCGAAGCAAGATTATATTAAATGGGAATAAAAAATTTTATGGTATTTAAGAACTAAGCAAAAAAAAAATCTCAAATGGTTTTTACGCCTGTAGGTTTTTCAAGTGTTCAAAAAGCCGCGTTCTACCCTACAGTCACCTGAACACTGGGAGCCTGAGTGAAACCCATGCAGAGTATGTGTTTATAAAAAATATTTTAAATGCTATTATTTTATGGTTGATACACTTTATAGCCTAGCAAGGCGTGACGAGCGCCAACGATTAGACAAAATCCTTTTCGTTTAACTCAAAAAGGCACTGCATGATGTGCACCCAAATAAAAAGAGCAAAGGCAAGCACAAATTAACGATAAAAAAAAATCGGAAATGTGTGTTGCACAGGGTCATAATACAAATAAATTAATACAATATAAAAAAAAGATCAAAAACTGTTTTGTCAAAAAGAGCGTAAAATTCATCATGCGAGTGTTTGTAAGCCGTACCGTAAAATAAACACTTAATTCAGTGGTATTAAAAAAGTTTTTGCCATCTTTATAGCTATATTCAGTCCTTTAAATCCTAGTTTGGACTGCAGCTGCTGCTGTTGCTACTACTGCTGCTGTTGTTGTTGGTGGCGATTGAAATTCTGTGAATGCTTAGCTAAAGCTTATTAAATTCTCTAAGTTGCTGTTGCTGCTGTTTTTGTTGTAGTTGTTGTTGTTGTTGTTTTTGTTGATTTAGTGTTGTTCTAGCGCAGATAAGGAGAATGAACACAAACTTGGAAAATTCTGCTAAGACATGGGTAAGCAGCTCAAAAATGTTTTTTTGGAAATTAAAAAAAAGCAACGCGTGTTTTGCAAATACCACAGTAGCAGCAGCATCAACGTGCCGGAAACGGCATCTCAAGCACCACGGAAGCTGACTGCTCACTCTTCTTTGCTGTTGCCTGTTGTTTGTTTACGTTTCTAAAGATATCTAAAGGCATTCGCAGCCATCAAAACTGATGCCGCTACCACAATATTTTGATGTATGTACGTAATTGTGGTAGGATCTGTCATCGTCGTCACCTTTTTGTTGTGCTTCTACGAAGACGTGCTAAACGCCTCAAAACTCGGTCAAGCGTAAGAATTTCTTTATTTGATTGAAGCTATTTTTCGAAATTTTTTGCATTGTTTGCAGTTCTGTCGCAATGTTAGTTGAAGGCAGCTTTGCTTGATTTTTTTCTACAATTTTAAACTTTAGGATTAAAAAAAAACATGCGACGACAAAAAACCTTTCGATAAAAGCCACTTTCATCGGCTTAAATTTTACATCAAAAAGGGTACGCATCCGAAAAGAAAGGCGTGTCATTTCGTGAAAGAGTAAGTTTTCCGTGTGGGTTGTTAAAGTAGCAGGCTGAGTTTGCTAAAATAT
This sequence comes from Dichetophora obliterata, assembly GCA_963920525.1. Classification (NCBI taxonomy): domain Eukaryota; kingdom Metazoa; phylum Arthropoda; class Insecta; order Diptera; family Sciomyzidae; genus Dichetophora; species Dichetophora obliterata. The sequence continues at coordinate 233,578,807 of OY986435.1, read as the reverse complement.
ATAAAGATTTATAAAAAAGGAAATTCATAACGCTCTTGAAAATTTAACAAGAAGCACTTCGCATAAGGAATTTACGAAATTTTTTTAAATCGGATTATCTGCAGTCATGCAGAGAAACGAAAATAACTAGCTATTGTGAATACTATGTTTTCCAGCATTTCAATATTGATTTGTGTGTTATGCTTGCTTATTTATTTACTTATTTAGTTTTTTCTTGGATAAACATTGAATCAAATGCGTAAATATGGCATAAAAGGATAAATGGCAATAACAAAATTTGCTTTGATTGCATGCTCAATTTGTTGGTTCTACGTAAATCTATATATATATATATATAAAAACGTGCTCTGCAAAAATTTAAATAAAAAATATCTTAAATATATGAGGCATACACCGAACTACTTGAAACTGAGAGATTTCACCGAATTTCTTAAAATTTTAAGCGTCATAAGAGAAAAACATAAAAAATAAGATACTCAAATTATGGATTTGTATGCAACTTTAAAATAGTTATTGAAGATAACAAAAAAGGGAATTTTTTAAATACTTGTACTTTTCAAAAATGAACAAGGGAAATTTCTGAAAGCAACCACTCACAAAATTCTTTATACAAAAATTTTTATTGATAATTAATTGTGATCTATTCCTTGATTTAACATGATATTATTTTAAGAGCTTTTCAGGTCAAGTAAGTTTTTAAAGAAGTCAACAACAACAACTCTGTATAGAGTCAATAACTCAGAAGACTAGACAGCCTGTTTCGGAAGGCGCTACCCTGTTCACCATCAGTAGTCATGAGTGATTAAGCTGTGACCAACTTACTGTTAAAGATTTATATGATTTGGAATTTGCTTGAAAAATTTTTTGAAATCATACGACGAAAAATAAGAAGTTTTTATTAGACCAAAATCTAAAACTCTACAAGAGATTTGGGTTGTCTATTCTAGTAGCCTCTTGTTTTTTCACTATACTTCTTTGGAGTTCAATGAATTTTTCAAATTCTTCAATAAATTGTAAAGAGAGTTTTTTGTTTTCACTAGAAAGCTAAGATTGTTTGATTCATGTTACATTAATATAAATTTTTGTTATTTGGTCTGGCTCTTCTACAGATAGTTAGATTTTTGATAAGTAGTTGTGATCTGTGCTTTTATTTTATATGATCCTTATTAATCAGTCCGTGGAAACCGGGGAAACCGAAGGCGAACCTTTACAGGGTAACATGTCTGACTGTCTCAACCTGGCGATTCCAGCATAATCCTTGTGAAATCGCCTCAACTCGACTCAAACCTCCACGTGGTATTTCCTGGGCAACGTCAAAACTGACAGCCGTTAGTTTAGTGGATAATCTGAGCGGCGGGCCCCGCTAGGCTTAAAAAAGGTTGTGCGTCGGGTTTGAAGCCATTTCAATGAAAATAATTAAGAAAAGAAGAAAACTGATCCCCAGATATGCACCTGGAATGTCCGATCCCTTAATTGGGAAGGTGCCTCTATCCAACTGACTGATGTCTTGGAAAGATACAAAACTGATATCACTGCTATCCAAGAAATGCGATGGAAGGGACAGGGTTGCATTTGGCAGGGTTGCATTCGGTGATATCTACTACAGCGGCCATGTGGAGAAGTACGAGTTCGGATGCGGATTTGTAGTTGGCAAGAGACTACGGCCCCAAGTCTTGCAATTCACACCTGTGAACGAAAGGCTTGCCATAATGCGCATCAAGGCTAAATTTTTTAATATAAGCCTAATATGTGCGCACGCTCAGACAGAAGACCAAGGAAATTTTCTACGAGCGCCTTGAAAATGCTTACGAGCGCTGCCCCCGTCACTACGTAAAAATCATGCTTGGTGACTTTAACGCTAAGGTGGGCAAGGAAAATATATTTGGTCCAACAGTCGGAAAGTTCAGCCTCAACGACAACACCTCCGATAACAGAATGAGGCTAATTGACTTCGCTGCAGTACGAAACATGGTCGTCAGTAGCACTAGATTCAAGCATCTCAATATTCATGAAGCCACCTGGATGTCCTTTGATCAAAAAACCAGAAATAAAATTGATCACATTTTGATCGACGGAAGGCACTCTTCCAGTGTAGTGGATGTACGCACGATCCGTGGTGAACCTTTTTTTATAGGTTATTTGTCACTCAATTATTGCGACCAATTATTAAACTCTCATTTTTTGCCCAAAAATATCCGAGAAATATGGCTCCGTAAAAAAGGTGTCAAATCTGCCCCACTTTCACCTACCTGTGAAGTTTTTATGAATGAAAAAGTTAATGCTGTTGTGTGTAAAACTCGAATGTGTAAAAAAAACAAAAAAAAAACTTATGGGGGAGGGAGACGTGACTGAAAACTTTTAAATTTTGCACAAAAATATATATCTCCGTACCGAGTTATTTTTTAATTGGTCTAATATGAAGTAAAATATGACGTTTTAAATTTTGTTGTTGTATGGGAAGTCGGAGTGGTTGTAGGTCTATGTAAATTTTTTTTTTTGCTCTATGTAATATTCTTTATTACAACCCGCATGCAAAATTTTATTTCTCAACGACTAATTTTTCAATTTATTGACACTCTTTACATAGAAGTAACTTGTTTGAACATGTTGTGATGCATGTCGGCACGGGTTGTCATGATCCAAAGGAGTAGACATTTTGTTTTCCTGTGTTTTAGTGGCAAATGAACGGAATGAGGGCCTAAGCGTTAAAACATAAAAACATTAAAAATTAAGTGACACACTAATACATATGGACAAAAACATTCGATTGATGAGGCAATGGTACGATAATTTTGAGGTACGATAATTAATGGTAATTGAGGCAGGCACTCTTCGAAACAATTAATAAAAATCTAACGTGTCAGATGTGGTTTAACAAAAATTTGAATATTGGCAAGCAGAAGTGGTTATTTTTCCAATTCAACGTCTATTGAAGAGCATTGTATTAATTCTTTTATTGTGCTATTTTACGCGATTGGGTACAGGCTCACATACCTACTAAATAAATTTTTTATTATTTTGGCATATTTTTTTGAGATTCTGTATGGTCTTGAGATGGTATTGGCATTTATTGGATTAAGAGGACATTAATATCAGATGAACTCTTGTCCGATTAAGCAGTGAAGCCACTATATCTTAATCATAATAACGCTAATTTAAACATCATCAGAATGGATCTTAAAAAGCCTCGGTTATTAAAAATTGTTGAAAAAAAAATCTGTTTAAATAATATTGATTAATGAATTTAACTTATTTTATCTATGTTTCTAGGATTTAAAAAGTTGATAATGAAAGTTAATATAACCAAAGTAAACAAATTAAAATTATAATCAAAAGTTAGAAAATATTTTGGTTAGAAAAACACAAAAACTCTGAAATAGTTACAACGAAAGGCATGCAGTTTCAGTATAAATAACTTTAGGAATTTTTTGATTAAAAAGAGCTCATCTCGCTCACCTTTTCCCGGTGAAATTTTTAATTATATTTTTATTAATTAATATATATCTAATAATTATATGATACAGAAATACTAGGCATAAAATGTATAAAAAATTTAATATTTCATATCATATTGCCTAGTTTTTTGTGTAAGCTTTATTTTTTAATAATTTAGGTTGATCAGTGTTCTTTCATTGTTTCATTTTCTATTTTTGCAGTATTTGAACTTTCAAAACCTACCTTCATTAGCAATGGTTTAAAGTATATGTTCTTAATATATTATTTTTTTTGTTTATTTTCATCTGCTTTTTTACGGAAATAAAAAAAGAGCAATATGGGATATGTTAGCAAAATGCTCATAAAAATGTTATTTTCTTTGGCTTATTCAAGTGGAAATAAGCAAGCTGAATCATTGTGCAATAAGATATTTTGAAAGTTTTTCTTTAGTCATGTTCATGTGTGTGTGGGCTAGTATGTATTGGACAACAATCTTTGAAGACCAACAGAAATTATGTTTAAAAGGAAACATAATCAGACGCTGTGCTTCCACGAAATTCCTTGAACTATCAACTAGCTAATATAAGCAACATATCTAATAATGACATTAGCTTAAAATAAAAGCAAACACAAAAACATACTGAACAAACAAAATAGATATTTAATTATGCATAAAATATTAGGTAAACCATAGAGCTTAATTATAGCAAACTTATTTTTTCGCTTGCATAAATGAATGTTGATTTTTGATGGAAACGTGCATAAAATTTAATTTTATGTTTTTCAAAGAGCGTCATTATTGATATCAGAAGTTTCAGTGAAGCCAATGTTTCAGTAAATAACAAGCATTAAAAGATTTGGGTGCCATGAAACTAGTGCGTGCCTCACAGTCAGCTGCAAAGCGAAAACATATTAACCATAATATTGCGATTTTATTAATATTAAAAAGTATCGTAAATATTGTAATTTCATTTAGAATTATTGGTGTTATTAAGAGCTCATTCTCATACTCGGAATGTATAAAATCGTTAAAATATTTTCAGAAAGTTTCAAGTCAATTGAATAAAAATTACTGTAGTTGTAAGCACAAATGTCCGAAGAAATATGTACATTAGACCGGGCCGATTTGTAAGGACAAAAATTTGCCGATATTGTGCCATCGATTTTTCGATAGCTTTTGACAAGAGGAAAAAAAAGTTCCACAATAACATATCCAAAAAGCCATTTTCGAGGCGTCCAAATTTCAATTGTTTGAGTTTTTCTCAACTTTTATTTGTAAGGTTTTTTTTAGTAGGTAATAAAAAAAAAAATCGGCTGATTTAATTTTTTTTTTAAATATCACCTTTCCAAGGTGAAACTGTACGCTAAAAACGATGACGATAGCAGTTTTTCCAAAAAATGTTTTTCTTGAAGTTTGGAACGAGTCTTTGTCGAAAAATAATTTTTTTTCTTACGCGTTAATTTTAAAGGTTTTTTTAGTAGGTTTGTTAAAAAAAAATCCGCTAATTTTAAATATTTTAAATATATCCTATCCAAGGTAAAATTGTAAGCTTAAAACGATGGCGATATCATTTTTTCATAAAAACTTTTTTTTTTGGGTTTTTAGACGAGTTTTTGTCGAAATTTTTTTTTTCTTAATTTTTTACTCTTTTTTGTTATTTTTAAGGCTCCAAATAAAATAAAAATAGTTTTTTAACAATTTTATCGATTTTTCATAAACAAAAAATATGGGAATTTATTCAAAATTTCACATATTTCCTTGCAAATCTTGCTTGGACTCCATTCGACTCAGTTTACTTCGGCTAGCTGACGTACTCGCCATGATCCCTTTGCGGTTTTTATCAATTGCACGTTTAGCTATGCTGGTTAGGAGTTGAACGTTCCGCTCGGTACCTTGAATATGGCATGGAATCTTCGGATCGTCTAGCGGTGGAGCTTCATTTTCGTCAGCATCAAAATACGTTTTTTAATGTTCATATGGTATTGAATGGTGGTTCTGACAAGTTTTCATCGTCGTCCAAATCAATCATATGAACGTAATTAGTGGCACCAAAATTTATTTTAGGTTTTACGTAGGTACGAATATTGGACGGTTCATATATATCGTTACGAAAATGTAAAATTTTTTCCAGTGCAAACTTCCGAATATGTTGCCGATCGTCGAATAGCATGCTGAGCAAAACATTTTCACAATGTGCAAAATAGGAATTATTTTCAATTACGGTGTTTACCACCGAACGTAAATTGTCTGGCAAATATTGCGTCCACCGTATGAATTTGCCAAGCCAAACACTACCATGTACAACCGACTCATAATATTTGATGTTAAAATACATGGGAACACAAACGTGCATTATGTATCTTGCCAAAATTTTCAAATTTTCGGATGGCTTGCTTGTTGCAACGTAAATACGAACTATTCAGTTGGCTTTTGTGAGCCATCTAGCATGTGATACAGGACCTGGTTAACTATTTGCTAGTTGAGTTGAAACGCGACCATTCGAAACAGCATTAGCAATTTGGTATAGATAATTCACATTCGTTGAAAGTTCTTTCTGTTGATCTTCATCCAACGGTAGAGGCATGTTTTCAAGAGGGATTTCTTCAAAATTCGGAACAACCTGGCAATTATATTAATTATTCAAAATTGATTACAAGACTATGTGGCTTATAAGGAATTTGTTTTTAAAAATTTTGATAAGTACCTGTAGGGTATGGCAATCTTGAATCTCTTTTGTTAACACTCCAGTTGCGGTTCTTGGTCCAGTTGTTTGTGATTTTTCCAATGTGTTCCACAAACTTTCAAACGGCAAGTCATTGAAATGTAGTAAACAAATCCACCAGGTGCAATTCAAATCGTTGCAGTATTCCTCTCTCCGTACCAGTGTTTGTAACTTCACCGTCAGAGCAAATGCCAATTAATTTGTCAAGTAGAAGTTCCTTTTCTTGGAAAAATGCATTTAAAGCTGCTTGTTTCGCTTCAGCACTTTCACCTTTGCCTTCCGAGTTAACATAACCAAGTAATTTGGAATTTGGCTCGTGAACGACGACTAAATGCCATTCTTTCAGCATTCTCGAATGATAAACTTCATCAATTTTTTCTCGAGTCAATGCGTCGTTTTTCCGACCGTCAAATGAAAAAGCTTCCAAACACCCTTTTTGTCTTTGGCGGAGAAATTCCGTTCTAACTTTAGCTCTTTTTCTCTCTATTTTGTTTTTGTCACAGACAATGGTTTGACCACGTCCATCTTTAACCCTTTCGGGACGGAGTTTTATTTTGAAAACCGTGATATTTTTCGTGGAAGTTTTTGCATATTCTAACAGATATGTCAAAAAAAAATATGTTCTGCATACTCAGAAATCCTGAAATCGCCCTTTTATCCTGGGACATATAATCCCAATAAGCATTTTTCGTGGGACATATGATCCCAATAAGCATTTTCCGTGGGACATATGATCCCAATAATAATAAAAAAATAACCAAAGTATTACAATATTAGTACATTTCAATGGAAATTCATTTTTATTTGTTTTATTTATTGTTTTATATTATTGTAGTAATATAATTAGGAATTTAATTTGTGGAAGGGTCCAAAACATTGGTAGCACAAAGCGTTGTTACAGCCTGAGCATATCATCTTTGTGCGCTTCTCGATACCAAGTGAAGTACAGCGAACGCAGCGACAACGTTTTTCTTGTTCCACTGGCAAGTGATCTCCAACATTGAGACTATCAGTTTTTGGACGCTTGGGTGTTCTTTCCCCCTGGCGACGTGGCATTTTCTCTCGTCTTTTAATTCCTTCGGAAATCATGCCTTCAGCAAGAGGGACCAGGAAATCTTTCAACGATATTTTTTGTTTCTTATATTCGGTATACACAATCCACGAATTTACCACGCAAACCATTAGTAGTTTGTAGAAAACTTTCTTCCACCATTTTTGAGACTTGCGGTTAAAGTCATAAACGGCCGTTTTCTGGTCGGCTAAGTCGACTCCTCCCATATAAATGTTACAGTCGCTGATACTTTTAGGACACTTGATTTTCTTCTTTGATCCGTCTTTTTGCTTTCCTTCAATGTCTACAAGCGATGGCGCATGGCAATTGGAAACTAAAAGAACTTCTTTCGAATCCATCCATCGAGCAGCCAGAATACCACTAGATTTAGTTTGAAGTTGGCTTTCTCCTCTCTTCAACTTTCCGATAAATTAATGTGTATTCTTTCTGTTTTGCATGTATGTTCCAAGTGCGGGAAATGCAATGGTTTCCAATAAATTTATTGAAGTAAAGAAGCGGTCAAAGGACAAACATACATTTTTCTCACGAATAGAAGAAACCAATTTTGATACGACCCTCTCTCCAAGAGTGCTGATGTTGGACTGCACAGCATTTTCTTCCTTTCCAGTACAAACATTCAAATCGTAACTGTATCCTGTCTTCGAGTCACATCGCATCCAAAGTTTTATTCCACGTTTTATTGGTTTCATGGGCATATATTGCTCCATACTTGATCTGCCTTTGAATTTTACCATACATTCGTCAATAGACTGGAAACAACTCTCACTGCGAGCAGCAGCAAATGTGTATTTTAGACAGTTCACAACATCGGAGATGTAATAGTCTTTGCCAACGTTAGTGGGCTTTTCACAATCATTGAAATATAGCTTTGATGCCAGTAATAAAAAGCGATCTCGTGACATACAGTTTTTTATAACTGAATTACCCATTGATGGATTTTTGCTCCAATAGTCCCTCAGAGATGGCACCTTGTTATAATACGTCATCAATGAAACTCCCAGAAATAAAAGGATTTCATTCGGATCGGTTAAGTTTCGCTTTGACTGCGCACGATGGTTCAAAGTTATTAGACGCTGATTAGTGCATTCAGCAATTCGAATGCACAAACTGTAGGGAAATATCTTGGAAATCACCTTATACTCGTTGCACTCATCAGTGAGATGAAGAAGTATTTTGCAATCTCGTTCAGTAGGGAATTCGTATTTTGGATTGAAATCTTGACGGTCACAACTGGCTGTGACTCGTCATCTTTTTCGTCGTGTTCATAGGGCACATTGGGATTATCGTCAGCTTCGGCAGATTCGGTGTCATCGGAGTTCTCAGTCAAATATTCACTTCCAGAATCATCAAAATCAACATCAGAATCCGACTCTTCGCATACAATACGCACAAGTTCCTCAAGGGTTTGCTTCTTTTTTGCCATCTAAAATGTGTATTGGGACAATTAATCCCACAAAAAAAACGTATTGGGACTATAAATCCTACGTAAAAAACGTATTGGGACTATATATCCCAATTTTACGAAATCAGCTATAACTTACCTTATATTGTCATAAAACACCACCAACCAAGTAAGTTTAAAAAACAAACACTTTTTTTATACACAACAATACAATTCTATGAAATTATATTCTTTAGCAACAGCTTTCAGCTAATTATCGATCACAACTGCTCAAATTTCACCGATGTTGTGAAATTCATTGTCAGCTGGTGTGAGTACGCTGACATGTACCGTTATGTTTTTGTTTACATTTCATAATGGACACTTAAATCTGTTTTCGGGACTATTTACATAAGCAATTGCGTTGAAAATAGAGAAAATACGGAAGTTTAACTATTGGTGGGACGTATAGTCCCAGTAGTCCCGAAAGGGTTAAATGCAATGTCTTCAAACAAAGCTGATGCTAGGCAAGATGCCACTCTGTTTAACAAGACAAATCTTTCACAAATCATTGCAAATTTTGGTATACTGTATCTTAGAGTATAAAGTGATTTGACCGATGTGTCAGCCATTTTCATTGCAATATGATCTTGCAATTCTTAAGGAGTTGGTAGATACGTGTCATCAACAAATAATTGAAGTCTTGGTGCTATTGTAGACACTTCTGTTTCTGTGGGATCCTCAACAACAGGTATAGTCAATTTCCTTTCATTGTGCAAATCAAACATGAAGTCTTGAGATCATCTGGAATTTTACCACAGTTGCAACGATTTGCTTTTAGTGAGCATTTGCATTCTGCGATATAGAATATTTCATTTGTACCATCAACGAATAGTTTTAATTTATGATTATATTGTGCGCATTTATTCAATTGCTTATATTTGTCAATTAGTGTATTTAATTTTTTTGTGACGGTTAATTTTTAAACTAGATCAATCTTCAATTTGCCCCAAATTTCTAAAAGTTTATTGACAACTTTTGGTGTGAATGTCTTGTACGAGAACATTTTATTTCCTTTTTCCCCACTGGTTGCCCAAAAAAAAAAACGGTGCTTGGTGCACCGAATAGTAGCACATTATGTGAAGGCATGTGTTGTAAAGCCTGTGCTGGAGGTTCTCCCTCTTCTTCCATATTATGTTCTAAATTTTCTGATGATGATGATTTAGTTTTCGTATTAATATTGTTAGTATCCATTCTGAAATATTTCCAGTAAAATTCTTGTTTTATTACATTACCTTTTTATTTGATTATTTGATTTTCTCCTTTTTTTATAGTATTTGTTATCTCCTCTTTTTATAATTTGTCCTTTTGATTTTCTCCTCGTCGCCAATGTGAAGGTGCAATTAGTCTTCACTTTTTACGTTTTACTTTTTACTTTTCTGATAAGCTGTTTGATTTTTGTTGGTGTTTTGCATGTAAATCAATGACAGCTGACAATTTACTTTTTACTTTTTACGTTCTACGTTTTTACTTTTTTACTTTTTCTTTTGAACGATCAGCTGTTTTGGTTATTGACATTTTTTGAGCGTCAAGGTATGAACACAATTGGCGAACGACGAATTTTACGTTGCGAATATTCGTCGTCGACAATAAAACACATTTGCTTATATGAAAATGGACACAATCAGTGCGTCGACCAAAATTCGACCTGCGCGCAGCTGCGTAACGAACTCTGCGATAGGTTTATTTCTATTTCTTACGCCGACGAACGACGAAATCTCAATCAGCTGCTACATGTAAATATATATTGACTTACAAATTAACTAAAAATTTGTGTATTTTGATAGTGTTTAAAATGGATGTTAATGAAATAATTATCGAGGAAGTTAAAAAAGTGAATTTTTGTATAATCTGGCATCTAAAGATTATAAAAATGTTCAGAGGAAAACAGAGATTTGGGCAGGAATTTCACATAATGCCAAATGACGGTTAATTACGTTTATTTTTCTTCGTCCTAGTTGCGTTTCAGTCGACGAATTTACGCAACGAAAATTCCCATATTTTTTGTTTATGAAAAATCGATTAAATTGTTAAAAAACTATTTTTATTTTCTTGGGAGCCTTAAAAATAACAAAAAAGAGTAAAAAATCAAGAAAATAAAATTTTCGACAAAAAATCATTGAAAAAAAAAGTTTTCATGGAAAAATGATATCGCCATCGTTTTAAGCGTACAATGTTACCTTGGATAGGATATATTTAAAATTGGCGAATTTTTTTTTTAACATACCTACTAAAAAGACCTTTAAAACTAACGCGTAAAAAAAATTATTGTTCGACAAAAACTAGTTCAAAACCTCAAGAAAAACATTTTTTTGGAAAAACTGCTATCGCCATCGTTTTTAGCGTACAATTTTACCTGGAAAGGTAATATTTAAAAAAAATTAAATCAGCCGATTTTTTTTATATCCTACTAAAAAAACCTTAAAAATAAAAGTTAAGAAAAACTCAAACAATTGAAATTTGGGCGCCTCGAAAATGATTTTTAGGATATGTTGTAGTGGAACTTTTTTCCCTTATGCCAAAAGCTATCGAAAAATCGATGGCACAATATTGATTTCTAAATCGACCCACCCTAATGTACATTAAGGTCCCTCGCCCTCCATAGAAAAAATATTTTGGCTTTCACGATTACCGCCAGTGAGCTAAACCATTTTGAAATAACTTCCTCAAAATTGCCTGGTTTAATGTTGTGAAAAAAAATTAGCTGTCAGAAATTATAGGCTGGTAAAATTTTTTTTCAATCTGCATAAAAAATTTTAAAATTTTTTAAACCGGATTAAAAAATATGCTGTTTTTAATGCATATTTTTGATAATTTTTTATTGTATTTCCGTACAAAAACTTTCAAAAATCAAATAACTTCATTACTGATATTTTGTTTTTTAATTTCTTGCAATATTTTTCCATCAGGTGTTTATTTTATAATAAATAGTTTAGCCTTTATATGTATCAATTTAAATAATTCTGAATCAGGAATCAGTGCTAGCACTCAAAGTATTTCCAACGAAAGTGGACTTCTTCAAAGTGGGGATCGCATTAGAAGTAATGACGTTATTTAAGTTTTACTAAAAATAACTTTAAAAAATATACGAAAAACCGCATTATCTTCAACCCAATTATAAAAATATTTTGATGGAAGAACTTTTTTAGTACTATTATTTCTGACCGATTGTTTTTTTTTTGCCGAAATTTTTACGAAAAACTTGATTTTTGGCAGTTATTTCAAAATGGTTCAGTTCACTGGCGGTTATAATGACAGCCAAATTATTTTGGGAATCGACATAAAATAGATCAAGGTTCCCTTTTAGTCAGTGGCAATGGTAACTTTTTTATTGAGGCACCTTAATGTACATACTTAACTATTTCTAGAAATTTAAACGCGTTTTTCTCGAAAATTGCTGCTTAAAACCCGTGGACAGCATTACTTGAAAACTATGCCAAGGATCGCTTCTAAATTCTGTGCACTTGTTAAGCAAATACTTTTAATCGTTCGATTTTCATTTTAGAGAAGAACTATTTTTTATATTCTAAAACAAATCAATTTTTAGTCGAAAATCAGTTTTTCAACTAGCATTTCAATAAAAATCAAAATATTTTAAAAATCTTTGATTAAAAGCTAAAAAAGCTTCAGCAGACCCGAAATTATTTTTGTTTTCTGAAAAAGTTAAATAATTGGAGGGCTTATTGCAATAACGTTATACGTCACATGAGCAAAAAAATCGATTTTTCAACATCGATACATTACTCAATGCTTTGTCAACAACCACTGTAGACATATTGGCTATTTCTTTTAAAAGTTCGAACCGATTTGTAAAAATTTCCGTGTTCAATTCCATTTGTTCATACAAAAATAAATTTATTTAAAACTTTACAGTCAATTATTTCAAAAACATTTTTATGTGAATTTTCATGTTTTTGCTATAAGCAATTCAATTATTATGCTAAAAAAAAGTAGCTAAAATAAACAGTTGCATTAAAATAGTTTTTTAATGCTGGGTTTTCTTTTGGTTAAAAAACTTTAATGGACTTTTTAATAGATGTAATTTTTCGCAACAAGATATAGGTCCATTTATTATATATTCTTATAACTTAAGGATCCCATACACGCTGCAACCAAAGCAAAGCTGAAAGTGTAACTTGGAAGTTTTTGACAGGCATCACGATGAAGTCGCAGCGTGTGTATTGAATTTACGCAACTCACTGACGGTTGCAACTCAGGTTGCAGCAAAATTAAAATCGTTTAATGTTTTGGTCGCAGTTACTGTTTTTGCTGCGTTGTTGTTGCGGTGCAATGTGTATGGCAAAATGGATTGCTGCAACCATCGCAGCATGTGTCAGACAGAAAACTGCACAAGCCTACTTGAAGTCTTTTTCAAGTACTTGCTTAAAATACAAATTCAAGCTAGCTTGAGCTTGATAATTTTGAATCAAGTATAGCTTGTAATAAAAAGCTGTAGTGACAGCTTGCTACTTGCAAGTATGCTAACTTATAAGCGAACGGCACGATGTTTCAAGTAAAGGAAAGCTTGATGCCTTCGACAAAAAGCTTGAAAAGCTTGAAGTTGAAGGCAAATTTCCAATTAAAGCAAGTATCCAAAAAATTCAATGAGCTTGTGTAAGAAAAACTTAAGCGTATTATGACTTTTAAGGGTTCTGTGGACTCCGTGGTTGGCAGTTTTAGGGGATAGATGATTTCGGATCTGATGTCAGAATTTAAAATTTAAGATGGCGGACAGAGTTGGCACCTAGCTTTTTGGGTATTTTTGCGAATTCTTTTAATTTTGAAATTCTGACAACGGATTTGATTTCGAATATAATGTCACAGTTTTAAAAATTAATATCTAGGTAAGGGTTGCCACCTAAATTTTTACCACAGTATTGCCACCTAATAATATGTGTTTTTAAGAGTTTTAAACACCATTTAACAGTGTTAGGGAGTCACTGATTTCGAATCTGAAGTCAGAATTTTAAAATTCAAGATGGTGGATACGGTTGCCACCTTAACATTTTGTATTTTTATGAATTCTCGGCTGGCAAATAAAAATGGTATTCCAAAAATGGGTCGCTGAATCTGAATCCGTCGTCAGAATTTCAAAGTTATAAAATTTTGAAGTAATAGGGTTGCTTTTACTATTGAAAATACATATTATTATGTGGTAACTCTATTATTATAAAATTTTATAATTTTAAAATTCTGACAATGGATTCGGACTCAGCGACCCATTTTTATCCTTCAGTTCGCGCCAGTCCCGAATTCGTAAAAATAAAAAAAAATTAAGGTGGAAACCCCATCCACCTTCTTGAATTTTAAAATTCTGACTTCAGATTCGAAATCAGCAACTCCTAACACTGATAAATGATGTTTAAATTTTGTAAAAATTTATTTTATTAGGTGGCAGCTCTATAATATCAAAATTTTATACTTTTATAATTTTGAAATTCTGACCACGCATTCAGATTTAGCTATCCATTTTTCGTGTACTATTTTTTTTGCCAGCCACGAATTCATAAAAATACAAAAAATTAAGATGGCAACCCTATCCACCATCTTTAGTTTTAAAATTTGACTTCAGATTCAAAATCAGTGACTCCCTAACACTGTTAAATGATGTTTAAAACTCTTAAAAATACATATTATTAGGTTTCAATACTGTGGTAAAAATTTTGGTGGCAACCCTAACCTCCATCTTAAATTTTAAAACTGTGACATTATATTCGAAATCAAATCCGCTGTCAGAATATCATAATTAAAAGAATTCGCAAAAATACCCAAAAATCTAGGTGGCAACTCTATCAGCCATCTTAAATCCGCCATCTGACATCAGATTTAAAATCATCTACCCCGTAAACTTCCAACCACGAGGTCCATAGAATCCTTAAAAGTCCTATTACGCCTAAGCTTTTCCTACACAAGCTCATTGAATTTTTTGGATACTTGCTTTAAATTCAAATAATTGGATACTTGCGAGCTTACAAGCTTTTGCCGATCGCTTCAAGCTTTTCAAGTTTCTGCCCGACAAAGTAAGTCTAAATAACCCACGCCGACGAGCAAGCATGAATATGACATTTATCTGTTTGGTATTTTTGCAAGCTGGCTAAAGCTTGCTTTTTCAATTTTATGTACTTACTTGAATTCAAATACTTGAAAAGACTAAACTTCAAGTAGGCTTGTGCAGTTCACTGGTGTCAAACGTTTAAAAAAGACGTAATCTGGTGCCGAATTATAGCACCCGTGATCGAGCAAAATTGTACAAGATTGATAGGCACTTGTCTCGTCGTGCCCTTGGTAATTTTGCTCGATCACGGATTCTGTGATTAGGCCCCTGGTTGCAGTTACACTAAGAATTTGGTTGCCTTGTGTATGGGCTGCATTATAGTAAATGGAAGGGATTTAATACATTTATTCATACAAATAAATTTACATGCATTCCCATTTGGAAAGGGAAGTTATTTATATAACTATTGTTTTTTCCTTCTTTTACATGATTTCAATTGTGAGTTGTTTAGATCAAGTAAGTTTGAAGAAGGCAACAACAACAACAACAACAACAACAACAACAACAACAACAACAAAAACAACTTTGTATAGAGTCAATCACACAGCAGACTAGACAGAACTCTTTCGGAGGCTGCTAAGCCTCGTTCTTCTGTAGGCTTGAGTAATTAAGCTGTTACCAACCCACTGTTCAATTCTTATATGATTTGACACGTAAGAATTTTAATGTTCTCATCGGCATTTTAATCATATGACATTAAAGCAGTAGGTATTTTTAGATTAAGCCTTTAACTCTTCCAGGGTTGCCGTCTGTTCTAGTTGCTTCTTATTTTTATCGCTGTTCATTAGAGTTCGACGAGTCTGCCGAAATACACCATACAATTGAAATGAATTTTTGCTTCACTAGTGTTTTAACTTAAAACTGGCTATTGGCACAACCAGATGTTCAATTATTTATGACTTTGACAAAAATCGATAGATATTAGATGGTATATAATTTTTATTTGTATATGTTACTGGTAAGGCAGGTAAAAGTGGGTTTAAAAACGTCGCTGTTTTCCCCATAAAAAAAAGGAATGCAAAAAAAAAAACCCATATAAAAATATTATCTGCGGAAACCGTCGACGCAATTTGATGAAATTTTTACTGTACGATAAAGTTTTTTTTATGTAAAATTTAAGGCTATAAATATTTCCTTTTAGCGTTTTAGGCAATTGGCGTATTCTTCAGTTGCGTCATAAAATCTTGAATTTGAAAATTTTGTGAGCAGCGTTATCAATCATTCAGTGACTGATATTTGCGACAGACAACAAAACAACAAGAAAAAAAGAAGACTCTACAAACGAAAAACCCCAAACCATTTTACAGACCAATTATATTTTTCGGACACAATCCTTTAAAATATTTTGAAGAAAGCAAAGTAAACAAGCCTGTTTTTAATGAGGGAAGTGTTTTTCTTACTTTTTGATAGTTGAAATGCCATGATAGTTTTTTCTTATAACTGCAACGCTATAAAAGAAACGAAACGCTTGTCAGCAGGTTTTTATGACTCCGTTAAAAAATTTTAAGCAGAATTCAATACACTGAATTCTTACAAAATACTACACATACCTATGGAATATGTAATTACAATTTAATTTTTAATTTTTATTTTAAGTTAATACATTTTTGATTTATTTGTTAATTTGTCGCAATTGAATCATCCGCTTCAATCTCACAATTCGTAGCGAAAATAAAACTATAATATAGCGCTGATAAATGTTTATTTTATATTGTTAAAAATTATAGCACATAGTGCGCTTTTTCCGATTTTAGGATAACACTTGCATTATCTCAGAAACTATAAAAGCTAGGGCCATGAAATGACAAATGACTTTTGGCCTTAATTAAGAAACAGCACAAAAATTTAGAATTCTAGGTCAACTACATCGCCTACCTCCCATACAAACCATGTTTTTCTTTTATAAAAATAAACCCACATAAAATTGCTTATTAATATTTTTAAAGAGTAAATTTAGTTAATTTAACTTCACTTAAACGTAATGTTAAAAATATTTCAAATCGGATAACTTTTAGATATATCTCCTATAAACAATATTACCAAATTATAAAAATTTTAAAAATTTTTTAAAAATGGTTGCTTATACAATATAAGGTTACAACATGCTTTTAATTATGAATTCTATTTAATTTTTCTTTAAATTTGAGAGTACCTACAAATCGTCAGGAAATCAGTGCATTTTTGGGCAAAATTTGATTTTAAGACTTTTTCCAAAAAGTGGTTTTTCTTAATAGCATCTAGATGCAGCAGGTTTTTACAGAAACAGAAGGTAGAAGTATGACATTTTATGATAGTTATGGCCTGCGACTTTAATAATGCTTAATTAGCTAAATATTTTCTATTAAATTTTACTAAAAATTTCATTCCTTTAAAAATTTACAGTCATACTTCAACGATTTTTTTATTTTTATCTATTTACATTTTTTATTGTATTTTATATTAAATTCAATGGCTATTAAGACAAAAGAAAGTCAAAAAACAAAACCTTGCAATAAACTTTGTGCTCGAAGTTGTTATTGTTTAAAATTGACTTTATTTTTTTGGTTTTATTGAGCTTATTTTTGTTAAAAAAGTTTCAACTTTGAATAACTTTATAAAAAAAACCATACAATACATCAAGTTTTTAATATCACATTCATAATACATGTTTTATAATCTGACGCATAAAAATATTTTTTTTTAAAATGTATCAAAAAAAAAAAACACAAATGTTATCCTGAAATTAAAAAAGCTCACTGTGCGTCGTCGTGTGATATATCTAAAATAAAATAAGATTTCACTGAATATAATGTCCATCCACTCCTTACCAGTCCTTAAAAATTGAGAAATACAGAAAATTTCATTAACTAATATACAATTTTATTTGTTTACAATTGAAATAAATTAAAAAAAACAATCTTCTCAATAAAATTAATAGAAAAGAAACATGTTCCATTAAACAAATTTTATTGAAGTTCAAAACAATATCAAAGTTGTAAACTTACCCGAGAAACAATTGTGTCCATACCAAACTACTCAAGCACAAAAGTCCAGTGTATCAGACTCAATTTTATTTTTAAAAGCTACGAGCAGTAACGAAAAACTGCGAAATTTATGAAAAAAAAAATAATCGCACATTGATATTAAGCCGAAACATACCCAACAAGTACCTCGAAAGGTACCTGAAATAGTACCGTAGTAAGTCTGTATTATGTCAATAAAAGGTTCAAAAGCGAGCGACTACTTTATTGACACAAAATATGAAATTTTTTCTCGGGTTAGTCAAGTAATCTCTATTCGATTACTTCTTTTACTTCTCTTCAGTGATATTCTACCATTTCAATGTCACACCGTATTTGTCAATTGTCACCTCTTTCTGGCAACAGTTCGCAATTACTTAACTGACTCTATCCAATGACCACACTGATTCTTACTAAGCAAAACTTTAAAAACAATTATTTTGTACTGAACTTCATTTCCTCTGTCACTCATATCATCATCTTCAATGGGGATATTGCGTTCGAGCATTTTTTAAGACGATCATGAAAATAGCCAGTCCTTGATTTAATATCTCACGCCCACTCAAAACTTGATGATTTAAGCATTTATTAGATATAGCATGGAGAAGAATCTCAAAAGCAATACTACCTGCTTCAATCAATCGTAATATTTGTTTAGTACTTACTACAGATAAAGGGTGTTTTTTATAGAGTGAAACAACTTTGAATTGGCATCACTGCTTTATTTGACCACTCATTTAACAGTTGATAGTTGTTTTTTGTTAAGTTTGATTTGACATTTTATTATAAATCAACTTACACTAAAGTAACGCGTGCAAATTGTGAAAATTTTTAATCAAAATAATGGTTCTGTTCGTCAAACTTATAGTGCACTTCGTCCATTTTATGGCGTACATAATCGTCCTTCAGAGCTGCTAATTCGAAGAACAATAGATCGTTTTCGGACCATATTTACTGTTACTGATAATGTGCATCTGTAGCCGCTGTACAAGAAAGCATTGAAGATGATCCTAATCAATCAATTCGTCGCCGTTCTCAGCAACTAGGTTGTGTCCTTCCATTTTATGGAAGATTGTACGAAAAGATCTTGGCTTAAAACCTTTCAAGATTCAACTTGTGCAGGAATTAAAGCCAAACGATCATCGTATACGCCGCCAATTCAGCGAATGGGCTGAAGCACAAATTGGTATTGATTTTGAATTTCCATGGAAAATTTTATTTTCCGATGAAACCCATTTTTGGTTGAATGGGTACGTAAATAAACAGAATTGCCGTGGCGGCCACATAGCTGAAATCATATTTAAACATTAATGTCATAAAATTTTCTATCCAATAAAGCTCGTTTCATTGATATTAAAAATTGATTACTATGTTTTATTGTGATTTAAACTTGTATCACTCTATAAAAACACCCTTTATTTGTCCAATAGCAGTCATTGTCACTACATTATGGAAACGTTTACTACTTAACTTACAAGCTATTAACTCTTCAATATGTGAGCATTTTGATTCAGAATCGTTACTAATTGAAAGCCTATTATCAGAGTGATACAGTGTGGCAGTTGGTGCGTTCACAACACACAAATCAACTTGCCGTTCGTTGGACGTTGATGGACCAATGCTGCAGTTAGTGTTCTTGTGCCGCTTGCCTTCGGACAACTTGATGCGTAGTGGCCGAGGTTTTTACAATTGAAACCTGCTTCAACCATCGTCGGCAAAGGGTTTCAGAGGATTTTTGAAATTTTGATTATAAAATGAACCTACTCATTCTTAAATATGTTTTCATGTTATTCCATTCAGATTTGCATTGAATCGCTTTGTCTTCTTGCTTGCCACAAATAAAAAATTTAACGTTCATAGAAGATGTAGATTTTGCTCCTGGGTTATCATGTTTATGCTGCACAACCGACTTTCTCTTCAAAAATGACATGGATTAGTTCTTGTTTCAAACTACTTCTCGTAGAGATATGTTAATTATAAAAGTTGAGTTAGGGGCTTAAAATGTGAAATATGAGCCAGAATCGTAGATACTGCTATCTGCTCTACCAATACGTTCTTCCAACAATTCATCAATGACGTCATCATTGTTGCAGCATATGCAGCAATACATTCACCATCTTAAGGTTGTGCAATTAAAATGTCCTTGAATTCACATCACATCATTCCAGGATACGAAACTTGACTTAACCAAGCAGAAGATTGACCCTTAGCTTTTGACTCAGTATAATCATTAAAGACACACTTTTTGGCAGTTGATCATTTATGCACAAGCATAAATGTTTGTCACTTTGAGTATCAAATTCAGGTAGCTGAACTTATGTTTTTTAAAAACCTTTCCAGCTCAAGGATGATTTTTGCTAGAGTCAAAAAATTTGGGGTATCATCAAAGCATAAACCAAGGATTATTTTGAGGAAACGACCCAAACAACTTTTTTCGTGAGGTTCCTTAATGTACACACTATTTTCCAATAAAATATCAACAATAAAAATTTTGTTGAGCAAATTGTTGAAGAAAATGAGCTTTTTTATAATTTTTTTTTTTACCACTTTTATATAGATTTGTCATAACGCTATCTTAAAACACGCATGCCGTAAGTGAAATTTTTAGGTTTTGAGATTATTGCATAAACTTCGGCCGCTCCTTTTAATGAAATTATTAGTTTTCTCCAAACCATATAACTTACTAGATATTCGTCATTTATTTTATCGTACGTCACAAAATTTTATCGTCCTGAGCATATGTTTTGTCGTATGTGCCCATAAAATGGACATAGGAAATTTTTTATGTATAATTGTGATTTTTCTTATTTAAAATACAATTGAAGCATTGCCGCGAGTAAAATGATTTTTTTTTGCTTACTACCGCTAAAAATGCTCTTTCTTGGATCTGGATATTTTTTTTATACAAGTTAACGCAAATAACATTTAAAAACCTAAATCTAAGCATAAAACTGATGACACCATGTCTGCGAATGCACGCGCAACCGTTGCAGCACAGCGATCGACGGGAAGCGACGCGTCAGCAAATTAATAAAAGAACAAACAACAAAACAAAAAAATAGAAAACAGGAAACAGGCAGCAGAAGAGTTTAGTTAAGTTATCAAATTATTGTTAGTTTCAGTTCTTAAGTGGAATTCAATAAATAAAGTCGCGTTAAGCGAATAAAAAAATATTTTTTTATATTCAAGTATTGTAGAAAAATATAACTGGCGCCCAACGTGCTTGTAGTGAAAAAGTGATAAGTCAAAACAAGCTTCAGTCGTCCTAAAGTAGCATGCCGCTATTCGCAAAAAAAGTTCACCTCATCAACTACAGCCGAACCAAGTATAAGTCAACCTCAAGAAGCTTGCTACTCAATGATCCTAGCTGCATAAAATAAAAGTGTCCGTATCGGAAGTTTAAGTCAACCTCAAGAAGTTTGCTACCAAAGATATAAGTGATACAAAATTGCATCTTAGCTGCATCAAACCCACAACAAGGAACAAAGTCAATCTATAGAAAGACGGAAACGCGAGGGAGTATAAGACGTTTTCCCAAGTAGTCAATACAAAACGGATTCAAAAAATCATATCAGCGCGGGATGTTCCTAGAAAAAGTATTGTAAGAATTAAATTAAGATTATCAAATTAAGAGTGAACATTTTAAGAAAATATGAAATCAATCAAGTTTAAAAATAGAAAAAAAATTTTAAAGGATCATTTAAAAAGAAAAAATAAGAAAATTTAAATGAAACATAATTTTATGAGTTTAGTTTAATATTAAAGTGAAGAAACATTTTTCAAAATCATTCAAAAAGAAAAAAAATTAGAAAATTTAAAAGCAACAAAATTTGATGAGCTTAGTTTAAAATAAAAGTGAAGAAACATTTTAAAGAAAAATTTTAGATAGAGATAATGTAAAGAATTTTTTTTTAATAACCATTGACCTAAGAGTGAAGAAATTTTTTTTAAAGTTATATTTTAGAGTTTTAAAAAAAACTAATTATTCAAGAGTGATCAATTAACTGTCAAATCAAAAATCCTTTTAACGAAAAAATCTCCAAGATTTTCAAGCACGTAAAAGAAAAACTCAAAAAAATACCATGACAGAAACTTCAGGTACTAATAATGTTTTACCAAATTTCCAACTCCCGAATATTAACCTACCCCCTCCAAATCAAAATATATCAAATCCTCCAAAAAGATTTGAAAAGGTGGAAACATTAAATATAAAGGATTTAAGTCTTAAAGAGATACTTGACTCCTTCGAGCAATTCAAGCCACAATTAGTTAAAATTTTTCGGGAAAGCATGAAAAAAGTGAACCAAATAAAAAATTACAGAGGTATCAACAACTACACGGTAATGAATTTAATTGATAGAGACAGACCATTAGAAATGATGAACAAACTTCAAGATACTTATGAGGCAGCTTGTGAAGACATACCATCGTACACTTCTATATTTGCCAATGCGATGATGCCCGAGTGGATTATTAGGTTATTTATGAATAAGCACAAACTAACGCGAGAAAAAGCTATCAAGCATGTCAGGGCTCAAGACGACTACCAACTCCACTTAGATTCTTTTATAGATTGGACAAGTGTCCAAGAATTCTGCATATAAAAATAAATCCCTGACAGTCCTTCTCAGAGGGGAAGATGGACGAACGTCCAAGCAAGCCTCTAGTAAAAAAATTATAAAATTTGATAACGACGCTCTTGAAGCTTTTCAAAAAATAAAAAACTCTCTCATATCCGAAGATGTTGTTCTTAGATTTCCAGACTTTAAAAAAGAATTCCACTTGACCACGGACGCTTCTGACTTTGCGATAGGAGCAGTACTAGAACAAGACGGGAAGCCTATAACGTTTATCTCCCGAACTCTCTCTAAGTCAGAAGAAAAATTTGCAACCTATGAAAGAGAAATGTTGGCCATTATATGGGCAATAAAAACTCTCAGAAATTATCCCAACAATTGTTAAGATATTTACAGATCATCAACCTCTGACTTACGCGTTGAGCAATAAAAATACAAACAACAAGCTAAAACGTTGGAAAGCAATATTAGAAGAATATAATTACGAGTTAAGATACAAACCCGGTAGAACCAACGTTGTGGCCGATACACTATCGAGACCACCGATAAATAGCGATGTCAACCGTTTGACTGTAACTCAACATAGTGACGAAAGCTCAGGACAAGACCTCATTCAGATTGCAGAAGAACCCATAAATGTGTTCAAAAATTAAATCATCCTTATGGAAGGGCATGAAACATCATATGACTTCAAAATAACATTCCCTACTTACCATCGACACACAATAATGGAACCAGAATTTTCTGACAACAGAATAATTGATATTCTGAAAGGTTACCTGAATTCATCTGTCATAAACGGCTTACAGACAAGTGAAAGAATCTTAGGACAAATTCAAGAAATTTATCCTATCCTATTATGAGCGAATAAGAAAATATTTTTTTATATTCAAGTAATGTAGAAAAATATAACTTACACAGGTAAATTTTTGACAATTATTATACCAATAAAGTGAGAATTGAAATCAAAAAGTTCTAAGTGCTCCATTAAAAACGTTTTTATTTTCAATTCTAGAATACTTAAAATTTTGTCGCTAACAACGTTATTCGCGGCAACGCTTCAATTGTATAGCGTCATACAATTTCGATTGCATTCATTCATACTACATAAGAACAAAGCGAAAATAGAAGTAAAGTAAACGTCTTCGAACATATTGTTTGTGTTTGTACTCTACGTATTCTAATTAATTTACTTGAGAAAATAACTGTTTGGTACGATAAAATTCTTAAGAGACTAATCTTTTTAATCGACTTTTTTCATAATAAAAATGTTGTTAAAGAAATTCCGCGACCAATAATAGGGGAGATAAACGAAAATTTGCAACGCATGATGTGCTTTTGGGTAAGTTTTCACAGAGCACATAACTATGTAATATTATTCTCATACATATTATTAACCCTGGAAGGTTATACTTATTTTACATACGTTAAGGTTATACTTCGTCCAATCGACAAACTTTTTAAAAAAACTTGTATGTAAAAATAGGAAAAAAAAAACGCCAGAGTTATGAATAAATCATTTTTTCAGTCTTTATTTTTTTTTAAGGGAATTCATTTTCAAGTAAACAAGGACTTTAAAACACAAAAAACTTAATTAACTCGTACACAGTATATTGAGATAACATATCAGTAAATGCAAAATCAATAAATTTTTCTGCTGCAAGACTCATTTTGTACACGAGGCACAAAACTCAAAGTTGTGTTCACTGTAGACGCTTTTTCCGCATTTATGGCCAAAGATTTCATTAATCCGCACTAATTGGACGAACAGATGCAGCATATTTTGCGCTTTTTTGCTGGATCGGCTTCTTATTGAAAATTTGCCTCCAGATTACGAAATATAGTTTTAATATTTACCTTTATTGAGGTTCGCAACGTCAGTATCTTAAGTTTATTTATCAAGAGCGGAGTCACTTGCTGATCATGAAGATCTTTCATAAAATCACGACGGTTTCTCGGTTTTTGCCCTTTTGAAATAATATTGTGCGTATATATCACGTAGTTTTTTACACATGCGATGTTAAGAATACCAAAAAATTGACACAATAGTCATCTTTGGGTTAGAAAACAAATATTTAAAAAGTCAAACTAAAGCTATACTTCGTTGATTCGACGAGTAAATATCTAGAAACATTTGCGTAATATTTTTTTGCAACTGATCTTTTACTCAAGCTCTTGACATCAACTAACATTGTTGACAAAATGAGATGGATTTGAGCAAAAACAATAAAATTATATTAGAATGTGTGAGGTGACATCGTCGATTCGAAGTAGTATAACTATCCAGGATTAAAGAATTATTGCTATAGGTTTGTAGTTTTATTTCTCATTTCCCTCAGTAAATTATGTATTTTTTGTTTTTGAAATTATATATTTGCCCCAGACAAAATTTTTGGCCGGAAAATGAACTTAAAACGGCAGACAAGTTGTATGTTTATTGGAATAGAAATGAAATTATTTTGGCCCATTTTTGGCAGGGCAGGACGGGAATTGTACCAAAACCAGCCAGTTGACTGCCACTGTACAGAACAGCAGGCTGGCTAACATAGGCTCAAAAATGTATAAGAGAGCATGCAAGTGGCATTCAGTGAAAGCAACTTGGCAGGGAATGTACAGAGCAGAATACAAGCAGGTAGTGGCAGGCAATTGGATGGGGCATTAACATGGAATTAAATGCAAAATATTGGTTTCTTTTATATATTTTATATAGTTTAGGTTATTTTATATACTTGAGCTTTTGTTATTCAACTAAGAGTTTTTGGTCCTTGGGTTTGTCGATTTTTTTCGATTCACCTAAATTTTGGACGGCTTTGATGTTGTGACATACAATTTTGAGTGAGATATTTCAAACGTAAATTTCTAAGTTTTTTTTTTAAAAAATGTTTACCTTTAGTATATCAGGTGCAAGCAAACCCAAACAAAGAAGGAAATCCACTCCTGTGGGTATAATAGCAATGCCACCAACAATACCAGAGACTACGGGTGCGAACAGTTTTATTGAAAAGAATTGTGAGTTTTAAAATTATTGCTCTATAAAAATATAGTCCAACACGGTTCATACTTCCCAGAATCAAAAAATCGTGCATCAGACGAGGATAGTGAAGATCCGATTGCTGGAAAAGATTTGTTCTAGGATCTATGGTATCAACATCTGAAGTCTGCACCTCAATTCTAGCATACGTTTTACGATACAAACTAGGCGGTTCTGCATTAAGCAGTTTGTTGGAATTGATTGATTCCATCCATGTGCCCTAAAACGCCCTTCTCCACCTATGTCTTTAAAAAACATTTCATAAAAATAAATTCTGCTATTGAGTGTACGGCGCAGTGCAACAACTGTTACAGACCAGTAAAAGGAAATGCGAGGAATATAATAGCAAAGGCGAATTAGGATATCTGCTCACCTTTTCAATAGAGGCACAGCTGCAAGCAAATATTTCTCGCCCAGATTTCTGCAAGCAAGTGCTCACCATTTTAGCAGAAAAAAGAAAATGTTGACAGGCTAGAAGACATTTACGATGGCGAACTGTATCGCAATCAATGCGAAAATAGATTCATTGACCCCAGGACTTTATCATGTGGTATTATGACAGAGCAGCACTCTATTTAACTTATACTATTAACTAAATTTTTATGTAGTTATTAACAAATGCACTAAAAATTATTCAAAACCGACGGTCCTATCAAATGTTGAAGTCACTCTTGTACACCAGTATATCAGATCTTCTGAAATACAGTAAATTTCGCCACAATGTATTAAAAATGAATTTTTCATTACATGTAAATGATATTTCTTATGTTTTGTGTTCCACCAAACATGATTCTTAGTGTTCCACTTAATATGATTGAATACAAATAAAACACCTGTACCTTTATACATTTTTAAATAATGTTTATTTGTGCAAATTTTCGGCAAAAAAAATTAATTGTAACTGCCAAGTTTACATGTTAAAAGTGAAAAGGTGTTTAAAAATTTCAAGTTAAAGCCAGTAAAAAGTTAGAGCTCAGAAGAGTTAGACAGAATAAAAACGTCTTCCAGTTTAAGACGAGACAATTCTGTTGTCTAGAAAGCAAAACATTTTTAAGCTGCTAGACCATTTCAATTGGATGCCAATTCAATGCTTGTTTTTAATAGAGTTCATGTGCCTGCCAGTATAGGGCGAAAGCATTCTGTTCTGTAGAAAACAGAACTTTAAAGCCTGCCCAAATATTTCAGTTCAATGCCAAAATAATGGTTTTATTCAACAGACTCTGCCGTTATAGTGCGTAGGAAGGCTGCTGCTGAAAAAACAAAAATGTTTGAGCTGCTTGAACATTTCAGTTGCCGTCCAAAACAATGCCGAATTTCGACACACTGCCTTCTACTGACTTTTCCATGCCTTCATGCTGCTACTTTCTGGCAGCCTTTTTGAGAAAAAGTAAACTGGCCGCCACCACATTTCAACATACTGCCAGAACTCTGCTCATTTGCCACAATTATGCTGATATAATGCCATTTTCCTGTCGAATATTTTGTCTGGGGTTCATTATCCTTTTTTGTCGTAAGCTTAGGAAAAATCGCTTTTTGTGGCAAAATGTAACAAACGACAAATGTATTCTAAATCAAAAAGGCTTATAACGCTATAATTACAGTAAATTTTACATAATTTCATAAAAGTAAAAAATTCAAATTATATTCAATCAAAAATTGGATATAATCCATGTAACCATTTTGAAGTAATTTGATGTTATACCTTAAAAATCGTGTCCTGCAAAATTAAGTTTTGCTATATAAGACATCCGTATTTTAATGGAATGTAGCACCTAAAAATTTTCTAAAGATTTTTTTTTTATAGAATATGTTAGAGTGAACCTTAAGTGACATGAATTTAATAAAATAGAAGTAAACTTCTCAAAAAAATTTTTTTGTAAGCATATATTGTGAAACACGTAAGTCATTTCTTCAAGGTATTTTAACTTTAAACGCGATTTTATCAAAACAACGCTTTTTAAGTTGATGTGCATGATTAAAAGATAAGTATTTATCCGATCACTCTGAAATTTTAACACGTTATTACTACACATGTAAAACCGTTACGGATGAAAAAATCGGCATTCTATTTTTTGAGTTACAAAAGATTTTTTGGGGAAAAATTTTACATTTTGAAAAAACGCCGATATTTTGTTATTTGCAACCAATTTTTTTATTTTAGATCATTCCATGGCCGCTACTGATGGATGCTGATAAATACTCGGGTTTTTTTTTTACGTTTCTAAGTACAGTAATCCTCCACGCCGTGATTTTTTTGAGTTTTTTTAAAAACAGTTGTAGCTGACAATGGCGTATGTTATGGCCAAAATGAGCATGAATAAATAAAAATTGGTGCATAGCAGTATTTAATACCTTATAAAAGAAGATAAAATTTTGCATCACTAGGTGAAAAAATTGTTCTACCGTTTACGCGAAATTAACTTTGAAAGTCATAACTTTTTTCACTTTGAGTGCGATCAGTGACAAACGTGTTTATCGATTTTGAAAGTTGTTTTTTGTACATAATTAAAAAATATTTCATAAAACTATGAAGAAACCTGTTTGTTTAGTTATTTAAGTAACACAAAATATATTTATTTTGTGAAATAGTTTTTTATATTTATTATTTTTTTAACTCTTATTTCTCATATAAAAATGTGTATTTTTATTATGTTAATAAAGACATAGTAGTGAGTTGAGTACAGTAGAGGGAAACTGTTTTGATAATCGTTAGCTATGGGCATTCTTTAAAAAAGTTTCGTTTTTGCTGTTCACTTTTGCGGTATTTTTATTTTTTTACTATAACTTCGTGTCACAAATCTATGATTTCCTTGAGAAAAAAAAAAAAACCAATGAAAAGTAAAAAATAGATTTTGTTCTTTACTCAGAATGCATATCAAAAATCAAAACTTATGTGCAGAATTTGAGGGTCATTTATTAATTTTTGTGGAATTTTAAGAGATTTTACTGTTTTGATAAAGTCACTTTGTATAGGAGGTATTCGTGATTTTCATCCGATTTTCTCGTATCCAAAATTTCAAGTTCATGTATAAAGTTCATATATAAAGTGGAAATGAAGAAATTTTACCGTTTTGATAAAGTCATTTTGCATGCGAGGTAGGCGTGGTTTTCATACGATTTGGTTCATTTTCTATCTTGATCTTTATATTAAAAAAACAAACTTAACTACCAATTTTCATTACGATAGCTTAAAAATTACGACTGTAATTGTGTCGACAGACGGTCAGACGGACAGACGGACGGATGGAAAATTTTTTCTTATTTGGACCCATTGTAACTAAAAAATAGTTAAAAGTTCCCTAAGTCTTCTAGGTGAATTGATATCCGTTTTCAGGGTTTAATAAGACACTATGCGACGTGGGGTTAAAAAAAATACAATTTTTGTTTATTATGAGATCTGTCTGAAAACATATGTCTGAAGCTTCATTAACCCATTTCCAGCTATTGGTGCATTTTTTCATCAGTTATATTAACCCATTTCCAGCTATTGGTGCATTTTTGCATAAGTTATAAAGGGTGTCTCAACAAGAACGCAATTTTTAAATTTGGCGCCATTCGAAGTGTCATTGTTTGACATTTGAACAATTGTTATTGTTTTCTAGTAGAAGGTACGAGGTTAGTAAAAATGGAGCGCTACACGAATGAACAACGCATTCTCATTGTGAAATTGTTTTACCAAAATGGTGAAAGTTTTGCGGCTACAGTTCGCAAATTGCGATCAATTTGGGGTCACAATAATGCTCCAAAAGAGTCAACTGTAAAGAGATTAATGGATAAATTTGCCGAAACTGGGTCTGTTAGTGATGCAAAGACAACAACGCGCCTTCGACCAGGTCGATCGACCGAAAATGTCGCAGCTGTACGTGATGATGTCGCTCAAACTCCATTCACCTCAATTCGACACCGAGCTCAGCAAATTGGTGTCTCCAAATCCACTATGCAGCGAATTTTGACGAAAGATTTGCATCTTCATGCATAAAAAGTTCAATTGACTCAGGAACTGAAGCCAGCTGACAGCGAAGGGAGTTCGTTAATTGGGTATTGGAGAGACAACATGAAAATGCTGATTTTGCTGCTAAAATCATCTTCAGTGACGAGGCCCATTTCCATCTTGATGGCTTCGTCAAAAGGCAGAATTGTCGCATTTGGGGTGAGGAAAATCCTCGAGTGATTCATGAGAAGCAAATGCAAATGCACGTCACTGTGTGGTGTGGTTTTTGGGCTGGAGGAATCATTGGACCTTTTTTTTATGAAAATGAGGCAGGTCAAGCGCAAACAGTCAATGGTGTTCGGTATTGTGAAATGATAACCAGTTTTTTCTTGCCTAGAATTGAAGAAATGAATGTGGAGGGCATGTGGTGCCAACAAGATGGCGCCACATGTCATACAGCCAGAGGAACAGTTCAATTGCTGCATCAGTCATTTCCCGGTCGGGTGATTTCGCGTTTTGGAGATCAGAATTGGCCGCCTAGATCGTGCGATTTAACACCATTAGATTTTTTCTTTGGGGTTTTTTGAAGTCGATGGTTTACACGAATAAGCCGACGACGACTCAAGCCTTAAAAGAGGAAATTGGACGCTGCATTAATGAAATACCGCAGCATTTATGCAAAACGGTCATTGAAAATTTCATTAAAAGATCGCGTGTATGCCAGCAAAGCCGCGGCGGCCATCTGCACGATATATTGTTCCATACATAACCTCATTCTGTCTACTTTACGATATAATAAAGTTTCACGATTTTTTTTTAAATATCTGTGTTTTATTTAAAATTTAAAAATTGCGCTCTTGTTGAGACACCCAAGAATTTTATTCAGATGAGCGCGAAAGTGATATTACCTGGCACTGTAGGGATTATGTTAGTATGGACCTTTGAAAATATACGTTATTTTTGGTTTGAGTCGATTTGGTCGTTAACGTTGGATTTTGCGCCCATGGCGCATTGCAATTTTTGGGCTTTTTTTTAATTTTTGAAAATTCCGGAAAAATATTTCAAATCGCAATATCGAAAATTGCTTTTCAATAGTAACTATCATAAGTTTTAAGCTTTATGCTAAAATGAATTTGGAGCCCGTTTGCTTTTTTAAAATGGGCAGGTTCGGCTGTCAAGTTATGTGGTGCAGCTATTGGTGCAAAAACGCATCAGCCCACCCAGCCTTTACCTGTGGAGGTAAAAACTTTAAATTTAGCCAGGTAAAGTTAAGGGCCATATATAGACTCTGGACGAAGTTTCATTGATCTTGGCCTGGTAGTTAAGGAGCCGCCGGAAATGGGTTAAGATGTGTCTTATATTAGTATTATTAATTATGATTATTATTTTTTTTATGATATAGCGCATGGCAAGATACAGACACCTTTCCTGAAATTTGGGTTAGAAACAAATCTAGAACTGTTTATTGCATACCCTGAATCTTTTACAAATAGCTATTTTGTGCAGCAGTGTAAATTGTTACCTAAGCGTTATATCATTTATTGTCGCGCATACGCCATGATGTACATACATTTTCATTCCTCCTTTGAAGACTTAGCATTAGGAGTATACTCAATTTGACCATAGATATTTCAAAAGTTACTCTTATTAATTTGACAATTAGCTGTCACGTTTTAACAGAGACTGTATTAAGTACTTTGTGTACGATTTTTTATTTAATATTAATTGCTACAATTTATTCTCAGGTCAACTTTTAATTCAATTTTCTGTGCTTCCGCAATAAATTGAAAACAAACTCAAAACAGTGATTAAAAATTCCAAGCATTTCAAAATCAGTCCTTTTGTTACATTAAATAAACAATTTTAAATAAACGAGCGTTAGGAATTAAAAGAATTTCTAATATCAATTAATCAGCTTTGATTTACGCTGGAGAATTTGTTACAGCAAAAAAGGAAACAAAATGAGATACACAGACAGAGAGAGACAGAAAGAGAGAGAGAGAGAGATAAGTATAGAATAGGAACAAATAACCTGACACCGGTAAAATTAAGCAAGAAACAGCTGATGTATTAAGCTATAAATGGAAACGTTTTGCTTAACTTGTTTGCTGCTATAGTTAGCATGATTCTAGTGTATGCTAAGGGTTTGCTTACCACCTTCACCCCTTTTTTTCTTCAGTACTACCTACTTTAGCCTCTTTGACACTAGCATGCTGCTCACTATTTTTCTACAAGCTCAATTATTTGTTCACATCCAATTGGAAAAAATAGACGCATAGAACGAGGTACAGAACGAAAGCACGGTATAAAGCGGTGCAAGAATAACAAAAGAAAATTGTCAATAAGTATTACACAAGTGCAACCGAAGGAGCAAGTGCGCACCTGATGAATTGATAGTTGGATAAATTAGAAAGAAGAAGATGCCAGCAAAGATGTTGTTTTTTTTCACTACTTGCCTGAGTGCTCCAACAAGCAATTCATATTCACGGTATGTTGATTCAAAAACTTTAACGTCGATGCAAAGATTCATTATATTATGTTGCACACAGCGCGCTGTGAGATCCTAAGAAAGGATGTGATTAATTACGTTATTTTTTTTCAACTTTGATAAGAACGGAAAAAGAATAAGTTTAAAGTAGCAAACAAACGCAACGTGGAAAATGCCAACCAGGCCTGTAGTTAAGAGGAAACTTTTTGGGGTTCAAATCCCCGGATGGAATGATTCAATCCAAACGGTTTGAATTAAAGTTGTTGTTATCAAAATTTTTAATAATAAAACTAAATGGTTTAATACATTTACAAGAATTTTGTTAAAAATTTTTAATGGTACTAATACATGTCATGATTTTTTAATTGTGAATTGTTTGAATACTTTCTGGATGTATTGTAGTTATGTTCTTGATATATTCTTCTGTCAAACTTTAGATCAGAGACTTCTGCATTAATTTTATCGATGTGTTGATAAAAGTTGTTATCTTTGTAGAGTTCTGATTGTTCCGATTCCCTGGATCATTGTTGGGGAAATTGTTCTAACTTCTTTTCTTTGCAAACCGTTTTAGAAGTGTGTTTTTTTATGAAAAGATGCTTCTTTTCGGTAGGAGGTGAGTTTAAAATATAAAAATAATCAGTTGAGTTGAAAATAATGAGTGAGTTTAAAATATTAATAAACTTAATTTCAAAATATCATCAATTATAACTATAATGTATACCGAATTGTTCTTCTATAAGCGAAAATTATGCATGAGGACAACTAGTCATAATTTTAAAAATATTAATTAAAAGCTGTAATAGAAGATTGCATGCATTGTAGTTGTTCTGTAATGGAGTGAGTTATGGAGTTTTACATTGTAGTGTTAAGAATTGAGGTGCTATGATTAGGTGTTGATGTTATTGATATTTGTCTCCGCTTGGAGTTTCTAGATTATGTAGATCACGTACGTTTACACGATCGAGTTAAAACCCATATTGATTTTTAGTTGTAAATTAAATTGAGTAATATTTCAAAAATTAAGACCGGTAGGAAGAGCATAAAATAAAAAGCTTATAATTAAAATCAAGTTAAAAATTTAATAATTAAAGTGATTTCAGATATATAATGAAATAAATGACTCAAATATTGAGTGATGTGTGAAAGTGTATTATGTAGGTAATGCTTTTACAAATTGAACGGATTTTGCAAAAAATTAAATTTTTTATTTTAAACCTTGTGAAAATCTTTTATACTTTTTGCTAACATAAAATAAGTTTACATGTGTATCGGTTTTTCTCTCGGAAATTTTTTTTACGGAATACCACAAGGTAACATTTGTGAAAATTTACTTTCAATGCCTGTCCCTCAAGTAACCAATATTTACATATACATTTATAAAAATAACGCATAGTACACTTTTAAGCGAGATTTACTGTGATTAGGGCTTCCAATTTCGGGACTCAAAAGCAATTTCGGTATTGATAATTAAAAATCCCGGGTACAAATAAGTCCCGGGATTTGAAAAACACATAGAACGTATTTTTTTGTTTAAAAGTTTGGATATTTTTTATTAAAAAAAAAATATTTTTTATTGTCCAAAAGAATTAAAAAATTTAAATTTGTTATAAAAAGTTAATTTATTTTATTTCCTTATGTATATAAATGATGACGATATACATATATATATATCTTTAGTATAATTCATTAAATTCATATACTCCCAACGGTTAAAATAAGCCTGCAACAATACATTCTCTTAAGCCTGAGGGGTAATGTTAAGTCCCGAGTATTCAACACACCATTTGATTTCCTTTTTCATTATATTCATACACAACTTTACAAACTGGCTTAGCAACCAGGTGCAAAAATACATAGCAACTCAGGTGTCGTTTTGTGGCTGATACAATTATAATTTTTGGTACAATCCATCAAAAGAATTTCATTAATTTCGTCATAGCTTTTTTATAAAAGAATGAAAAAAAGAGGTTAATGGATCAAAAACGTACTACTTTTTAAAACCTAATATTGCCACTGATAAGTATCAAATATATTATCTGTGCATACTTTCAGGCTAAATATTTTTGAAAATAGTATGTCTTGTAAAAGTACTTTACTGTCAAAAAATAATTAAAGTTTTAGAAATACTGTGTGCGAAGCAGCATGCTTGTCTTTTATGTATAAAAATGTACTACTTTTTAAAACCTAATATTGCCACTGATAAGTATCAAATATATTATCTGTGCATACTTTCAGGCTGAACATTTTTGAGAACAGTTTGAGAGATATTGGGCACGGAGCAGCGTGCTTGTCTTTTATATATGAAGATTGTAAAATATTTACTTTAAATGAAGAATTAACTCAATAATTGTTCAAGTCAAAAAGTCTAAAAAGAACTAAATCGAACCAGCACGACCCGAGATATTTTGATTTAAGTAAAACCAAAATTTGTAATTTTAAATAATTTTGACGTAACGGTATTCCGTAATAAAAATGCCCGATGTAAGTCCTGACACACGTGTAAATTTATTTTATGTAAAGAAAATTTTAAAAATTTTCGGCCGAATCTGAGATATCAAATTCTGAAAGGTGTGCAATTTGTAAAAGAATTACTTATTTATAATTATGTAATAATATTACAATTGTTGTACTCATTAAAATGGTTAAAGCTTCAAAAATGTTGAACTTTTCCGATGCTGTAGTTTGCCTTGTAAAATTATTTGTTGTTTTGTATTTTGCTGCATTTCATTTGAACACACCAAAAATTTGCAACAACAAAAAGTGCAACAACAACAAAGATCATTAAGCAAGTATATGATATTGTTTGTGAAATCCAAGTTTGACTAATGGTCCAATTAGCCTTGCATGTCATAGCAGAGCATGACTTAAAAAATGCCACATCGAAATCTGTTTAATGGTATTTGCGTGTATCTGATTATGCTAAAGATGGTATCGCATATCAATGTTCAGATAAAAACAGAAATGCATCTCTGACTACAAAAATA
The DNA here is from genome assembly GCA_963920525.1 of Dichetophora obliterata. NCBI lineage: Eukaryota > Metazoa > Arthropoda > Insecta > Diptera > Sciomyzidae > Dichetophora > Dichetophora obliterata. The sequence goes on along the minus strand of OY986435.1, from coordinate 233,544,071 downwards.
AACAGACAAGACCTATTTCATTTTTATTTTTGTGTATTCTTCTATTCATTTGACGTTTTGGAAAAACAGGTGTAAAGTTGTAAAATTGTTTGACCAAGTGCAGTTATCTTATTAAAATAAATTCGTTTTATTCTTATTTTTCTTGTTTTATTTTGACTATGTTTTGCATAAGCACCTTTTCTTTTGCTGTGTGCTAGCCGCTTATCTACGTTGCATGCGCTGCTATGTTATGCGATTATAACTGGACCATAAGCGTAGACTTGCTAAAACTATAGATATCTCGCTGAATGAAACAGGTTTTCTGCGTTGTCTTATAACTTTGAATGAGAATAGAATCTATCACGACTATCATAAATTGAAACTATAATGTTAACAGTGGTGTAAAGCTGGTTGATCACCTCCAAAACTGGTAAAGTCAGAATGATCGGCAAAAAAGATTATGACATCAGTGTTTTGGGTTGCAAAAGGGACTTTGTTGATTTTTATACTGAGAAAAATAACACAATAACCTCTGAATATTATTGCAATGTTTCAGATCAACTAAATGAAGAACTTCGTAAGAAAAAAACAGCTTTACAGAAGAAAAATAATTTTTATCAAGACAATTTGAATAACTAAAATACGAATTGCTTTCACCAGATTTGGCTTCCAGCGACTACTACCTCTTTAGATAATTTTTTTTGTGGAAAGCGTTTTTCGTCGCATAAAAAAGCTATTGCAGCTGTGGAACTGTATTATGCAGAGCTTCCGGATAAAGCATTACAGAGGTGGTATAAAATTATTGAAGGATCATTCCAATAAGTGCTTTGAAGTTCAAGGAGATTGTATTGAATAAAAAAAAAACACTTACATTGATAAATTACAATTCTTCCACATTTGCGTTCAATATTTTTTAACTTAATTGTAATAAAAAAGTCTTATTCAATAAGAAAGTCGTATATCTTTCCATTAATTATCATATTGATACCAATTTGTTTTTTTAACCCTTATGTGAGTGACAAAAAAAAACACCTTAATCAGAGTGACGAGGTACCCAGGTACCTTCATATAATTTATATAGATAAATAGCATTTGAATGATTTGATGTTCAGCTAGATCGATGTTTCCTGAATACTTCTCTTTAAATCAATTCAAAAATATATTTGTATACATATTTTTTTTATTTGTTGCACGGCTACCGCATGTTACTCTCTTTTGTCGGTGTCGTAGTTGTTTTTGAATATTTTTTTCGGTCTATCACTGTTCTAGTAAACTATTTTGCTTGTGCTGTATAAAAATCTTTTAGGGTTGTGATGAAAAAAACTCATTTCCAATACGAGGCCAGTTAAACTCAGGTGAACCCAACGATGGTGAACGTCAAACATATGTTGGCGAACGTACGTGTTAAACCTTATAGCAAATTACAAAAATTCAGGGAGGAATGTGGTAATTGATAATTTCCTTACATTTTTGAAACTTCATTGGAATTCATGGAAAAAGACATTTGTAGAAACTGTAAGAATGAAAAACAAAAGCTTTTCCACTAAATATGTAAGCACATCAAAATCGACAATTTTATTCGACTAAGTTTGCCTTCAATAAGGAAGCAACTTTGTGCTCTTAAGTACCAAAAGAGAAAAATTCAGTTGTTCTGTTGTAGAAGAAACGGTAACTGTTAAACGTGCTATTATTATGTACTACAACGAGGTCAAAAGTGGCGTTGACAATATGGACAAACTGTAAGGTTAGCAGAATACCACATAACGAAAAACAAATCGATGGCCATTAGCATTGTTTTTCAACGTGGTCGATGTGGCATCTTTGGCTACATTTATTGTATGAATAGAACGAAATTTAAGATGTACATCTACTAGAGTCGGACCGAATATTTGGCATATTCGGCCGATTTTTTAAACTGCGGCTTCTGCCCAAAATAACCAAATATTTGTCGAATGTTTTAGCTTGTTTGATGCAAAAAATGTTTTATATTTTTTTTCTTGACCTACCATTCAGAAAATAAAAAGGGAAATACTTAACAACTTATATTTTCAATTCCATATTTTAAGCTTGTACAAACTTATTTTAAATTCATACACGTAAATATATACATATGTACATAGTATAATTTTACTCAATGGGGCTCAATTTATAAGTTAATTTATGTTATAATCAAATTCGCTAAAATGATTATTAAAAAAAAAAAATTTTTTTTGGCATTTTTCGATAGAAAAATAGAAATCGTTCAAAGCAGGAAGCGCACTATGTTTAAAACTTTAAACGCGTTTTCTTTAAAACTGCATTTTCGAGCTTCCAACTTTCATAACGCAGTCAATTTTAAACGAATCTCTATGTTGCTGTTTTTCAAAATACGAGTTACTAAATTGTCAATGGACCATAATCTCATTGATAAATTTAATATTGGAAATTCTATCAACAAAAAAAGTAACAAAAGTTTTCATTAAAAATGACAAAGTTATCGCCAGATAAGTTCGTGTTTTAAGCACTGGGCCACGTCACCCCGTGGCTTGCTGTAGTATGTTAATAAAATAATTATTGATTATAGTCTGATAATTTTATACAATCTTCTTCAAAGTACAGTTAATATATCTAAAAAGTTTAGACCTTTTCCAAAAAATATTAATGAAAATCGCATATTGTATCTTTAGTGATTGCCTTTTTTTGTATTGAAAATATTAAATAACGAAAGCAAGGCCTACATTTTATTATTTTTGTTATGTGAAAAAATTTGTTTGTATTCGGCTTCGGCCAAAAATCCAATTTTGGTCGGACACTAATGTTTACCGATAGACGCAGGAAGTTTTTAGAGGACTTCAGTTTTGGATTAAGCAAAGGAAACATAGAAAATCAGCTTTTTCTAATATACAATTGAAATTGTTTGAAGTAATTATTTGTGAAGAGAACAAAACTACAAACAAAGCAAAACTAGTAAAGCTTACACAAGTTGTTGCAAACCAGTTTGTGATGCACATGCAAAAACTCTTCCAAAATGAAACAACTGCTTCCAAACTTCAGAAGAGCAGATAGTTTATCTTAGTAAACACAGGGTTTATTGTTTTTTTATTGGAATAAAAAAACTTATTTTTTCAGTTTAAAAAAAAATATATTAATATTTAAAATATACAAAATTATTTCTAAGAAGTTTCATACAAAACTCAAAATGGTACCCCGGTACCTCGTCACACCAATTAAGGTGTACAAATACTTTTGGTGCACCACACCCATCACAATTTATTGATTGTGCTGTTATTGTAAAAAAAGCTGAGTTAATAGAAAGTTAAGAGCTCTCAGGAAGTTTCGGACCCTTAGCTTGGTTATTAATGAAAAATTCTTTGTTTTTAAAAGCAAAAGTTACCCGGGTACCTCGTCACTCTCATAGGGGTTGATCAAAACCCTCCCCTTTCTTTGAGAATTCTGGCTACATTCCTGATGCCAATCATTTGCAGAACAATATGTATTTTGAGGTGCTGAGGGAAACAACAACAACGAAAACAACAACAACAAAATAGAAGAAAATAAATCGCTTTTGCAGAAGACTCAATTTGTTCCGCTATGATTGCGTATTTCTAACAATTTTTATTTGATAATCAACATTTATCTCTCATTCTCCACTTATTTCTTCTTCTTCTTGAATCTATTCATTTTATAATTAACTTTCATTGTTGTTGTTGGTATTGTTGGTTGTTTGTTCTCCATGCTTTTGTAGATATTTCGAGTGTTATGCTGTATAAATTTCAAAACGGTTGACAAAAGTTTAACTGTAATTTTTTTGCAGTATCAAGTAAAACGCAAAGTGAATATTTTTATGATTGTGGTTGTTTTATTTTGGGACAGTATAAGCTCCACAACAGTACACAATTATTACAGAACTTTATCACAACTTTTGCAACTCGCAAAGTTTTCTGCTATTTGTTGACGACATAAATTGAATCAACTTTATGATTAATGTCTTAAGCAGAATAAAATTAAAAAGTATTGCTTATCGTTACTTAAGAAATTAAGCAATAAATACTTCCCTAACCAATCAATAATGTTCACGTGAAGCAATAAAAAACAAAAATATTCGTTACTAGATAATGGTAAAGAAGTATAAAGTTATTTTATGTATATTGTAAAATTTTTTTTTAAAAGTTGTGGATTGAAATGGTTTATAATCCGCAATAGAGGCTAATGAAAAATGTTTTTCTTAGATATCTAAGGTGATGCACAGAAAACAAAACATTTGTTACATCTATTGAGCTCTTTTTAAATTTTATGAACGTATTAAAATTTTGCATATTATTTATTTTGGAACCAAGGTAAGACAACAATATTGTACATAAGATAGCTTTTCTGGTACATAACTACATTTTGCAAAAGTAGTTTGGATCCTCCTTGCGAGAGCAGATTCTTAATCTGGCATTCAATAAACACAGGTAGGCTGAAAAAAACACCACGAAATTGCAAAAATTGAGTAGTTCATTGGTAAAAATTTGATTTTAGAGGGTATTTTTTCAGTAATTTCAAATAGAATTTTTTTATTGCATAAAAACTTCTTCAAAATTGATGCCAGCATATTATTATTATGTAAAATTAGCCGCTGAATTTGATTTCGATATCACATTTTTAATTAATATGAAATTGAAGCCAACAGCACCGCCCAAAACCCTAAATTTAGTACTTTTTAATCATTTTTCAAATTCATTTGTTCACCATGTATAAAAAAATATACAATACTTTTTTAAAATTAAATGCTCTTGAATTGTTGGTAATTTAATGTAGTTAATTAAAAAAAAAAAAAGTTAAAATCGTATCATATTTGTCCAAGAAATAATTAATTCGAGCGATTTTTTTCTTTTCTATGCTTTAGCTTGCAATATCAAAACCAAATTTTTCATGTTCTTAGATAATTAACTTATTTACTATAAAGATTTCCACTACAATATTTTACCAGGTGATGCGTTGTGGAGTGTAGAAGAAATTGGCATCAAAAAGTCAATTTTGAAACAATGGCACATAAGATAATTTCGCGCAAACGGGTCGATATATTGAAAGTACACTGTAAAATTTCAGAACAAAATTAAAAATTCTAACGAAGTTATAGTACATAGTCGAGAGCGCCTTATAATTGCGCGCTGTATGTTGTCAAAACTCTAAAAGTGGTTTTCTCAAAACAAAGTTTTTGTTGATCACAGTTGGGTGACCCAACAGGGTCACAGTTGGAACGCTTCATACAAAAGTTGGCCATAAATAGTAAAAATAGAGCTAGGTGCACTTGAAATTCGGCACTTATCGGTGATTCCATGCCAAAGCACCCACTTTTCCGACATCACTATTTTTGAAAATATTGAAAATCTCTAAGTGGCTAGTTCTCCTGAAAATTATTATATATGCGTACTTTTTTTTTGGATTTAAAATTTTGTTTTAAAGAAATACACTGAGAAAAATATCAAAAATCTAAAAAAATACTATAAATGCATATATTCCAATAGATGTAGTTTGGAAACCTTAAGTTGTACAAAAAAAATTGCATGCATATTTTAAAGATCTTGAATTTGCCTTTTTGGTGGTATATTTGTTTTTGCAGCATTTTTGTGAAAAATTCTATTTTTTAACCTGAAGTTTTCAGTCAAAATTTTCGTAGTCTTCGCAACAATTTTTTTGTAATTTTAGTTCAGTGTTGAGTTAAGACATTAATTTTAAAGGCTTACACACAATTTAAGGTTGGGATTCCAACGATTGCTATTTTTAATGTACACTTAACCATATCTGAATTTGGTATTTCTGAAAAACTAATACACTGAGCAACACGCCGTTAAAATCGGGAAGGACCTCTCTCTACCATTTGTTACCAGACGAGGTTTCAGACAGGGTGATTCCTTATTGTGCGACTTTTCAACCTAATGATGGAGAAGATCATCCGAGCTGCTGATCTGAGAAGTAATGGTAGAATATTCTACAAGAGTGTTATGCCGCTTGCTTACGATGCCATATTATATTACAAGCAAACTATTAGCTCCATTAATTTTGGTGATTATTCTTTTAAAACCGCTGAGCTTTATGTGGATGAATACAAATGGTACTCTATGCCAGTAACAGTACACAAAGTTCTATTGCGCGGAAAACAAATAAATTGATATCATCAGATTTATTAATACCGAGCCTAAGGCGTCAACCTAAAAATAAATTTTTTGAACTAGAAAATGCAGTAAAAGATATGTTTGTTGATGACAGACCTGTTAAAATAAGTACAAGTACAAGTATAAGTATAAGTACCTAGGTACTTAAAAAATAAGTACTAAGTAAAGGGTCCGCCAAATAACTTTTTTTTAAAAAAAAAAACGCATTGAGTGGTCAGTTGGCTTCAACTCCTGTTCCAATTGGACTTTGTATGGCGTCATACCAAGGTCTTTATGCAAAATTCGACTCAATGATGTCTCCGAAATGTTCAATTGTTGAGAACGACGTTGAATTGATGTTGATGGCGCTTCACGCACACTTTCTGCCACAGCAGTAATATTCTCGGGTGTACGCACTGCTTTTGGCTTGTCACGTTTTGGTTTATCGATGAGGATGCCAGTTTCTTTCACTTTTTTTACAAGATAACGAACATACGGAGCTGACGGTGCTTCTCTTCTTCCAAAATCCATACGCAATTTTCGCACACATTCTGCAACATTACCATGATTTTCAAAGTAGTGTCGCAATATTTCCCAGCGTTGTATTTATATCAGCGAAAGGATAAAACTAATTATCTGTCAAATCAGACATGAGCTTAGTGTTACCATTCACGAAATAAGTACTAGTTGAAAAAAGAACGTTAGATGGCGGATCCTGTATAAGCACTTCTATACTTATACTTGAAATTTTCAAGTTCAAGTACTGTACTTTCAAGTATATCTCAAGTTCTTTGTTAAGGACTTGGTGAATTTTGTACAACATTCCTTCAAAAATAAAAATGCATGAGTGTTCTGAAATCCTTAAAATATCATTTAAAGTTTATTAGTGTTGGCTTTCACCAAAACTAATTTTTCAAAAAAAGCTGTTAAGGCCAAAACACACAGGAGGCATGCATTCTTCAAGCATCTGACATTTGAGATTGCATATACATATTCTTATGAAGTAGCCCACATTAGAAGCATGCATGAATGCATGATGCTTGAGGTATGCCTGAAGTTGATCAACTTTTAACTTTTTGCAGGCATCAAAGCTTTGAAAGACATAAGCATCAGTTAGCTTTGCTTGAAAAAGCTATATTAACACATCCAATTGCTTTTATTGATTGCTTGAATTATTTTAAATTTAATTCAATGTATTGCCTCGACTTTTTGTTAAACATTTTTTCTTAGTTTCAACGTTTTTGACATTTTTTACATATTCGATGTATGCTTTCTATGTGTTTTAATGAAGCATGCTTCACAGACATAATCCATGCTTGAGGCATGCATGCTTTCTATGTGTTTTGGCCTATAGATATTGCCTTCTGGGACTGTAAACAAAACAAGCCATTGAAAACAAATGAAGATGGAAGAGGTGTGTACATTTTGATGATAAATTGCTCTTCTACAATTTTGTTATAGTCTGCACTTAACAATGTTGTAGATTAAGTTGGCATAAAATCTTCGCTCGATTCATCTACATAAAAATGTTGAAATGTAAAAGAGCAGAATTTTTTTATTTGCTAAAGGACTACCTGGGCTACCAAAATAAAAAACGCTTCCCGATGTCCAGTGACTGTTGTGTCAAGATCTACCAAGCAGTCACTCAAACTTGCATGCCGATTTAGTCCAAGATTTTTAACAGTGTACTTAAAATAATTTTAATTTTAGTGTTGCCAAGATCACCATGAACTTAAAGTATTTGAGAACTAGTTGAAAGTACAGTACTTGTACTTGAAATTTTCAAGTATTAGTATGGAAGTACTTGTAATTGGTACTATTTTTTTAAATGCCTACGTACTTGTGCTTACACGATACTGAACAGAGCTGGGTTGTAATGATTCCTTTTTAATTTAATTCCACCTCAGTTCCAATTCCTTCGAATTAGGAATTATTAATTGTACATTTCAATTCCTCAGGAATGTAATTTGAAAAACTTCACAATTATATTACAGGAATTGTAGTTGGAATTGGACATCGCAATTCCTAAGGAATGAAATTGGAAAAATTGTTAATTCCATTACAGGAATTGTAATTGATAATTGACCACTTCAATTCCTCAGAATTGAAAGAAAATTGTTAATTCCATTGCGGGAACTCTAATTGGTAATTGAACGCCTCAATTCCTTATTGAAAAACATCGCAGAGAATTGGAAAACATAGCTTTGTTAGTAGATTAATAAAATTTTGTACAGGGGTGTAGAACTTGTGTACCGAGCACCTTGCAAAAAGTCGGCGGGATATTTTGTTCTAACTCAAAATGAGGTATTAAAATAAAAATTGGTATCTTCGATTATAAATTTATTTGTTAATATTTCATTAAACTACCAACAGTGGGAGTCAAATAAAGTTTTCTAATACATAATGAACTAGTTTTTAGTTAATGAAAAAGTAATTTAAATTTTAACTTCAAATTACAATTCCTGTAATAGTATTGATGATTTTTTCCATTCAATTTATGAGGAGTTGAAGTGTTGAGTTACCAATTACAATTCCTATAATGGAATTGACGATTTTTTCCCAATTCAATTTCTAAGGAATTGAAGTGTTGAATTACCAATTACAATTCCTGTAATGGAATTGACCATTTTTTCCAATTCAACTCCCAGGAATTAAGGTGTTCAATTACCAATTACAATTTCTGTAATGGAATTCACGATTTCCTTCCAATTACATTCCTAAGGAAATGAGAGGACCAACTACCAATTTCTAATTCCAAAGAATTGGAATTGAATTGTAGTGAGTACTTTCTGACCCAGCTCTGATACTGAATAAAGTACTTTATACTTAGTACTTCACAGGTCTGGTTGATGATTTAAGGTTTAATCAAAGCACGTCGAATTTTTTAATTTTTCCAACATAATTTTTCAGCAACAACGACTTATTGTATCATTAACCATTTTTTTTAATATGAATGCAAGCACCTAAAATTTTATGTATTGGGGGTTGGAATTAGTTTTAGAGGTTTTCTAAGAGATGGCGTAACTATCAATAGATCGCATCGGGCACACCTGTGACTATATTCATTTCAAAGCACATTGTGTAAGCTTCATTTTTCAGTATGTGTCATTCCACTGAAGTGTAAACAACATATATTTTTTTCTCTGTGAACATGTCGACTTTCGTTCCAACAAAACGCAATTTGCGGGAAGGTTTACTTTTGTGCTTCCATTTGAAGAAAAAAGCGGTTGAAGCACAACGCACGCTTACTGAGGCTTACGGGGACTATGCTCCATCGATTTCTACTTGTGAGTACTGGTTCCGTCGGTTTAAAAGTGGTGATTTTGATACAGAAGACAAAGAGCGTCCGGGCCAGCCGAAAAAGTTTGAAGATGAGGAATTGGAGGCTTTGCTCGATGAAGACCCGTGTCAAACCCTTCAAGAATTGTCAGAATCATTGGGAGTCGACTTATCAACGGTCGGCAAACGCTTGAAGGCCATGGGAATGATTCAAAAGCAAGGAAATTGGGTGCCGTACCAGTTGAAGCCGAGAGACGTTGAACGGCGATTTTGCATGTGCGAACAACTGCTTCAACGGCATAAAAGGAAGACTTTTTTGCATCGTATTGTCACTGGCGATGAAAAGTGGATCCATTACGATAATCCTAAGCAAAAAAAATCGTGGGGACCACCCGGCCATGCATCAACATCGAGGGCCAAGCCGAATATTCATGGCGCCAAGCTTATGCTGTGTATTTGGTGGGATCAGAAGGGTGTCATGTACTATGAGCTGCTAAAACCTAACGAAACCATCACTGGGTAACGCTACCAACAACAATTGATGCAATTGAGCCGAGCATTAAAGGTTAAACGGCCGGAATATGCCAAAAGACACGACAAAGTGGGTTTTCAACATGACAACGCACGGCCACATGTTGCAAGAACCGTCAAGGAAACGTTGGAGGCGCTGAATTGGGATGTGCTACCCCACCCGCCTTATAGCCTAGACATAGCCCCTTCCGACTACCACCTATTCAGATCGATGACGCATGGCTTGGCTGAGCAGCGCTTCACTTCTTACGAGGATACCAAAAAATGGGTCGATTCGTGGATTGCCTCAAAAGACGAATCGTTCTTCCGGCGCGGAATCCATATGCTGCCAGAAAGATGGGAAAATGTTGTAGCTAACGATGGACAATACTTTGAATAATATACATAGAAACAACGGTACTTTCTAAATAAATGCTCAAAAACCGAAAAAAACCTTTAAAATTAATTCCAACCCCCAATAATAGTAAAATAATATGAACCAACTCAAAACGTGACATCTCTCTTACTCAAAAATATGTTATCATATTGTTGCAAAATCGTCACAACTCAAAAAGAAAAATTTTTTAAAATGAGTTTTTTTTAAGTAATAATGCCACAACTCAAAGAGTCACTTGCAAAATGAAAAACTAATGATATTTTTGGTAGGAATTATAAAGGCCTATAAATATTCTCAGCAATTTTCAGTCTATCTTTACAATTAATAGTCATGAGTCATTTTAAAATTTCATAAGGCTCTCCTGAAAAATACTAAATTTTGAGTTGTGGCACTCTTGCACGAAATGAGCGATATATTAAAAAATAAACTTATGATAATTGTTTTAATTGAACTTTTTTTGTACTACAAAAAGCGTATCTAAATGCATTTTTTATTACCGTTTTGTTATAATACCATTTATAACTAATTGCTGAATGATTGGATTCTTTTAAATTATCTCCTTTTTCGAGTTGAATCAAAAGATTAACCATTTTACAATCATTCCTATGAAATTTAAAAAATTTACATTTTTGATAATTTTTTTTAAAAAAATAATTTGTAAACTTTTTTAATTTTTTTTAAAGATTGTAATGCGCGAATCAATTCTGAATCTGATAAAACAAAAATTTTGCTAATGTTTTTTTTTTTATTTCTGAAGTAAAAGTATTTTTTTTTTTCAAAAAAACATTTTTTTTACCACTGTACACTGCACCGAGAGAAATGAAATCTGTAGAATAAAAATAAGTCTTTAAAAAATGTTAACAAAATATCTTTGTTACAAAGACAATATCTTTACAATAAGAAATTTATCTTTAAATAAGCAACTGCTGCGCCTTTAAAACGAAAGCCAAAAGTTTTTTGTTGATAAATCAAGGAAAAAGTAAGTAACCGCAAAGACAACTTCCTGCCAGAAAGATTAAATTCTGTGTTAGCAAGCGACAAAAAAACTTTGTCTTCACGGACATACTTTAATTGAACTTTGTTTTCCTTGTATTATTCAAGTATGCTTGTATTTTATTCAAGTTTTTCGTTCACAGTTTTCCGTATATTAAGTGAAAATTATGTTTTTTTTTTTGTTTTATATGATAATAAATACAAACATGTACAAATTTTTGTATTCAGGTATACTTTATTATTATACTCTACTTTAGCTAGCAAAAAAGTTTTTTTTCGCATAAAAAATAATATAGTCTTTGTTTTTAAGAACGCAGCTTTGTTAATTAAATAAAATTTCGTCTTTATCACAAAGAAGTTTTGTCTTTTTGCACGATTTTAACAACAAAAGTCTATGCGGCAAAGTGCATTTTCTTTGCTTTTTCATACTTTTTCTCGGTGTATTAAGTTAGAAATTGTTTGAATTTTCGAGTTTCTTCTCGGTGTAGAGTTAAGGTCATTATAAAACTGACCAAGCATAATGAATTTGTACAGGCTTTGAACAAAGGCTTATTTGTTCATTTGAACAGATGTTAAATTCTCCAGTAAAAAAGCGTTTACAGGGCAGAAGAAAAAAAAAAAGAAAAGGAAAACAATATTTGTTGTTGCAAATCTACAACTATAAATTTCTCAAACTTGGTTTTTTCCTATGTTCGTCCAAAGCATTTTGCACAAAATATAACCATTCAAATGAGTTATTAATTTATTCAGTTGAGAAAAAAATAGACCTTCTTGAATAAGAACTTTGTAATAGTACTGAATTATTGGAAAATATTATTCTTTTGCATGAGTCGCTTGGGTATAAACTTAAATTTTTCACCGATGAAAAGTGAAACATTTTGGTAAGAAACTGGTGTTGTGCTCCTTAATCACGACTTTACTTACAACTAGACACAACATTCGAAATGCTGAGCATTTTAACTAAGCACTAATTTAATAATCACCATTATTCTTATTTATTCGTAGCTTATCTAAGTCTAATAATACTTACAAACATTGTTGTTGCTTTTGTTTACACATTAAAAACTGTATCATTTCACTTAAATTTTGCTAGGAACTAAAAACATTTTTGCTATTCATTAACATAAATTTAAGACATAAAACAATAAAGTATGGCAACACTGTTTTATGAATACGCTACATTAACAGAAATACAAACATAATTGATTTGTGCCACGCTCACCCTGTTTACTCCATTTGTAGTTTGTGTGTTTTTTTTTGTTTTTGTTGTTGTGGTAGTCCTTTGAACCAGCAACAAAAAATTCGATATTTTTCATTTAATGCTCTTGTATTTAAGCTATTTTTTCTCACCAATTTGTTGTTTATTAGCGTTCGTTTGACCATAAAAAAGAACAATCAAATCACCATTAAACCAATTCAGTTTCCATTTCTGCACCATCAACTCCACCACCGCCGCTGCCACCCACGGCGTTGGCCGTACCTCACTGAAAATACGTTAGTGATGTAGAGTCCGACGGCGACATGCAGCACATCCATGTCGATGAAGAGGAGTGTTTTGGTCAAATCGCAGACACCTGCTCCAGTTCGGCAGACGAACGGCCAGAATTCATGACGACAACATTTTTGGCCGCATAGTCGGTGACAAAGCGATCGCTGTTGCGCGGATGAATGTTGCCCATTTCCTGCGTGCAACACCAAGGATTCCTGGTGGTAAGAATGCGCTTAAAGGCATCGCGAAACTCCTTGTTGAATATAGAATAGATGATGGGATTAAAGGCTGAGTTGGAGTAGCCGAGCCACGAGAGTATTTTAAATGTTTGGCCACCAATACAGGTTTTGCAGAAGGCGGCCACGATATTGACACAAAAGAAGGGCACCCAACAGATGAGAAAGACGCCCATGATCACGCCTACCGTGATGGCAGCCTTGTGATCGGACACATGGTAGGGCGAACTGTGGTGAAGATTGCGAACTTTGAACTTTTTCGGCGTGTTCTTGGGTCGGCGTATACTTTTGTAGCGCTGCTTCTCGGCCACTTCACCGGGACGCGTAACAGCCTTAATGGATTTGACGTGCTTCTGAGCGTAGCAGTAAAGTCTAAGGAAAGAGAATGATAGAGAGTTAAAAAAAATTTTGAATTGATATCAAACAGAGAGAGTTAAATAAAGAAAAATTTAAAAAAAAACCAGAAATAAATGCATTTGCGGTTGATGGTCGAGTTAATATTCTTAACAATACGGTACTTTTTATGGCTTTTTCTATAGAATTTGTGTGCAGCAATACTTTTCTTACTGCCACTAAGCACTATTTTGATTAATCTGGCCAGATCTGTGTGTAGAGTCAAAACAACAACAATTTGTTTTCTAGAAATGCTTGCAATGTCTGTGGTTAGTGTTATCCATGGCGTGGTCGTTTTCGTCGTCGTCATCGTCGTCGTCGTTTTCGTAACTGCATTTTTTACAATGTTGCACTTGAGTGGCATCATTGGTGAATAGCATGAGGTGGGTTTAACAGTTTGACCAACAAAGGTTACCCAAGTAAGGTGGTCCCAACATTTCATAATAGCTAGAATAAATGTTATAAAACTACCGCCGAGCATCGCCATCGGCATCATTGTGTAGCACATTGCGATAACAACAGTCATTTTATGAGCACAAAGTCAAAGCGTCTCAGCTGCAGCCAACACGTTTCTATTTATGTATTTGTATTTGTTTCATAGTGTGCGGTAAATCGGCTATCTATCTATCTTTGCAAGAATGGCACTGGATGGATAGTGTATCTTTGTGGTGGTCTGTGGTGGTTTGTGGTAGTTTGCGGTGGCTTGTGTTGGCTGCATTTGACGGCTCAGCCCATCCCAGCACCATTCTAAATTTTTTTGAAACCTCTATTTATTTCATTTCCGGTTTTTATTTAACCAACGTTCAATAGATACAGACAAGAAATTCATTATAAATTCAGCATGTAGCTTAACAAAATACATAGCAACAACAACTGTGACTTGGAAAATTCAATTTGCTTCATTAATTTTTTAAAAAATTTACCGAATTTTAAGGAGAACACGTTGCAAATAAATACAAATGAATAGAAAAAACGAATAAAAAAAAACATCATAAATTATAAAGCTACGTGAGTAGAATTTAAGAGCGTTTAAAGTTTCTCTTAAAGAATATTTGCTGAAATTTATATTAATTTGACATAATATTTTTTTTGTACTGATTTAGAGGATTTTGAAATTGTAAAAATGAAAGAAAATGTGATAAGATATTGGGACGTATTAATAAAAATTGAGTGAACGAGTAGAGTGAAGTGCTTGAGTGTGAATTTTGAGTGTGCGATGTTTGTTAAGTGGAGTGTGGAATCCGTATTAAATAAACTCTACTACACTCTGAGGGCAAAAAAAAAAAAATCACTTGAGTGTTTACTCACATCAGCCGCTGTCAGACAGCCAAATTTGTTTTTCAATAATAAATTATATTGTGCCATTCGACAAAATACAGTACATTCTTCAAATTCTTTGTTTTAATTCAAATTAATGTATTTTTCGAAGCCATCCAAGGTAAGTAATAAATAAACTGTTGAGTATGCAAAATATTCGTTCATATATGTTTGTTTGCAATTTCAAGGTAGAACTTGATGAAAATACAGCGCTAGAACTTGGTGAATTTCAAGATTACGAAATGCTTGAAGATCCTGAGAGTTTTTTTAATATTAATAAGTAAATTTTAAAATAAAGATTGGGTAAACTTATTGCAATTTTTTTAAAAGATAAAGAAAACCTTTTCAATGATATCCTTTTTACGAAAATCGCATTTAAATTGCCTGAGCTACGTTGTCTCAAAAAGTACCCTATTAAGGCCGCGAAAATTGATTCTAAAAATGTATAACTTCGGATTCTAAGAAAAAAAATTAAGCCAAACAGGAAATGGTAAGTGCAATAGATGTTATACTTCATTGTGAAATTAGCTAAATATGATATTTGTATAGCTTGAGTAAGGCTGAGGCAGCTACATAGATAGCACACTCAACTTTTGTTGAGTGATCTCAAGTTTTATTAATACGAAATAAACAAAAACTGAGTGTACTTGGAGGTTGCGATGTTTATTCTGAGTGAGCACTCAACGTCAAATAAAAACATGAGTAGAGTGGGGTCTAGCTATTTTTATTAATATGCTTTATTCATACCGATCAGAGTAAATGAGAGTGAAGCTGAGCTCACTCCACTCTAATCGCTTTAATTAATACGACCCATTATTGAAAATTATGTTGGCACTTCAAAAATTATCTAAAAAAATCGTTTTTTGTAATAGATTATGAAAGCTACAATAATTAGTATTATAGCCAAAGAAACTGATGCATATCACAACAGTTAAGTCTTATTAACAGGCAACAGCATCAATCTAGGTATTTTATTATCTTTGTAAGAAAAACAAAAATCTTGCAAGAATATCTATGCGTAAATTCATAAAACAACTCACTGATCTTAACAGGCGTAGGTTCAGTGAAAAATTCAAGTTTTTTAAACGTTTACGAGTTGATACATATTCTTTGTTAAATTTTTTTTCGAACTTTAGGATTCCTTGCCACAAAAAAAAAAATTACAGATAACAAAATAAAAAAACCATCACAGATTGCTTTGCACTTATAAATATAAGTAAAAGCATTAATTTTTTAAAGAAAAAGTATACTCTTTTTAGCAGAATTAGCAAAAATAGTAAAAATACTATATCGGTGTAAAACGGTGTAAAAAGACGGCCTCAGTAGCCTAGTGGTAGTGCGTTTGACTGTCAGCCAGAGGGACTGGGTTCGAGTATCGGCTTGGCCGTGGTCATACGCTCTTTTCTTCCTAATTCATTATTTCTAATGGCAATAACTTTAAGCACATCATTATATACGATGAAAAATGCAATAGGTGGTAGCAACGCTGTAGGTAGGCATTAAAGCCCTGCTTCGGTGCATCTATTTGAACGTACACACACTGTGATTTATTGCATTGCTCACAGTTGACTGTCATCTAATAACACTTGAGAGTTTGATTTGCTCAACAATGCACACTTTCTCTCTCGGCAATCCAAGCATGGCTTGTTTTTGTTCGTCAACACCACAAGCAATGAAATTTAATTGTTAAGGGTAGGATGAGCAATAAAATAAATAAAATAAAAAAATAAAAAGCAATATATGGCAATAGATCATTTGGATCATGTTGATCATTTTGATAATTTTTATCAGCGGTCGTCAGCGCCTAACTAGACATTTTTTTACACCAACTTCAAGATCTTCAAGATTGACTAGGTAAAAATGGGTCGCTGAATCCGAATACGTTGTCAGAATTTCAAAATTATAAAATTTTGAAATAATAGGGCTGCCACCTAATAATATGTATTTTTAAGAGTTTTAAACATCATTTATCAGTGTTAGGGGGTCGCTAATATCGAATCTGAAGTCAGAATTTTAAAATTCAAGATGGTGGATAGGGTTGCCACCTTCATTTTTTGCATTTTTATGAACTCGGGGCTGGCAAAAAAATTATACACCAAAAAGGGATCGCTGAATCCGAATCCGTGGTCAGAATTTCAAAATTATAAAATTTTGAAATAATAGGGTTGCTTTTAATTTTTAAAATAAAAATGAATTCGTAAAAATAAAAAATTGCAACCCTATCCACCATCCTGAATTTTAAAATTCTTACTTCAGATTCTTAATCAGCGACCTCCCTCCTAACACTGATAAATGATGTTTAAAACTCTTAAAAATACATATTGTTAGATGGCAACCCTATTATAAAAAATTACGTTGTTTTTAAATTCTGACAACGGATTCGGAATCAGCGACCCATTTTTACCTGATGTTCGCACCAGCATCGCATATGTAAAAATAAAAAAAATGGGTGGCAGCCTTATTACCCATTTTTATTTTTAAAATTCTGACTTCAGATTCGAATTCAGCAACCTCCTAGCACTGTTAAATAATGATGCGTGACCCATTTTTACCTAGTGTTCGCGCCAGCACCGTATTCGTTGTCTGATATAAATCATCTATTGCCACTCAACAAGCTTTCGTTGCATTGACTGCAGTGAGCTCTCTGACAACGATATCTTAGATCAACAATATTAATGATCTGTTTTTTATTGCTCTATCGTGTTTTGTTCGTCTTCGCTGCAATCACACACATGATTTCTTTGCAGCAAGCAAGACAGTGCAGTGTAGTGTGAAATGAACAAATGTTTTGAAGCCGGTTTTAAGTGCACCTACGCAGGGCTCTAGTAGGTATTTCATAAACTGATGCAAAAAAACTATTTTTTTCCTTAGAGATTTCTGAAGGTCCAAGATATTTCGAAATTTCTTAACCGATTTCAACAGTCAAAGTGAACAGAGTTAATGAAATTTAATTTGATTTAATTACAAACATACAAAACTGATTCAATAGCACGGTTTTGAGCAGGACGACAAGTATTTATTTAAATAAAGCAACGTAAACAGACATTTTAAAAAGATAAACACATCACACCTAGTTGTAGAAACCAAGCCAATTGTGTAGAGCGCGAAACCAATTTGTAGATAAGTTTCCTCCTTCACAAAAATATCCTTGAGTATTTAATAGCGCTAAAGCAATGAGGCGTTCCGTTCCAGTAGCATTTCGAAGCCAATTTTTCAAACACTTATGTGCATAAGGAACGCTCTCTAGAAACTGTACTACAGGGCAAAGAAATGGTTCAATTATGTTCGCGTAACGCAACGCAAGGTGACCGTAGAAAATGGCGCATTGCACGTAGATAGTTTCGTGTTGATTATGCAAACGTACATCTACTTCAAAACTTTAACTCGGCTGCTATTGTTTACAAGAAGTAAGATGTTTTAACTGGCGGCGAATTATATTAATTAGCAAATTTACCCCACTAAAAAAAAGACAACAAAAAAAAAGAATTGTGCGTTAAAAGACACAATTTATCAGCCAATTTACCACACATAAACTGTTGCTGTGAAAATGCAGCTATGACCAGTGTTGTCACTTGAAAATTTTAAATAGTGTAGCATCCAAAAAAGTGGTAGATCTACTACGATTGTGATAGAGTGACAACACTGGCTGTCACAAGACCGTAGAGCCGACATAAGTTCAAAATGAAATTGAACTTTTTATTTGTTTTACGTTTATCTTAAGGTTGTGAGATAAGATTCTGTTTTATCTATACTGTTCTAAGCTTCGTTACGTGGTGCATAACCAGATGCACACAAAGCCCATACAACATAAATTCACGTGTCATTTGCTACGGCCACCTTGCGTGCGTTACGCGAACATAATTGGACCATAACAATTATTTTCAAAATTTTGTAAAAATACGGAGACATCCATTTCTGACAGCTACATTTGTCGCCGCAAAATAATTTAAGTGTTTCAAAAGCTGTTCTGCAACCCTTATTTCTATTGTTGGTCCATTTAGTTTCTTTAACTCAAGTTCGGTACACACTTTTCTATATCTTTTAAGATTTAAGACTTAATACATTAGTTTTTTATTCTTGATGGACTTATGTTTTCAAATTTGCAATTTTTTGAAAGGAATGAAAAGCTTGATTCGATAAAAATCCTCTGTTAATTCCTGCTGCAATGCTAACACGATGTGGTTCCGTTCTAAGTCAACCACTGTCCATGTTATTCAATAAATCAATTAGCGAAAGTATTTTTCCACTTTTTTGGTAAAAATCTTTCATAAGTCCTATTTATAAAAAAGGTTGTAATAACGATATAAACAACTACAGGCCTATCGCGAAACTCTCGTCGATTCCAAAACTTTTTGAGCAGCTCGTGTATGATCGTGTGAAAATTCACTGTGGGAAGGTCATGACAACTCGTCAGCATGGATTTTTTACTGGCAGATCCACTGTGTCTAATCTCCTCGATTTTACAACATTTTGCTTAAATTCAGTTTATTCAGGTAACCAGGTCGACTGTATTTACACTGATTTTAGTAAAGCATTTGATAAACTGCCACACAACTTAATTCTATTTAAACTAAACTTAATGGGTTTTCCACAATTTTTTGTAAGCTGGATTCAATCGTATCTGACAGAGCGATTTTATCAAATACGATTTCGAGGCGTATTGTCAGCTGAATTTATTGTTGAATCAGGTGTTCCTCAAGGTAGCCACCTTGCTCCACTTCTGTTTATTTTAGCCATTAATGATGTAACCCAAATCATCAAACACTCTCATCTACTTATCTATGCAGCTGACATGAAAATATATAGAACAATAGATGCTAAAGACAATTCAGATCTGCTCCAGTCTGATTTGAAATCCTTTGAAATTTGGTGTTCTAAAAATAATATGTTTCTAAATCCAGATAAATGCCAAACTATGAACTTTTCGTCGTGTAGATGCTGTCAAAGATCTTGGTATATGCATGGATTCTAAGCTATCGTTTAACGTTCATATTGATTACATTTGTAAAAAAGCATCTTCTATGCTCGGGCTTATGAAACGCTGGGCCAAAAAATTTAATAGTATGATCACAACTACAACGCTGTATTATGCAATTGTGCGACCTCACTTAGAGTATGCAAATCAAGTTTGGTCCTCAAGTTACAATGTACATGTTGAACGTATAGAGAGAATCCAAAAACGTTTTGTTCGGTTTGCTCTAAGGGGCTTAAGTGGAACTGACCGATTCACCAGAACTCCTAACTCTTATAAATTTTAACACTAACCGCAGAAGCAGTAGAAATGCTAACAATTTAATTTACTTACCTTTTAGTAGGAAAAATTATATGGCTACTGCTCCTTTACATCGCATGAGTACCTTTGTTAACAACTGTAGCTTTTTTGATGTTAACTTATCGAAACGTCAACTCAAAAGTAGATTGAAAACTAATGTATGATTAGATCTATGTAAACGCATGGTTAGTTGTTATGTCTTGTGTTGTCCCTGAGCCCAACCCATATTATGGTGGGTAAATTTTTCTCACTTTAGATTGTTTTGGACCACTCTTATCGATATCATTGAGATACTTTAATGTTATTTGGGCTGGTTCTTAAGATGATCTAATGCGGAGAAAGTGCGAAAAAGCTGTAGTAGCTGAACTCTATTGTTATTGCATGTTGTTATTAATGGCGTTCCATTGACTCTTGATAAACGAGGCTTATTTTAGGCTTTTACTATCTCAGTTTAATTAAATATATCTGTAAATGCTTCTTTATCGTTCTTCCGAAAATTTTCCAAAGTTTCGACTACAAGATTTATATGTTCACATCATTCTATTAGATCTTTATAAATTTTTAGTAACAATATTGTCAGATTTCACATAAATGAAAATATTTTATGAATTAAATGAATTGTAACGAAATATTCTGGACTCTGGAGTAGCTACACACATTAATTGGACGAAGTGTCAAATTGCATTAAAATCAGTTAGTGATGTGTTCCTTTTCATATTAAAAAATGTTGTTGTTGTTGTTTTTCTTTGGAAAAAATTCGTTAGAGCAATTAATTGTTCTAACCTGACCTAAAGCTCAATAAACGATTTTAAACTATCAAACAACTATGTAGAATTTGTGTTTAAAATCAAGAATGATTTAAACTATCAAACATTTAGAATTTGTATTTAAATCATAGAAAATCAACATAATATTCTTTATTGCTAAGGGGGGGGGGGAGTTTGAACCCCTGAATCCCTCTCTTATCTATGGCGTTGGGTGGTAGGAAAGCTTGTGGAAACGTATCGCTGAGTATCTTGACTTGACTGAGGTAACAAGATATAACACTCTAGATTCAATATCACATGTTAGCACAGTTTCTTAAAACCCGACACACTAAAAATATCAATATCTATAAGTTTTCACTTCATTACTCCTTTTGTTCTAATTTTACAGTTATATCACAACTGACAACGGACTAATCATCTGGTCTATTTATTGTAGATCGATCTAGAGACCAGCAGACACCTTAACCTAATCTAAACTAGTGTAAAAAAATCATTCGTAAAATTTAAAATATTGGGAACATTTTATGAAATCCTTACCACCCGTATGTCCCAAAAGCACATAACATAATTATTCAATTAAATAAAAGCGAACAGCAGAACGAACAGGCTTTTAAGAATGTTATCCTGATGAAGAGCCATTGAGAGAATATGTTTGCTTTGTCATTGTTAAACCCACACGCAGAACAGCGTGTGCATACATACAGTAACCCAGTACGCAGCTTGCCGTTCCGATGTGAAAAAAAAATTATGCAACAATGATTGAAAAGACAAGAAATTAATTCCAAAATTTGTGCTGAATTGGGAATGTGTTCTAAATGAAATAGTAACAAAAAACCTAAAAAAAATAATAGGCCCTTTTTAAACTGAAAACTATGATATATTCGTTGAATTTTTAGCAATTTTTCTGCAGAATAAAAATAAACGCATATAAAGTTTTCTTTACCTTTGGAGTGCTTTTAAAGCGCATCATTTTGGTGACTTCTCAGGGACATTTAGGACTTTCTTTAGGGTCTTAGTATTGAAGGACATATTCCTTAGATGAAACATTAATGTTTTAAGCAATAAAAACCATTTCAAAATATATGAGCACTCACCCCCGCCCACCTCTCCTTTAAAGTAATTATGACACAATTACTTAATATCAATATCAATGAAGATTGAGATTAATTGCATTGTGATAACCATCAGTTTCCGTTCAAATACATCCGTTTTTCTGTTACTGATGCCGACACAATTGCGTGCCGTGCTGGGATGCAGGATGTCGACTAAGCTTAAGCTTTACGAAACAAGCCACCCATACTTTTATGAAACATACACATGCATACCAACAACACACATATTGACAAACTTTTGTTTTTCTTTTACACTTTAATTCCACCAGGGATCGCTTAACTCGGCATCTCCACAAATTGCTCAATAAATATTCTTTTATCGTTATAATTTGTTCATTAGGATCATTCGGTGTGCACGATTGTGTGTGTGTTAGTTTGCGTTTCTTGCCACAACTTTTCTTGCATACTCTTGTTGTTGTTCTAATGAAATAGCTCGCGTTGTGTTGAGTAATTTGACACACAGTTGCTCGCTTCTGTGCTGCTTCTTGGTTCTTTAGCTTGTCTTGCGCGCCATTCCAGAGTGCAATAAATAAAAATGATGTCCACTACGTGCTCGATATACACTGAAGAGATAAAAATGTCGTTGCATGACAACCAGAAATCTTATATAAGTTGATGCGCTGCTGCTTGTTTGTTTTATTGCATTGTTAGTTGTTTGAAAGTGGATCAGAATTCGAAAATATGGTTTAAGTGGAGTTTATAAGAAAACTTTGTTTAAGAGGTTATAACCATGTTATTTGAATTAATTGCAATTATTTGGGTTTTTTTTTGCATTATTTAATCCAAAAAATTCATTAAAAATTTGATCTGCAATTGCTGGCACCTAGCTTTGTATGGCTCATAGAAAAAAAAAACAGAACCATAAATAACTGATACATATAAGTCCACTGCTGTGCTCTAAAGCAAAACAGAAAAATAAATGTTTTTTATTTATTTCATTTCATATGTATTGTCTTAAGGAAATAAATAAAAAAAAAAGTTTCATGCTAGATGTTGTCGTAAGGCCCGGGCTTAAAGCGGTAAAATCTTAGGGTCACCAACATTTTTGAGGGCTGAAAAAGTTTGAGGAAAACACAAAGTTAGAAACGAAATCAATTTGATGGCAGCAGAATTGACAGGGTGGCAAACAATGCTTATAATATTTGGTGGACAAATTGAGAGTGACAAATGTTTACAGAAAACTAACAAACAAAAACTTCGCTTACATGTTATATATAAAACTAGCTGAAATCCGGCGCGTTGCTGCCAAGCTCCCTTGATTGTGTAAATTGAGGTTGAATACTGAATTCCGATGACGACCTACAAATCCAAAGCTGCTCGATAGCACAAATTTGTGTTGAATGAGAGGTGTAACGTCCCCTTTTTAAACGCCCTTCAAATGTAATCAATGAAACTGCATGTATACATTGAGGTAACATACTGAATTCTAAAACTGAGCGATCTATAACTTCAAAGCTATTCAATATCGAAAATTGTGGTTATATAGGTGGTACCTAGCCCCCTTTTCCAACTCTC
Organism: Dichetophora obliterata; assembly: GCA_963920525.1. NCBI lineage: Eukaryota > Metazoa > Arthropoda > Insecta > Diptera > Sciomyzidae > Dichetophora > Dichetophora obliterata. Next base: position 233,520,696 of record OY986435.1, on the reverse strand, counting down.
ATAGAATAAAATAAATAAAACTGCATGTGCAAATCTAGGTCGAATACTGAACTCCGACGCTGTGCGACCTGTAACTCCAAAGCTATTCGATATCGTAAATTTATGTTGTATTGGAGGTCCTACGCTTCTTGTCTAACGCCCATAAAATGTATTCAGTAAAACTGTTTGCATAGATTGAGATCGGATAATGAATTCCCACGTGGTCCGATCTATAACTTCAAAGCTCTATAACTTCAAAGGGTCCGATCTATAACTTCAAAGGGAGGTGCTATTCCCCCTTGTCTAACGCTTATAAAATGTTACCAATTAAACTGCATGTGTAAATTTAGGTTGAATACTGAATTTCGATGCTCTGCGACCTCTTACTTCAAAGCTATTCGATAGCAGGTTTGGAAGGTGAAACTCCCCCCTTTCCCAACGCCCATAAAATGTTATCAATGAAACTGCATGTATAAATTGATGTCGAACACTAAATTTCCATGCTGTGCGACCTGTAGCTCAGAAACTATTTGTTATCGCAAATTTTGTTTTTATAGAAGGTGCCACTCCCCCTTGTTTTTTATTCCCATAAAATGTCATCAGTGAAACGACACGTACAATTTGTGGTTGAATACCGAATTTCGAGGCTGTGCGACCCATAACTCCAAAGCAATTTGATATCGCAAATTTTTCATATATATGTGGGCAGTAAAAGGGGTGTGACAGTTATTAAACCATCTCGTACTCGAAACAAATCCACTGCCAAAGTTTGAGCTCAATCCGGCCAGTAGTTTCGAAGTCTTTTAATTTTTTCTTAAAAGTAGGCGTGAAGGCTTATTGTGTGACAGAAAAAAGAGACCGACTTCGGTTTCATCCCTACTCCATGCTGTTTACTGGGTGAGAAGTGACACCGGTAGAAACCTGGTGGAAATAACTTACCAAGTGATAACTGATCAGTTATCAAGCGGGATAAAAAGGATTACATTACTAAAATGACTATTTAAAAAATAGTGGTTGGTGATAGAAGGGTAAAAATGAAGGATTGAATTTATCTTTTAATGCCACATAATAAAAAAATAAAAAAAAAAACATTTTGTCCAAAAAATAATAAACAAATGTTAGGGGTGGACAATCCTTATCACTTATGGGTTTGAAAAACAGATAGTAGCCGATTCTCAGACCTATTGAATATGCATATAAAATTTCATAAAAATCGGTCAAGCCGTTTCGGAGGAGTATGGTAACTAACATTGTGACACGAGAATTTTATATATAAGATATTGCAGAAAACTAGTGCAATTGATTATTTTACGGGTTATAGAAAGTTGTATTTTAACATGGCATGTTATTGGTGGTATTTTCAAAAATTAATGAACTTCTTAATGCAATTAATGCATATTTGGTCTTTCTGACTTAACCCTTTGCACTTGACGTGGTGGTCTGACAGACACGGCAAAACAAAATTTCGTTCATTGCTTGGTAAATTTTGTAAATTGTATCAATGAAATAGACCACGTTATTTCAAACAAACGCCTTTAATTCAAAAATTTTCCGTTTACATTGCATTATACACTATTTTTTAATTTAAACGATAAAGGTCTAATAAATAAATAAACTTATTAAAAAAAAAAGGCAGTGTAAAAAGATGTTCGTCAGACCACGAGGTAGTGACCTCAGTAATATTGTTGAAATAAGAGCACGTCAATTGCAGAGGATTAATATAGTGTATTATTGAAAAAACATTAGGTTAATGCATTGCAAAACTTTTAAAATGTTTTGCAGAGTGTATTTAAAGGGCAGAATCATTTTTATGGCCACAAAATCAAAATTAATGCACAACAAGAAATTTTAAGTTCGTTAATTTAAAATGTTTTTTGCCAATATTATTGCAATATTATTGCAGAACACGATAAAAGTTCTGCATCAACAATTAATAATATTTTGCATTTACGTGATCTTTGCGTTATATATCGTATCATCTAAGAAAAGCAAATTGGACTGCATTAAATAATTTTTGTTGCAACTTCACTTAGAAATTATGTTTCGATGATAGAAATGTAAATGCCGTGGCTGCATGGTATAAGATATTATTTTATTGCGTATGTAGTCTTTCATTCCCAATAAGACTAGAAGCATTAAACCAAGAGATCACTCATGGCTTACTGAAACTTGCAAGATTGCAGACAGGTCCAAAGAGAAAGCCTTTCAGAATTGGCGTTCTAACAAGAATACTAATACAAAAAGAATTGCATCGAGGCAATGCGAGAACCGCTGTAATGCAATATTAAAACGCGAAAAGTTTTTGCATGCAACACGCATTCTAGAAGAGGTTCTTTACTGCCCCAAAGCGAGCAACAACTTTTCGTAATTTGTAAAAAGAGTAAAGAATTAGACATTGTTATCGATTCCAACTCTTCTAAAAGATGATCAAATCTTTACTGACTTGGCTGATGAAGTTTATCTATTGGCTAGATTGCTTGCACAAAACTCCACTCTTTCGGATAGCAATCAGCCACTGCCCTTTGTTTCGCGTAGATCTTAGGGCATCCAATCCCGGTATCCCGGACTTTTGCTAGTGGGATTATCGGGATCCAGGGATTGCCTCTGCAAAAAAAAAATTCTAATATACTCCTACAAAAAATTCAATGATACTACCTAAGAAGAATTGATGTGATTTTGAAAAATTTTAGAAAAAAAAGCTTTCTAAAACTGTCTGTAAGAAATAACACAACAGGACTTAAGACTTTTCCACACTTGGTCAACGCAATTCCAACGCAACTTCAACGCAACAGCGAAAAAGTTGAAAAGCAATGCAACTTTAAACCGAATGCTTTCAGACTTGCTTCAAAAGCCATGCAACATGTAACTCGTGTTTTTCGACTTCTTGCACTAATTTAATATTTAACACTTGCTCATTCATCCTGCAAACTATTTCTTCTTCTTTTATATTCTATAACTGAAAAACGGAACTAATTAATTAACTTATTCACCTTGATTAATATATAGTGTACTACACTACAAATAATTGCATTTAGAAAACAAACAAACTGATGCAACAAGTCGCCGATCAAAATTGCGGAAAGCCGCGTTGCTTGAACAGGGAGAACGTGTCGAAAACTTGTTGCGTGCAATTTGCTTAATCAGAAGGTTCCGGTATAAATACACATGCTAGCAACTTGAGTTGGAGTTGCGTTAACCAAGTGTGGAAAAGGCCTTACTAATAGTAATTTTAATATCAACTCTAACAGCTCTAGTCTGGCAAAGTAACAATTGTTACCCAGTCTTTTTAATATTTTGGTGTGTTTGTTGTAATTTTTTGATTTTAAACAAAATTTGAAACTGAAAAACAATAAATTTTGATAAAAATTATCACCTGCTTTTCAGATAGTGACAATTTCCTTAAAAAAATGTGGTTTTGAAAACAAAAATTAGAACAAACACATAAAAATATTAAAAATACCGGATAACAATTGTTACTTTGCCAGAATAGGACTATAAGTTTAGTGTACGCAGAGAAAGGACATGGTTGAGACATGATTACTGCAATAATCATTTTTTTACTAGAATTATTGTACTATTTCTGCATACACAAATTTTTGCCTTAATAAAGTCATTATTTACTAATGGTGGTACCAAAAATAGAATTATAGTTGAAATCATAACATCATTGTAATCGTCAACATACTATGATTGCCTCAACTATTAGTTGCAACAAAAATGTTGTAGTTCTGTCAATCATGATAAATGTGAATATTATTACAGAGACAAACATTGTATAAGAATTTTGAATGTTTGTCTGAACTATTATTTGATTGTTGGCAAACGAAGCAGAACATAACCAAAAATCGAAAGAATTTATTGTGTCTGAACAGTTTGCAGGAAAAACTTTTACTTCATTCAGACACAATAAGTTTGATCGATTCCTGGTTATGTGTCGTTTCGTTTGTCAACTGTTCAATTATTGTGTTTTGTTTTAAATCACCTTATCCTAAAAACAGCACGCAGAAAAGTGAAATTTTTGACTTTAATTGTAGCAAATATATATCTATTTACCGTAAATATATTTCGCAATTCTGACCATATTTTGTTTATCACGTATTTAAGTCGTATACACATATTGCTATTTTTATGACATAGCAATTAATGTACCATGTTTATGAATGGTATAAGTCAGGCGAGCGGTAGTAGCGGCTTGGCCTGTTGGTAGTGTGCCTGGCTCGTAAGCGAAAAAGCCGCGGTTCAAACCCCGGCTCGCTCGGACAGAAAATTATATCAAAAATATTTTTCAATTGAATTTATATTTCTGTTCAGCCCGGACAATGGCAAACCTCTGGAGAATATCTTAATTAATAGCTGTGGAAATTGGAGTGCATGAAAATAAAAAAAAATAAAATTATTTTTTCAATAACATTCTGGATCCTTAAAATAAATAATATAGTTGTTGCAATCATTCTATTTTCCCAATAAGAGAATAATGATAGTTTCAGTAATATTTTGGTACCTACAAAAAAAGTGCCTTTTCTAAATATAGCTGTTGTAATCATTTTATCATGATCAAAGAAAATATTATATGTTTAGGAACATGTTAGCAACAATCATAATCCGACTCATACTATGATCCTCTTAAGACATGGTTGTTGCAACTATGTTTTATCTCTGCGTGTGTAAGCTTTTTGAGAACAAATTCTATAGATAATGTCAGAAAAGCTCCCACTCAATTTAGAGTTGGCATTAAATCGACTTTTGGTAAGGCCCAATGTGCTAAGAACATGATACTTCTTAAGAAATACTGAAATATGATTTTAGTAAAGCAAAAATACAAATCTTTTCTAACCAGCAAATTAAAAAAAAAAAAAACAAAATTTTCTTAAGCAAGTGGTACAAAATATCACAAAATTCTTACTCAGATATACTAAAATTATTAGACTATTAACTTTTTTTTTCAATTTTAATAACATGTACAAAAAATTCAATGATGCTACCTAAGAAAAACCTGAATGTGATTTTAAGAAATTGTAAATAAAAACCTTTCTTTAAACAACTGTGCAGAAAAACACAATGTTTGAAGCACATGATACTTTCTTAGAAATACTGAAATGTAATTAAATAATACTAAAATAAGAAATTTTTTTACTAGCTGTACAATATTTGATGTGAAAAATATAAACTTTTTTAAACCAACTTTACAAAATATTAAAAAATACTAACTTAGAAAAACTCAAATGTGACCTTAAAAAAAAGTTCCATAAACAAGCTCCACAAAATATCACAAAATTCCAAATTAGAAATACTAAAGTAATTAAACTATTTTATTTATTCAAAAATTTTATGAACCTTCTGAATGATCTTATTTTATTTATTTGTTTAAAGAATTGATCCTTGTTTTTCAGAAATAAAAAATAAATACTATCTCAACATTTAATCGAAACTTTGTTTTTTAGTATTTTAAAACCTTTTGTAATGTTTTGTGCTGTAAAACAATGCATAACTACTTTGAAACTTCATATTACGTTTTCCAAAAAATTCGTTTTCTCCGGTTTGTCAGGGACTAGTCCCGAAATCCCGGGATTGCCGAAGCGTGCCGAAATGGGATGCCTTAGTAGATCTTCTGATATACAAGAAAGTTACTTCCGAACAAGAGCAGTTAAAAGGCTCCTTACAAGTCTCAACATTAATAAAGCTTTAGTTCTGATGAAATACCGCCAATAGTGCTTAAAATTCGTGCTTATTCGTTGACTCCGTGTTCGCAAAACCTTTTGAACACTTTCTACAGAACAGGAGTATTTCCGTCTTGTTGGAAGGCTGCAAATTTCGAGCCAGTACCTTAAAAGGACGATGCCACCAACCCTGAAAACTGCCGACCCATTGCGTTATGCTCTACGCTTTTCAAAGTCTATCTATCCACCCTTCAACTTACTATCACTCATCTTCCGAATCAACACAATGCTTATACATTTATAGGGGGCATCCCCTGAGCGTTGGTTCAATCTAAAAAAAAAAAAAAAAAAAAAAATGGGGAGCGTAATAAATTTAAACATAATGAACTATCTGGAGCACAACCAACTGTTCAGTGATCTTCAATATGCTTTCCGTGTGGCCCGCTCTACTGGTGACCTTATGAATTTCCTAACCGAGAAATGGAACCAATGTCATCACTTTTTACGGCAGGATTCGGTTTTATCGCCAACCTTGTTTCTGATTTTTATCAACGACCTAAAAAATTCTGTTCAGAGGAGAACGCTCATTTTATAAGTACCTTAAAACGAATTGAAAACGATTTACGTGCAGCTATGAAAGAGTAGCGAATAAATGCACTGGCCTTATTATGTATTGAATATGAATCTATCTATATATATAAAAATGGATGTATGTATGTGGGTATGTGGGTGGGTATGTGGGTGGGTATGTGGCTATATCACGTATAGACTCCAAAACCGCTGAACCGATCTTTATGAAATTTTCAGGGAAAATAAAGCCACATCTTGAGAGTGTTCCTGTGAGGTTTCGTAACGATTGGAGAAGGGGGCGTGGTACCTCCCATACAAGCCAAATTTGCTCCATCGATCACAAACAAAAAAAAAGAAAAATATCTCACGGTTTCAATCGTAAAAAACTAAGATTTGGTGATTTTGTTCAGATGGTTACTGTCGGTAACTGTACAAAAAATGGGCGTGGTCGTTATATAAATACGCCTACTTTTTCGAAATCATGGCAATTCCGGAGTTCTACACATTTTTATACTGAAACTTGCTGTGTAGGTGCTCCAAGAGGCAGTCACGATACATAAATGTTTTCACGCCCACTTTTAGCGCCCACAAATCAATATCTGTACATATAAAAATGAATCGTGATTTGTTCGGATGCTTAAAACTTGAAAACGACTAGACCAAATAGGATACTTCCTTCTACTGGTTTGTTCGTAACTGCTACGCAAAGGTTTTGGTCGTATTAAATTAAAATTTGGTAAATAAGTTCTTATGATGACTGTCACTAACTTTAATAAAAACGGGCGTTGTCACACTTCATCTACGCCTACTTTTGGAAATATCACAATATTCCGAAACTATTGGTCTGATTGAGCTCAAATTTTGTAAGTGGCTTTGCTTTGAGTACGAGATGGTTTAAGAAGAAATGCCACACCTTCTTTTACCTCCCATTAATATAAAAACAATTTGTGTTATCGAATAGCGTTATGGGTTGCACAGCTTAGAAATTCGGTATTCGACCACAATTTAGACGTACCGTTTCAGTGATGAAATTTTATGGGAGTTGGACAAGGGGGAGGGGCACCTCTCATACAACCCATATTGGTGATATCGAATAGCTTTGAATTTATAGGAATTCAGCTTTGGAATTCAGTTTTTGACCTCAATTTACACATGCAGTTTCAATGATTTTTTTTTATGGGCGTTGGACAGGGAGGCCTGACATCTCCCTTACATCCCAAATTTGCAATATCGACTTGCTTTGAAGTTATAGGTTGACAGCGTAAGAAATCGGTATTCGACTTAAATTTATACATGCACTTTCATTTCTTATATTTTATGGGAGTAGGGAAAAGGGGAGTGACACTTCCCATACAACCCAACTTTGTGCTATCAAATAGCTTTGGAGATATAGGTCGCACAGCATCGGAATTCAGTATTTGACCAAAATTTACGCATGCAGATTTACTGATAAAATTTTTTAGAGTTTTTCGGGGGGCGTGGCACCTCCAACTTAACCCAAATTTGCGATATCGAATAGCTTTGGAGTTATAGGTAACTCAGCCTCGGAATTCAGTATTCGACCTCAATTTACACATGCAGTTTCATTGGTTAAATTTTATGGGCGTAAGGAAAAGGGCAGTGGCACCTCCCATAAAACCTAAATTTGTGCTATCGAATAGTTTTGGAGATATATGTCGCACAATTTTGGAATTCGGTATTCAACCTCCATGTACACATGCAGTTTAATTGATTACATTCTATGAGCGGTGATCAAGAGGGCGTGGCACTTCCTATACAACCCTAATTTGTTATATCGAATGGCTTTGTGGATATAGGTCGCACAGTCTCGGAATTCAGTATTCTACCTCAATTTAGACATGCTGTTTAACTGATAACATTTTATGGGCATTTGAATAGGGAGAGTGGCAGCAACGCGCCGGGTTTCAGCTAGTATTGAATATTTATGTACATAAATCTAGAAACAAACACAAAGTTATGAGGACGTTAAAAAATATTTCGCACCAGTGTTGCCAGGTGCCTCTCATCATTTACCCCTAGATTAGATTTTAAATACCCCTAAAATTTCCCTAAAATTTGTTTTTCGAAAAACAGACAAAAATGCACTTGTAAATAACTTTTGGGAATTTATTGACATTTCAATAAATTGAGAACTTCAAGTTTCTTATTAAAAGAAAAGTATGTTAAAAACATTGTATATACATACATTTTATAAATGTACGTTACACAAGATTTATACAAAACAAATCAAACAACCAAATTTCACTCACTTAATTCATGTTGTCTTATTAAAACTAACATATACGATGTATATCTATATTAAGGTGAATCGTTTTGTTCAGGGGTAAAAAAACTCTTTTTCGACTTTCATATTCTGGGAGCTGGATTCAAGTAGATCTTAAATCCGAAAGGTTATCGAAATCGGTGGAACCGTCACCCAGGGGTTTTGATTTTAAAAAAATCTTTTTTTCACCGTAAGTTTTTATCAATCTAAAATAACTACCCAAAAGTTGGGTGCAAATGAAAGGTATCTTGGACCCCAAGGTTGTAAAAAGGAAGATGGTTAGATTCAAGAAATTTTTAATTGCAACAGATTTCAAAATTTGGTCAACATTTTGGGTATTTTTCACTAAAATCGCTATAAAATTGCCATTTTTCAGTAAATTTAGAAAAATTAAGTATTGCTCAAAAAGACTTGGTGTAATCTATTGATATATAAAAAAAAAAAAAAAATAAAAAAATCAAAACAGTGAATTTTTTTTTAAAATTTTTTGGAAAATATTTTTGAAAGGGTATTTTTCACAAAAATCTATAAATCCACTAATTTTCAGTAAATTTTAGAAAATTTACTATTTTTAAAATGGTGTGGCTTTGAAGAGGCTTCACCTTTCGTGGTGAACACACAAAAATTAACATATTTGTAGCAAATGAACAGCAAATTTATAGCGATTTTAGTGAAAAGTACCCAAAATGTTGACCGAATTCTGAACACTGTTACACTAAAAAATTTCTTGAATCTAAAAATCTTCCTATTTACAACTTTGATGTCCCAGATACCTTTCATTCGCACCCATTTTTTAGGTAGTTATTTTAGATTGATAAAAAGTTACGGCAAAAAAACCGGTGATTTTTGGCGAAAAAGTGATTTTTTTAAATCATAACCGCTGGATGACGGTTCCACCGATTTCAATATTATTTTGGATTTAAGATCTACTTGAATCCAGCTTTCAGAATATGAGTGTCGAAAAAAATGTTTTTTTTTTCTTTTTCTTATACTACGTATAAAATGGATGTATGTACGTGGGTATGTGGGTATATCACGTATAGACTCAAAAACCGCTAAACCGATTTTTATGAAATTTTTAGGGAAATTGGAGCCACATTTTGAGAGTGTTCCTGTGAGGTTTGGTAACGATTGGACTAGGGGGCGTGGTACCTCCAATACAACCCAAATTTTTGCTATCGACCACAAACCAAAAAAGGAATATATATCAGACGGTTTGGATCGTAATAAACTAAAATTTAGAAATTTTGTTCAGATGGTTACTGTCGGTACAAAAATATATACATTCCCACTTTTTCGAAAACATGCCAATTCCGGAGTTCTATACATTTTTATAGTGAAACTTGCTATGTAGGTGCTCCAAGAGGCGGTCACTATATATAAATGTTTTCACGCCCGTTTTTACCGCCCACAAATCCATATCTATATATATAAAAAACAAAACGATGTGTGTCTGTCTGTGCGATGCGTATAGACTCAAAAACTACTGATCTGATTGACCTGAAATTTTGAAATTTTTGACCTGAAACATTGAAGGTACTTGATGGTTGAGGAAAAACCAGCGAGTTTGAATTTGCTCACACAACTTTATTACAAAATTAATACAGTTTTTTTTTTATTTGTCAACATTTAAAGTTTGGGTAATAATATTTAAATCGTATCCAAACTCCACACAAGAGAAAGGCATTAAAAATAACTTAAAATGAAACTCCGAAATATCTGAATTTTTTACTTTTGACAGTTCTTGTGAAACAACAATGATTTGAAGAAATGAAAATAACAACTTATGTTAGTCATCAAATAACTTAAGGCAATCTTCCTGATCAGCCTGAAATAATTTATTAACAGAAATCACTCTATTCAAAAGTGGATGCAAACAAGTCAAATAAATTCTATTCGAGTTTTCTTTAAACATTTAAAAATGTTTTTCTGCAGTGTAGGAATAGTCACTTCCAACAGCTAAGCCCAATTGTACTTTTAAAGCATCATATTGATCAAGAATTACCTTAATCGCTTAACCGAAATCAGCTTATACAAGTTTGCGTTTTTTTTTGTCTTTCCGTACTTTTCGAAAACCAATTATACGACTTTCGAATCATAAAAACTAAATAGTTTGGAAGTGAAAAAAAGCTTTTTCAGCTGCCAAATGTAGGGAATGGCACACACATTTTACAACGACAAGATGAGGGATTATTACTTTTAATTTAGATGAAAATGAATTATATTTCCCTGCCATAACATTAGTCCCATTATTTCTTAACTACCGATTAATTTCTTAATATCTATTTTATTTTAAGGGACCAATTGCTAACCTGTGTATTTAAAGGGCAGAGCTGCTGAAGAAGCGCAGACAGTTCTTTAGTGGTTTTCAAGTGTCTAATGTGAAATTGTTTTTAACCCGAAACACAATGTCACACAAACAATTAAAATGTGCTTATTTAAGTTTAAACCGTTTTACATTTGCGTTAACAGGTCATTCTCAAAATTGAAAAAAAATTTACTCAAGGTGATTCGGGTTAAAATGAAGTTTTACCTTTAAAAGGAGGCTCCGTCTCCTATAGTTTTTCACATACTTCTGTGGTTTTTATTTTTTACACGAAATTAATGGCAACTAAGGCGCGAAGCGAGTTTGAAGTGAAGTGGGAAATAATAAGTAATTTATTTGAAGTGCTGCTAGATCAGCTGTTTTTGTCGTAAAAGTTTTTCTTTAAATTTATTCCATAATTTCCAAAATTTGGTTAAGTTAAAGAAAAATTCAAAAATTTATTTCAAAAATTTTGGGCAAGTGTCAGCTTGTCAGCGGCAATACAACTTACAAACATTTTGCGCTATATCTTAGAAATGAGATAAGCCACGATAACAAAATCAATCATAGACGTTGCCACGCCCACTTGTCCAATCGTGCTGGAATTTTTTTACACTTTTTATGTGTTTAAGTTGTATGCTGCCACGCCTGCTTGTCTAAAACCTAAACATCGAAAACTACCCCAAAAAAACCTCAATATATTTTCCGTCTAACATGATTGTGTTTGAGCGCGAGGCGTTTCGGTACTTTGTACTTAAAAAATTACTTACTCTAATTTTTTGTAAGTTAAGCCTGTAAAATGTGTCATAAAGACAAAAAATGTCAAAAAGACAGAAAAAATATAAAAATGTAAATAAAAACTATTTTATATAATACCAAAGCGCTAAGCAGGGGGCTAGAGACGGGGTGTTTTATGTCATGTTGGTATAGCACGTACAAGTTTCTTAAAATGTTTTAGGCCTAAGAAAAAATTAATTTAATATTTGTTCTGTAATGCCTTATCGCCATGTGTGTATGAAGTTTTAGTTAAATCAGACATCTCCTTCTATTTGTTTCCCGTCTAAGTATGAGATCAAGGCACTTTGCGGCTTTTCCTATTCAATTCGTGTTCGCCGCGACAACTCGCGCATTGCAATAGATAAAACATAATGAAATTTGAGGCCTTTGGGACTCATTTAATTTTTAATTGTCATGTGCTATTTGCTTAACACATACACTTAGTTGTAAGAAACCATGTTGTTTTTTTTAAAAAAGAACATCCTTTATTTTTCCTACATTATGCTTTATTTCATTAACCCTTTCGGCAAAAGTGTTGTCGCTCAGACAAATTTAACATTGTGGCTCTGTTTATTATTTAGAAGGGTTCCTGGTTTATTTTTAATAATAGAATGAAATTAAATTTAGAAAAAATTTGATATTTTGAGATATGCTATTATACATAAAATTTTTTATTTTTATATAATTTTTTAAGGCACTATAGCTTTAAACACTTATTGCTTATTTCGGTCTCATACGAAGCATCAGCCGAATATGAAATGTTTGGAACTACAGTGCAAGCAGGAGCTCCGAAGGTGTTAAATGTTCGGTGTTTCAGCACTAGGAGCGTAATAACTTCGAGTTATTTCGTTAGTAGAATACACTCGCGCTCAAAAAAAAAGCCGAGTTAATAATTTGATAACTAATATTACTTTTCTTGAATAATAACACAGTGTGCCAAAACCATAAAAAAACAAGCAAATCCAAATTTTATAAAAACTCTTAAAGAAGGACATGTTGAGAGTCTTTCGCACTTGATTTGACCTCCCAAGGTCATGACAATATTTTTCAACTTATTTTTAAAGTAGAAGTGTTCGATTTTGTTGTGCCGACAGTAATTGCATTTTTACAGCCATTTGGACGGAAGCTCCGAACCAAAAAATAAGGTACCACTAAGTAGCCAAAATAATTTAAATAACAGTAGCTATAGTCAAACCTCAAATAGATTTGCCATTTTAGGAAATTAAGACAACGATAATAATGTATATGTCAATAATACTAGCTTAAACAATAAGTCTCAAACTTAAACTAACGGTGGGGTGCCATCAACAAAAAAATCTAGCTGTCCGCCTATTTTTCTATACAATGTTAATGTTAAAAACTTAATACACCAGCTTGGTGCAATAGAACCAAAGATATCCTTTAAAATAAAAAACATAAACAAATACAAAAGCAAGTTATTCTTAGAGGATGACTCAGCATACTCTGAGATGATGGCTTTCCTTAATGAAAAAAAAATTGATCCATATGCGTTTACTCCAAAAAAACAAAGACAACTGACTTTAGTTTTGCGAGGCATGTACTACTCAACTGATCTGTCTGAGATCAAAGAGGCTCTTGATGAAATTGTACCCGAAACAGTTAGTAAGGTAGCAAAACTTTCAACCCCCTTCTCAATTAAAAACAATATTGACACAGGTCTCTTCCTTGTATCACTTCATCCTGGGAAAAAATTGGGCGACATCAGTCATATACGATACCTGTTGAGTCAGACAGTCAGCTGGGAGTCTCCAAAAAATAAAAAAAGAGAAATTCAATGTAAACGCTGCCAACACTGGGGGCATATCTCTCGAAATTGCAACAGGCAATTTGTTTGTATAAAATGTAGTGAACATCATGCTCCTGGGGAATGTCCTCTGAATCAGATCGAAAAACCAAATCCATTTTGCAATAACTGCAAAAAGTTTGGTCACCCTGCAGATTGGAGAGGGTGCGAAGTATTCCAAAAATTTTTAGCAATCAAAAACAAAAAGCTGAAAGACGCAGTTGATATGAAAAAAGCTGCAAGCCATAACACTGTACAAGCTATCAATGAATCTGGACTTTTCAATCCAAAACAATCTTTTGCAAGCCTTTTCAATCTTCAGGGTGACCAAACTTTTTCAAAACAAATCTCATCTAGATCAAACTTCAGGCCACCAATAATAGAAGAATTTCTCAAGCTATCCCAATTCTTTATAGTCCCTGAGCAACTAACATTAGAGCAAAAAATTCAAAAATTTATGAATAATTATAAAAATTTACCCGTTGAACAAGCAAAATCACAATTTATAGAACTATTAGCCCAAATCAAAAACTCGTATGGTCCGTAATGACATTAATTTTCTCACTTTTAACGTTAGATCATTAGTTGACACAAGTCGAAAAATTGATCTTTTAAAACTTCTTCAAACTCAAAACATAGATTTTGGTTTTATACAAGAATGTCATTTAAAAAATCCAAATGTATTTTTAGAAGAATTTGATTTTATTTACGACAATTCTCCCATTGGTGTAGCTATTGCCTTGAAAAAAAACTTCACATATTCTCGGGTCTCAATTCAAGGAGTGCGTTTTCCGCACTGCTTTATCAAATTAAGTTTGTCCGGGCTCGGCTTACATAAATCCTTTTTACTAGGTTCCATTTACATTCCATGTAACTTTTCGTCTGCACATTTATATTCAGTTTTATGCGATATTCTGAAATTCTCGAAAAATTTTGAAGGTACTATTATAGGTGGGGACTTCAGCTCAAGAAACCCTATTTGGGGTGATAATTTTGAGAATAATAATGGTAAAATTTTCTTAAACTGGTTGCAAGCTTACGCTCTGGACTTCATCCGACCATACATGCTGGTTCCTTTCTTGACCACTTCCTAGTAAGCGCGAATCTCATTGACTTAATCAACCCAAACTTTTCTATTACAAGCTTCGCAACTTTTTCTGATCACTTCCCAATACGGTTTAGAATCAAGCTCAATGATGTTGAGTTCATTATCAAGAGCCCTCGTTTTTTAACCTCATATAAAAAAACTAATTGGTCCAACTTCAGCCGGGACTTAGAAGCCGCACTAACCGAAATCTTCCCGTCAAACAACTCTGAAATAGATGATTATATTGACAATTTTACATCAGTAATTAACTCTACGGTCTCTTTGCACTCGGAAACTTTTGAATTCAAAAGAAATAAGTATGTTATGTCGGAAAACGTGCGCAAACTCTTCAAAATTAAACACTCTTGGCAAAAAAATTTAAAAAAACTATATTATAGGAATTTTAACAGGACTAGTGATGAATATAAGCTTTTATCGAACCAAATTCAACTCCTCAAGGTGATCATAAAAGAGCAAGTTCAATTAGAACAATCCAATGAGTTTAAAACAAAACTAAAGCGCATCAAGCCTGGCCCCAGAGCTTACAAGCAAATTTACAAAATTGTCAGTAACAAAAAAAAAAAAATCACAATGCTCATCAATTTCCTCTAACGGTATTGTCATCCAAGATGACAACGACAAACTTGAAGCGTTTTGCCAACATTTTGAAAAAATTTATTCAGAATTTATTCCACAAAGATCGGATCTACTCGACATAAAATTCTCAGTTTCAGCCAGCTTAACTGGCCTGCCCTCATCAATTTTTCATTTTAGTGAGTACTTTAATTCTCTTGATAATACTGATGTATTTCATTTTATTAAATCTGATACCATCAAAATAATTCTAAAAAACCTTAACAATAAAAAATCATCCGGACCAGACAAAATTTCAAACTTTATCATAAAAAAATGTCCGCCCACAGCACATAATTTTTTAACTATTTTATATAACAATTGCATAAATAATGGTTACTTCCCGAAGAAATGGAAGATAGCTAACATAATTCCAATAAAAAAAAACCGGATAATATAGATTTAAATAATTTTCGACCTATATCATTGCTCTCTAATCTAGGAAAGATTTTCGAACATATTCTAAAACTAAAAATGGAATTAAGCCTTGGAGATGATTATATTCCCCCCTTCCAATTTGGTTTAAAAAAAGAACACTCTACGGCTCATGCATTACTACTTTTCCATGATCAAATTATCCGTAACTTGCGTCAAAAGAAGTACACAGTCGCGGTGTCCTTAGATATCGAAAAAGCATTCGACAGAGCCTTCCAGGACGGTATACTTTTTAAACTCATAAACCTAGGTTTCGATCCGTACTTATTAAAACTATTTCGAAGTTTTTTTTTCCGATCGCAAATTCTGCATCCAAATCAATAACTTAGTCTCTAACCCCGGCTTAGTTAAGAGCGGCGTTCCTCAGGGTTCAGTGCTGGCCCCCCATTTTTTTAATATTTTTATCCACGATTTTCCACATGTCATGTCTGACTCAAGGGGCATCTTATATGCTGATGATTGCCTTGTTTTTGCTCACCATGAATCTCCTCTTTCCGCCTTAAACAAGGTCTCTAGACATCTTAAAATTATCAACAATTTTTACACTGACTGGGGTTTCCGAATTAATGCTTCCAAATCAGAGGCTATATGCATAAGAAATGCATCTGGCAAATGTAGAAGAACGGTTACACCAGAAAGCAAAAATTTGAAACTTTTTCTTAACGGCTCAGAAATAATTTTCAAAAATAACATCAAATACCTTGGCGTAGAATTTAATAACCTGCTCAAGTTTAATAAACACGCAAGGTTGAATCTAAAGAAAGCTCACAATTTAACTGGTATGTTTGCTAAACTTCTAAACAACAAATATTTAAGTCAAGACACGAAACTTCTGATTTATAAAGTAAGCATCCGCTCTGTTTTATTATACGCATTTCCAATTTGGTTTTCTATCACGCCTTCAGTTGCAAAAGAATTGGAAATTCTAGAACGAAATATTTTAAGACGCTGCGTAAATAAAAATTTTGAATCCTTTGCTAAACGATTTTTAAATAAATACATTTATAGGAAAGCCATGATAAATCCTTTATGTCGCTATGCTTTACATCTACAAAAAAAATTGTAAATAGACTTCCTTTTCATAATAACGACTTATTAAGGGATATCTTTGATTTCCAAAAACAGTTCAACTGGTCGTCTGTTAACTACCTATCACCAATTGGCATCTTAAATGAATTAATTGAAACTGATCTTGATTTTGACACCCCACTGCTACCAGATTTTTATGATAAATCTCTTCCCAACACCCACAGGGGCTAAATATTAAAAAAAAAAAGTTCGTTCTCTATTTTACTCATACATAAAATGTAACGTTTATTTGTATTCAATGTTCCTCATTCAAATGTATAAAAAAAAAATTATTGTTCTTAATCTTTACTATTACATAAATTGTAACGTTATTACAATACTATTATTTTAAATGTAAAAAAAAAACAAACAAACACCCCTTGGTGGATGATTTTAGCTTTAAGTGTAGTTTTAAGTGTTTTGTTTAGTTTGTAAGTATATATAATAGAGACAACACGCCTCTATGATACAAACTTATGCCGGGAGCAAGCATTATATCATTACATTCATGAAAAATAACACAATCATATGTACTCTTCCATTTTATATAAGCAAGCTGCCTCACTCATTTCTCACTCCAAGAATAACACTTTCATAGTTCTAAATTATCTTATTAAAATTATTTCTAAGTAATGACTGAATTGTAATAGAAAAAAAAGTCTCAATAAAATTAATTAATTAATTACAGCCATTTGGCCTATTGCAAATGAAAAATAAAATAACTTTTTTTTCAATAGAATTTAACGTAAAATAAGGCTGTGTATAAATATATTCGATAAAATACAAAATTAAGCGTGTAGCGAAGGAATTTCTGGTACTTTTTTTACTTAATAAATGGTGTTTTTATAAATTTTAATTAAATAGTATTCCAATAATGCCATTTGCATTTTCAAAAAAATTAATTGCACATAAAAATACCTTTGCACTAAACTTAAGAATAGCAAAATCGGTTAAGAATAGGCTAAATGACGGTAATTTTAACGTTTTTTTTTTGCTACCATACAAGCGCTCGTATTTCATCAAATCTTTTTACATAGCCTTATTATACGTCAAATTTTACTGAAAAAAATGCATTTTATTTTTCATTTGTAATAGTTCAAAGGGCTGTAAAAATGCAATTAATGTCAGCACAACAAAATTCGAACACTTCAACTTTTAAAATAAGGTGAAAAAAATTGTGATGACATTGAGAGGTCACATCATATGCGATGGACTTATTACATGTCCTTCTTTAAGAATATCTATTAAGTTTAAATGTGCTTGTTTATTTATGGTTTTGGCACACTTGTTCATAATTGAAGAAAAATAATATTAGTTATCAAATTATTAACTCAGCTTTTTTTTTTGAGCGCGAGTGTATTCATAGAGACAACACATTAAGCTGCTGAACACTCAATTAACTTACCGCTGTTTCCTCGTACACATTCGTTAAAAGTTGGATACCAATTTTAAAATCCAGACTTGATTTAGCGGTGGCCAATTGCATCGGCATATAAGCGCTCACACTGCTGATGCCACGTAATTCAATGGCTATTGTTGTTGCTGCCAGTTGAGTTGGTTATTGTCGCTGTGGTTGTTTGTGCAGCAGCTGCAATGGTTGTGTTCGTAATGAAAGTCATTACGTTGGAAGACATTTTGATTGCACGGAAACGGAAGTTATAGCACAAAATAGACTAAGTGCAAAAAGTGCGCAAAACTCGAACGCGTATCATGTTTTAACCAAAGCTTATAAAAGAAAATCTAAAATTTAAAACATATTATATTAATAAGCCTTCAAATATTTTTTATTTTAACAATTTAATAATAGCCTGATTTATGCGCGTTTCTATTCATTGCCTTTATTCAGTTATGTATTTAATAACACTTTGCAGTTATTTTGTGTTATGTTGTTGCTATTTTTCTGTACCGACAGTTTTACGTTTTGCCACATTTCGAATAAATTTGAGCCGTTAAATTTTTTCACCATAAATATTTTCCGACGCGTTTGTGTTTCAGCGGAAGTTGATTTTGTTTGGAAAAGTTAACGGTGAATAAAAAAAAAAACTAAAAAGCGCAAGTTATGTTTAACTCTGGCAATTGGCTTTAATTGTGATATTTTTTATTTAAATATATACCAATCATGTCATGTTCTGTTGAACATTTTTTGTTCTCTTTATCAATTATTTATGCTTATGAAACACCTTTAAAATTGATATATTTTTTAACAGGCCAATTAAAATATGTTCTTTAAATTTTTTGCTTAAAGAGTATCTGGTTGGAGTTCTGATGAGCATGTTGAAATATTTTTTGAAAATCAGGGTTTAAAGTTAAGTGAAAGGGTTTAAAGCATGTTGAAATAATTTTTTTTGATAATCAGGGTTTAAAGTGAAAAAATGTGTTCTTAAAAACGTGTTTCAAATATATATATATATAACAATTAATTTTTTTTGTCTATTTATTTATTTATTTTTAATTCAGCATCATATTTCACAAAAACAAGCTTAAATAAAAAATTTACAATATTGGATATTAAAAGTTGAATAGAGACTACGATCTGTAACTCAGAAGAGCTAGTGACGATCGCAGACAATTCTACCAAAATTAGACAAAAATACATACCTTATGACAATAAACAATAATATTTTAGGAAACTATTAGTACGATATAATTTCTTAAAAGAAGATAAAAGACATAAGAGTATATAGTATTTAAAAAAAATAAAAAAAATATTTATAGGCTTCAAATGCCAATAGTAAGATACAAAAAGTAACATAACAATTTCAGTCAGAGTTTATTGCATTTGCAGAATATTACCTTAATAAAATTAATTAAAATTAATTTAACTACCATAATTAAAATTAAATAGCCAGGATTTTACGCTTTTGAGAAATAACGTCTTATTGCGAATAAGCCACAAATCACCCGGTAATCGATTAAAAATTCTCGTTTAAACTGAAGAGTAATAGTTTAAATAAATTTGTAAACTATGTAGTGGAACTTTAACAAAGTTTTGCGAATTGGTTCTTAAATTATAACGCATAGAGAGTCTGTTGGACAAATGACCAGAGTTATGAAAAAATAGTTTAAGAACTTTGTAGTATTACAAATGCTTTAGCACCAATATTGACAACCCCTTAAAAAGACCAAAACTTCTATCGTAGTGAGATGTATTACATAATAACTGAATAGCACACTTTTTCAAGTAAAGAATAGGGTTAATATTGTTTTTATGTGTCCCACCCCAACAGGTCAAATTAATCCAATTAATTTACAGGTCAGCTAACGTACTCCAATTTAGAATAAAAAAGAGAATAACACAACACATTTCAAGAGATCTGTGGGTAGATTCTAGGATTTTCTATCGCCAAAACTCAAAAAAAAATCACTAAAATGCTTAAAATCTTATGTTATCCAAAATTTAAGTGATTCTGCTAAAATGCGATTCTGAGCTGCACATCGCTTAGCTAAAAACTAGTTTCTTTTTCCGCCGCAGGTGAGCACAAGTATTTCTATGAGAACTGTCATATTCTCTGTTAGTGTGTGTAAGCATTGAGGTTAAAGCCAAAATAATAAAATTTGGATGAATCTGTATTAGATAATATTTTCATCATAATTATTTAAATTTGAATCATAAGGAAAATTATGTCTTACATATCGTTGGCAAAGTCCTTATGCTCCTCTAAATATTGGACTAAAAAAAAATGTTGTTCTTTTGTTACGAGTTTTCTGTTAGCGTCCATTTCCTTAAAAATATTTTTGATAAATTAAATTAGAAACCGACAGTATATTGGTTTTAATAATTCAAATGTACCTTGCTTTTAACGCTTTTTTTTATTACTAAGCGATATTTTAAAATTTTAGCGCCTAAAATTTTGTGTTGCTAAGAACTTAGTAATTTTAGCAATTTTTAGCAAACTAAAAACACCCAGAATCGCAAATTTGCTGATTTTTAGCAATAAATATTTTTTCATCGCAATGTTAATATACTTTATTATGAGTTTTTCGCTATAAAGCATAAAATAACCAATCATAAGAAACTACTTTGGTTCGACAGAACAATTGAAAACTTGATACTAATGCGTAATAATGCGTACAATCGATGGAAACGTTTCGTTATGAAACCAGCATTAAAAAAAGAGTTTAAAATTCTACGCTCGAGAGTTGTTAAAGAGGTGAAAGCTGCAAAAACTAGTTACTATGGTTATAAGTTTAGCTCTGTGGTAAACAGTAAGCAGATGTTTTTAAAAATTTTGCTTCCAAGTGTACTTCCTTACGTAACTCACATCTTTAACACTGTGCTCACAAAGTTAATTTATCCAAAAGAATGGAAGAAAGCTTAAATCATTCCTGTACCTAAATCTCATAATGAGCACCGCCCAATAGCAATACTGTCATTTTCATACAAAGCGTTAGAACTGTTAATAAGTTAACAAGTCAATTTTCACTTGCACAGAAATAGTTTAATAACTGATAGACAATCAGGCTTTAGAGCCAACCATAGTTGCATTACTGCCCTCATTGATGTGTCTGAAATCTTGCGTACTGGTTTAGATGGTAATGAAATCGGATTCTTAGTTCTCTTGGATCACTCAAAGGCTTTCGACACAATCGACCACGATATTTTTAAGACCATGCTTCTTAAAATGTTCAATTTTACTTTATCTGCTGGTAATCTTATTGCATCTTATCTCTCCAAAAGATCTCAAGCCGTTTTTGCTAATAATATCTCATCATCTTTTCTTCCCATTAAAAGGCGTGTTCCTCAAGAATCTGTTTTGGGTCCTCTGTTTTTCTCCTTATATATCAATGATCTACCAAGTGTTTTAGATAATTGCAAAATTCGTTTGTATGCTGATGACATTCAGTTATATGTTAAATGTAAACGTGAGCACATCTTCGAATATATAGCTCGTTTGAATAATATTCTTGTAAAAATCAGCGATTGGGCACTCAAAAATGGTTTAAGCCTAAATCCTAAATAGTCTAAATATCTAGTGATTGCGTAGAAAGTTATTTGCATTTCTACTGCCCCTCACCTTACACTAAATGGTGACAATATAGAATATGCCGAATCTGGGAAAAATTGGGGGTAATCTTCAATAGAACACTGACTTGAAATAATCATATTAGTAGCACTCCTGGGAAGGTCTACAGCATGCTTCGTGTACTATGGACGACACAGTACTTTACACCTGTTCATATACGAATGCTACTTGCTAAGCCATATTTCATAACAATAATGCTATATGGCTGCGAAATTTTTGCTAACTGTGATAGTCTCAGTAAAAATAAATTAAACGTTCTTTATAATAATATTGCTCGTTACGTGTTTGGACTGAAAAGAAGAGACCATGAACTATCGTACGCTTTTATTGTTGTATAAGATTATATGTTATTCAGAACCCAGTTATTTGGTTCGAGATTAAACTTTTCCAGATCCAGTCGAACTAGCATGATTAATTTTTTACGTGTTTCTTGTTTAACGTCCGAAAGGCAATTTTTTTACACTCTGTTCGTCTTTGGAACGCACTTCCTAATAGTCTAAGATCGTGTTATGACGCTGTGCAATTCAAAAATAAACTAGCTTTTCTCTATTCTTCGCTGTAATAGTTCAATAAGGGGTCGTCCATAAACTACGTTACAGATTTTCCGGTTTTTTTTACCCCCCTCCCCCTGTGTTACTTTTCGTAGTGCTTTTCAAAACCCCTCCCCCCCATAAAGTAACGTGACATATGAAATTAATTCATTCGAATGATTATATATTTTGACTAGATCTGAAAATTTTCACTAGTATTAGTGACTAGTATGACTTGATACATTAAAGGAACAATTGGAAAAAAATCAATAATTAATATCATTTGTAAAAGCTATTCCATCTGCGATCCAAGATTCGATGCTCTCAATCACTGGGAAAGAAGAAGCTATTAGCTTTGTTGAGGATTCTTCAAAATAGAATTTTTCATCGGATTCTATGTCGACCCATTCAGGTGAATCCTCATTTCTAACGCAAAGAAATTCACCTGGTCTTTGACAGAGTACCCTTAAAGGCTGCACCCGAGCTGCACCAAGTTCTGTGTTTTTGTGTAAATGCTTTCTGAAAATTTATTTATTTAAATAGTATTTTTTATTCCGATTTATTGTAAACATTATAATACAAACTTATGGCAATTCATAGAAGTTTTAAAAACGAAATACAAGCCGCAGGTGGGACACGACCTTGAACCGATTTCTTCTTTCTGAGAAGGACAGTACATGTCATACGGTATCCCCTTTGATCAAGAACATTCAGGCCTTAACGTCAAAACCTGTCGCAAAAGCAAAGACCCAAATTTTTCAGATGTGTGCTGAGATGGTGAAGGAATACCAAAAGGTTCCTGTGTCGAGGGAAATTGAAAAAGGGATTGTCGGCCTTTGTAGTCTAGTGGAGAGTGCGCTAGACTCTCAACCCAAAGGTCCCTGGTTCGAATCCGGGCTCGGGCATGGTTCTTTTCACTTTCTTTGTTCTTTCTTTGTCCTACATTTAAGAATTATGGAAAACTAAAAATTCACAACTAAATTGTGGAAAATGTGAAGGAATGGAACAACTAAGGGCTTGAAATGCTTGCCGAGGTTAAGGCATAACACTAGCCTCGGTTAAAAAGCAATTCAAATTGTCTTTCGCAGTTGTTTCCCCTAATCAATAATTCACGTATAGTTTCCAATCAATTCCTCTAC
Source organism: Dichetophora obliterata (assembly GCA_963920525.1). NCBI lineage: Eukaryota > Metazoa > Arthropoda > Insecta > Diptera > Sciomyzidae > Dichetophora > Dichetophora obliterata. The sequence continues at coordinate 233,497,404 of OY986435.1, read as the reverse complement.
ATAATCTATCCCTTTCCTTTCAGGTCAAAGACCAAACCTTGTTTGTATAAGGCGCATGCCTTGGTTCTTTGATCTTTTTAAAAAAAAAAAAAAAAAAAGGTGGTGGAAGAAATCGTTGAAACAAAAGTTAACCATCAATTTAGACGATCAAACATAAACATGTAAGGTTAAAAATTTTTGAAATGATTGTGTTATTAATTAGAGGTTTTTCATCGATTTTTTAATTTTTGATAACGTTACAATATCTAAACACCTCCCCCTACCGTTACTTATCGTAGTGCATTTCAAAACGCCTCCCCCCCCTAAATTGGTAACGTAGTTTATGGACGACCCCTAAGTTAAATTATTAAATATTTTAAAACTATATAAAATAGTTTAAGATTAGTTTTGAATGTTAAATACAATTATTTTTTTAAATCTCAGTTTATAACTAGCTTGTTTATATTACATATGATTTTATTTCCTTCTAATAATTATTAAACTTAATTATGATATGTTAAATGTTAGGTATGTAATTTAAGCTCTATTTTACTGAATGTTTATACTTTTATGCTACCGGTACTGTTATTAAGGTATTAAACTTTGTTGTGCCGGCTTACGAAATAAAAATGAAAAAAAAAAACAAATGTCAAAGTCAGCTGTTCCGGTTCATTTTGTTAATGGCTTAATTTTAGCGACGAAAATTAGGAGATGATTTGTGGGTCAGAATCGCAAATGTTGCCAAAATTTGCTAAAAATGATTTAGCACATTTTAGCGATCGAAATTTAGCGATAGCAAATCCTGGAATCCACCTACTAGGAAGCAAAAATTCTTAAGTTCTTAAAGCTGCCAAATATTGTTCCTAAAGTACTTTCTTAGCTCACTGCAATGCAGAGGCCAATCTAACTTGTAATTAAGTCAAACTCCAAGTATTAATAGGAATTCACAACCTCGATTACAAAACATGAAGAAGAGCATTGCAAATTCTTAAAAAATGTTATGTCATTATTATCTGTAGTACATAAGGAACATATCTTATGAAATTTACCACAATAAGGGCCATGATAGTGTATTTTACCAAAAGGTACCTTATCCATAGAGATGTAAAAAAATATGATTTTAGTTTTATCACTAATAACAAGTCTATGCGCTTTGAACCATCTACTTAGTAGGATCCACATCATGATTCAAGTCAGAGTATAGATCAATAAGAGATTTGCAAGTAAAGGAGCACGCCATATCATCAGCAAATGCAGTCATAGAGTTTTCAATTTTAAAGTAAGTAAGAAATTTATATAGATGAGAAACAATATTGGTGCCAAAACAGAACCCTGTGGGACACCTTTGCTCAAAAACATACTGGAATTAACGCTAACATCAACTTTTACTATTTGCTGTCTATTTGACAAGTAAGAGGTAAGCCAAGAAAACATGAAGCCTCGGAAACCAATCTTGTAAAGTTTGTCCAACAGTATTTCAGGATGTACAGTATTAAATGCCTTCGTACTGTCTACAAACAAAGACGCGATGGTTTTACCCTCATTCACACTATTATATATTTTCGAACAGAAATTCTGCAAACCATCTTCAGTCGACAACCAGCACGAAATCCAAATTGATTTCTATTGAAAAAAATTTATTTTGTCGAGAAACAATATAATTATAGTTTTTATACATTTTTCAAATAACTTAACGACAAAAGTGAAATTGGTCTAGTTATTCATACAAGATTGTACACCTTTCTGAAATAGCAGCAAGACAACTGCATTTTTTTAAAAGCTCAGGAAAAACGCCAGAGAAAGCGCTGAAATTAAAAATATATGTTGCATACAGATCCTAGCACAAATCATGTATGCAACCACTTATGTTATCAGATCAGTGAATTTTTTGCCAAGACCCCTTTTACATTGATCAAGACTTGAAGACAAGTTGTTTGACGTTCTCTTTTGAACTTGACGAAAGCTTTCACATTGGTCAAGACTTGAATTCAAGTTTTTGTCTTCTTTCCTTGTTTTCTAAAAATAAAACGAGATAGGTAGCAAGCAAATGAATTATTGTTTATAGATATTTGCAAACAGAATTTTATTTTTTTACCACGATGGAAGTTAACAAAACATTTTTGCTTAAAAAAATTTAATGCAATTGAAGTCTAACAAACTCACATTGATATGCGAAAAATAAAATAATAAGCACTGTCAACAACGCAAAAATAACAAAAGGAATACGAAAAATTTGCCGGTACAGCTTCAAGTTTCTTTTTTCCTTGCGTCGCTTCCGATGTGCGGCGAATTGCCTACAAACTCGGAAACTTGACTTCAAGTCATGATCAATATAAAAGGGGTCCAAATGTCATTTGGTAAGAAACATTTTCAAAAACAAACGAGTTGATTTTTTTGACTTTATAATTTATTAATATTTGATTTTTTAAAGGTATTGTATTGGATTTTCTCAAAAAGGTTTTTTTAATATTTCACAAATTACTTATCAATTTGTACATGCAGTTTCATTTATAACATTTTATAGGCATGCGAAAAGGGGAGTGGCACCTCGCATACAACCCTATCGAACAGCTTTGAAGTTATAGGTCACGCAGCATCGAAATTCAGTAATCGACCTAAATTAACACATGCAGCTTAATTAATAACATTTTATGGGGGTAGAACAAGAGGAAATAGTACCTCCCATTTAACTTAAACTTACGATGTCGATAGCTTTGGAGTCATAGCTGCTTCGGAATTAAGTATTCGACCTCAATTGACACATGCAGTTTACTGATAACATTTTATGGGTGTAAAAGGGGGTGTGGCATCTCCCATGCAACCCAAATTTTTGCTATTGAGCATCTTTGGACTTATAGTTCCCCAGCATCGGAATTCAGTATTCAACCTCAATTCACACATGCAAGGTAGAGTGGCAAAAACGCGAGAGGTTTCAGCTAGTTTTTTTTTATAAAAATATGTATTGAAATCGAATGCTCAGTTCGTAATAATTTTTAATAGTGATTTTGTATTAACAATTAATTACTATATTAACCATAGTATCAATCTTATTCCAAAAGAATCTCATTCGTTGTAATATTTGAATTGTATTCAAATTTAATTCAACATTTTTTTGAAATACAGTACAGCATGTCTTAAAAATTAAATGCAATATTTATTTATTATTTATTTATTTATTTACTTATTTAATTATTTATATTGTGATTCCAAGGGTATTAATTAAAGTTGTAATATTTGAACTGTATTAAAATGTTAAACAAAATAAATTTAAAAATCAATTGAGAAGTATTAAATTTAATGCTTTTTGTATTAAAAATCTCTGTAATACATTGCGTGTATTAAAATTTATTCAAGGATCTCTAACCAAAAAAAAAAAAAAAAGTTTTCAGCCATTCTTAACGCCATATTGGTTTCTTTTGTATTGAAAGTACCAAATACAAAGCTAAAAAAAGTATTTTTGGACAACCGCCTTTTTCTATAATACCTTACAATATGTTGATAACCTTTAGATCACAAAAAATATTCTATTTACCTTCTGTTTCCTTCATATTTATGCCGAATCCTACTGGAATAGATGGTTTCTTGTTTGTTATGTGCAACAGCACGACCTTAACATTTGAAACTGAATCATATTTAAATACTCGCCAGTCATCTGCGTTATAATTTATTCCCAATTTAGTCACTAACACTAGAATATCATGGCAGTAAGTAAATGTATATGACTCGTCAACGGTATACTATTTATAAAAATCAGCTTGGCGTTTCCGATGTGATATGCCGAGTGAGTGATATGCTTACATTTTGCTGAGTGAGTTTTCTGCGCTTCAGAAATGATCTCCAAAATTTTGAATTTCGTTGCGATAATCCAAACTTTGCCACAATGTAATCAATTTCCTTTTGTGTGAGCGTTTGTGATGCATCATTTTCAAAATCGGGCATCCAATCTACATCGTACACATCGGTCGGATTAGTGAAAACAGTTGTTGCTGCCTGGGAGTCCTTATCTGGACTCAGTGCTTTAGGTGGTTCGGTACCTTGAGGGCGTAGAATGGAAGTATGGCAATTAAAGCGGGAACATAAACTTTTCTTCTCAATTTTTTTCTGTTCAGTTCAACATCAGAATTATTGCATTCGTAACAAACACCTGGATGCATCATGACCAGTTGGAAAGTGTCGTCCTTTTTTATGAATCCAAGCCAAAAGAGTGTTATAGAAACTTTTGCATTCTGTGTTCGGCGTAAAGTCTTTACTACTTGAATCAAGTTTATCAAAATAATGATAATATGCAATTTTGAATTCCTCACTTAATTAAATTTGTCGGTCCTGTTTGCCGAAATCGTTTATTTTTAGCACTTCTTATTTTCCATTTTGAAATTTTCAATATTATTAATGCCTTCTTGCACAAAATACGCGAAAATAGGTAACTTGTGATATTTTTGTTGTATTTTTTGCCTGCCTATAAGAAGGTAGCGGAAAAAATCCCTCTGGCGAGTGTAAGCACTTGCCTACCCGTAATAACAGTACATACATAATAAACATAAACTCATATTTTGCCCTAATAGCTATGAAATGAATTGAAAAATATTTGTTTGAAAAGAAATAAAGTGAAAAAGTGAAAAATAAAAAAATATTTGTGAATGTGAGTATTGACCAAAAACGGTGTTAAATGTTAAAAAAGGACATTTATACTATTTTGAGGCACAATATGTGTTTTTTCAGGTGAGTTTGTTATGTATTTGTAGCCGTGGTAGCCCGGGTTCAATTCCAGCTCAGACAGAAAGTTTTTTCAATTGAATTAATTTTTCTGTTCGGTCGTCACCACTCTGCAGTGGTGAAAAATTGCCATGTAAAGCTTCTTGAGAACATAAGCCGTTCGGAGTCGGCATAAAACACGTAGGTCCAGTTCTCGGTCATTTGTGATCGAACATTTAATAACACGCACAGCACAATTGATCAAAAGAAGCTAGGTCAAAGTCCTTTCGAGGGCTGAAATGGCCAGTTTATTTATTTATATTTGTTATGTATTTATGTCTCTAATTCAATATTTAGATTTTTGCTTAAGACACCAAAACAATATTTATTACAGTTAACCGTGAAACAGCAATTTCAAAATATCGAAGGTTCTCAAAATTCACTTTGAGCCAAAAAATAGATGACATCGTAAATTTCTCATTTAAACGTAAATAGGCAAAAGTAATGACGCATAATTTCTAGTTTTGGCAAATACTTCCACGAGAGATTAACAAACCTGACTCCCAAAATGATGAGTTGCACTGTGCTGTATATATTATAAGAAACGTATTTGTGCAAAAATTAGCGGGATGCCAAGACTTTTTATTTAAAATTGCTACCGAATGCTGTGATTAACATTTTGCTTAAAATTTAAATAATTTACGTTTTCATAAATATCTTGAAAACTAGAGCTAATCCAGAATTGTGAACCATATTCGAAAATTGTGTATACGTAATTAAAATCAACCGCAAAGATACTCAGAGCAGCATCCAGTTTTATTCTTTGAGCTGTGCAATATAATATATTGAACAAAATCTGTACTTTGATAAACTCATTAAAATTAAATAAAATCAAAAAAATATATAAAAGATAATACAATATATAATTTTTTTTTTAATTTGTTTATGCAAGAAAGCATTTTGTGATTTGATAAATATAATTACCGCTACTAGAAAGAAATTTTTTTTTTTCAGTGTAAATCAGTGTCAAAAAGCTGTGTTAAAGTACTGTTTACTCCCCCGTGTTATGTCGCGTTAACAAGGGACAAAGTTTTTAAAGTTTGTTTAGTCGCCACACAAAAGTTTTTACTTTTTCCTTTGTGCTCAAATAACGTGTTCTACATCAACACAGCCATAAGAAAGAGGAGATGAACATTTAATTCACCGTATTCGCAACTTTGTGAATACTCCCGGCACAAACACGCACACGTATACCTCACACACACACGTAGACCTAGGCCGAAGCCCATTGTGCCCAATCTCTACACTTACCTACAGTAGATGCCAATCATGACGACACACGGAAAGTAGAAACTAATGCAGCTCGATACAACGGCATATGTCGGTGTCAAATCCAGTGCGCACGTCGGATACTTTTTGCCGTTATCCTCAACAATTAACGGCTGCTCAGGTCGATGTAGTCCCAGCGATATTGGCACGAACGAGACAAATGCGGCCAAAAGCCATATGGCAGCAATAGTGGCAACGGCAACACGCCGAGTGACCCAACGACCATACCTGCAAAAGAATAAAACAATAAGTGAAAAATATGCGTTAGAACGAGAGCCAAAACATGAAGAAGAAAAGAAAATATGCATAGTTATGCAAAGTAGCATGTTTGCGTGTTAAATTGAGGTAGTAAAAGGGTTAAGAATTGCCGCATGCTGCTGGTCAAAATTGTCGCTGTCGTTGCTGTTCTATTATTGTTGACATTAGAGGTTGCCATAGTAATGTAAGCTGGCAACATAATTGTGCTATGCAGTGCGTTGTAGAAAAAGCAATAACATACGCAGTGGCGTAGTTAGGATTTGGAAATACTAAAAGATGTCACCGTAATGATATACAAGCAAATAATTCGGTGATTATCTCTACTGACCACCATGAAGAAAAGATTTTAGTCTATTATATTATTTTAATAAATAGTTAATAGTTTACCTTTTGCAAATCACAAGGTAAAGCAAGAATGTGTATTCTAATAAAAAAACTTTGAGCGCATTTAATCTCTTATTTCAGTAATGAGGACACCGTGGCCATAAACGTCGAGATGGGCCAAAGCAGCCTGTGGCTCATCACAGCATATCTCGCGCATGATCACGAGCTTCTCCCAGATGTCAAAATGGTAAAACTGGTCTCCACTGCAGCATCGGAATCAAGAGAACTCATCATAGAGTGCGACGCCAATGCTCATCAAGTGATCTGGGGAAGCTCTTTTTAACTTTATCCTTACTACCAATCTAAGCATAAGTAATGTAGGTAATAAACCGACCTTCATTATTAGTAATAGGCAGGAAGTCTTAGATATTACCCTAGCCTCTGACCATATATCTAATAGCACAAAGAACTGGAGAGTTTCAAAAGAACACTCCTTTTCAGACCATAGATATGTTCTCTTTGGTGTTGATGATTTTGCTAGAAAACCAAGCAGCTTTCGCAACCTCAAAAAATTTAACTGGGATCTTTATTTAGACACGTTAAAAAAAGATCTCTCAACTGGACCATTCAGTTGTTCCTTCTGTAAACAATCGCTAGACTACCTAGAAACCTAGTGGATAGTCTCACAAATTCTATTAACAAAGCTCTCGTTACCGCTTGTCTATTAAAAACACCAAGGGGGAAGCAAAAGACACCCTGGTGGAACAAAGAAATCGAGGAGCTCCGTAATAAGTCCTGAAAACTCTTTAAATAAAAAATTCACCAAATTCAAGGTATATAATATTTTTAAGAATTCATGTCATCTAAATATAAAAAAGGCAAGCACGCTGCTCCGTGTCCAATATCTGTCAAACCGTTCGGCCTGAAAGTATGTACATCTTAGTACATAAAAGGCAAGCATGCTGCTCCGCACACAGTATTTCTCAAATTGTAATTATTTTTTGACTGTAAAGTAATTTTACAAGACACACTGTTCTAATAAATGTTCAGCCAAAAAAGTATGCACAGAAAATATATTCGATACTTATCAGTGACAATATTGGTTTTTTACAACAGTACATTTTTGATCTAACTAAATTTTTTTTTCATCCTTTTATAAAAAAGCTATGACGAATTTAATGAAATTTTTTTGAGTCGATTTGAGTCGATTGCACCAAAAAAATATAATTGTATCTGCCGCAAAACGACACCTGAGTTGCCTCGTATATGAAGGTTGCAAGGCCAGTATGTAAAGTTGTGTATGAATATGATTATTACCAAACTCGACTTTTTGCACTTTTGCACTTTGTTAGATATGTGAATTTGATATCTAAAGCTATTTTCTTTCTATAATTTATCTTTTGTTTTTATAGTAAGTTTAAAGCTTTTACTCAATGCACCTTTTTAGATTTTAAGTGAGAAAATAAAGTTAGTCGTTAAGTAAACTTGAAGCTGGTCGTTTTACTTCGGACACCACAAATTGGCGACGAGTTAAAAAAAAAAAAAAAAAAAATCATATGTATTTATATATGATAGCAAAAAAAAAAAAAAAATAAGAAAACGCGTGATATTTTGATTGTTTTTAAAATAAATATTACGAAGTGATAAACATTTTTCACAAACAAACGATAAGCGTATTACGCATAAAAAAAAACAACTTCAAAAACTTAATACATGTATTTACATGCAACAAAATCTAGTCTAGTTTGCAAATATTAAAAGTGCAACAAAATAAAAAAAAAAACTATTGATTCAATAGACTAAAGTTGTAGTTTTGCAACATGACTGAAAATAATCCAAAAAGTGACGAAAATAGGCCGAGGAGTGGTTATGCAACGCCAGGTGAATTACAAAGTACAGTCACGCTTTATCATCCAAATAACCTTCCGCAATTTTCACCTCACCATGAGTCTTGGACTTTGTGGAGAGAGAAGTTAGAAATTCATTTTGCAGAAATCAGCTGTACGGAAGAGAACGCAAAAAAGGCAACTCTTCTTAAGGCGATTGGATCGGCTCCGTATGAAGTTATTCATAATCTCTGTAGCCCGAATTCACCTATTTCAAGATCTTACAAAGAGCTTTGCAAATTGCTAGAAACGCATTACACTCCTCCTATAATAGTTTTTCGAGAGCGTAAAAAATTCTACGTGGCAACACAAGCTGAGGGGGAGACGGTTGCAGAATGGCATGCAAGGGTCAAAAAGCTCGCGCTGTCATGCAAGTTTGGCGACAAACTTTCTGCCCTTGTATTAGATCGTTTTATAATGGGAATAAACAACAAAATATTCGAACGTCTCTGCGAAGAAGATGAGAAAATTGATATAGATGAAGCTTTAAGAAAGGCACTTATAATGGAGATGAAGCTCTCATCAACAAAAGGAACAAACGAAGTAAATTTTGTAAAAAACAGTTATAAAAAAAATTCAGCATACAAAAAAAAGTCAAACAACAAAACTGGTTTAACGAAGCGGGAGAGTGAACCAAAACAAGAGAAGTCTTGTTTGCACTGTGGCTGGCGTAATCACAATTCGTGGCATTGTAAATTCAAACAAAGTAAATGCCACCAGTGTGGCAATGTTGGACATTTGGCATCTATATGCCGCAAAAAAGGAAAATATGTAAACTATATATCTGAATCTAGTTCTTCTACTGAAGATTTAAATAATAACATGTGTTACAATTTTTCTATTTACAGTATTAGTACTAAACAGTATGGTGATTCAATTGAGCTATACCGTGTTTTAATTAAAATAAATGGAATATCAATGGAAGTTGTGTGCGATTCTGGCGCGCCATGTAGCTTAGTGTCCAAATCTTTTTTTTATAAACTAAATAAAAATGTAAGTCTTGACGTATGTAAAGATCCATTTGTAGATTACAATGGCAATCGTATTAAAGTTTTAGGCGAATTTTATGAAGTTGTTGAATGCAATGGTGTAAAAAAGAAAATTAAGTTTGTGGTTACAAATAATGAGAATGCTCCATTATTTGGCAGAAACTTTCTTAGAAAGTTCGGATTTGAGTTAGTTCAAGTTAATTCAGTAAACAGCTATGATCAAACTGAAATTATTAAAGAGCAAATAAAAATAGAATTTGCGGACGTTTTTGAAAATGGTTTAGGTGCTTATAAGCTTGGAAAAATTTCCTTACCAATAGATGCAGATGCTAAGCCAATATTTTTTAAACCGCGTCCAGTGCCATTGGCTTGGAAAGCAAAAATTGAGAAAAATTTAAGAGATCTTATAGAACAAAATGTATTAGAACCCGTTGATCATGCTGAGTGGGGTACACCGCTTGTACCTATTTTAAAACCTAATGGTGAAATAAGAATTTGTTGCGATTATAAAGTAACCATAAACAAATATTTGTCTGATTTTAAGTATCCGCTACCTTTGATCGATGAAATTTTTGCTTCACTTCAAGGTGGTGAACTCTTTTCGAAGCTAGATCTGTCAAGCGCATATAATCAACTCATTCTGGATGAAAATTCTCAAAATTTGTGTACTTGGTCGACTCATATTGGTACTTTGAAGATGAAGCGCTTACCTTTTGGTGTAAAACCCGCGGCTGCAATATTTCAAAAAACAATGGAAAGCTTGCTACGAGATATTCCATTTGTTGTTGTGTATCAAGACGATATAACAGTTTCGGGTAGAGATTTTTCTCAACATATTTACAATTTGAAAGCAGTTCTTAATAAACTAAAATTAGCAGGTTTAAAATTAAACTTATCGAAATGCGAATTTTTTAAAAGTAAAATTTCATACCTAGGATTTACGATTGACAAATTCGGTTTAAGTAAAAATAAAGAAAGAATAGAATCGGTTTTAAGAGCACCGGTGCCTAGAAATGTCTCAGAATTAAGAGCATTCTTAGGCATGGTTAACTATTATTCAAAATTTATAGATAGATTTGCTGATAAAATGGTACCTTTGTATCGTTTATTGCAAAACAATGTGAAATTCGATTGGTCTGATGTCTGCCAAGACGCTTATGATATAATAAAAAGAGATATAACATCGAATAAAGTCTTAGTTCACTTCAATCCGAAGCTACCTATTGTTCTTACAACCGATGCCTCCAATAATGCCATAGCTGGCATACTTTCTCATGCATTTTCAGATAAAATTTTAAAACCTATAGCTTTTGTTTCAAGAGCTTTATCTAAAGCTGAACAAAACTACAGCACTTTTGAAAAAGAAGCGCTTGCAATAATCTTTTGTGTAACCAAGCTAAAACAATATTTACTTGGAAATTTTTTTACTTTAAAAACCGATCACAAACCTCTAATGTCGATATTTGGTGAAAACAGAGGTCTACCCGCTATGGCTGCGGCACGCATACAGAGATGGGCCTTTATTCTTTCTGGCTTCAATTATAAAATTGAATATGTTAAAGGTCATGAAAATGACGCCGATCATTTATCACGAATGCCTCAATTAAAATTAAAAATTGAATCTAACGATGAATTCACTTACGTAAATTATATTCAAAGTAACAACATGTTAAATCTTGATTATAGAGATATAGCTCGTGAAACTAGACGAGATCCTATTCTTTCCAAGGTATGTGAATCCGTAAAGCAAGGTTTGATCAACGGTTTGAAAGGTGATGATTTTGCAGCATATATTAGCAAAGATGTTCAGTTAAGTGTAGATCACGGTTGTTTGCTTTGGGGATACAGAGTTGTTGTACCACAAAAACTCCGATATGCAATACTACAATTACTCCATGAATCGCACTTGGGAATTGTCAAAACTAAGGCTTTAGCTAGATCTTTTGTTTGGTGGCCAAAATTGGATAAGGACATTGAAGACTTAGTTAAATCTTGTGTCCATTGCCAAAGACTTTTACCAAGTCCAGAAAAAAGTCAACTTATTCCTTGGAAACCAACAAATTCTGTGTGGCAAAGGATACACATAGACTTTGCTGGTCCAATAAAAAATTATTATCTTTTTGTAATCATCGACTCATATTCGAAGTGGATTGAAGTTTTTAAAACTAAAGATATAACTTCAAATTTTGTAATCACAAAATTAAGAGAAATTTTTTGTCGTTTTGGTATTGTAGATACGGTCGTTAGTGATAATGGTAGACAATTTGTGTCTGATGAATTCAAAAATTTCATAAAAAAAAATAAAATTAAACATATTTTAACTGCTCCTGGTCATCCTTCGACCAATGGACAAGCAGAAAATTTTGTCAAAACTTTAAAAAAATCCATTTATGCAAATTTATTTTCCAACAATGAGGAAAATTTTGATGTAATTTTAAATAGATTTCTGATGGATTATAGAAATACGAAACATTGTACTACAAATGAGAGTCCTGCTCAAGTATTTCTTGGAAGGTCAATAAGAACGAGATTTGATCTAATTAGACCTCCGCTTATTAAAGATACTATTCTTCAGAATCAAGAAAAAAGTATTTATAATTATAAAGGCAAAAGGTCAATTGAATTTGAGCAAGGACAAAACGTCTTTATTCGCGACTATTCTAATCCCAATAAAAAATCATGGTCTCCAGCCGTTATAAAAGAAAAAACTGGGCCACGTTCATATTATTGCATTTTGTTTAATAATAGAATTATAAAGCGACACACTGATCAAATAAGAACCGGGGTGGGAGAAAATTCTGTTGTTGATATTAATTCTAATGCTAAAGCGCAAGATATTGTGAATTGCACGCCAACTTCTACGAATCAAAATATAACGAACTCAACAGTTGAACCATCACAATCTTTAAGTCATGTAACTGAAAATAATAGCTTGTCAAATGAACATGTATTAAAAGACAATGAACAAATCGTATTGAATGATCAGAATGTTTCTAGTAAAAATGAAATAAATGAAAACATTTTTACTCGAGTATTGAGACCTAGAAATAAAGATAAAAAAATAGAACAAATTATGTACTTATTCCAATTTGTATGCAATGAATTAAATTCTTTAATTTTTCTTTTAATAATAATATTAAAAAAAAAAAAAAAAAAAAATTTAAATAAATAATATAAAATGTTTGAACATTATTCAAATAAATAAATAAATATTTAAAAAATGAAGTTAATAATGTACCTGTTAATTGATTATAAGTGTACTCTTATAAAAAAAGAATTTTTATATTTTCACAATTATAATTAATTTATATGTATAATAAATAAAAAAACAAAAATAAGGGGGGACGTGTTAGATATGTGAATTTGATATCTAAAGCTATTTTCTTTCTATAATTTATCTTTTGTTTTTATAGTAAGTTTAAAGCTTTTACTCAATGCACCTTTTTAGATTTTAAGTGAGAAAATAAAGTTAGTCGTTAAGTAAACTTGAAGCTGGTCGTTTTACTTCGGACACCACACACTTGAACTAATTTTTCAGCACTGCATCAATACGTAAAGTGTAACTTAAAGTGGTACATTTGTATTTTGCAAAAATCAAGTGTATAAAAAATCAAGTGTATAAAAAATCAAGCTTTAAAAAGAGAAAAGCTGCTTTCGGAAAAAGGCTCCAAAAAAGAAGTGTGCGAAGGACCTGTCGTAGGACAGGCTTTTAGACTAGTATGAGTAATAATTAAGAACTCTTAAAAATTTTTATCGATTTTCTAATTGTATTTATGATTACGCAGAAAATTCTTAAAGCTGTTTACTCAACAGCGAACAAAAACTATTTTTTTTTATTTTTTTTATATTGTAAATGATTGTGACTAATTTGAAATCGAAAAAGCAAATAAAGAATCTGATAATGTCTCAGAACGTTTTGTACAAAAATATACAGGAGCACTCACTACTCCTCTTCCCAATTTTGTAAATGATAGCATTAGATCTGCAAATTTTCCCTTAGAATTGAAAGTCAGATCAGAACTCGTTATTTGTAAAAGCGGTAGCAAAGAGTTTTTTTTCAAATTATAGAGCTATCCTACACTAAGAAAAATATATGTTAAAATTAAATTAAATTGCGTTCATATCAAGAGAATGTGTTTTTGATATAGAGCTTGAAACAGTTCTATTTAAGTTTAACAAATATGTTTTCAATGTTAAAATTAAAAGAAAAGTTTTTGTTCTTAAAACAATTTTATGGTAAATACCAAATTTTACCCTCGAATTACAAATCTCAGCTCCGTTCGATGAAATTTGTGTTTTATTGCGGCTTCAAAGTTCTAATATTAAAATAACTAAACAGTTTTTATTTCATCTTATGTTAAATATTTTTAATACCAGTTCAAAAATTTTTCAAACAATCAAATGTAAAACTGGGTTTTTCTTAGCTTCTACTGCACAAAATTTTTTAATTCAATCTCAGACAGCTACGCATTTTTTGTTTTTTCAAAAAAATACTAAGAAATAATTATGATAAATTAAGTTAATTATTAAAATAAAACACACTTGTTTCAAATTTTTTGGGTTTAACGCAAATACGTTAAATATCCATTTTTAAATTTTTTGTTTAATTTTAAAGTATGTTTCTACTCTCAGTGTAGATGTTATTGGAACCGGCTTTCTACAACCTCCCCACCACCCAACTTTACCGATGTTAAAAATCCCCTACTGTTCCTAAAAACCTCCCCTCGCTTAACCCTACCACATCGCTGCCAAATCATGGACTACGAATTGACTTACACCATTATGATGTTTTTTATTTTAAATTCAAATATATTTCATAGTTCGTAAGATTAAATATAATTTTTAAGATGAGTTTATTAATGATGAAGTGTAAGTTTAAGCTTCAGTTTATGTTTAAGTTTATACTTATAAAAAAACATTTAATTAGTAAGAAAGAAACTTTACAAATAACCAATTAAAGTTCTAATTTATATTTTTTTAAAAAAATCACTATAATTCCTTACACTAAATTTAAGCTCTTTGCTTTTCGAAGAACTTGAGCCTAACGAGATTTTAACAACAAAAGAAAGAGAAGATTAAACAAAACCTCTTTCGGTGCGAGACAAAATTGAAACTTTGTTAATGGTCCAATTATGTTCGCGTAACGCAACGCAAGGTGGCCGTAGCAAATGGCAGATTGCACGTAGATAATTTCGTGTAGATTATGCATTTACTTAAAAAAATTCAACTCAGCTGCTTTTGTTTACAAAAAGTAATATGTTTTTAATTGGCGGAAATTTATATCTATTAGTAAATTTATTGCACTAAGAACAAAAAACTGAACAAAAAGAGAATTGTGCGTTAAAAGACACAATTTATCAGCAAGTTTACTTACTTACTTACTCACTTAGTTGGCGCTACAACCGTATGTCGGTCTCGGCCTCATCTAAGAATTTGCACCAGCCATTTCTGTCTTTCGCTAGCTGGCACCAGTCGGAAATTCCAAGCTTCTTCAGGTTGTCCTCTACTTGGTCTTTCCAACGAAGATGCGGTCGTCCTCTTCTGCGATGACCGCCGCTGGGTAGCGAATGATTTCTTCACTGGAGCATCGTCTTTCATGCCCTGAACATGACCAAGCCAGCGAAGCCGCTCGATTTTAATGCACTTGACTATGTCGATGTTAGCGTACAGCTCATACAGTTCATCATTTCACTGTATTCGGTACTCGCCATTGACGCAGATTGGTCTGTAGATCTTACGAGGAATCTTTCTTTAGAATGCTCTTAAAGTCTTTTCATCTAAACTGCTCAGCGTCCAGGTTTGTGATGCATAAAGTAGGAGGGCTCTGCTTCTCAATTGCCTACTGAGCCCAAAGTAACACCTGTTGGCAAAGGTTTTTCTTCGTTTGATTTCAATGCTGATGTCGTTGGTTAAGTTTATGCTGGATCCCAGATAAACGAACTCCTTTACAACCTCGAAGGAGGTATTGTCAACTGTAACGTGGGTTCCAAGACGCTGGGACTGTTTGTTTGTTGACACCAAGTATTTCGTCTTATCTGCATTCACTGCCAGACCCATTCGACTTGACTCTCTTTCTAATCTGTAAAATGCTGCACTGACTTCGTGCGTATTATGGCCAATGATATCGATGTCATTAGCATACGCAAGCAGCATAACACTCCTGTAGAATATTGTACCACTACGTCTCAGATCAGCAGCTTGGATGAGTTTTTCCATCATTAGGTTGAAGAAGTCGCACGATAAGGAATCACCTTGTCTGAAACCTCGTTTGGTAACAAATGGTGGGGAGAGGTCCTTCCCGATTTTAACTGCGCTGCTCGTGTTGCTCAGTGTCATCCTACAAAGTCTTATTAGTTTTGCAGGAATACCAAATTCAGACATGGTGGAGTACAGGTGCTTCCTTATTGGGCTGTCGAAGGTGGCTTTGTAGTCGACAAAAAGATGGTGGGTGTCGACTTGTTTTTCTTTAGTCTTCTCCAAGATTTGTCGTAGCGTGAAAATCTGGTCGATGGTGGACTTTCCAGGTCTGAAACCACACTGATCACAAGGTCCGATCAGTTCGTTTACAATGGGCTTCAATCTTTCACATAAAACGCTCGACAGGACCATTTATGCGATATTAAGAAGGTTTATCCTACGGTAATTGGCATAGATAGTGGGATGGCCTTTCTTGTGGATTGGGCAGAGCACACTGAGATTCCAATGCATTCTTCCGTCCATATTCTGCATAGAAGCTCGTGAATGCAATCAAGTAGAGCTTCGCCTCCGTTCTTAAACAACTCAGCAGGTAAGCCATCAGCTCCCGCGGCTTTGTTATTTTTAAGCCGAGCTATAGCTGTCAGAACTTCATCATAGTCGGGTAGCGGAACCTCGACGCTGTCATCCGAAATTGGGGTTTCCGGAATATCATCTCTATTGGCGGGATTGCTGTCAGCGTCAGCAAAACAGGAAGAGGCTCCGGTTTTAAAACCATCGGCAAGGCGTCTTATTTTTTCGAAAAATGTTCGGGCCTCATT
Organism: Dichetophora obliterata; assembly: GCA_963920525.1. Classification (NCBI taxonomy): domain Eukaryota; kingdom Metazoa; phylum Arthropoda; class Insecta; order Diptera; family Sciomyzidae; genus Dichetophora; species Dichetophora obliterata. Next base: position 233,480,931 of record OY986435.1, on the reverse strand, counting down.
CCTGTCACCATACATCTCAATCTTCTCTTGCTCGCGCTCAGCAAGTTAACCGCACATAAACTGTTGCTATGAAAATGCAGCTATCACCAGTGTTGTCATTTGAAATTTTTAAATAGTGTAGCATCCAAAAAAGTGGTAGATCTACCACGATTGTGATAGAGTGACAACACTGGCTATCACAAGACCGTAGAGCGGACGTAAGTTCAAAATGAAATTGAACTTTTTATTTGTTATACGTTTATCTTAAGGTTCTGAGATAAGATTCTAACGCGATAGCAAAATATAATTATCTTAAGAGCATTATAACTGAGTTATCATAAGCTAAAGCATTAAGCAAAATATTTAAGTACAATGGTGTGAAGAAATGACTTAATTGAAAACTTGCATCGGTGAGCTCAGCGATGATGATTTGTTGTTGTTATTGTTGTGAATCTTTTCGAATGCATACTTTCAGTGCTGCCAACTTTTCAATTTTAAAACCATACAAAAGGCGAAAAAATTGTCTTTTTCCTCAAAAATGCACCAGATTTATTAGGTTTTTAAAAATATAAAACACCAAACTAAATTCAAAAATTAAATGTAATTTGGAATTGCTAATTGCTTTTATTTTATAAAGCAATTTACGTCACAGGTTTAAACAAATACTTAAATTAAGCTTATATAATGAATCTAGCAGAAAAAATACTAATGTTTTCATACACTTGTACCATTAAATAACATCTTGGGATCAATTAATTTTAAATATTAAGGCACAAACTAAGGCACATTTGGTGTCGCCAAAACTAAAAAGAGCACAAAAAAATGCACCAGGCACAAGACCCAGTGATATTCCTAGACGAGTCCTTTTTAATTGTTGACGTTTTGGTGTCGATAATGTAGAGAATGTGTCGACAATGTAGGAAATGTCGGCAATAAGCAATGCCAACAAAATGCAACACTGAAAAAATGCAAGTTCTTAGAAGATTGTGCGGATTTTTAAATTCTTTTGAAGAATTCGTTTAATTAACAACACAAAATAGCAAATTTAACAATTCAACAAACAAAACGCATGTCTGGAAGGCGTAAAAAGAAGGGATACTCCGAACTTGGATTCAATTTATTTAATTACCACAATAAACACGCAGTTTATTTAATTACCACAATAAACACCATCGACAATAGTTAGTTTTGTTGACATCAAGTTGTCAACGCGGCACATTGCTTACCAAACCTCATTTTTCTTGCGCCAAAATTTTCAAAATTCACAAAATCTGGTGGAAAAAGCACCAAGTTGGCAACAGTGTTTTTTGCTTTGATGTACAATCAACTTAGGTATAAAATAAATTATGTGCAGTTTAATTGTAAGATAATAATTAGTTTAAATTTAGTAAGTAAAAATAAACAAATAATTTTATACAATTTTTTTTTGCACAAATCATCTTTAAGCTAACAAAGTTTTAAGTTATTTAGAGCTCAGTTCAAATAATTAAATTCTAAGATATGTTAATTTATTATAGTTAAGATATTAGAACTGAAGTCTTTTTCTTCTAGTGGCTTATGCTACTGTGCCTTTTAATGTGAAGTTTACTAGGATTTTCTCTGGCGATGGTTGCCGCTGCACAATTAATCTGTGTGACCCAAATGTTGTTGTTGTTGGAGCTCCAAACTGACTCGTTAACTGCCTGCGAGGGCCGTGGACAGCAATGCCTACAAGTTGGACGGACCCATGTTTCAAATGTAGTTGTTTATATGTTGTTTATATGTAGTTGTTACGTTATAAAAAACGGAAATGATTTTTGACTTGGATTACAAAATTTGCAAATTCTCTGAATTGGGCAAGACTTTTTGTATACAACTTATTTTTGAAGGGTTTTAAATAACATAAGTTTATTTTCCAAGTGATCAAATTTTAAAATCTTCGCTGTTTTTTTATTAGACTTTTTGGTCTGGCGTTACGTTACTGTCGTTACGGTAATTAAGTAAATAGGTATTTAAGTAATCATGTAACTTAGTAATTATTGTCTTTTTCTTGCCTCAACTAGTTATTCATTTTATCAGGGATCTGAACTTGCTGCTTCTTTGTTTTTGTTATATATAAATGAAATTTTTAGTGTTACATTAGAATTAAATAAAATCTCAAAATGGTGTTCCTAGTAATTTCCTTTTTTTTCTTGGTAGTTGTGATGTTTAAGGTAAAATTGTACCTTTTTTGGTACATTTAGGTAAAAAACCCCGCAGTATAAGCAAAATATATTTTAATTCAAACCATTTCTGTAAAAAATGTAATTGCATGTTTTTAAAATTAGAACTTTTGCTCCCACGAAGCTACGCCACTGCACACACACACATACGCACACACGCACACTTGCACACAAATACTAATGGTGATTTTAGCAAATGCCTATCATCGACAAACACCAGGCTTAAAGCCTTTTTGCTGACACTGACAATGAATTAATCATTAAAATGGAAAATCGCCATATCTTTGGTGATGTTCGTTACTCTGTTTGCACTCAGGTGATTGGGAGCAGGATGGTGTTGCAGGTAGAGGAGGTGAAGGTACTGTTAGCAAAGGTAAGCGTGAGAATACTTGTAAAAGTAGGGCATCCAATGTAAGTCATTGAAAATTGTTCGTATTTCGGTTGGTAGCACTTTGTTGTTTGTCCGTGCTTCCATCCGTTCATCCGTCCATTCATTCCTAATGGGTTCGCTGTCACAGTTAAATAAACCGAACTACGTTTAGAGCATACAAGTAAGCTTGTGGTTATTATTGTGTTTTCCCTACATTTATTCATTTATTCATTCAGTCATTCATGTGCGTTTCGTTATACTAGCTGTAAGCATTTGTTTGTATGTTTTTGTGCACGTTGTTAAATGTCTAACATGGCAAAATGTTTGTTTTGCTGCTGCTCCTACACAAATCACACGATTTGGTTTCGATTTGATCTCAAGTGCGGAATACAAACACGTATACAACCAATTTAATCAACCAATCGATTGTGTTATTTAATTTGACGAACTTTCGAAATAATTTGAAATAATTCGGCTATTCATTCACTTGATATTCATTTGCTTATTTTGAGATTTTGAATATTTTGATTGACATGTTTGGAAAATCGAATGAATTTTCTCTATAAAAGCTTAGTATAATAAATACTAAGTTTTATTGGAGTATATTTAAGTGTAGTGAAATAAATATAGGCGTATAAAATTTGCACCAGTTAATCTGTTGCCAGAACTTCAATAATATTATATTTCGAATTGTCCGTTTATATTCATACTAAAGCAATATTCAGTCTCTTATAGAAATTTAGATAGAAAGAAATAGAAATTTTTTAAAAAAGCTTTATAAGCTTACGAAATAAAACTAAAAAGTAGACAATTTTTGAGAAAATAAGAAACCTCTTTTAAAAAATTTGCGTTGATTTAAACATAAAAATGAAAAATTATAGTTAAAAACATATTCTCATTTAGTTTTTTGTAATAAAATTAAGTTTTATTAAAAATAACTTAATATTTAATATATAAATATATATTAACATATAAAAATAACAAGTAATTTTTTTTAAAAAAAATAAGCTTTTATATTAAAAAGACGTGAACTGAAAAGAAAAAAATAATTTAAGTGACATTTTTCATACATTTATATTAGGGCGGGTTAATTTTTTTTTTTGATGAAGTGTATAGCAAAAATGTTATTTATAGGTGATTCTGAGAAATTTTGCTCAAGAGACAATAGCTCTAAATTGGATTTGAAGCTCCCCAAAATTTCAGAATAGATATTTTTAAATATATGCATAGAATAATTTAATTAAATTCTTCATAAAATTTAATAGAATTATAGTAGATTTCTCAATCTGGGCTTGTTTGAAAGGTATTTTTATCACCTTTTAGAGTCTGTATTGATACCTGTAGAATAAGTCGTCAATGGCAGCATTGTTCAATTCAACAACTTTGTAACACTGAATAACGACGCTACCAACACTTAACGTTGCCAAGCTTGCTTTTCCTTGTTCCTTAATCGTTCATCGTGCAATGCGCACGCAGTTTGCCAAAATACTTAAATAAAACCTCGGTTATCACAATACCAGTATTTCTTTATTTTTAAATTTAGTGTGACACAATCAAAGAGTGCAGTGATAATATCAAAGTTATTGCTTCGCAAATGGAAGCAAGAACATCAACAAGTTTTGAGTCTAGATTGACTAACATGCCTCATCAAGATATTGTTGCTTTTGGTTTATCAAGTGATTTATATGATTTTAGTTTGCCTACTAAATGTGACATTTTAAAATATTATTTTTTTTTAAGTGGTAGTGCTTAATTTGAAAACAAAATGTTCTCGTATAAAAATTTTACTCCTCACGTAACAGATAAATTGATCCAAATTTGGTGAAAATTAAATATTGAAATCATTAATAGAAAGAGTGTTTTCAAAAAATGAACTAGTTTGCTTGATAAATACCAGAAACATGTACAACTTAGAAACAAAACCGATGAATTTCAAGCATTTGTTGATTCAATAAACGAATTATTTTATATTGGCAAACGTAATTGCAAATTAAAAACAACGAAATGCTCGTGTGGATTGATTCCAGAACATCTAAAAGAATTTATGATGGACCAGCATAATGATAGAAAATTCACAATACCTGAATATACGGAAGACGTTGAAGAAGTAGCTACAACCATACCAACACTTACAATTGGTACCGATGATCCAACATTCGAACCCCACCTGAATTACACATGGATGAAGATGAAAATGAAGTAACAACAGAAGTTCCAGAAGCAACTGTTCAAATGAGACGAGGCATTATACTCAAAGATACGATGCCTTAAATTTTGCTATGATGTGTGATAGATTCGGTGTTTCAGATAGAGTAGCATCATGTTTAGCAACAGCTTTATTCGAAGATATTAATTTTAGAGATGTTCATGGTAATCTTGTTATTATGGACAAATCAAAAGTGGCTAGAGAAAAAGTTAAATCTAGAGATGCAGTGCTTCGTACACGACATACAAATTCTTCCATAACTGCATTCTCTTTCGATGGTAGAAAAGATGACTCATTAACTACAGAGAAAATTAATGACAAATTTCATACCACTATGGTAAAAGAACCGCATTTAGTTGTTCTGAAAGAGCCCTATAATGAATTACTTGGATATGTAAATTTGGGTAGTCAAGAAGATGCAAAAACCAAACACAGAAAACTGAATGAATTTGTCAACAATAAAACATTAACAGTTGATCAATTAATTGGCATATGCAGTGATGGTGAGCCAGCAAATACTGGAACAGAAAATGGTGTTTTACGATTATTTGAAAAACAGTTAAATAGACCAATTCACTGGTTATATGTCTGCTTCATTTCAATGAACTGCCATTTCGTCATTTATATGAAGCATTGGACAAAACAGTCACCGTGGACCACGAGCAGCAAGTGGAAAGTTATTCAAAGCTACTCAAGAATGTGAGAAATTGCAGGTATGTAACACTTTATTTTATTTAATATCATCATTTATTATCATTATTTATTGTCATTATTTTACTTTTTCGATTGGAATAAAGTTAAAATAAAATAATTGCATTTTAATTGATCTAAACATTTCATTTTTCAGGTAGTAGCCGATTTTGATCCAATACCACTGGAGAATATGCCTGCAATTATGGATCATGAACATGAGCTCGAACTATCAACAGATGTTAAATGTTTATATCAAATAGCTTAAGCAATTTCGAATGGTATTGTTCCAGTTGATTTAGCTAACATTAAACCAGGACCAATTGCCCATTCTCGTTGGTTAACCAAGGCAAGTAGATTACTACGATTATATGAATTGGCAGTTTATATTATTACAGTTTATGTGCCAATGTACTTCAATGTGAAGTTTTATAACTCTGTTGTGTACGGCAGTGCACTTTTATTAAAATTTATATGTTAGACACGATACTTACAACCAAACTTACGTAATATTGTAGATGGTGTAATTCAAAACAACTCATATTACGCACATCCAGAAAATATCTTATTAACAATGTTATTTGATGATCGAAAAGCAAAACGGGATAGAGCTATAAAAAAGATTTTACACTATCGAGAAAAATTGTACGATCCAACTAAACTCAAAGTTTACAAAAAAACATATCTTAAATTTCGATGCTGCTTGATATGAATAACGACGATATATTATTTGAATCAGCATTTACTCGACAGATTCCACATGATCACTTGGTAGAATACTTAGATTTCGATGAACCACCACTGGCTGATCCACAAATTCCAATGCACATACAAGGAACAGAAAGACATGTACAATTACTAACGAGTGTTTCAAAACGAGTTATAGAAAAAAATCGTGAAGGAGTTATGGCAGTGACATTAGAAAGTCGTAAGAAAACTCCTCGAATGGAAAGTAAAAAGGACCTTACAAAATAATAATGCCACGTTAAAACATTAAATTGTAGGTCGAGAATAATATTTAAAAATAAAATGTAAAAAATAGTGTTTTTTGTTGAAACCTTGAAAATTTTGATTTTTTCAGATCGATTTTCCTACAAAATGCAGTTTAAAACAAAAAAATTGATCGTATAAAAAGCTGTTGGAAATTATCTGAACTTTCATAATCTGCAAAAAAAAAAATCTCGAAAAAATCGAGGAAAATTCACAATTTATTAGTTAAAAGTTAATTTAAGGCTATTTTTCGACAAAAACTCCTTATGTCTCTACTAAAAATAAAAAAAAAAATGGTATTAATACAGATTCTGTAAGGTGATAAAAATTACCTTTCAAACAAGCCCAGATTGAGAAATCTACTATAATTCTATCCGGTTTTATGACGAATTTAATTAAATTATTCTATGTATATTTGGAAAAATGTCTATTTTGAAATTTTGGGGGGCTCCAAATCCGACTTAGAGCTTTGGTCTCTTGAGCAAACTTTCTCAGAATTACTTATAGATTACGTTTTTGCTATACGCTTCATCAAAAAATCGTTCCATACAATTTGACCCGCCCTAATGTATATAGTAGGTATTTATATTCTAGGTGCAGAAGAACCCCTCTCTTGGTTACTCATTATCATAATAAATGGCGTACGTAAATTGGCTAGTTCAAAGGAGATAAAAATTTAGAATTTTTCAAATACATTTATATTTAAAAGCTTAAGGCACTGATATTGTGTAGTAAACTGTATAACGTATCGCGGACATCGGTGCCTCAAGCTTTTAAATATAAATGTGTTTGAAAAAGTCTAAGTTTATATAAGTCCTTCGAACTTACCAATTTACGTACGCTTATATTATGATGATGAGTAACCAAGAGAGGGGTTCTTCTGCACATAGAATAAACTACTATAGACATATATGACATACTTACTTACTTAGTTGGCGCTACAACCAACTGCGCTACAATGTCGGTCTTGGCCTCATCTAAGAATTTAGATGAGCCAGCCATTTCTGTCTTTCGCTTGCTGGCGTCAGTTGGAAATTCCAAGCTTCGTCAGGTTGTCCTCTACTTGATTTTTCCAACGAAGATGCGGTCGTCCTCTTCTGCGCTGACCGCCGCTGGGTACCGAATCGAATGTTTTCTTCACTGGAGCATCGTCTTTCATGCTCTGAACATGACCTATCCAGAAAAGCCGCTCGATTTTAATGAGCTTGACTATGTCGATGTCAGCGTGCAGCTCATACAGTTCATCATTCCACCGTATTCGGTACTCGCCATTGACACAGATTGGTCCGTAGATCTTACGAAGAATCTTTCTCTCGAATGCTCCTTAAGTCTTTTCATCTGAACTGCACAGCGTCCAGGTTTGTGATGCATAAAGTAGGACGGGCATGATGAGCGATTTATAGAGTGTGATTTTCGTTCGTCGAGAGAGGGCTCTGCTTATCAATTGCCTACAGAGCCCAAACTAACACCTGTTGGCAAGAGTTATTCTTCGTTTGATCTGAATGCTGATGTCGTTGGTTGAGTTTATGCTGGATCCCAGATTGTGCCACTACGTCTCAGATCAGCAGCTCGGATGATATATGACATATGTCACATATGACATATTTCTTTTTAGTTCACGTCTTTTTTAAATAAAAGCTTATTTTAAAAATTTTTTTACTTTTTATTTATTTAAGTTCACGTCTTTTTTAAATAAAAGCTTATATTAAAATAAATTTCTTTTACTTTTTATTTATTTTTAACTCTTTAGTCCTAAAGGTTTATTATTAGGTTAAGTCTTATGCTACAGAATTTTTATTTCTTAGACCACTAACCTTATTACAGTATTAACATTATTTACACGATTGACACTACTTCCTTATTTTAATTTAATTTGCATAATTTTTTTTCTAACTTGGTCTTCAAGAAAATTTACTAAAAAAATTTCATCTGAATCGAGCCAGTAGTCTTGGATATAGCATTTTTATTGATTTGTGGGCGGTAAAAGGGGGTGTGACAAAAAATTTTATCATAATATTGCATTGTCACCGGACTGACATATGTATGCTAAATTTTGGCTTAATCGGATACCAACAAGTTGTCGAAAAATGGCTTGCAAGTTTTGACGGACAAACATCGGTTATTCCATATCAAATCGGAATGTCCAAAAACTAATTTTGACGATTCCGATTTTTTTCAAATTTTTCACATCGATAGAACTTTAAAAAAGAAAAATATTTGCGTATTTTTTTTCACTTTTCAATTTTTTTTGCAGTAATTCACAGTGAGAAATTATAAAAAAAAACAAAAATTGTCGTTCGGACATGTACACAAACAACTATATCTTCTAAACCGTTATTCTTACAAGAAAATGTTTAAGACATATTTTAAAGGTCTTGAATTGGTCTTTATTGTAGTGTGCTTTTTATAAACACTTTTGAAAAAAATTTTAAATATTTTGATCACTAAAAATTTTATTCACATTTTTCATTCAGCACCACTGTAAAAAAATTTACAAAAATCACATAACTGTTTTTATTGGCGCAGCAACGATATGCAAAATCAGTCACATTGAATTTAATCAACTCGTTAAAATATACTATTCCTCTGCAGACACCCTATTTTTGAAATTTGCTAAAATACTTTTTGGTTGTAATTCCGTGATGCATCCGTATGTTAATACTAAATTATGGAAAATTGTTTTAACATTTTATTTATAATTTTTTTGTTTTGTTTTTGTAAACTTAAATAATAGTTGAAAAAGATTATGTGGATGTTATGCGCATATGAATTTTCCCTTTGCCCCGTGGTATAAAGGAATGGTGAGTTAAAGTCCGGCGTATCATTATTGCTTTTTCGAATCGCTTTTTGAGAGATTGTTTTTCAGAGTTGTACTGCTTTGATGAAAAATATTATGATTCAATACTTCGTCGCTTGAGAAAATAAATGTCGTATGTGAAAATTTTCATTTTTGAGATTATTGAGAAAAAGGGGATACGACATTTATTTTCTCAGGCGATGACTTGTCATGTTGTTTGAAACCCAATCATAAAATACTACAGGAGTATTTGTCGGATTATTAATTTTTGCAGACTAGCCTTTGCCGCAAGTCTTTTTACTGTACCTGTTAAGCCATCAAGTGGCCCTTTGCCGTGCGATGTTGCGAAAAAGTGCCATTCTGCGGGGATATTGAAATCGACTTTGTGCTTGCATAGATTTATAAGATTTTTTTTTTTGTTCTCATATCGAGTGACTGCTCCATCTGAAAAGTAAAATATTTTGTTTACTTCTCGCAATTTTTTCAGCAGGAAATTAGTTAAGTCACGCTAGAATAAATGAACTGCTACTGTGTCGTGTTTTAAGCATTGCGAAATTGCATTGTAACTTATGCGCACTACATTCACATTAAATTTGTCAACTATTGTTCAAGTTTACAAGAACAAAAAAATATATAAATAAAATGTTCAAACAATTTTACATAATTTAGTATTAATATATATTAATTTACCATGGAATTGCAACCAAAAAAATTTTTAGTAAATTTAAAAAATAGTATGTCTGCCGAGGAATGGTATATTTTAACGAATGATAAAATTTTTCAATGTGACTGATTTTACATATCGTAGCTGCGCCAGAAAAAACAGTTTTGTGATTTATGTCAATTTTATTATTGCATATTTTATTCACGCTTTCTTTTGCACACATTTCTGTATTTACAGTTTTTAATTTTTTTTTTTTATTTAGAAGTGATCAAAAACAGTTATTGCTCGTAGTACTAGAAATGCTCTGAAAAAAATTGGTTAATTTGCTCTCCTGAAAAGTTATTGAAATACTTATAACTGTTTTTGTTGGCGCAGCGACAATATGCACCAAGATTAGTAAAGAATACTAAAAATGCAATTTTTAATTAAAAATTAATGAATTTTGTACTTAAAAATTGTGTAGTCAGTTTTTGAAAATTTCGTTAAAAATAGTAAACATTGATTGTCCAACATCAAATTTTAAGAATGCATTAAGAATGAATGCCTCAATACGATATTATTTTCAAAGTACCAAAAAATAGTGGTGCTGACTATGAAAAATGTGAATAAAATTTTTAGCGATCAAAAAATTTAAAATTTTTTACGAAAAGGACACCACAATAAAAACCAATTCATGTGTCTTAAACATTTTCTTGTAGGACTAGCGGCTTAGAAGATATAGTTGTTTGTGTACATGACCGAATGACAATTTTTGTTTTTCTATATAATTTTTCACTGTGTATAACTGCAAAAAAAAAATTAAAAATTAAAAAAAAATATGCCAATATTTTTCTTTTTTAAAGTACTATCCACGTGCAAAGTACCAAATTTGTACAGAAATGTGAGTTTCGAAAAGCGTCCGATTTGACATGGAATGACCGACATACATACGAACGAAGCAAGTTAAATAAAAGCTTATAAAAAGCACACACTGTCTCACGATGCGTAACATAAACATGAAAAAAAACATAAAATTAGATCAATCTTAAAATGATGGCGACAAATATATGCAAATAAATCAAATATATTGTATATGTATGTAAATTGTCTGGTATCAAAGCTTGTATTCATCAATTTAGTTACGAACTTTATTGTTTCTATCCTTGATGCTCTTGACAGGAACAATGACAATAAGAAACAAAAGCAAGATATGTAGATAAAAAAGTCGTAATGTAGGGTAAGTTGGGTATGCCAAAGCAGTGAAATAAATTTTTTACAAATACGTTTTTTTAAGGCCACAAAATTGGGAGACTTGCAATTGTTGCTTGAAGGCCATTTTAAATTCAGGTTTGCTTCGTCGTCGTCATGTAGGACACGACAAACGGAAACGGAAATCCAAATGTGGCAAAGCAAATGATGGCGTGAAGATATATTTTATTGATGTTTAAGCGACTGTATGTGGAATGTCTTAAAGTGAGCAGGCAATTCGAGAATAAAATGATTCGATTTGTTGGAAACATATGGAAGTAAGAAAACCCTAAAGAAATGCGGAAACGGATGCTTAATTTGCATTGATCTTTGTGGTATACGATTTTCCGTGCAGGTTTTGTACAAAGGCAAGGTAAAGTGATTGCGGCCTTAGGCGTCGGAGCATAAACAGAAATGTATTTTCATTTTATTGGCACGAAAGTAATTCTGTTAAGCAAGCGTATTGATTCATTTTGAGGAAAATGCGCTATACAGTGGTTAATAGTTACATTAGTTGAAGTTGTGAACTCCTGCGGAGCACTAATACAATTTCAGCAGAAGGTAGAAAATACTATGAAATATAACCGATAGTGGTTATCAAAAAGCAATATGAGTGCACAATAACCTTTACTGACCTGTTTGCTTCATGGTCAAGATATGAGTGAAAATTTTTAAGTACATTAGAGCACTTTTTATAATAAATAAATTATTATCTCATCATTTAGCTGCTGAGAATAACGACTGCAAAACATTTCATTACTACATGAAACCGTACAAGTAAATCATTTTTTAAATTATTTCATCAGCTTTTCTTGTGTGCTCACATTGATCAAGATAAACACTTAGTTAAAATTCTGCCTAACCTTAAGTATTACCCACTGAACCATATGCGAAGGTTTTGCGTAGTGATAATTTTGAGTACGTTTTTGGGTAGACATTTTTCGTTGTGAGCTTTGATTTATTTGTATGATCAATGTTCTTGCTAGAGAATATTAAATGCGTTAAAATTTTTTTCATAAAAAAAATTGATTCTCTTACAAAATTATTAGCAAACTAATTTTGAGCCGAAAAAAAAACTTTCTTTTATCATTTTAGTAGGAAACAAATACTTATAAATGAACCATTTTTTATTCATAAATAAGCACATAAATGAATAGTAAGCAAATGTAACTTTTTCACATTCTTAAATGAGTTAAAAAAAATAATCATGAAATTTTCGTCTTTAAACCACAAGCGTAAAATGAGAGTTTTTCATACGTTTTCGGGTAGAATTTTTTTTAACCTATGTGTAGTAATCCGCTCATTTTTCGAGTAAATTCAGCACAAATCAATAATTAAACATAAAGTTTTTAATCCAATAATTCAACAAATGCATTTAATTTCACAAACACATGCCTTACTTTTTCGCCGATCGTTTATCTTGTTTTCTTCTATCGAGTTGCCAGAAAAACATAACATACTTTCTATGCTTAGCATTATCACAACCTTCCTATATTTTTCAGCCTCAACATTATCAAAGAATCTCTGGGTTGTGCTGAGTCTCCTTGCCGATCGTCCTCATGGTTCGGTGGAGAATATATTAACAGGTGGCGGTCATTTTGAAGGATCTGGGACTGAGGACGGCGACGGTATCTTTTTCACATGACTGATGTTTCTTTTAAATGTTTTCCCATTACAAGTCACTTCCACTTTATTCCCGTTCCTCTGTATTAACACATATTCTGTTACGTCGATATTTGTCGTCAGCTTTGCAGAAATCAGTATCAGGTATTTTTAATTTCCATTTATTGTCACCTTTTTCTTTTCCTTTTTTTTTTTAATGCAATCTAGATCCTTTGCTAACGAGTCAATAATATCTTCCGTTATGTCTTGCATTCCTGATTTCTTATCTCGTGCCAACAATAATTCCGATAGGGGTGGTCCCGTCGTACCGTGAGGTGTTACGTTGTACATTAAGATGAATTATTGTATTTCTTGTTTGTAGTCGCTACTGTTTTCTAGCAGTTTTCAAACGTTTGACAAAGGACTTATTCATGTTTTCAACTTCTCCATTGGCTTGTGGCCAATAAGGTGGTGTTGTAATTATAGTTATGTTTTTTGTTTGCAAAATTTTTTGAGTTCGGAAGTTATATATTGCCATTGTCTGTTCTTAACGATTTTGGCAAACCGAGGCGACAAAATATCGCTTCCATGGCGCTTGACACCGACAGTAGTAGTATATGAGAACCAGAATTTACTCCCCGTTAGGCAGTGGTCCAAGTAGGTCTGTTGCCACACACTGCCAGGAACCGTTTAGGAATGCATGACTCTGCATCGGCGCCGGGTTTGATATCTTAGAGACGATTAAGCAATCTCGGCAACGCTTAACATAATTATTCGCTTCCCTATCTATTAACGGCTACCAAACCTTGGCCCTTAATCATCATTTCATTGCTGTCTCTCCTGGATGCCCTTCATGGGATAGTTGAAGGAACCTATCTCTAAGAGATGAGATTTCGAAATTACAATTCGTGTGCCACAATCTGCTAAAAGTTTGAAACGGAACGGAAAATAGATATTAAATGTTTCTGAACTCTACGAGTCATTGTTAATATGTTTTACAATATTGGAGATTTCTTCGTCTTCTATGTTTTCTCCTGCTATTGTGGTGATCATTGGAATCGAGTTCGATATGATGCAAAATATTTTTTTCCTCACAACTTTCGTCAAATAAGCTTGTGTTAGAAACTTTACAAAGCCTGGACACGGAATCAGCAATATTTTCCCTTCCAGCGCGCTAGACGACTTTAAACTTAAATGACTGCAGTCTCAATAGCCATCGTTCAATCCTGGCAGGCGGCTTAGATGTCGGCTTAAAAATGGCCTCCAAAGGTTTGTGGTTTGTTACCAACTCAAATTCCAAACCAGCTAAATAATAGTAGATTCTTTCGACTGACCATACTAATGCCAAACTTTCCTTTTCAGTTTGTGAGTATCTTTTTTCGACTTCGGACAAGCTTTTGCTGGCAAAAGATATTATTTTTGGATCATTATTGAAATCGAATTGAATTAAAACTGCTCCTCAAGCAATTGGGCTTGCATCTGCTACCACAAGCGTTCTGTTTTTAGGTTTAAAGTATGATAAGCTTGAAAATTTTGATAGTTGCGATTTCAGGTTTTGAAAAGCCTTCTCTTGATCATGTCTCCAAACAAATTTTGTATGCGGTTTTAAAAGCAACCTCATTGGCTCGGTGACATCCGCCAAATCGGGAATGAATTTACCAACATACGTGACCAAACTCAAGAAACTTCTGGTCCCTTGTTTAGTGTTTAGAGCTCGAAACTCAGAGATTACCATAATTTTGTCTGGGTCTGCTATAACGCCCACATCCATTAGATGTGTCCTAAAAATTTATCTATTTTGGTTTTTCAAACACAGTTCTCGTCATTTAGTACGATATTATTATCCTTGAATACCTGATGTAAATTTTTAACAGCTTTATTGTGTTCATTTTCAGTGCTGCCAAACATAAGGACATCATCTACATAATTAAGGCAATTTTTACAGGTTGCTTACAGTCCTTCTAGCAGACGCTGAAAAATTTAAGGTGCTGAGTTCAAGCCGAACATAAGTCTTTTGTATCTGAATAGCCCATTATGTGTTAAAAAGGTGATTTTTTTGCGACTGAATACATGCAATTCAAGCTGATGATATGCGCTTTTAAGGTCTAATTTTGAAAATAAACGGTCTTCTCTCAGTTTCGTCATAAAAGATTCAAAAGTCGGTAATAGGTACTTTTTGCGTAGAATAGCTTTATTCGCTAGGCTCATATCAATGCATAACCTCATCTCGCCATTTCCCTTAAACACTATAACTATTGGTGAAATGCATGGACTTTTGACAAGAACTGGTTCAATTTTGTCCTGAGTAGTTACCTCTTCAAGCTTAGCCGCAACTTTTTCCTCAAGCGCAATTATTATACGTTTTAAGGGTTGTTGCACAGGTATTAAAGAATGATCAATAGATAATATTACTTGTAAATTGTTCATTTTAGGGAATGGCCTTACGCTGTCAATATGGTTTACATTTAAACCAAGCCGTAATACTTTAAGTTAAATTGATGTTTCGCTTCCAAGCAACGACTGACTGGCATTTTCAATAACGTAAAATGTAGCAATCATCTCAGAATCATTTCTTGCTGCAATCGGATCATCAAAACCACAGATAACTTTAAGATGCTGATTTGCAGCAAATGCCTTGAATTTGTTTGATGAGTGCGAACGAATATTCCATACGGCTGCATTTTTATTTTTCAGCATTTATTTATTTATTTATTTATTTATTTATTTATTTAAAGGCAATGTTCACATATAAGACTTATAGTCTTTTGAATGCAGTAAGAATAACAAATATAATAACAACAAGTTATATATAACAAATTAATTTATGAAACTTATTGCTTAACCAATAATTCAAATTAAAAATCAATTAATATCCAAAGAATTTTTATCAAATATAAATAAATATTAAATACCTAAGAGAGAAAAAAAAAGAAAAGGGAAAGAGATAGAATTAGGAAAAAATTTTGAAGATTTCATGCTTAAATTCACGTTTATTCGTTATACTTTTAACAGCTAAGGGCAGCGAATTCCATAATCTGATCACGTTCACAAAAAATAATCTGCTTGAATTTAAATAATTATGACTAGGAATAATTAGATTCATGTTTCTTGCTGATCTACAGAACTGAAGTTTGCTAAATAAGTAACCAGGAGTTTGTGTTTTTATTAAATTATGTAAGAAAATACAATTTCTGGCATCCAAATAATTTAAAATGTTGCATCCAAGCAATTGATTGCTCAAATGGCTTATCCGGTCAAATTTTTTAAGACCATAAACGTATCTTATTGCATTATTAAATGCAAGTTGTAGCTTATGGCTTGACCTGGAGTCAGGCTTACTGTATACCACCTCGGGGTATGAAATTATCGGCATTATGAGCTGGATAACTAACTTTTTTCTGGTATCACCAGGCACAAATGATGCAGTTCGTCTCAAGTTCCTAAGGATGTAATACACCTTGCAAACAACGGAATTTATATGGTCATCACAAGTGAGAGAAGAGTTAATGTAGAATCCGAGAGTTTTAACCTTCGTAACAAAATTTAGCCCAACACCATTAAGAATAATTGTCGGTATATTATGAAGGGGGTGGTAGCATTGTTTCTTAATCGGCAAGACACATGACTTGAGAGGATTGAGTTCAAGCATATTAGCCTTAGCCCAATCTGAAACAATGCTCAAATCTTCATTCAACTTTATACATAATTCATTAACAAGACTAATAGGTTTCACAAGGTACAGTTGAAGGTCATCAGCATATGCATGCATGGTGACATGACGACATTTAGTGAAAATGTCATTTAGAAAGATTGCAAATAAAAATGCACTAGCATCGTTGGAGTCACTTTCTTCTTCGTCTTGAACGCATGCCAAAACGAAGTCGCTTTACATCGCTTTTCTCAATTTTCTCAAATTTCTGTTTAAAATTTCTTGTTTTTGTTTCTGACGAGTTGCTTTGAGAATTTTTATTTATTTGTAAAAAATTTTGCAAGCTTCGATTATATCATATGAACTTTGTTCCTTCTCCAATAGCCTTTTTCTCAATTCAACGGGAGCCAACGAATCTATTATTTTATCTTTTACACATATTTCTTCTATTTCCGTTTTTGTCGAAAAAAAACTAACATTTTGCGACTTGCTGCCGCAGCCGCAAAAGATATTTGTTGAAAGTCTCGCCATCAGCTGGAGTTAAGCTTCTATACAAGTGCCTTTCAAACATGGAATTGCGTCTAGGCGAGAAGTATTCGTCTAATTTTGTAACCAAAAATGAGAACACATATTTTTAAACCACTGAATTGAATTCGACTAAAGCGCATGGGATATTAAAAATAAGCTCTTGGAGTTGGGGTCCACCCAGATAAAGTAATTTGCTACTATATCTTCAAATGTGAGGTACCACTTAAAAGATCGGAACCATTGTTCTCATTCGGTTCGTAGTAAAGCTTTGTCTATGACGTCGCAAAGAAATTTTTTTATCTTGGACATCGTTTCCTCTCTTTTTTCTAAGACTTGCCTCCTCAATATTAATGCTTTATTGTTTTTCATCGATGACACAATTTAATGTGATTTCGTCGGCCAGCTGGCCAACGTGCAATTTTATGCACTCACCAATGTCACTGCAATAATCTATTGAACAAAAAAAAAAAAAAAAAAAAAAAAATTAAAAAAATAATAATGAAAAATATATCGTCTCAATTTTATGTTTTATTGTTCTTTATCGATGCCACAATTTAATGTAATTTTCTTGGCCAACAACTTGGCAAACCAAATACGCAGTTCTGTGCCGTTTTTTCCTTTTTTTGCAGCGCAGTCTACAATTACCTGCTGCAGCGCCTATAAAAATCAGAATTAAAAAAAACTTAAAGAAAATGTTCCCAGGCCTGTGAATTTTCATTTCACTTCTTTTCCGTTTAAAATATTTGCCAAACGTCGCCAATCTAATAACCTGCTAATTTATCGAGTAAATTCAACACAAATCAATAATAAAACATATAGTTTTTTATCCAATAATTCATCAAATACATTTTATTTCACAAACATATGTTTTACTTTTTTGCGCCGATCGTTTCTGTTATCTTCTTCTATCGAGTTGCCAGAAAAATATTATATACCTTCTATGCTTAGGGTCTTCCTGAAGGTGTACGGCAAGGACAAGAAGTCCAGGGGCCCTACAACAGAAGCGCAGTCAAGCCAGGCTGTAGCGGAAGCTGTAGAGACCCCAGGCAGTACGCCAGCTTCGGATGCAGACGAGGTTATGTCGGAGGGCTCGGTTGGCCTCACCGGTGTGTCAGACCTCTATTGCGAGGATGAACTCTTGGCTGAAGAGTCATCTGAGGAAGAGGGGCCTGACGTAACGATGAAGGCCAGCCAAAAATCTGAAGCGGATGAAGGTGCTCCAGATTAACCTTCATCACTCCAAGCTCGCCTCGGCGAATCTCTTAGTCCACCTTAAAATTGGTGGATTCGACGTAGCCCTCATTCAAGAACCCTGGGTATGTGGTGGCAGGGTTTGCGGATTGAGGGCAGAGGGTTACAAGACGCTGGTAGCCAGTAATGAAGGTATGCCTAGAACATGCATTGTAGCTAAAAACACTATTAATATTTTCTTGCTTCACAGATACTGCGATAGAGATGTGGTTGCAGCCAGCCTCGAGTCAGGCAAGGATACGTACTGGTTGGTAGCAGCCTACTTCCCGCACGATGGAAGTCCGCCTCCAGACAATGTCAGGAAATTGGTGGATGACGCCAGTGACATCCGTCGAGGGGTCATTATATCGGCCGACGCTAACGCACATAACTCCGTGTGGGGCAGCACGGATACCAACGAAAGGGGTGAGTTACTTTTTGATTATCTATTAAGTACCAACCTGTGTATATGCAATAGGGGGAAGAACCCACCTTTATTACAAAAAACAGAAGTGAAGTTCTGGACATAACATTAGTCTCAGAACATATATTCGACAAGATAGGTGGCTGGAGAGTGTCAAAAGAGCATTCCTACTCCGACCACCGATACATTGAGTATAATTTACATAATACGTCTTCAAAAATAATACCCCCGGCTAACATTCGAAAGACAAACTGGGGAGCATACAAAAGGGCTTTAGCAAAACATTTGCCATCAGGCCCTATAGATAAACCAAAATCGACAGCTGATCTTGATAAACTAGTCGATGTAGTAACCAAAGCAATGAATTGCTCTCTTGCTTCCTCTTGTCCTAAGAGGACTACAAGGGGGAAGCCAAAACCAAAGTGGTGGTCCGCCGTATTGGATGGACTGAGGACTGAATCTAGAAGGCTCTTTAACGCAGCTAAGCGCTCGAGAGCTGAGCTTGACTGGGCAGCCTATAAGGTATCCCTTAAAAATTTCAAAACTGAAACCAGGAAAGCCAAAAGATCCTCTTGGAAACGATTCTGTGAAGGAATCGAAGAAATCTCAGAGGCTTCTAGACTGCGCAAGATTCTCGCTAGCACACCATGCACACCCGGCTATCTCAAAAGGTCGAACGAAACATGGACAATGTCAGGTGAGGAGTCTCTTAACCTCCTACTAGATACGCACTTCCCTGGTAGTAGTGCGCCTCCTGGTGCACAACTGCCTAGTACTAGTCGTTCTACGCAGGACACCGAAGGCATAGTCTCCGACAGGAAACTAAAATGGGCGATAAACAGCTTCAAGCCCTATAAATCACCAGGGCCTGATGGTGTTTACCCTGTAGAAATAAAAGAAGCTTCGAAATATATTTTGCCTTGGCTTCGTATTATCTTTAATGGCTGCATAAGCCTCACTTATATTCCCAATGCTTGGAATAAGGCCAGAGTGGTCTTCATACCCAAAGCAGGGAAGACATCACATACCACCCCCAAAGATTTCAGACCTATAAGTCTAACGTCATTTCTGTTGAAGACGTTAGAACGGTTACTAGATCTATATTTACGGAGCAGTATCGACCCTGCTCTCTTATCGGCATCACAGCATGCATATAGCAAGGGAAGGTCCGTGGAAACGGCTTTACACTCATTGGTCGGTACCATCGAAAGATCCTTCCTGCATAATGAATTCACTCTAGTTGCTTTCGTAGACATAGAGGGAGCATTTAATAATGTCACGCCACAATCTATACGACTAGAGTTGCGTAGGCTAGGCGTGAACAAAAGCATTACTGATCTTATAGATGAGCTGCTCAACTGTCGAGTAATCTTATCAGACCTAGGTGCGTACAGCGCTGTAAGATCGGTGACAAGAGGTACGCCACAGGGTGGTGTGCTATCTCCACTCCTCTGGAATCTGGTAGTGAACAATGTGCTGCTGTCTCTAGAGAGGGAGGGCTGTGTTGTGGCAGCATACGCCGATGACCTAGCAATCGCAGTCAGAGGCAAATTTCCCACTACCATACGCGACGTCATGCAAAGAGCTCTTTGCAAACTCGAGCAATGGGCCAAATCCTGTGGTCTTGGAGTAAATCCGGCCAAAACAGACTTGGTCCTTTTCACAAGGAAACATAGAATTCCGTCTCTCACACCAATCATGCTTAATGGGTCTGCATTGTCCGTATCGGAAAATGCAAAATATCTAGGACTCATTCTTGATAGGAAACTTAGCTGGAAACTTAATATTCTTGAGCGTACGAAGAAAGCGACAGTTGCGCTGTACACTTGCAAAAAAGCTATAGGGAAAAGATGGGGGTTTTCCCCAAATATCGTTCACTGGCTGTATAAAGGGGTCATTAGACCTATACTTCTATATGGAGCATCGATATGGTGGCCTGCTTTGGACAAGGTCACATATTTAAACCAGCTCCAAAAAGTCCAAAGAATGGCATCTATTTGCATCAGTGGTGCTCTGAGAACAACACCGACTGCGGCTTTAGAGACCTTATTACACCTTCTACCGCTTGACTTGGTTGCTAGGCAACAGGCAGCTTGTTCGGCGGTCAGACTTAGGGAAACTGGAGTATGGAAAAGCCTGGGTTCAGGACACGCATCTATACTCTACAAATTCAACTTCATTCCACCAAGGACTGATTATTGTAAACCACTGCTTTCCTTTGATGGAAACTACGGTACGCTTATTCCGCCTAGAACATACTGGAATAAAGGTGCGCCGTGGAAACCGGGGTGTCTTTATTTCTATACAGATGGGTCAAAATTAAATGGCAAGGTCGGGTACGGGGTCTACTCAAAAGAATTAGGGGTATCCTTAGTTCGTAGGCTGCCGGATCACTGTAGTGTTTACCAAGCCGAAATGATGGCGATTAAAGAAGTTGCAACCTGGCTCTCAGAGAACGTCATCTCTAAACGAGAAATACATATTTTCTCGGACAGCCAAGCAGCGATCAAATCGATTGAGCAGGTATCCATCAACTCTAAAGTAGCCAGAGAATGCCGTGCTGCATTAGGCGAAATGTCAAAGTTCTTTGACATCAGCTTAATCTGGGTACCTGGGCATAAGGGCATACGTGGAAATGAAAAAGCAGACGAGCTTGCTAGGAAAGGTACATCGGTGACTCTAATGGGTCGAAACTCGCCGAGCATCCCGATGGCAACTGTCAAAATGCTACTTAATGAGTACACCACATCTAAAGCCAACTCAAGATGGGCTGAACTCTCAACATGCAGAACAACAAGGCTTATCTGGCCGACTCTAAACCCAAAGCGATCGAGAGTCCTTCTCTCGTTGGGAAGATCAGAGGTGGCTACGTTAGTGGCTGTTACCACAGGGCACTGCCTAATAGGCAGACATGCCTCCAGATTGGGAGTCATCACTAATGACTTCTGCAGAAGCTGCAGGGACGAGGAGGAGGAGGAAACTATCTCCCACCTTCTATGTTCCTGTCCCGCGCTTGCGAGAAGAAGGCATAAACATTTGGGGTCATTCTTCTTTTCGGAGCTTGACGACCTGTCGGAGACAAGCGTCAAACGTCTAACAAGCTTTATTAAGAGCTCAATGTGGTTCCACTCGGACTGAAGGCCAAGTGTGCAGCGGTATCACAACGGACCTCACTGGTCTAAGTGAGCTGTGGTACGTGCGTTTTGGTTTTAAGCACGTACAGCGGCTGCCGCCTCAACCTAACCTAACCTAACCTTCTATGCTTAGCGTTGCCACAATTTGTTTTTAATAAGTTGATTTAAAATACATCCTTGATAGAACTGAATTCATTAATTATCGTTTCCATTAAAAATTGTTCAATGCCCCATAAAGTTTTCGTTTTAATTCTAATTTTATCGTTTTCTTTTTTCGAATATATGTATTATGTTCTGCGAGCAATATTTCACTGGCGTTGGCCCTGGATATATTTTCACTCTGTTCAAATTAAATTAAAAGGATTTTATTACGTTATGATTTATTTTTAAGCATATTATCGATATGGAATAGTAAGACTTCATTTCTGATTGCAGAAAAAGTAATTTTCTATGGTTCATATTTTAACTCATCTTTGAACGAAAAACGATTTGTTTTGAGAGGTCATTCAGTCCTGCGAAGAAGTTTAAAATAATTTATAACTGAGTGCTGAAAAATAACTTTTCAATGGTTCTTTTTTTCAACTCTTTTTCGAATAAAAACGCACAATTGATGTTTCTTTTTTAACTTATTTCTGAAGAAGAAAATAGTTCGCTTTTGTGAGGCATTTTAGCTCGACGAATGAGTTCCAAAGGGTTCATTTATGAGTGCCGAAAATGAAGTCATCTACCCGAAAACGTTCATAAATGAATGCAAAAAAGACAGTTTTAGTTTACTGGGTAAGATTCCCACTGAACCATATGCGAAGGTTTTACGTAAAGTGATTGTTTTAAGAACGTCTTCGGATAGAAATTTTATTTTTTAATTTTTGTTATTTTTTGAATTTTAATAATTAATTTCTAGAGAAGTTAAAACTCGTGAACATTTATTCCATAAAATAAATTTAATTCTTTTGCAAAATCATTAAGAAACTCAATTTGAGCCGAAAAAGAAACATTCTTTTATTATTTTAGTAGGAAACAATTATTTATAAATTAACAATTTTTTATTCATATACAATTGCTTACATATGAATAATTTTCTGCTCATAAATAAGTTCTGAATAGTAAATGTTACTTTTTCACAATCTTGAATGAGTTAAAAAAATAGTCTTGAAATTTTCGCATTCTTTTTGCGTACGTTTTCGGGTAAAATATTTTTCAATTAATGTTTTTGAATTAACAGATCTAAACTACATGATTGATAGGACTGAATTCATTAAATTGATAAATAAAAATCATAAAAAATGTTTCGATGCCTGTAAAGTTTTCGTTTTATTCTAATTTTATTGTTTTCTAATTTCGAATAAATTTAGTTCTGTGAGCAATATTTTGCTGGCGACGGCCCTGAATATATAAATATATACTTTGTCAAAAAAAATTTTTTTTAACATTACTTTTAAATCATATTATCGATATACAAAAATAAAACAATTTATGATTGAATAAGATTAATCATAAATTGCCGAAAAAAATACATTTCTATGGTTTGTTTTGTAACTCGTTTTCGAACAAAAAAAGTTCGTTTTTTAGAGGCAATTCAGTCTGCCGAATGAGCTCAAAATAGTTTTTGTATGAGTGCCGAAAAAGAACTTTTCAATAGATTTTCAATTGATGATTCTTTTTGTAACTCATTTCTGGAGAAAAGAAGGTACGCTTTTGAGAGGCATTTGGGTCCGACGAATGAGTCCAAAAGGGTTTATTTATGAGTGCCGAAAATGAATTTGTCTACCCGAAAAGGTTTATAAATGAATTCAAAAAAGATATATGTAGTTCACTGGGTTGAGTTGATGGATCGCAGACAGACAAGAAGTTAAATATTGACGTCTATAAAATACAATATTTTGTAAAGCAGCAGATTATTTCCCATCAATTAATCTAAATGTGGTACGGTTGTTGGTTTAAACTTAGCAATGAATGTCTTGTGCTATTGCTTGCAGACATTCTATACATACTAGCAATGTCTATGGATATCTTTGTGTGCTCATTATGTCTTTTGTTTATGCAGTAGTTATTTATTTAACTTAAAGACTGCGTTAAATTAATTCGGATAGACAAACAGCAAAGGATATACGAGCGACTTGATTAGATAGAAACTATGCCAGTTAGTGTTTAATTTTTTGCGAACATGTGTGCAATCTCATTGCTTTCTTTTTATTTTGTTTTATAAATGTTTGCGCTCTTGTCTGCCGAATATGTCGATCAATACCAAAGAGCCAAAAGATAATTAAATGAACCCAAGCAGAATGTAATCAATGAATTGCAAAGCTTATTAAATGCAAATATATTATAAATAAGTATTTCCCAAGAATATTATAATCAGCTGTTTATTATAAATATATCTCGTCAACTCATGCAAGCACAATTCACAAGAGGTTGAAAATTACAATGTTTTCATGATTCTCATCTATTTTGATGAGCTATAAAACTGGTGATTTTGGTTTATTTGAAAAAAAGTTGACCTCTTACTGTTACAAATTGAATGTTAAAATTCATATTTTTTTTTTGTAAATTTAGTGTTTTTGCTTGAATATACTCGCTAATAGGAACCTTAATCGGACAAAAAAAAAATCCCTTCGTGTTGAACAACCTCGTTAGCATAAAGTTAGACCATGAGATGAATCATCGACGATCACAAGCTCTATTGATATATTTTTGTAAAATAACTTCATTTATATGCCCAACATTTTTGGAAATTGGAGACAAGCATTGCCTATGGGTTAATATTATGCGACAAAAATTGCAGTAAGTGCTTTTAAGATGATATTGAAGCTGTTTTCCTCCAAAACCAAAGACCCTTCGGGTTTTTTTGGGTCGGTCTAATACTTAGCCCTAAAACAAGGTAAAATTGATTTCGACAACCGTTTTAACTGCTTTTTAATATCGGGAGATTTGGAAGTTTTAAATTTAAAATAAATAAATTTTTTGATTGTTAACCTTTTTAATGCATTCATTTATCACAAGACATCAGAAAATCTTTTAAAATAAAATATATATATTATTTATAAAAATTAATGAAAAACATTATTAAATAAAACATTTCTAAAATATTACAAGTTTTTCTTTAATTAAAAACCCAATGTAGCTAGCGAAATACTATTATCAGATACAAGATACAAAATAATCTTATATATCAAGCATAACTTTCAAATTTTCAGACAATTAATTACTTCTATCAAGTTAGTTACTACTTTAAAAGAAAAATAAATATCAAAGCATTCTAATATATTGAGAAAAAATATTGAATAAGTGTTTATTTGGATGAAGCAAATTCTTATCAATTCTAGGAAAACCAATTTCTGATATCAAGCATATTATTCTCGTTTTCAGAAAATTTTTTATTTGAATAAAGCAAATTTTTCAAGCGAATATCAGAATAAGATTTGAAAAAATGGCTTTTTAAGCAAATTTTTCTTGCATTAATCATTTTTCTTAATATCCTGTATTTTAAATTTGCTTAATTTCAGCAAAATAATGCTTGAATGGAGAAATCCACGCTTAAGTGTAAACTGATAGTCTTGTTGCTTGATTTAAGTATTGTTAGAATGCTTAATTTTTTTCCCTCAGTGTATAAAATATTGAATGAGATAAGCTGTCTGATAAGATACCAGCTAAAATATAAGATTAAAAATAAATAAGATTTACTTATTTTTTAATACTAGTATCGCCTGTGGTCGAAATTTGATCAACTTTCTGAAATTTCAATCGTTTTTCTCATTCCGAGGCATTGACCTTGCCTTAAGAAAATGAATTGTACTAAGAAAATCTTAAGTTTCCAGAGAAAGCAACAATTTTCGAGACATCGACTTTCATATCAAAAATTTTTCAAAATTTACTATTTGTAAAATATAAAAAATGTACTATAAAAAAAAAGTTTATTGTTGGGTATCCGTAAGAGATAGCGAAAAATGTTCTTCCATTTCTTATAGTTTCAGAAATATTCTTTCAATGGTCATATTTCAGGTCAAAGGTCACAAAACTATACATAACAGTTCAGAAACATGGAGGAACTGTTTCTCCTATGCCTATTTTTATATACACGCAGAGAAAAAACATAGTTGCAGCAACCATGTTTTAAGAGGATCATTCGGATTATGATTGTTGCTAACATGTTCTTAAACATATAATATTTTTTTTGATCGTGATAAAATGATTACAACAACCATATTTAGAAAAGGAACTTTTTGTAGGAACCAAAATATTATTGAAACAATCATTTTTCTCTTATTGGGTCAAAAATAGAATGATTGCAACAATTATATTATGAATTTATTTTTAGGATCCAGAATGTTATTGAAAAAATAATTTTTATTTTTTTTATTTTATGCACTCCTATTTCCATAGCTATTAATTAAGACATCTCCAGAGGTTTGCCATTGACTAGGCTGAACAGAAATATTAATTCAATCGAGAAATCTTTTTGATAAAATTTTCTGTCCGAGCTGGGGTTTGAACCGCGGCTTTTTCGCTTACGATCCACGGACACTACCAGTAGGCCACAGCCGCTATTACCGCTTGCCTGACTAATGTATTTCATAAACATGATACATTAAGTGCATTGTCACAAAAATAGCAATATTTGAGATGAACAAATTATGGAAAATGTCACTTTTCTGCGTGCTGTTTTTAGGATAAGGCGATTTAAAACAAAACACAATAATTGAACAGTTGACAAACGAAACGGCACATAGCCAGGAATCGATGAAACTTATTGCGTCTGAATGAAGTGAAATTTTTTCTGCAAACTGTTCAGACACAATAAATTCTTTCGATTTTTGGTTATGTTCTGCTTCGTTTGCCAACAATCAAAGAATAGTTCAGACAAACATTAAAAATTCTAATATGTTTGTATCTATAATAATATTCACATTTATCATGATTGATAGAACCATAACATTTTTGTTGCAACTAATAGTTGTGGCAATCATAGTACGTTGACGATTTCAACTATGTTATGATTTCAACTATAATGTTATTTTTGGTTCCACCATTAGTAAATAATGATTTTATTAAGGCAAAAATTTGTGTTTGCAGCAATAATACAATAATTTTAGTAAAAAAATTATTATTGCAGTAATAATGTCTCAACCATGTCTTTTCTCTGCGTGTATAACGAACTGGCTTAAAACATAGATTTGTGCATATAACTTTGGAGTGGTTTGAAATATTTGAAAATTTTTTCACAGAAATTATTTTTTAAACTGTAGAACTTTGTAGAAAATATAAAAAAAACATTTTGAAAAATTTTATTTCTATCAAAAAAATCATAGGGGGGGGGGGGGAGTATATCATTACATCGGGAATTTTTAAACATATTATCGGAGAAAAATGTTTCCAAAAAAGCTTTTGTATACCGTTATATTTCTAAACCAATGACATTTCATTCAAAAATACGTTGTACTAAAAACATCTATAGTTTTTGAGTAATCACAATAATTTTCATGTCAGAATAACGGAAATTTTTCATTATTTGCTATTTGTAAGAAATTTCACCATCATAATATATATTCAAACTTTTAAAATAAAAAAATGCTTATTATAGGGTATCCGCAAGAGATGGCGCAATATGTCGGAAGTATTTTTTACACACCTTATCAATGCCTAAAATTACCTCTTACATTATATTCTTTCACCTGTTACAGTTTAGCTTTTATTTAATAAATGCTCTTTTTACGCTCATACTGCAGATCGAAGGTTACCAATGTAAAATGTAATCATACTGTGCAGCCAGATTTTTCATTTGATACCTCATTCACTATTCTATCTCTTCTTAGCCCTGACATTCCTTATTAAAAATAATACAAACTTTCAACGTTAATATTTCGGGTCAGAGGTCATAAATTTAAAATCTAAAATTATTCTGCTTATAAAAGACGCAGTACCTTTCTGGAGATAAGTACCTTATAAGATTGTTCTTAAACTGGAGAAGTTTCAAAAAGATCTTAAGTGGTAAGCTGCAGTGTCTTGATAATAAAACAGTCAACCTTTGTATACTCGCGCCAAATAGTGTAACACATATTAAAGCGCACCGCAAAAATAAAGATAGTCACGTTAATATTACAACTAGTTTTACCGCGTGGCAGCCGTAGCCTAGTGGGTAGAGTGCGTGGCCCCTAAGCTAAAGTACAGCGTTAGCCCGGGTTCCATTCCAGCTCAGACAGAAAGTTTTTTCAATTGAATTAATTTTTCTGTGCGGTCGTTACCTCTCTGTAGACAATGGCAAATCTCAGAGAGTAAAAATTGCCTTGTAAAGCTTCTTGAGAACATAAGCCGTTAGGAGTCGTCATTAAGCACTTAGGTCCAGTTCTCGGTCATTTGTGATCAAACATTTAATAACACGCACAACCCAACTGATCAATAGAATCTAGGTCAAAGTCCTTCCAAGGGCTAAAATGGCCAGTTTATTTTTTATTTTTAGTTATACCGCGTGTTAAGAGTTTTTATGTTTAAAACTCTTTATAAATTTATAAATTCTTTGCTTAAATCTTAGCCAACAAATTAAATAGTAGAAATGTTAAAAATTGAATTAGTTAAAATTTTGTAAGAGTGAAGGAAGATAAGATAAAAAACATATACGTCGATAGTTTAATGATTTTTTAATAAAATATTTTTTAAATTCAAAACATTTAAATATCAAAAAGTTAACTAAAAAAATACACGTTAATATTCCCACTAGTACATTTTATTACATTACATTATTATTTTATTTGATTACATGTTGCATAATTTTGAATTATTTTTGTAAATGTTTTGAATTATTATTATAGAAATTTATAAATGGAATTGTTGGATATCTAAAATAGCAAACGTATATTACATATCATCGATATATCTAGCAAATACTGCATCAGAGTTGTTCTTATTCGTATTGTACAAACATTTGGATTGCTTGTCGTTCGTAAATTATATTTATTAAAAAGGCATTATTTAAGTGCCTGTGAATATTCAAACAATTGGTACCTTATTGGTCCCAGTTCAATGGAGCCTGCTCGTGTATAGCATACAATAATCTGTAAGTATATGCAAAACTTCAGGCTAAACATTTTGGAGGACATGTTGTCAAAGCACTGTATCAATGACAATGAATTTTATGTATTAAGATGTGCATACTTTTAGGCTGAACATTTTTCAGGACAGTTTGAGCGATATAGGTGCAGAACAGTATGCTTGTCTTTTATGTATTGAGATTGTTACCTGGTGCAACATATCTTCAGTTAATACTTAATATTGAATAAACCATTCGATTCTCACTACCAACTAAGAACTATTATTAATTTTATAATCTCTTGTTGTAACAGACGCAAGCAAAAAGCAACAACAATTCTAAAAAAGGTGTATGGAAAAAAGTGTCGTTTTCGAAATTTCACTCAAGCAAATCACAAAACGAGGCGTAAAAGGCTTCACCTCAAAAAATCATGATTAGTGCTCTTGATAAGATCGTAACAAACAAAATTCTTCAAAAATTTATTTTGCAGTGACGTCATTAAAGCATCGTCATTAAAGCATCGAATGTAGGTCTTCAACGATAACCAAGCAAGTGTGAGTAAAAACCTGTTTTGTACAATTTAATTTCTCCAAAATGTTTACATTACAAAGAGTCCATCTTTTTCATAAGTGCCATCTTTCTATGTTTAAATTTGTTTTTAATTTTATTTGCCGGGGTAAAGAGCATTAATAACAATTGACAAGTTTAAAGTATCTATCTAGAATTGCTTCTTTAAATCTTATGCTCATTTAAGATGAGCACATAAATTAATGAATTAAACTGAAACTTAGAAGTTAGAAATTGATTCAATGTAATCAATACTTTCAAATTAAGCATTTATGAATTATTTGTACTTGGCAACCATAAATAAAAAAAACAGAAATCAAGTAAACATAATAAAGCAAGACAAAAATAACAAAACACTTATGTTAAAAAAATCAATAAGTTAGTATTTATATCAATTTATAACGTAATAATTAAATGTACGAAATTGCGATATTAAGTTTCAGTTCACTTAATTAGAATCTTACTTGATGAAACTTGATATGATTTTTCTTCAAAGACAAGGAGCTGACATACCCGATGTTACTCGAGAAGTTATATGTACATTTGTACACGGAGAAAACTGTTTGCTAAATTTGTATTGTGGTTAAGCAAAACTTGCGCTTGAATCTCAGCCATTTCAAAATTATGCTAGATTTCAGCAAAAACTAATAAAAATTTGCTATTCCATTTAAACTGCAAAGCCAAATTTCTACTTAATTCAAGCAAATATTTGCTAAGTTATTATAGATTGAAATAGAAATTTTTAGTTTTTGCTGAAATCCAGCATATTTTTAAATTGAAATAAATATTAACATTAAATTAAATTGAAAAATTACCATTATCTGGAGACTTGAACCTCGTCCGCGTGAGTGTAAGTGCATGGTCTTATCCATTTGACCATCGCAGTTGTTAACTTATCGTTGCCTTATTTAATGCATTAAACAAACGGTTGTTCGTTTGTTTGAAAGGGATTTTCTTGAATCTTGTAAAAATTTGCTATTTGAGCTTAAAATAACTTAGCAAGTATTTGTTTGAGTTTAGTAAAAATTTGCTATTTGAGTGTTTACGAACTTAGAAAATATTTGCTTGAGTGAAGTAAAAATTTTCTATTTGAGTTTATAATAACTTAGCAGATATTTGCTTAAGTTTAGTATAAATTTGCTGTCCGTTTATAATAACTTAGGAAATAATTGCTTGAATTTAATATATTTTTGCTTTTTCCTTAATATATGAATAGTGATTTGAATTTAGCATACTTTTTCTAAAATCAAACCATGATTGAGCAAAGTTTTGCTGATTTGCTTTTAAGCAAAACATTTTTTTTTATTCAAGCAAAATAATCATCTCCCTGCATATATAAGATACAGTGAAATGCTACTTTGTTGCTGATTCTCCATGTTCTCTGCTCATATGAATTTGTATAAAAAAGTAAAACGCTAAAAAAGTAAAAAAGTAAGAAGACCACATCTTTCATAAGCTGGAAGAGCTCCAGTAAAAAGTGTTTTTCCGGCCCTCTGAATTCATGTGAATATATGAATTTTCGTACTGGCATTAAAGCTACCCGAAAATTACAACAAAGTTCTATCCCCATGTAAAATTGGTCGTTGAATCTAATTCAATACTCAGATTTGACTTCAAATTAGGCTTGCGGTTCCCATGAGCAAGTCAACGCATATATACTTGATTTTTTCACTAAGTTTTTATTTGAGTTTTTCCAATCTGGTACATACTGATGTTCTTTTAAAAATTAAAGTTGCTTGAAAGCGTTCCTTTAAACATTTTTTAAGCTCGAGAGAGAAGAATACCAAGCAAAATGTCACTCCCTATTCTGTAACAAATTTTTGAACTTTACTTGAAGTTAGTATGGAAACATACCTAATATTTAAATATAAAATTTTGCAAATCTTATAACATTTAAGCGATATATGATTTATTATGCACATTTACTTTTTCGTTAAATGTGAATTTGATGTGTTGTAGATCTGCCCTGCAGAAAATTGGACCATCTTTTAAATAGTTCTGAACTTGTTCCCAAAACGACCAGTACTAGTCCCTTTTCAATACCTTTCTTCATTGATCGAACTGACAATTGTACCCAAAAAAATTTATTTTTCCCTATATTTTAACTAATTCCATTACGAGCATTTCCAAACTGGTACTTATTGCTAAAGTCTTAAAGTACATCTTTAAGTGGTTTGAAAGTATTCAAATGTTAGAGATATTTTTTGCTTTCATGTATTACGAAAAAAGTGCATCATGTAAAAGATGATGCATTTCTTTTATTTTATGTAGTTAATTTTTTTTATATATATATAAAGCAAAAAAATACCTTTGTTGAGTTCCTTAAATTGATTTACGTCTAAAAGTTTGAAAATGAAAAAAATTACCACAACAAGTGTTCAGATTTAATTTATGTGTGAAAAAAGTAACAATTTTGCCAGGAAAAAAAATGAAATCAAAGTGAATCGATCTACGCTGAAAGTTTTTTGTACCATTTCCTAGCAAGTACAAATTGAGCTAAAAATTAACCAGTTGATTTTTCCAATGGACTCCGAAATAACTGCTGGATGCTTAAATTATTGAGAATGTTTTTAATTCTTCTGTATTTGTGTAATACGGCACCACAAGAATTAAAATTGATCGGGATTGAGTTCCTGGATATAATTCTTGTTTTATGTTGTGATGATTCCCAAAATATTTATTTTTATTGCTTTTTTTGGGATAAGCATTGATTTTTTTTACCCTTTGGTTTGCATAACCGGCGCAACGGCATATTTATGCTACTCACTGCTAGAGGGTGCTTTAAAGGGCTTACACATTATGGAACCTGTTTGTCAAACGACGGCCATGTTCGAACCAATTTAAAAGCTAATTTGTTCAAAAGCTAATTTGACAGTTTGTCGAACCTGTTGGCCTGTTAGCAAAAATTTTTGATTTTCTCTTTCAAACCAGGGCTGTGAAACAAAATGATTGCGAAAAACAACAAAAATTCTTCACTTGCTTGACGAACACGTTGCTTTAATTTGTATGCTAACTTTTTCGGACAATTTAGAGCCGCCATTTTGTTTGAAGAACAAGTTCGCTTATGTGAAATGGGCCGAATAAACGACAAATCGGAGAAGGGGAAAGTTTGTGTAAATATAAAAATCATTTTGATTTTACACAAACAGGCACAACTGAACTGCACAAATTCCAATTTGCGCAAATAATTTGCGTCGTTCATTCGGCCCATAAGCTTAGTATGCTGTAGTAACGAAAATTTTTAGGCATTTAATTCTACACGAGAAATTTTTGTGTAGAATCAACACCAACACATACACAAAACGTGTTCGTTGAATGTGTTAGTTGAAAATTATTGTTGAATGTTAAATTTCCACGCCAATTATATGTACGGACATATAAAAGACAGCGAAATTTTGACATTTTAACTCTCCAATCATGGTTGTGAACTTGGCTGCATTGAGCAATTTTTAAGTTCAACAGCGTACTAACAAAATAAAAAAAAAATTCGCTAACTTTTCGCTGTCAAAAACGAAATGCATTTCTTACGGAAGATTTATTTTTGCTTCTACAGCATACTAAGCTATAAGCTCTTTAAACGGCCTTATCGTGTCGCAAATGCAACAATGAAAAAACAAAAAAATTCCAAATTTCTTTTATTGTTATTTACGTGCATAAGGAAAACAATAGGAAAAAAATTAATTTTTTACCGAAAATAATTCAGGACTGAAAGGGTTAAAATACAGTTAAATTTTCTTCAGAATGTTTTGGTGTGCGAAATTTTTCCAAAACTTTGCTGCCATAAGTTGTAAAGGGTCCGCTATCTAACGTTTTTTTTTTTCAACTAGTGCTTATTTCGTGAATGGTAACACTTAGCTCATGTCTGATTTGATAGATAATTAGTTTTATCCTTCCGCTGAACGAATATGGTTGTGTATTCGCTTGAACAACGCTAGGAAATATTGCGACATTACTTTGAAAATCATGGTAATGTTGCAGAATGTGTGCGAAAATTGCGTATGGATTTTGGAAGAAGAGAAGCACCGTCAGCTCCCTATGTTCGTTATCTTGTGAAAAAAGTGAAAGAAACTGGCATCCTCATCGAGAAACCAAAGCGTGAAAAGCCAAAAGCAGTGCATACACCCGAGAATATTGCTGCTGTGGCAGAAAGTGTGCGTGAAGCGCCATCAACATCAATTCACCGTCGCTCTCAACAATTGAACATTTCGGAGACATCATTGAGACGAATTTTGCATAAAGACCTTGGTATGACGCCATACAAAGTCCAATTGGTTCAGGAGTTGAAGCCAACTGACCATCCAATGCGTTTTCGCTTCGCTAAGTGGGCTTGCGATCGACTTACAGAAGATGCCGATTTTGCCAAAAAAAATTATCTTTTCGAATGAACCTCCTTTTGATCTTGGCGGGTATGTGAACAAGCAAAATTGTCGCATTTGGGGCACAGAAAACCCGCACGCATACATTGAAAAGCCGCTGCACCCAAAACGAGTCAATTTTTGATGAGGATTTTGGTCCAGAGGCATAATTGGGCCATTTTTCTTCGAAAATGAGCAAGGTTGTTGAACGAATTTTTGTTCACAAAAATTGAAGAGGAGGATATTGGCAACATTTGGTTTCAACAGGACGGTGCTACGTGCCACACAGCCGAAGCTTCACTCGATGTTTTGCGCCCTGTTTTTGAAGATCGCATTATCAGCCGCAGAGCTGTTTTCGTTTGGTCACCTCGGAGCTGCGATTTGACACCGTTGGACTATTATTAGTGAGGTGCCCTCAAAGATAAGTGTTACGCCGACAAGCCAGAGACAATTGACGCTTTAAAGAACAATATTCGTGAAGCCATTGGTAAAATACAGCTGCACACAATCGATAATGTGCTTAAAAATTGGACCGATCGTCTAGGCTACTGCATGGACAGCCGAGGCAGCCATTTGAATGATATTATTTTTCATTATAAACCGGAAGGATTGTACTTTCAAATAAAAAAAGAAATTTGAGAAAATATCAAGTAATTTTTCTTTTTATAGAATTTTCAAAAATAAAAGGTATTTGGCGGACCCTTTAGTAAAATTTGAATTTAAACTACTAACTTTCAATGTTTACATATGAAAAATGCATAAAAATAGAGAAAAATGCACTGTTAATATTTAAAAGCCATTTTAAATATTTTAGACTGGAATATGTTTGAAATTTATATTTCTCTATAATTTTTATATAACTTAATACATTGATATTTCAACCCCAAATTTCAAGAAGTGCATGTTGTCAAGTCATTTTAAAGAAATTATTCTCAAATCATTATTGAAGTTTTTACATTTTGAGCTACGAAATATTATTATCGTCATCGTTTTAAGTGAACTTTATGTCTGCCAATCATTTGGCAATAGGTGTCAAATGAATGTCAGAATATGCAAAAATTATTTTAATATCATAAAAGAAAACCTTAGTCATAACAAAATTTAGTGAACTACTTTAAGTGTAAAAGTTTTATTGCATTTTATTAGTACCTTATTATTAGCTTTACTCAAAAAACATGCAAAGTATGTATTTGCTTTTGGTTACAAGTTTTATAACAACTGTGCAACATCATATCAAAAATGTGACATACTGACACATTATCGCGTGTGTGCAAATTATGCATTAATATTATATCAACCACACAAAAATGTTGTAGTACAGACCAATATTTTTGCATTGAAAAAGAGATCTTTAGTTTTCATGTAAACTTGTTGCCAAGCGCACTTGTGGTTGTATTAGTTAGTTGCAGTGCATGAGCATGTGCACGTGTATTTATACTTTGACAATACGTTATTGTTGTTTCTAATACAAAACTGTTTGCTATGAACTTGTTTATTCTTTGGCAAGGTAAAAAAGTGTATGCCTTATGCTTCAAAACATAATGGAAAAGAGAAAAAAAACAGTTCTTCAGTGATTTATTTTTTATGAATGTTGAACTAACACAGAATATTTAAATTTTCATTAAAATCCCAATTTTTTTGAATACGGAGCAAAGTCTTAATTTGAAATAAAATTCATAGGCGAAAAAAGTATTCATAGCTATTGCTGCAAGTAACTATGCGTTGCGTTATAGAAACAAATTAAATTAATTCAATACACGCTAGAAAAATTAAAACTGTTCATATTTCACAAAAGCAGCAAAATTCATATAAAAAGACTTCAAAAGGTTTAATGAAAAAGGCTTCTGTGAAGAACTACACAAAAGAAAACTAAGAAAAACCTAACATTTATTTTTGACCTTTATGTGCTACCAGGAAATGCTGATTTATGTCATTCTTACTTTGCTTGTTTACTTTGATGTATGAAATTTAGTGTAAATTAGAAGAAAAAAAAAACAGAAAAAATACAAAAATCAAAGAAAACACAAGTTATGAAAGATTTTTTAAAACAGTGGAAATATATTTAAAAAAAGGTTGACATTCAATATACTTTAGTTGAAAGGTTGTTCTTTCTACAACTAAAAATAAGCAAAGAGTACCTTTTATTTAACACGGATACTATATCATCTTTTCTCTTGCTTGTATTTAAAAGAAGAAATAAAAAACAACGCGAATATTATTTATAAGAAGAATTTTTCTGCACGACATGATTTATATGTTTGTACTAAATGAGCGGAAACGTAATTTTTTGGTTGTATGTGTGGGAGACTATGAACTTTTTATACAGAAAATTTTTCTGCCAAATATAAGTAAGCATAATAAAAATGTTTTTAACATTTTTTCTTGTTATCATTTATTAATAGGGCTTAATATTGGATTTTACACAGCTGAGAACAGTTTAAAAGATTGCTATTTCACAACTGATTACTAGATAAAGTTATTATTACAATAATTTAAAGGCAAAGAAGCTAAAATTTTGCGGAGATAGTAAGGTTTTGTCGAAAATTCCTGGGGGAAAATATGATTTTGAAGGTTGTATGAATAGTAAGCAAGAACTGCTAAATTTAATGAGATTCTAACGAAAAAGTCAATTCTAAGAAATAAATGTTTTTATATCTACTATAATTATAATAGTGATTTTTTTTTTGTATAAAACTGGAGTGCAGTTTTACTAAAAGTTTTATGGTAAATTTTCAATGTATAAAGTCATATGTGGGCATATTCACAGAAAAGTCTACCGTGACCAAAACATTAAAACTTATAATTTTATTATATTACTGGCTAAAACGCAGCGCGTTTCTGCCACACTTCCTTGTTCAATGCCCAAAAAATGTTATCAGTAAAACTGCATGTCTAAATTGAGGTCGAATACTGAATTTCGAGGCTGTGCGACCTGTTACTGCAAAACTATTCGATATCGAAATTTGAGTTGTATAAGAGGTTCCACGCCTCTGTGTTCCGATATTTAACTCCAAAGCTATTTGATATTGAAAATTTGGGTTGTATGGTACGCACCCCTGTCCAATAAGCACCAAACTCCTTTGCGTGTGTTTTTTTAGCTGCATGAAAAGTTTCGATGGTTGTTGTCTCTGGTTTGACAGTTGAAAATATCAAACTGTGTTGACGTTTCTATTCAGTAAGGTTTGGCAATTCATCGTAAATTGTTTAACACCAGAACACCGCTTCCAAATTGTGGAAATTTACTTTTTACTAACAAATTTACTAACAAAATAAATCTGTTCGCGAAGTTCATAGAGCACTTCGTTAATTTTACGGTCAACATGATCAAGCTCATTTTTGGTAAAATGGCTTCGTCAATAAGCAAAATTGCCGTATATGAAGCAAATACCATTCTCAAGCCATAAACGAATCACTATTACATCCATTAAAATTGACTGTTTGGTGCAGTTTACACGCTGGTGGCATCATCGGTCCTTATTTCTTTCGATAAATGAGGAACTAGCTGTCGTCACAGTAATTGGCAAGCGCTATTGAGCCATGCTGACTGATTTTTTGTTTCCAAAAATTAATCAGCTAAACAGCGATCACATTTCGTTCTAACAAGACGGCGCAACTTGCCATACAGCGCACTTAACCATAAATTTATTGCAAAATAAATTTGGTTACAACTTTATTTCCAGAAGTGTTCCTGTTTACTGGCCCCCTCGTTCGTGCGACTTAACGCCTCTCGATTACTGTTTATGGGGCTATGTTATACATTGGCTTAAGCCGACAAACCGACAAGCAACTCTTGAAGCATTGGACTGATCAAGTGGATTATGTCACTCGTAGCCGCAGCGGACATATGCCGGAAATCATATTTAAAAAATTAATGCCATAAAATTATCTACCAGATTATAATAATAAAAAATGCATTCCAACAATGTTTTGTGTTATTATTGAAGTTCTCATGCAGCTAAAAAAACACCCATAGTACAATATTTAATTTGAAATTAGAGGCATACAGTCTTAAAACCTAAGAATTAACTCCAATCTTATTTATATCTTAACTAGCTGATATACCCGGTGTTACTCGGGGAAAAAAACGTAAAATTTTTATGTTTAGGTTTTATTCGTTCAGAGAAGCTAGAAAATGTCGTGATTCTGGTGTTTCGCCACGAAGCAATGAATGCAATGGCTCAGGAGGCAGAGTCAATAATGGCAATTTCACTTTGCCATTTGGCGCAATGCTCGCAAACAACGTCCATTGCACCAATGCGAACGAAAGGCTGATAGCTGTAATCAATTATGCCATCGTATAGAAACGGTTCTAGATTCAAATCAACACTTGAAGCATTTCTTCTTGCGCGGCGAAGATTATCGCGTTGTTGATCTTTGCGATAAGCTCAACGATTTCTACTTGCCAACCGAGCCGTTTCACGGGCTGCCTCTCTGCGTTCTTGTGTTTGAGAAGCCCGAAGTCGGGCCATACTTACGCGCCGCTTTTCTCGTGCGATTTCTAGTTCTTCTTCAATAGATTGATTCGCAATATTTTTAAGACTAATTGCATTACGGCTTTGTTGGGAAAGATTAGATCTTCTGGGTCGCAGCATTGTTAATGATAACACTCGCACAATAAGATTTATTAAAACACTCGCACAAAACAAAAAAATGGACCGGTAACCTTAAATATGCTTTTTTTAAAACAAACCACAGACAACATGAAACAAAAAAATTTTCTTCCTGAGTTCCCGACTTAAAGCTATTTATTTACTGACAGGCAGCGGCACCGAAATATTCCGAGAAGATCTTGTTTTTATTTTACAGAAAATTATTTTTATTCATGATACAAAGAACTACAGATAAAGTATTGCGCATGTCCGCCATCTTTGCTGTGACGTGCAAGGTGCTCCTTGGTTAAAACGTAGTCATAATTTATTCATAGGGTATAAAAATTTTAAAATGCCTTTATTTTCTTATGAAAACTTGTTTTACTGAAATGAAATAAATATTGTTATATAAAGCACATGTCCAAAATAAAGTAAATATATTTTTTAGTACTGTTTGTGAAGAAAAATTTGCATATTTTGTAGGGGTGATTTTTCCCCGTTTTACCGATTTACACAAAAAGCGGGCTACGTTGCTTGATGTGCTTGACAGAATTTTGACTGTTTGTTCGTTTTCATTTTGCTATCTTCGTCACTTTTCTACATTTTCTTTTGAATGTATTCATAAAGTGTCACATTTGACGAGCACCGATGACGAGGTGCGCAGTAAATTTTGTTTGTTGCGCCGGGAATACTTTACCTGTAGATCTTTGTATCATGATTTTTATTAATATATATGCATATGACAAACACGATTGGTTTGTGTCTAAGAAAAATATAGCACACTGCCGTCATTGTCATTTCACTGTTGTAATTTAATTTTATAGCAAATTCTATTAGGAAATGATTTTTTTTTATTTTATGAAAAATGCAACAAAACCAACTTTACCAAAAAGTATTGAAGATAAAAATCTCTTTCAGTTGCAAAAGTTACGGTTTTAAAATTAAAAATGAAGAAATTTTTATTCATTTAGAAGATTTGATTTGGATTATTAAATGCCAGAAAAAAGTTAGTTTTTGCAGTAAAGTTTATTGAATTTAATTTAGCTCATGTGAGCGAAGTCACACCAAGTTTCCGTGCCAGTCACGCCCGTGCCAGTTTTCCAGTAGAAATGCCTGACCAATAAGTAACATACTGAATTTCATTTTTATATGAAATTTATTTCCAAAGCTATTCGATATCAAAAATTTGGCTTGTATGGACGGAGCCACACCCCCTTGTTCAATGACCGTCTCAGTTTTCTAGTAGAAGGATAGATAAGGAACCCAATAGTAATTCCATACTGAATTTCGTTGTTATACGACATTTAGTTCCAAAGCTATCTGATATCAAAAATGTAAAGTGTATGGGCGGAGCCACACCCCTATTCCAAAGCCCATCCCAGTTTTCCAGTAGAAGGATATCACCAAGTGGCAAATCCATACTGAATTTCATTATTATACGGCATTTAGTTCCAAAGCTATTCGATATCATAAATTTGAATTGTATGGGCGGTGCCACACCCCTTTGGCTTATACGTGCTCAATTTTGAAAGTCGAAAGACACGACTAAATAGCACGTTTTAACCGAGTCTCATTAATGTGTGACTTATAGCTTGAAAGTTATACTGAAAATTTGGGCTGCTGAAAAATAATTTTTTTTTCATATTATTTGTATTCATTAATATTCTGATACTTAATTTTGTAAGGTTTTGATTATATTTTTAATAGTTCGTATATATAGGATTTAATAATATTAAAACAAAACACCTAAAAAACAATGTTTGACTCTGGATCGGAATGTGACTTCTGTTCTGCAAAGAACCTTTCTTACGAAGCAGAATGTGTTATTTTCCACTACTAGCAAACTTATATAATTTATTTACATAGAAAAAAATGCTGGAGCAATAAAGATATAGAAGAAATAGTAAGCAATAACGATGACTAAAAATAAAATCTTAGCACATATTACAATATGTGTGGGGGTATAAACATACAAACTTGCAAATTTAGATAGTTGTGACAACTATTTCGCTCAGTGTGCGCTATTTGAGAGCGCACCAACCCTAATAAGACAAAATAAAATGTGACTGTGTTAAAATGCCCAGCCCTGGTCTAGAGAGATAAATTTGAATACCATCAGCGTATGCGTGCATCTTGTATTTGTACTTCATAACTAACCCGTGTACTTAGTTTTTTGAAGTTTGTTGGTTTGTTCACGTACTTTACTTGCTAAAACTTGCAAGAGAGTAAACAAATAATTGAAAAAATAATGTCACAAAGAGAAAAACAGCACAAAAAGAACGTAAACAGAAACTAGTGGAAACTTGCAAAGTAACAGCTGTTTAACAACTTGACAGCTTATATAAAACCTAAAGAAATTGTGTGAATTCGTTTTTCTTTTTGTAAATATTTAATATTATTAAAAACTATAAGATTTAAATACAAATTCTAAATGTTTGATAGTTTAAATCATACTTGATTTTAAATACAAATTCGAGTTGTTTGATAGTTTAAAATCGTTTATTGAGCTTTAGGTCAAAGTTAGAACAATTAATTGTTCTAACGAATCTGGCCAAAGAAACAACAACAACAACAAAAACAAAGTTTTTTCAATATGAAAAGGAAAAAGTCACTAGCTGACTTTATTGCAATTTCGGCTGTGCTAAAGGCTTCATCAGAAATCTTTGAAAATAAACGATTTTAAACTATCAAACAACTAGAATTTGTGTTTAAAATCAAGTATGATTTAAACTATGAAACATTTAGAATTTGTATTTATATCATATAAAATCAACACAATAAATAACAAAGTCATTTAGATTAGGTTAGGTTAAACTGGATGCCTTCTTGAAGGCTCACATAGACCAATTCAGGTCTTTAGTGGTACCGGTAGCGAACAAAAGCAACCTTTGTGTTTGTTTAAAAGTCTTTAAAGATTTGCGTTGAGTTCGCAAACCTTAGGAGGGATTCTAGAGACACCCTGGCTACATCTTTAAGCGACGGGAATGTCGATGAGCCTAGGTATTTTAGTCTCGATCTAAGTTGGGCGGGGCATGTGCATAGTAGGTGCTCCAGGGTCCCCACTGTGCCCGGTTCCTTGCACTTTCTGCATTTGTCATCCGTAGTGATGCCAAGCTTCCTCGCGTGGGCTATCGTCATGCAGTGACCAGTGAGCATGCCCACTAGTGTCCTGAAATCTTTGCGCGGGCGTGCCAAGATGAACAGAGTTCGTTTTTCGCATTGTGCATTGCACATGATTTTCGAGATTTTGCACGATGTCATATCTCTTCATCTACGATTCACTGCTTGTGTGGCTCTTCTTTCGAGGTTCCTGTACAACTCTTGTAGCGGAGTAAGTACAGGGTTGTCCATATTCGAAGCGCCCATCTGGCAACACTGTAACTTTCCGCAGTGATGCCAAATCGACTAATGACATACCGCGTTTGAAGCGTCATTCCAAGCAAATGTTTACAATGGAACAGTACACGCCACGCGAACGCTCTAAAATTGTTGAAATTTACATTCAACAAAACAAGTCAATAGTGAAAACTCAACTCAATGAGCGATGAAGCTCATTTTCAGTTGAACGGCTCATTTTCATTGGGCCGTTCTTTTTCGAAGATGATAATGGCCACAGAGTTACTGTCAATCAGGAGCGTTATCGCGATATGATAAACAATTTTTTCATGCCAATCGTTCGTCGAAAGCGTATCAGGCACTACTGGTTTTAACAAGACGGCGCGCCACCACACACAAGCCGCACTACAATCGATTTTTTGAAGCAATTGTTCCCTGGCCGTTTGATGTCAAAAAATGGTGATTTCGATTGGCCAAGATCACCAGATTTAACGCTTCCAGGCTTCTTTTTGTGGGGTTATTTGAAATCAAAGGTTTACGTTAACAAGCCAAAGACCCTAGAAGAGCTGAAAACCAACATCCGTCAAGAAATAACCGCCATTCCCATCGAAATGTTGAAGAAAACCATGGAGAATGCTGCAAAACGGGCACAATATGTCGTAGAGGCCAATGGTGACCATTTACGAGATATCATATTCAAGAGATAATGTAAGCAAATCTACTTGAATTCATTTAAATAATATTAATAACGAACAGACAAAAAATTGTGGTTTCTTTGATTTATTTAAAAATAAAATGGGCGCTTCGAATATGGACAACCCTGTACATGTTCTGCGAGTTCTGATTCCAGCCCGGCGCCTTCCTTTGCTAAACCATCTGCCATCTCGTTTCCCTCAATGCCCTGGTGGCTAGGGACCCAGTAGATGCGCACTCTTTTCGAAACGCATAGTGCATCTAGTGCATCTCTGCCAGCCAAGACACTTTTGGACTTGATGCTAGCGGAGCGCATGGATTTGATCGCCACTTGACAGTCAACGAAAATGTTGATGTTAGAGTGTTGTATGTCCATGCTGAGGGCTATCTCAGCAGCAACAAAGTCATTTATAAAAACTTTTATTATTAAAAAAAAATAAAACTTAGGCATCTAAAATCAACTTAAATCATCGTCAAACAAATAAAAAATGCGTCGCTTGACACACGATAGAAGCGAAACTTTTTTGCAGTTTCATACGTTTAATAATTTAATGATTTTTTTAAATAAAAAATATTTAAATTAAAAAATTTTAAATACCATAATTTAACTAAAAACAAAAATATTCCCACCAGTAAACTTTATTACCTTACATTATTATTTTACATTAATTTTGAATTATTTTTGTAAATGTTAATGAAATTATTGGGTTTTAATATTTAAAATATCAAACGTATTTTACATAGATATAATGTCATCAATATTTCTAGCAAATATTACATTAAAAGTTGTCCTAATCGTTTTGTGCAAATATTTGGATCGCTTATCATTCGCAAATTATATTGATCAAAACGGCATTGTTTAAGGAATAGAATTTTTATGAAATTGATTTTTTTTTCAAAATTATAGTCTTTCTGACGTTATTTTCACTTCTACAGCCGTTTTAGTAGGTATCAAGCCACAGTGTTTCGTCTAAATTCATTCTCTTTATACTCATTTATCTCGAAAGTACTTTTTTCGGCATGGTGATGTAGAATAAACAAAAACAATTCAGCCGAATCATCTGAAATTTAAATATCCTATTCATAACATCAGTGGCTATCGCTGGAACTAGAATCAAAGTTTTATTTCAAAAACATCGTATATCTTACACTTAAAAACCGGTAGAAAACAAGCTGTTTTAAGAACTTAATTTTCAAAAGCGCGTCATTCTGTCAATTTCTTTCAATATCTTTTTTCCTAGTGCCAGCTATAGCAGCACTCATAGTGATTAATAATAAACTTGGTTTTTATTTTTCAGATAAATAGAAAAGTCAAAATCTGCAACACCGCCCACGCCCCTTTTTCTT
Source organism: Dichetophora obliterata (assembly GCA_963920525.1). Classification (NCBI taxonomy): domain Eukaryota; kingdom Metazoa; phylum Arthropoda; class Insecta; order Diptera; family Sciomyzidae; genus Dichetophora; species Dichetophora obliterata. The sequence continues at coordinate 233,437,332 of OY986435.1, read as the reverse complement.
GAACAAGATCAACCATTTTTTAAATTTAAAAAGCTCAATAAACGATTTTAAACTATCAAAAAACTAGAATTTGTATTTAAAATCAAGTATGATTTAAACTATCAAACATTTAGAATTTGTATTAAAATCATATAAAGTCAACATAATAAATATAAAGATCATTTAGGAAAAAACTTTAATCAAATGGTAGAGCTCGACCAAACGGAAACAGCTGAAAACAAAATCAGCAAAAATTCTAAAAACAACTTCAGTAAACATGCTTTGTTAGTGCAGACTTCCAGCAGGCTGTTGGACTACATATAATAACATAAGCATAGAGACTAAAGTAAAAACAGAAATACAAAAACAAATGTGAAATTATGAAAATTGAGAAAAACTGAGAAATTGACACTTCAAATCTCATCGCCCCGGTGGTGCAGTGCGTTAGTGCGCGCTTGCACGGGTATCACAAAGATTTCTGATGACGCCCTTAGCCAGGCAGAAATTGTGCAATCAGATCAGCTAGTGATTTTTTCCTTTTCATATTAAAAAAAACTTTGTGGTTGTTGTTGTTTCTTTGGAATGATTCTTTAGAACAAGTAATTGTTCTAACTTTGACCTTAAGCTCAATAAACGATTTTAAACTATCGAACAACTAGAATTTGTATTTAAAATCAAGTATGATTTAAACTATCAAAAATTTAGAATTTGTATTTAAATCATATAAAATCAACATAATTAAAAAATATTTTTTTTTATGACAAATGAGTGTTACAATATACTTTAAAAATTTAAAAATCGTTGTTAAATATATTAAATTTTTTAAAAAATCCTAAAAATACCTTACATTTTCGAGCGCCAGACCACCTTTAAGCGTCAGACCTTGCCTTAAGTGCCTATGAATATTCATGTCTGAATTCGCAATTATAATCTACACCTAAAACAATTGGCATCTTGTGATAGTTTTCAACCCGTTCAATGGAACCTTGCTACTTTTGTTGTTTGGATAGCTAATTCACAATGCTTTTTACTACGTTTCCATGGCGAGTTGAGCCTGAGTTGGGTTTTCGTCTAGTTGTCAAAATGGCGTTTCCAGCTCGATAGTGTTTCCATGCATAACATTGAGTCGAGTTGGACTTCGGCCATTCTATTCGCCATTTTTTCTTAGTATAAATGTGTGCGCTCAGAAGGTGCAAAATTCTTTGAAGGATTCTTTGATCAGTATTAGTTTCCGCTACTTTGTATGCCTGCTGAACGGTTTGTTACATTTTATGTCAGCGCAGTGGCAGAAATAAAATTAAATATCAAATAATCAAGAAAACCTCGCTCAACAGTTGAGCAACTGTTTCATATTCTTATTGCATCCAATCTAACAAGTTTCGTGAATTTAACGACATTCAAGTCAACTCGCGTTTCCATGTAAAGTTAATCCCGAGTCAACCCCGACTTAGCTCGCCATGGAAACGTAGTATTTGATCGATAATTGTGATCTGCTGCATTAAAGCTTCACGCATTCACAATAGAATATGAAGGATAGCAATGCACAATCTCTTGAATAAATTCTTGTCATCTACTGCAACATAGCTTCAGTTAATACTTAATATTGAATGAATCACATCATGATACGAAGGGTTTTGGGAGTTGTGGTTAGTGTGTAGAACTCTCGATCGAAATGGTGCGAGTTCAATTCTCATTGCTTACTAACATAGGAATATTTGTAATTTTGTATCCTTTTGTTGTAATAGATGTAAGTAAAAACAACAACAATTCTAAGAAAAAAGTGTCGTTTTGAGATTTTACTCAAACAAATCACAAAACGAGGCGTAGAAAGCTTTGCTTCAAAAAAAGGACAAGAGAAAAACATAGCAATATATCTTTTTCTGGTCATTTACATACATAGATAGCTTGTTCTTTTTTTGACAATTATTATGTTTTTCGTACTCCTTCTTCGAATTCAATTAGCTCGCAGCAAGGGATGAAACCCCCCACCCCCAAAACTTACGAAAACCATTTTTGGATTTAAGCCCGCTTAATTACCTTTCTAACGCTAGCTCAAACTTAAAAATCAACATTTCTTTTTAATATTCCAGAATTTGTAAATCATTTAATCGAGAAGTGTTTTTTAAAATGTTTATATAAATTACACTCGAGTAAAACTGGGTAGGTATGTCAGCTATTGTCGCGTACGCTAAAGAGCCGAAGTTCAAATTCCAGCTTTAACAGAATGTTTCGTAGATGTAACAATTAGATCATTCGTAAATGTAACAAATGTATTCGCAAAATATACTTTTTTTTTTGGTATGAATACGAATAAAATATTCGTAATATGTACTAATACACGTCGATTAAATACACTTCGAATCCTATTCCTAGATGAAAACAACGAATAAAATTCGTAGAATGGGCGCAGTTATTAGTAATATTTATACAAAAATATTTTTGAGTACATGAATTATTCCGTTCTGCGTAGTTTTGATGAAAAAGTACTTGTTTGATCCTGAGACAGGAGCAAAATATAAGAAATTCTAAGTCATATCTTGCAATAAAATTACTTTAAAAAGTAAAACTTGCTTAAAAAAGTTATTTGTGATCTGTTCATTTGTATAACAATACATGTAAAGACAATGAGTAATCACTTTTTATTTCCTAAGTTATTCTTTTTATGACCAAGATGCTGCTGCTTATAAAAACCTTTGAAGCAGATACATACTGCAACTATAAAAAAGTCCTTGTTCGCATGGATTAGTCTTAACCTTTGGGTTATTCAATAACGAACAAGCCATATCAGCAAAACTTGTTGTCCAAATATTTCTGAAGTGAAAGTATTTCTACGATGTGTTTTATTCTGCACTCGCCTTTAACCTTTTGAGTAGCTATGTTTTTTTCTATATCACATAAACGAAGAACGAAATAAAAGAAAATATATTCCTTTTTTATACACTCAAGTAGCTACAAAGGACATGATTTGCTTGCATTATGAATTTCTCTTTTCTGTATTGATTTTCTTGTTTTACTTACTTACTCTGATTTGCTTTTGTTTCTCGCAACAGCCGCCTCCTCTTCCCCGCACGCACACCCACACATGCCTTTCGGAATAATTTTCGGGTGAAACGTTGCCACGCGTGTGATCATCTAGACATCAAGCTGAATGTTAACCACTAGTGTTGCAACAATTTGGTAAACTGTTCTGAAAATTTCTAAATTTCTCATTGATTTGGAAATTCCAATCTGCTTAGCTAGTTATAAAATGTGACACGTTTCATGAAGACAAACATTTTATGATGAATTGAATAAACCCCTAAATGTTTAAATAAATGGACAAATTATTGTTGTTGCTGTAAAAGTTACATAAAAAATAAAGAAAAAACACACTGATGTGTTCATTTTGAGTTCAAAGTTAATGTTCTGTTAGTAGCACTTTTCAAAAAGGTTTGAGTTTTACCACAAATTTTTTTTCTATTGCTATTGAGATGAAAGAGCACAAAATTTACTGATTTTGTATTAGAAAAAACCACGAATGAAGTTAAAAATTCATTTCCATCAATTATTTTAGGAGTTTTGAATTTAATTGCTAGTCAAGAGAGCAGCAAAGCAGTTTAGAATACTTTCATTTTACGGGAAGTGCAGCATTTTAAGTGATTGTTAGTTGAAATCGTAGCGAGAGTTTTTTGTTATATATATGTTTTAGGGACTCAATTATGCAATGCTATGCAAATAATTCTATCAAATAAATGTTGAAAAATCAAGATATAGCTTAAGACAAGCGCTTAAATTGAAAAAGCTTTAATTGAAAATATTGCCACGAAACTACAAGCAAGGCTGTGACAAGAAGCGAGGAAGATATTTTCCCTTTATTTTATTATTTTGGTTTGTTATCACAATCATAAAACATTATTAATTTTTAAACTATTTTTAAAATGTTTCTTAAAAACCATTAAATTGCCGGCAACTCTTTTAAATTCCATTCTTGAAAAAGAGTTTATGCACTCAAATAAATATGAATAAATTATATGAGCAACACTTGAACATAACAATCATCATTTACTGCAATAATCATAAGAATATTTTACAGCAATGGAAACATAAAAAAACTATAAAGCTGAAATGATGACAGCTGACGAATGCAATGAATTAGTGTAAAACATGAGTTGTATGTGAGTGCAGTTAGACTGCAAAAAAAATTGGAGGAATTACGTGAGATACACAAATCGCGACACACAAATAATTACATATGGGTATTTCCACAGGAAAGTCTACCGTGACCAAAAAATTAAAACTTATTAAAAACTTATTATTTTATGATATTATCTAAGAGAAATATTTTAATTTTATTAATTTAAGCAATTTGTACATAAAATTATTAACCATGATGATCACATCGTCTGCACTGTTTCACAAATGTAGTTTTTCTTTTTCGTAAGTGTTTAGTAAATGTTTCATAAACATTTTTGTTTTATTAAAAATGGAAGGCATTGGCTAAAGATAATGAAAAAATGGTTGATGCAATTAAAGGAAAATATATTGAATTTGTTTTTAATAACCTAATTACATAATTACTTAACTACCTAATTACTTAATTACCCAATTAAATTGCAATGGAAAAAAATGTCCCGTGCGATCTGTCCCGTGCGACCGAGCTTAATATTAAATTAAAAAATAAGTGTTAAATATTATTGGGTAAAATAAAAACAATTTAAAAGAAACACCAATGCACAATATCCATAAAATAAACTCTTTGAAATATTCCTTCAGACTTCGCTGAATTCGGCGCTTGAGTTGTTGTCCTCAAAAAAAACTTCCGTTTTTGTCCCGTGCGAACCCCGTTGTTTTTGGCAATTATTTTGAAAAGGAAAAATTACCGATAATCAACCTTAGCACCACTTATAGAGCTTACTATGAGTTATAAGTTAAGACCATTATCAAAATATAAATCCGTGTTATTACTACTTTTTTTTCAATTTAACTGCGTACGACTGTCCCGTGCGACACCATGGAAATGCCCATATGTATAAAAATTTACGACAATTGTTTTCATTTTTTTTCAAGCCATTTTTCTTTATATTTTTGTTTAAATTATTGCTAATGACAACTTATCGTCATTTTAAATGAGAATATATGAGAATAAAACTTAAAATTTGCTCGCAAATAAAATAATTAAAAGTGTCGTCAATCTTAAAACATGTGAATTCTTTTCAGTGTACGATTATGTGGATGAGCAAAGTTTTGGCTACTCTGCCAATTATTTGAAGTGAGTAAAGTTTTTCCCAAACATGTTTTTCTCCACATGCACAGCACATCCTAATGAGCAAAACTAAGGCAATGTAGTTTTATGGTAAGCAACGAAAATATTACGAAAGTAGTTGCTTACCTAAGCTACTGCTATTAATTTGCACTTTGTTTTGAAGAGAGTTCAAACACGTGACAGTAAAGTTTCCGAAATGGGCTAAGACTAGAATTGAACAAAGAGCGATAAATATCAAGATTTTGATTTATATATATAAGCTAGCTTGTGAATATTGAAGGATATTTTTGTTCATTTTAATGCAAACATTTTTGAGCAGCTGAACACTGAGATATTGCAACTGTTTTTACAGCTGCTGGTGTTGCTCCATTAAAAATTTTTAGTTTATGGGCTGTGCAGAGGAAAACACAAACAACAGAAAAACAATTTATGATATGCCAAAATAAAGTTATTGCAAAAAAATCCATTACGTTTAAGCGTTAACAACAATAAATTTAAATGAATTTACGGTTTAAAAATATGCAATTATTAACCCATGCCTGTAGAAAAATTAACATTTTACTAGTTCAAACTAGTGTAGAATTCTAATTTCAAGGAGGGTCTCATTTGTTCTTATCGACATGGTCATTTTTAAAATTAAGTGCATAACAAATATATCTTCATTTTTAATTTGTAAAGAATCATTATTACAAAAACATTTTTACGCACAAAATACTTAGGACTACTCAAATAGTACTTGCGGTTTCTTATCCAGAACTTTCTGAGCATAAATTCTCTTAAAAATAAAATTTTAAGCTATTGCTGCTTTACGCGAAGCACAGTGTAACGAGGTGGACACAATTATGAATGGGAAAAAATCGAACATTTTTAAAAGTAAGCATTAGGGTGGTTTTATCTCATAGGGCAAAAAAATGTCAGAATTTTTTTGGGGGCACCCCCCTAAAAATTTTTTTCTGTCAGATTTTAGGATTGCCAAAATTTAAGCACGATTGAGAAATGTTAACACGTGCCATTGGGTCCTCAAAGTTTTGAAAATCTCAATTTTTTGGGAGTTTGGCGACTTTGCCGACCAATATCTCTAGAACGGTTTAATATATTTGCCCGTGTCACACATCAAATTGAAGGCGATACTGTTTATAATATTTTATATGCAAAAAAAAAATTCGTAAGTAGTACTGAATTCGAGATAATGAAGCCAATGTTCCTAAAAACGTGACTAGGTACCCCTTTTAGAGCGAAGATGGAACTTATTGTAAAAAACTCATTTTCCTTCCTATATTATCAATTTTTGGAATGAAAACAATTATGTATTTAAAAAATCAAGTATAATAAATTTTTTCATTTTATTCTTATTTAAATTTTATTCAAGGGACTGACATAATGTGGTTTTGGAGCTATCTGGATACAGCTGACGGCATCTGCTGACTACTTTGATAACGTATTGTTTCTGTTGCTCGTCCTTTGTAAGTAATTGGTTGTAATCTGTGATGAGCTTGACTCCTCGTTCTGCCAGTTCACAACTTTCAAGTTGCTTACTTTCCTTTGCCCCTCCTGGTAGTTAATGTTCTGCGGCCAAGTTGCAGGATCTTTTTCCAGAAATTCGGTGTTAATGTTTAATCTCTTGAACAACAGGTAAGTCTCATTTGTAATTAGGGCTGGGAGACCTTTTTCTAGGAATTTCGGCAGTTGTTCTTTTTTTAGTTTGGGTCTCATATTTTTGGAGCACTTCTCATTTTCTTCTTACTTAGTTTGAAAATGTTAACTTCAAACTTAGTTACTTAGTTTGATTTGTTAAGATTTTTGTCACCATTTGGCTCTTTACGGTGTTTTGCACTGTCGGGTCAAACAATGCCAGGGCAACAAGTTCAGGACTAAGATACCACAGGTGATTTAACATTTTGTTAATTCCTTTTTCTGATATTTTTTTGTTAATGCTTTCGTATTTCAATAGATTTTCAATGAGGTCTAGGTCCTTTTTTTGTGCTAAACACGCTCTGGGGGCGTTAAACCAGGCTTTACAATAGACTCAAACAATGAAAACACAAAGTGCTTCTAGGGCCTCTTGTTCTTGGGAAGTCAGCTTGAACTGGTCACGGAAGAGTTGTATTTTCAGACAGTAAATAGCTTTTGCCATCCACCGGGCATGGTGTACTGGACCTGGAGACCTGAAACGCACATCTTTTCCGTCAAGATGGCCAAGATATATCAATACCAACTGTAACAGCTCTTTGTAGTCGTCTCTTGGCTGGCATTCCATTAGTTTTCTTTGCAGTTCTTCTTTGATATTCTCTACTTCTTCTTTGGGCAGTAGTTTCAAAACATTCTGGCCTACATCGAACTTCGATTTATCAATCGCTGACCATTCTTTTTGAAATCTCTTGAATATGTCTGGTTGAGGTCCCGATGTGCTTCCAAACTTGCAGTCAAAAAACTCCTTTCAACAATACTTCTAAAACGTGGTGTCTGCACGCTAGGTACAGGAGCTCTCGACCTAATATCTGCTCCAGGAGATCGCACGCTCCATTGAGTCTCCCAGTATTTGATGCTGATGTATCGAAGCACATAGCCACGACCGAGCTGGCGAGACCCCATTCCTCTAGAGCTACTGTCAGTTTCAGGAACGCCCAGGAGTTGTTCTTTAGTCCCATGTGATACTAGAACAGCAACCCGTTCTTTCTGCTCTGTTTTGACGATACCTGGTAGTAGTTTTCCATCCCAGTGCACGCAAACAGCCTCGTTTTGGGGTATCTTAAGTCTGTCTTGAACTTGTTCCGTGTATTTTTCACGGTTTATTCTCCGCTGTTCACGGATAACACTTTAGGAGATCTTATATTCTTTGGGATCCTCTCCGAGAGCTTCTACTGTAGCCAAAATGATACGAGTAGCGTTCCTATTGGACTTTGAACCCCTGAACTTCTACTTAAAATATAACAATAGGTAGTAGGGTAGCCCAATACATTTTTAAACTAGTTTGGTTTTACCTGCTTGGGGTCGCCAGTGATACAGTATGAGGAAAAAATAGATACATATCTGACATAAAAAAAAAACATTGTTGTGGATCTTAAATTAACGGTATACCATACCAAACATATTTATATGATATGGGATTCCAAAGTGCAAGTATTTGTCCATAATAAGCAATAATAATACAAATAACGCATCTTCGCTCTCAGGGGTACCTAGTCGCGTTTTTAGGGACATTGGCCCTATTTTTTTCGGTTTCAGCACTAGTTGCGTATTTATTGTGCAGAATATAAAATGTTAAAAACAGTATGGCCTTTAATTTGATGTATGACACGGGCAAATAGCTTTAGCCGTTCCAGAGATATGGGTCGCCGAAGTCGCCAAACTGCCAAAAAAATCGAGATTTTCAAAACTTTGAGGTCCCAATGGCACGGGTTAACATCTTCCAATTGTGCTTAAACTTTGCCAATCTTAAAATCTAACAAAATGAAACATTTTAGGGGGGTGCCCCCAAAAAAAATCCGTCATCGATTTTTTAAAACCACTGCAGTAAGCATGAAAGTTTATAGTTAAGAGTTTTAATTATGTGAATCTTAAAGTATAGCGATATCTTTCCATTTTTGAAAGTACTTCTCTTTATATTTAGCCTTGAAAATTTGACCCTCCGATGCCTTACAAATTTTTAGTACGTCTTTGTCTGACAAGGTCTCCAGGGACCTTCTTTATAATTATACAATTGCTGCTTACAATTATTCAATTTTTTTAACCCTTATGGTGTTTTTACAATTTATTGTGTTCATATGTTTGGTGTAATATTGTAGAATGTGTGTGGTTATACATTTGGGCAGATGAAATAGAGAATTTTTAGTGCATTTTTTTTTAACCGACAGGGTAGGTAAACAGAAAAAAATTAATAAAAACTAAAATATATTTTATTTAGTTTTTTGGTAGTGCTTCGGCAGCTTCTGCATCTATAGAAATGCAAGCATTTCTTTAAAGTAGTGGAATGTTCAACACATACAGGGTATAATGCATAATGTGTGAAAGGTCCCTGTGGACCTTGTGGAGTAAAACCGTGATAAGTGACTTCAACCCGACCATTATAAAAACAAAAACAATAAACTTTTTAAAAGCGCTTATTTTGTACGCTTTGTCATTAAAGCTGTAAAGTTATTGGGAATAATTAAATAATAATCAACTCTTTGAAGAAATAAGTAGAAGTCATCCTTGAATTCAGAAACGTTGTACTCGTATGCTTGAATAATTATATGAATATTGTTCCTAAAAATCTGAAGAAAAATCTATAGACTGATGTAAACAAATAAATTATTTGACATATTTAGAATTTAAAGAAAAGTGAGAACTCATAAACAATTAAAACTGGAAAAGCAATGAGTTTAACTGGCCTTTTTCATTTGTATTGCCGATATTCGTTGCCCAGAAAGGAATGGTTATTGGAGAGTATCGTAAAATTTAGATCATATTCTAAGAGGACTCAAAAGTTGCATAAGGTGGTCAAGATCTCAAAAAAAAAAACTTGGAAATAAGGATGTTGTTTTTTAAGAAAAACAGTAAAAAATCACGATCTCAAAATGCTTTGATTTTTGTAAGAAAAACTACATATGTCTTAAAGTTAAAGTAAATTATAAATTCAAATAACAATATCCTGCCAAAAACTATGCCACTCTCGATTTTTACCCTGAAGGTCCTGTGTGAAGGCTATTCGAGTCTAAAGTTACACTCGAGGTAGCACAAAACTTTTAATTGCTATCTGATTGTATTAATTTTGGTGATTTTGATTATAGTGTTAAATTTTTCAAGTTAGGTGGTTTAATACTTGAAAGAAATGTATACTTGAATGCAATTCTTTAACTTTTTAAAAAAAATGAATATAAGTTTGTATATATTCATACAAGTGGTACCAGAAGTGGTACCGAATATAATTTCCTTAATTTAGATTCCTCAAATATTTCTGAACAGCACCCTTTCCAGGAGTAATAATTAACAACACCAGGTTAAGACCACGGTTTTTTCTAATTTCGATTTTGTGAAAAATTTACCTTCCTAGTATGAATTTTATTATTTCATTAAAACACCTCATCTCAGCATTCACAGAAATGTTAAACTAAAGTTTTGAGTTTCTGAGCTTGCCATTCGATGTGTCTCAATTTACTTAACAATTGTTACTTAGAAGTGTTTTAGTAAAATAATAACCATAAAAAAGATATGAAAAATATTGTTACATTTCATGCTTGAAGTAATTTTTTTATAAATATCAAAATAGAAAAAAAAAAACGTGGCCTTTTCCTATTCTTTTAAAGTAGATATTTTTAGACAGGGTTTCGTTCAAAAATATTTGTAGAATCCGAATTGAGAAACTTATCTTCGGTATCACTTCTGGTGCCCGAGATATAAAATCTTGTATTAATTTTTTTGAAAAAGTTAAAAAATTACATTCAAGTATACATTTTTCCAAAACAGGAAAATGTATATGCGAAAAATATGCAAATTATTAATTCGCCAAATTTAAGGAAAACGCTAATACTGTAATCAATATCACCAAAGTTTAGACAATCAGATAACAATTATAAGTTCTGAGCTATATTGAGTGTACATTCAGATTCGAATATCCTTCGCACAGGACACTGTGGGTAAAAACCAAGGGTGGCATCATGTTTGCCAAAATATTGTTAGTTAATGTCTCTATTTACTTTTGCTTTAAGAAATATCTAGTTTTTCTTACAAAAATTAAAGCATTGTGAGATTGTGGTTTTTTACTGTTGTTTATGCAACTTTTGAAAGAATTAGAATTATAAAGTAAGTCAGTTTTAGAATTATAAATTCGAAAAAAAATTGTAATTCAAAAAAATTTTTCTTTGAAAAAACGATTCCGTCGCAAATCCGCATTATTTAAAAAAAAGTGTCCGTCTTGAACAAAAAAAAGTCCGAAACGAATTCGTATGTGAATTCTGTTTCGAGTCCGAGACGAATACGAAAAAGTGGAAAAAACAATACGAGGTTTTGAGAGGAGTCTTATACGAAATCGGATCAGTTACTGATAAAATATACGTTGAAGCATATTTTGAATCCTCGAGATTGTATTGATGAAAATACGTAAATTTATATGAAAAATAAAAAATTTTTATAAAGTTTCAAACGCAATTAAAGAAAAGAAACATTTTTTTAAATATGACGTAAATGAACTCTTTATTTAAACTTGGGCTGCAAGAATTAAAAAAAAAAAAATATGATCAATTTTTTAAAACATGTTTGATGAAAATGAGCACCAAGCGCACATTTAAAATAACATATGTTTAGGTGACATTAAACGTTTGAAACAAAACAAGGACTTTATTTAAATATTATTTAAATATAAGACTTGAATTTTTTTTAACGCAAATAATACCTACAAAAAATAATTTTCTAAAAATTTTTTTAATTACCACTGTTTACTTTTTCTTTTTTTTCGGTATTCCGCCTTTATATCTTTTTTTAGCAGCGTTTTCTTTGTCTAAATTTTTCTCTCCTGTATCTATCTTCAATGTTTTAGCAACCTGTCTTTAGGCACTAACGAAAATTTTAGATCTTAAATTAATGTCTTATGTAGGCAACATTGCAGTCTTAACATTATTCACTTTAATGCACGGAGTTTAAATATTGAAAAATTGGACTACATTTAATATATATTTGATAATTCATTAGTTGATATAATTTGTGTTTCTGAAACGTAGCTGTCTAATTAGATATGTGATTCAATCTGTGATATAAATGGTTTTAATGTATTTAGATATGATAGATATGTAAAAAAAACGTGGAGGTGTTACTGTTAATTGTAAAGCTAATCTGAATGCTAAAATTTTGAGCAAATCTAAAGACCCTGGAATTGAATTCATTACTATTAGCATCTCAGATAATAGCACTAAAAAGTTATTGTCTTGTGTTTATAATCCCAATAAATTTCATCCTGTTGATCCCTTTTTTACTGATTTGCAAAAATATTACCTAAATGATGATGTTGTCTTACAGGTGCGGTGTCTTCAATGTTAATCTTTTGTCTTATGATTCTATTAAACTTTCGATGCTTAATAAAATATCTTCATCAGGTTTATCTGTAGTTAATGCAACTGAACCCACTCGATTTTCAAATAATGCTACTCCGAGTCTTTTGGATTATTTCATCGTGTCAGATCTCTCTCTCGTTTCACTATTTGATCAATTATTTTTATATCTGATCATGATTTCATATTTTGCTCGTTAAATGTAAACATGTCTGGCAATGTTTTATCTACCTCCTTTTTGTATCGTGATTTTTAAAATATTAATTATCAGTCCTTGTTCCATGACGTTTCATTGATTTCTTTTAACGACTGCTGTCATCATAGCTCAGTTGATGAAAAACTTTGCTCCCTTACAACTCTTGTGAAATATTTATTTGAAAAACATGTTCCTCTGCGGACAGTACGTCAAAAAAATGCACCTTGTCCCTGGTTCTCACAGAATGTTCTTAACGCAATAGATAAATAGATAATAACGCAATAGATAGATAAAAAAACGAAATAGATTACACAAACCTTGGAGAAAAGATCTTTCATCTGCAAATTGGGAAAGCTATATGTTAGCCAGAAATGAATCTGAGCACTTAACAAGGCAATCCAAGACCCGGTATTTCTCCTCCAAGCTTAAATTGTCCCTTCCCACCAAAACTTTATGGAACAAGATAAGTAGTCTTGGTGTGCGAAAAAATAATTCCCCTGTAATTAATGTTGACCCGGACATACTAAATGACTTCTTTGTTGGAAATATTACACCTCTTAGTAATACTGTAACTTCCACACCAGAACTATATGTTCCGCATTTATTTGAATTCACACCTGTAAGTGAAATTGATGTTGGAAATTGTGTGATGCATATTAAGTCAAATGCAGTGGGTGAGGATGGTATTCTCATCAAATTTATAAAACTTTTACTACCTCATATCATAAGTCCATTGACACACATTATAAATCACTGTTTTATATCCTCCTCATTTCCAGGTATTTGGAAAACTGCTACTGTCTTGCCGGTTACTGTCAAATGACTTTAAACCAATTAGCATACTTTCCCCTTTATCTAAAGTATGTGAAAAAATCATGAGCCTTCAAGTCAATAAGTTCTTACAGGTAAACAATCTTTTTTTCTCCATATCAGTCTGGTTTTCGGGCGGGGCATGGATGTGCTTCCGCAGTTGTTAAAGTACTCGATGACATCCGATCTGAGTATGATGCTGGATCTTTGTCTCTACTTTGCCTGCTGGACTTCTCTAAGGCATTTGACAAAGTTAGTCATGCATATCTCTGTCTTAAGCTTCGATGTCTCTTTGAATTTTCCAAATGTGCAGTGAGTCTTATTTCCTGCTATTTGTCGAATAGATCACAAAGAGTCAAAGTAGGTGAAAAGTTCTCTCACCGTAAGCCAGTCCTGAGTGGAGTTCTACAAGGCTCGATTCTTAGACCGCTTTTATTCTAGATTTTTATTAATGACATCTTTACTGTTTGCAGACATTCATCTATGAATGCTTATGCTGATGATATTCAACTTTATCTTTGGAGTAGTGTTGAACTCATAGATGACCCCTCTGGTAGACTGAATGAAGATCTAAGTAACATATTTAACTGGGCTTGTAGTAATAGTCTTCAACTCAATGCAGCCAAATCTAATATTCTACCCATCTGTAAGAATAAAAATATCTTTGATGTTATCCCTGAGTTATACATTGGTACTACCAACCTCCATGTTGTGTCGAAAATTGTTAATCTTGGTTTTTGTATGAATTCGTCCTTGTCTTGTATCGATCATGTTAATATTGTAGTCCAAAAAGTTTATTATATCCTTGGAAATCTAAGAATGTAAGCTAATTGTTGCACTGTTGAATTAAAGAAACTACTAGTGAAGCAACTTGTTTTGCCGGTAATAACATACTCCGAGGTTGTATACAGCAAACTTGATTCATCCTCATTGCTTAAACTTAATATCGCTTATAATTATGTAACACGTTTTATGTAAGGATTAAATAAATTTGACCATCTGTCAAGTTTTAGAAATGCGATACTCGGTTGTAGCTTGTCTGGATACTTAAACGCTAGGAACTGTATTTATCTACACAAAATTATACACACTAAGACTCCTCACTATCTTTATGTAAAATTACAGTTCAGCATATCCAGAAGATGTAATCTTTAAATCATACCTAGGCATAGTTCTCTTGCTAGTTCTAATCTGTTTTTCATTAATGCCGTAAGACTTTGGAATGCGTTGCCTCGTAGATTGAGAGAGATTTCTAGGACTGAAACTTTTAGGCAATCAATCTATTTTCACCCACTTTTATTCTCCTTAATTCTTAAATTGTGTTTTCTATTTTCCTTTTGAATTTTTTTTCCCTTTTCTATATAAGTCTTAAGCATATTTAATTTTTTTGCAAGAGATTTTTTGTTTAATGTTATCTTAAGGTTTCAAATTATTTTTATTATTGGATTTTTAATTATTTTTTGTTATAATCTAGGACTATTTTTAAACTTTATGATTTCTATTTGTTGTTAATCCATATTTGATTGGTTGTATATAATGTTATCCATTGCACTGGAAAAAGAACTTGTTCTTATTTGTGCCCATTTTTATATCTTATAAATAAAATAAAACAATATATGTTTTTATGCATCTTCTTCTCACTAGGTCCTTTTAAAAAAGTTACGTTTTCACCAAGGGCCGAAATTTCTCAAGTTGTATATAGCGCTTGCAAATCATTGAATTTTATTATCGAAATGTGTTAAGCAAATAACATAAATTTTATGACCGCCATAATCGACCCACCACACAGGCTATTCAAGCTATTGTGACCAAATTTATTGTGACAAGTTTCACAATAATCTACCAACCCGTACGCGGAGAGTGTGTACCGAGGAGAATATTGCCCTGAACTACAACATTACAGCTGCCATTAGTGAGATACCGGCTGAAATGCTGGAAAAAGTATGCCAAAATTGGAGCGCCTCAGGCGTAGCCCTAGTCAACATTTACATGAAATATTCTATAAAAAGTAAATGGCAGGCATTAATGTATCTCTTCAAATAAATATTTCATTCAATTTTGCAAAATTTTCTGTTTTTTTTTTAAATTTTCAAAAAACAAACACTGCAAAAATCACCCTTTACAAACAAACTGGAATGATTGTTGCTTTAGTTGCTTATTTTGTGTGTCCTGTGAATTGAAAGCGTTTCCCTTGTTAGCAATCGATGGTATTCAGCAACAAATTTGACGATATTTTTATTACTTTTTTTTGCTGTTAAAACGATTAAGACTCCCAAAATCCTCATCTCTAGATTTTAATGCATATTTTAAAATTTGTTCTTTCTAGATTTCACTTCTGAATGCAGTGAAAGACAAAAAAAAAAAAAAAACGAAAATTACAAATTCAAACATTGGGGTAAAGAAGCTTAAGAAAACGTTAGCAAGTCCTTAACTCGCTGAAGCAATACCTTGGTTAATTTATTCGCTTCTAAGCAATGCCTTAATACCTAAAGGAAAATATAATAAAATTTCTTCTTACTTGGTTAATAAGACAAAGCTCAAATAAAAGGAATTGCTTTACCGAAAAAGCGTTACCGATATGAAATCTGAAATACACTTTTAAATTACAGACGGTTACTATAACATGGCCATCAATTCCCGAAACTTCAGATCTCTAAGTTAAACCATTATTAAGTTATATCCTTCACAAAAATCGAGTTTAAATTTACTACTTATGCTCATAAAACTAGAAAACGGCTTCTTCTGTAAAATTTTATTTTTGTCGCTTGCACTTTTTTGACGATTATGGTTCAATCACAGAGACTATATTATACAGAGATCCCAGTTCAAAGTTCACTAGATTTACGTTATCACAGCGTCAGAAGGATAGAAAAACAAAACAAAAAGAATTATGCTTTTGCCTGAGCACCTTTAGAAAAGTATAGGCAACGTCAAAACGAACGCTGAGGCAAACATAATTATTTTTGTTTTTTTCTTTTGTCCTCCGGACACTTAAATTACGAATTTTGAGTTCGTATAATATGAGTCTATATAATATGGTCTCTGTGGTTCAATATATAGCAATGCCTTGGAAATTTTAAAGAAAAGCAATTGCTTGAGTTTTATTGATTAGGCTCAGTCGTAGTCTACAATAACTTGCTTGTAAAACTTGGACGGTGATGATATTATAATGCAAAACTGTAAACGGAATGTAATGAATTTGGGATTTGTGTTAAGAATCGATAGTTTTGTTAACGCAACAGTTGGACTTCATTCGCTTGTGTGGCTAGATCTTTTATTGGTGAAAATTATTATTGTTTATTTTTAAACTTGATACATAAAATAATTAAAATTGTATCAATAAGTATTTTTGTAAAGATGAAAAAATTGTTTATTTTGTTGTTATATTATTGTCAAAATAATTTTTGGCTTCATTTTCTTTCTTTTGCTTCTCTGTCAATATGCTCTCTCAGGTTTTCGTAGTGTTTTTGGCGGAAAGAAAGAAGTTCCGTAAAATTGTTTCATTCTTATTTTGTCGTAAACAGAAAATGAAGCCCTTGTAGCTACATTGTATTCAAGAAATAGGCCTTATTTCCATTTACCATTGCAAATTGTCATATTTAATAATTCCAACAATAATTCTGGACATAGCTGTAGCAAAGTTGATAGAGGTTAAATATAAACTTGCATGTACCAAATTCGCGCTTTATATAAAAATTGGTTAAAGAAGAGAAACATCCGCTACATTTTTCATTATTTTTTACAATAATAGTTAAGGAACAGATTTACCTTCCCAGTGGTAAATGGTCACATGTCTTAATTGATTATTTCTTAAAAACACTGTAGCTGCAGGGTCTCCGAAGTCTGCTTACAGTTCTCAATTACATTTGTTCGGACATGGCCGCTAAAACACTGATGACATCACGCTTACACAGTAAGCGATGATGAGAGTAGGTATGCACAAGATGGAGAACAAAAAAATGACGCACAAAACTGGATAGAGCATGGTATAAGGATAGAGGTAACTGCAGCGCTGACTGTGCTCTCTTTCCATACTGCCATGTCTGTCAAATTTAGCTGTGTGGCGAATGGAAACAAAAAAAAATTATAAAAATTTTTGCTTCGTTTTGAAATTTCCGGCAGTATGCTCTCATCTGGCGCATTTACCTGTATTCTTCTACCATGGGAGAGAGCACAAATAAACTAAAAGAAAATCCTCTGTACGACAAAAACACAACGAAGTACACACCGAAAAGAAGCAAACAAAAGCAAATGACGCTACATGTTATGTTCGCAATTTTTTAAATTTAATGAATGAATTTAGTACCTTTTATCAAGCTTTTAAGAAATAATGTTTAATAATATTTAGTTATTTAATGTCTAAAACTTTGTTCTGGCTTACACATAAGGATTAATAGTTTTTACTAACACACTGAACTGCAAAAACTTCATGTTAGAAAACACGATGTAGCTAAACAGACAAATAAGGTCAAACTGTTGTTAAACAGTGAAAAGAAACTTTCAATCATAACAACACAAACAAGATTTTGCTAAATCCCGCTTACAGTTCTGCATTACAATGTCATCACCGACATATTTTTACATGCGGGTTATAACTAGCTACTGGCTATTATTCAACATTATTCATACTAGATTAAAGAGATATACAAAATGAGTTGAGATAAAGTATGAGATATAGTGAATAAGTTGTTTTTATGACTAGTGTTTATGCTGAAATATAAAAGAGCCCAGCTCTTAGTGTACCTGTTCAACTTAAATCAATAAACGATTATATATTAAAAGAAAAAAAAAAACTACTGAAGTACACTCAATCGCTGACCTCCGTCAAAACTATGTGTCAACCCTTAATATTTAATATAAATTTAAAATATTTAAAGTTCATGCCTACAGGAATATAATTGCATATTAAGAGGTAAGTCAACATCAATATTTGTCACTTTGCTATGTTATTCAAGTTTTAAGTATTGTGTGTCATAAAAGGAGACGCGAGGATAAACAGTGGCTTTGCTATAACTTTTTCAAGGCAAGCTCTTTACACACACAAAAATTGTGTTACAGTTTTGAGGATGCTGCCTTCGTTCTCTCGTTACATTAATAATAATTTCATGATATATTCATACCAAACAAGCAAGGGCTTGGCGCATAAACACAAATTCTGAATGAAATTCTTTGTACACTTAAGCTAGCATGCATTAGATTCTTGAGTCTCTTCAGTCAGGACTTAAAGGTAGGTATAAGTAGAATAACAAAAACAACAACAAAAACAATATCGATGTTTTTATTCTTTGATACTGATGTTGCAGTTTCAGTTTTTTCCGGTCGGTAAGCCTTCAGGCGTCATCTATAAACTATAGGTGTGCAAAAACTGTGCTCACTGTTAGGTTTAAACAAACTGAACTCTGCTATTAAACAACTGCCTATGAGAACAATAAAAAAGAGAGGCCCTACGGTGCGGTGCGCGCATTAAAATGGAAGGGAAAAAAGAGGAAAATGAATAAAATAAAAATCAATAAATGTTCTATGAATAGCAAGTGGCGATGGATGGCAGCACCTGCAGTGGACGTTTTAGCGTCGTAGCTATCACGTTGTTGTCATCCGCATCGTCAATGTCGTTACTGTCGTTTTTGATGTAGCTGTCGATATGATGGACATGACAGCAATTATATTATAAATTTTCTACTCTGACAGGTTGCATTCATAGCGGCGTCAACTTGGAAATAGATCGGTAGTGGCGGTGGTCGATTTGTCAGGTGATAGACACACACACACACAGACACTTACCTCAGTGGATCCTTAATGTGTATATAACGGTCCATTGAAATGGCGCATAAATTTAAAATAGACGCCGTCGAGCACATAACATCGAAGGCGACCCAAGTATCACAAAACTGCGCGCCAAAAATCCAATATCCTAGAAATAAAAGGAAAACTATTATAAAATGCGTACAAAAATATGTTTCCAACGCTAGTTAATAAGTTTTAATCGAATTCTTGCAATGAGGTTAATTCAATATAGTCAAATTTAAAATAATATTTTTCTAACTTTTGATGGAGTAACTTCGGGTAATCTGATATAGGTATTTTTATTTTTATTATTACTAGCAACGTTCTTACGTTAGCTCATATCGTATTGCAAAGGATAGTTTTTTGATGCATTGCGGGGTGTATTACGACTTCATAGCTCTTTACCGTTACTCAATTTGGGGCTTTTTCAATATAATGGAAAAAAGGCATGTAACCTATATTAATGAAAATGGTGGGTAAAGTGATATACCACGTTCGAATTATGTGATATACCATATCACACTGTGAAAAAATATAAACAAAAGCAACTGAATACGAATCCACAAGTGAAACTTAATAAAAAAATAGCTTGAATAGCTGATAGGTTTATCACTGCTAGCTGCTCTTTACAGCTTTGCAAATGGAACTTCAAATGTCAAAGAGTAAGTAAGTGATGCCAACAGTAAGACCATATAAACTTACATGTATATTCTAGTCAAAATTTGTGTATTTGACACAAATAACTTACAAAAGTGTTAATAATAATTAATACAAATAAGACTGTTACGTCAAAATCTGCGTATTTAAAAAAAAAAATTAAATAAGAACATAAAAATATTTTGAAAAATATCTTTCTTCAAATTCAAGTTTTGAAATCTTCATTTAAAGCCAAAATAATACCAATAACAATATAACTGTCGCAATATCAGGTTTTTTTTGCAAGTCATGAAAAAAACAATTTTTCACAAAAGAACTCAAATATATCTATACTATTATGTAAAAGGCTTCTCACGTTTCTGCGACGACGCTAAACTTCAAAACTTCTGAAACGATTTTAGTAATTTTTTCACTAATATAAAGCTACGTGCTAACTTAAAATCTTGCATCCTTTTTTTTTTAAACCACTCTAAAGAGTTACCTTAAATTTTAATTTATAAAGTAGCCAAAAAACCAAACAAAGGAATCATTGCTTCATTAAATTGTAAAGTGGGGTACACATTATAGCACATGAATATCAGTAAAGTTAGTCTAATTTCGATCTCATTCTGCTGCATGATCAGATTATCATTCATGCCGCCTTTATTACATTTCATTCGTTTGCGAACTTCGCGCGGTAAACATGGTACATATTGTCAGGCACCGTGCAAGAGAGAGCCCGTGACGGACGTGCTCACAAAAATTTTTGTGAGCTTTCCGTCAAGAATGATAAACCAACATTCAAGTGTACACATTATCACTCATGCCCATATTCTCTGCTAACTGACGGAAAATGGTATAAAAGAGTACCGAATAACAGCAGGTGTACCTCAGGGCTCAGTATTAGGACCATTCCTGTGGAATGTAATGTACGATGGTCTACTGAATTTGGAATTACAGGAAGGTGCAAAACTAATAGGTTACGCTGATGATATTGCTCTGGTAGTAAACCAGCGAACTTCCGAATTAATCGAGATGGTCGTAAACGATAGCTTATGTCGTTGTAACAGAAGGCTGCGAAGAAACGGTTTGAAACTTGCAGTTCCAAAAACGGAAGCAATTCTAGCGACAGATCGTAAGGTCTGCAAAATACCGAAAATACGTCTACAAGATAGAGAGATACCCTTTAAACGAAGCTTATGCTATTTGGGTGTGCAATTGGATGACAAACTTAGCTTTGGACAGAACGTAGTAAATATTCGTGACAAAGCTTTGCGAACGGTAGCATCATTGGCCAGAATAATGCCAAACTGTGGTGGCCCAAGGCCACAGATGAGAAAATTAATAAACAGCTTAGTACACTCCCAGCTTCTTTATGCTGCTCCAACCTTTGTCAGGGCACTGAATCTGAAGAATAATATGAGGGAGCTACAGAAAGCACAGAGAGTTAGTGCTCTCCGTATTATATCAGCGTACCGTACAGTGTCCACAAGTGCGGCATTAGTGCTTGCAGGTCTGCCACCAATAGACTTATTAATACTGGAAAGAGAAGAAATATATACCCAAACTTAACTTATAAGTTGGGCGAACACTAATACACAAGAGCGAAAGAAAAAAATTTCAGAAATAAAAATTAATGCCAGGGACAATGTAGTGACTAAATGGCAAGAACGTTGGAATCAAAACATGAACGGGAGCTGGACATATAGCCTTATCCCCAATATAAAAGTTTGGCTGGACTACATGGAAACATGGGATATTTTCTGACTCAGGCTATGACAAACCATGGTAGTTTTAACAAATACCTGCATAGATTTAAACTAAAAGAAATAAGCAGCTGTGATGCATGCGCAGCGCTAGAAGAAGATGCAAAGCACATACTTTTCGAATGTGAAAAGAGGTTGGAGGAGAGACGAGCTTTAAATGATATGCTAGGTGTTACATTAACTCAGGAGAATCTGTTGAACGAAATGCTAAAATCTGAACATGCATGGACTTTGTGTGAAAGACACATAAATAAAATATTAAAGGAGAGAAACTTCAGTAGTTCTGAACCTCCTTGCTTAAGGAGGACGTAGGAATCTTACGAAATCAAACCCCCGTCCTGATGAAATGCTGACGCGGTTCCGGGGTGGAGCTGGTGGAGTATCGTGGGGCCACTAGATGATAGCGCGCTATCACTACGTCCAACAAAAAAAAAACTGGAGCCGAATTACAGCATCCGTGATCGAGTAAAATTACGATGGGCACGACGAGATAAGTGCCTATCAATATTGTACAATTTTGCTCGATCACGGATGCTGTAATTCGGCTCCTGACATTCATGAGCGATAATGTGTACCCCACTTTAGACACATAAGCACATCCAAAAACTATTTAGGATAAAATTACGAATAAAATCTTTGTATAAATACAAACAGAGGCTATTCGTAGAATGTACAAATATTTTGTACATAGTACAAATGTTTGTAGTGTTGGCCACATGTTTTTGAATTCGTATCTTTGTACATTCTACAAACGCTAGTTTATAAAAATCTATAATTTATAAATTTGTGAATTGAACGAACATTGTTAGATAATATACAAAGCGTTGGCAGCAGCGTTCGTATATTTGTTCGTATTTTTTTAGATGAAACGAATACGTTAGTAATATATACAAACTAGCTGAAACCCGGCGCGTTGCTGCCACTCTCCCTTGTCAAACGCCCATAAAATGATATCAGTTAAACAGCATGTCTAAATTGAGGTAGAATACTGAATTCCGAGACTGTGCCACCTATATCCACAAAGCTATTCGATATAACAAATTTGGGTTGTATAGGAAGTGCCACGCCCTCTTGATCACCGCTCATAGAATGTAATCAATTAAACTGCATGTGTACATGGAGGTTGAATACCGAATTCCAAAACTGTGCGACATATTACTCCAAAACTATTCGATAGCACAAATTTGGGTTCTATGGGAGGTGCCACTGCCCTTTTCCTTACGCCCATAAAAATTTACCAATGAAACTGCATGTGTAAATTGAGGTCGAATACTGAATTCCGAGGCTAAGCTACCTATAACTCCAAAGCTATTCGATATCGCAAATTTGGGTTAAATTGGAGGTGTCACGCCCCCCCGACAAACTCTAAAAAATTTTATCAGTAAATCTGCACGCGTAAATTTTGGTCGAGTACTGAGTTCCGACGCTGTGCGACCTTGAACTCCAAAGCTATTCGATATCACAAATTTTCGTTGCATGGGAAGTGCCACTCCCCCTTGTTAAACGCTCATAAAATGTAATCAATGAAACTGCATGTGTACATTGAGGTCCAATACTGAATTCCAAAGCTGTGAGACCTATATCCCCAAGGCTATTTGATATCTCTAATTTGGGTTAAATATGAGGTTTCACTTCCCCTTGTCGATATCACAAATTTTCGTTGTATGGGAGGTGTCACTCCCCCTTGATCAACGCTCATAAAATGTAATTAATGAAACTGCATGTATAAATTGGGGCCGAATACTGAATTCTGACGCTGATATTCGATATCACAAATTTAAGTTAAATGGGAGGTGCCACGCCCCTCTTACCAATGAACATAAAATTAAATCAATGAAACTGCATGTGTACATTGAGGTCGAATACTGAATTCCCTACGCTCATAAAATGCAAAGGAATGAAAGTGCATGCATAAATGTAGGTCGAATACCGAATTCTTACACTCTCAACCTATAACTTCAAAGCAATTCGATATCGCAAATTTGGATTGTAGGGGAGATGTCACGCCTCCCTGTCCAACGCCCATAAAATAGAACCATTGAAACTGCATGTGTAAATTGAGGTCAAAAACTGAATTCCAAAGCTGAATTCCTATAACTTCAAGGCTATTCGATATCACAAATTTGGGTTGTATGGGAGGTGCCCCTCCCCCTTGTCCACTCCCATAAAATTTCATCACTGAAACGGTACGTCTAAATTGTGGTCGAATACCGAATTTCTAAGCTGTGCGACTCATAACTCTAAAGCTATTCGATAACAATTTTTTTATATAAGTGGGAGGTAAAAGGGGATGTGGCATTTTCTCTTAAACCATCTCGTACTCAAACCAAAGCGTACTTACAAAATTTGAGCTCAATCGGACCAATAGTTTCGAAGTATTTTGATATTTTCTTAAAAGTAAGCGTAGATGAAGTGTGACCACGCCTATTTTTATCAAAGTTAATGATAGTTATCATACGAACTTATTTACCAAATTTTAATTTAATACGACCAAAACCGTCTTAAATACAGCATTTTTATTGATTTGTGGGCGACAAAAGGGGGTGTGGCATTATCTTTTTCCTAAACCAGTAGAAAGAAGTTTCCAATTTGGTTCAGTTGTTTTCAAGTTTTAAGCATTCGAACAAATCACGATTCATTTTTATATATACAGATATTGATTTGTGGGCGGTAAAAGTGGGCTTGAAAACATTAATGTATCGTGACTGCCTCTTGGAGCACCTACACAGCAAGTTTCACTTTAAAAATGTGTAGAACTCCGGAATTGCCATGATTTCGAAAAAATGGGCGTATTTATATTACGACCACGCCCATTTTTCGTACAGTTACCGACAGTAACCATCTGAACAAAATTACCAAATCTTAGTTTTTTACGATTGAAACCGTCTTAATATATCCTTTTTTGGTTTGTGATCAATAGCGTAAATTTGGCTTGTATGGGAGGTACCACGCCCCCTCGTCCAATAGTTACCAAACCTCACAGGAACACTCTCAAGATGTGGCTTCAGTTTCCCTGAAAATTTCATAAAGATCGGTTCAGCGGTTTTGGAGTCTATATGTGATATAGCCACATACCCACATACCCACATACCCACATACCCACATACATACATCCATTTTTATATATATAGATTTTTCTTTGTACAATGTACAAACGGTCATTTGTATTATTCAAAAAGTCGTTCATAGCCTAAAAGAACAAACAGCTTTGTAGAATATAATAATTGTTTTGTACATAGTAAGAGGCTTTTTTTTTGGGTGCAGCATAAAAATTAATTTCTCTTTTTCTCTGCTATAGTGTTTCTCATTGTTTCTATTAAGGTGTCGGGTAGCTTTGTACATTTATACTCTCCCATATTGAGTATGTATAAATGAGCGCTTTAAAAAGCATACTGAAAACAACCCAGTGGTAAATGGACACATGACGTAACCAAGTATTTTTTAAATACAATGTATTTGCGAGGCCTCCAAAACCTGTTCAACATTCTGAATTACATTTGTTCAGGCATAGCCGTTAAACAACTGATGATATCTACCTTACACAGTAAACATCTTTTTGCAGAAATCCTATAAGACTTTCGGTGATTTTTTTGTGCTGTGATTTATATTGCAAAATTAAATCACTAAAGCTGTCGAAAGCAAATACCGACAGACGGATAATGTGGAATACAGGTAAATAGACATGTAGAAATGCGGACGAAAAATTCAAAAACACAAATATTTTTAAGCTGGAACAAAAACTGACTTATGAATTTACAGTAAGGTGAAGCGAAAACTATTTGTTTTTTGCAAATTTTATATTTCCCGGCCGCGGTAAAATTGAGAATGAATGAAAAACTTATTATCAAGTGTGTGTGCATTAGTCAATAGGTATTGCTAAGTATGTTGTCAAGAAATTCATTAGTAAAATCTTTTATCTAAAATTATTGGAACAATGAAAAACCAAAAACTATTTATCTTAAAATATGATTGTAGAAAATTATAAATCTTTCAAAAACTTTTTATTGGTGTTAAAAAAAACAAAATGAAAATTTTGTTTTTATCTGAAATGAAAAGAGATTTCTAAGGGAAAATTTTATCGGGATATAGGATATCTATATCTATATATTTTCGATATCATTTAAAGTAATATTGATTGTCCAAAGTTTCTTGAGCGAATAGGCTCTAATATACCGTCTAGATCTTTGCGCTCATTGGACTTTTTTCATATTAAATGTCAGAGGTCAAACTATGCCATCAATGAGCTCATTAATGAAACATTATTGACGTTAAATAATTTATGTAAAGATAGTTCCATCGATTTTTGCATGCACAAAGCTTATTTTAAATCTGAATTGTTACAACTGTTACATTTACTTTTAACTTTAAGTTATTTAAGTGCCATATACTTTAAGTAACATTGTTTTAGTCTGTAAGGATTCATCCGAAGACTTAATAAATACTGATAAATACTAAATACTTTACAACTATATAAAAGGGGATTCACGAAATTTGAATCCAGACAAGCTCGGTAAGCGCTAAACCGATTATTTTTTGATAATTCTTTATATTTTTTCTTTAAATACACTGTGCGTTTTTGTGTACTTTTTTCTCTGTATTTGATAATTTAAACGTTTTTCACTTCATTTGATTATGAGGAATCACGTGATGACATTTGTTTTACCTTTACCGAACATTTTAGAATAAAAGTTTATTTCTTAAGATTTATCAAAAATTGCTCAAGATATGCACTCATTTTCATGTTGATAACTCTTGAACCATTAGGATTTTCATTTTGGTTTTTTGGGCAAAGTTCTTTCTATAATTCTGGCCAACAACTTTGCTGAATAAATGAATATGAAAAAATCGCTTCCAGTGGGTTTTATCGAGTGATGCTTACAAAAAGTCAAACGAAAAAATTCAAAAATTGCGTACGAGTAACATTTTTTGATTTGAAGAGTTAAAAGCGTGCAAGACATACAGTGGGGAGCACAAATGAGTACATGTTAATACTACGTGCACTTGGTACTAAATAAGAAAAGAAATACAAAGAAAATAGAAAAATTGTTGTTGGCCTTTTATTTCATGTTCAATCGTCAACAAAATGTGTAATAATACAAAAGGAAAAATAAAAAATTAAAAAAAAAAAAACAACTAAAACGAAAACAACTCGCATGTACTCAATTTTGCACCCAGCAGTTCTTATTTATGTTTTCAGCAAAACATCAAAGTTTACCGTTAATTTCAAAGTGTTTTCATTGTTTTATGATTTGCTTTAAAAATTTTAGTTTAATATTGCGTTTTATTGTCTATGGTAACAACTTTTTCCAAAACATTTAAATAAATAAAATTAATAACTTTAATAATTTCATAGCTCAATAAAATTATGAAGAAACTATCACAAGACATTGAGAATAGCATTGTATCCATGACAAATAGTGGCTCTTCGTCGCGGATGATAGCTAAGCAGCTTAAAATAAGCCAGTCAGCGGTAATAAGAGTTCAGAAGAGGCGAAACGTTATTTCTAAACCACAAGCTAGAGGACGTAAAAATATTTTAACGGATGCGGACGCTCGTCTCATGGTAGCAGAGATGAGAAAAAATAAGTGTTTAACACCAAAAGATGCTTCTATAGCAATAAACAATCCAGTTAGCCGATGGACTGCTAGAAGAGCCCTTCACAAAATTGGCTACATCGCAGCAGTAAAAAAATCAAAACCTACATTATCGGTGAAGAATATTAAGGCACGGTTGAAGTTCGCCAGAGAACACAGAAATTGGTCAGCAGAAGACTGGAAGCGAGTCATCTGGTCAGATGAATCAAAATTTAATCGGCTTCAGTCTGACGGTAAACAATATTGCTGGCGCCGCCATGGAGAGACTATCCAAAGACACCATGTTAAAGAAACAGTGAAACACGGTGGAGGGAACGTCATGGTCAGCGCCATACCATGACGTTCCCTCCACCGTGTGGCACGTTGGACCACTACAAAGAATTAATGGGATAATGAGAAAAGAAGACTATCTGCACATATTGCAGACTCATCTTCCCGATTTTGTAGAAAGGAGCGCCTATCCTGAACAAGAAGTAATATTTCAACAGGATGGTGACCCTAAACACACCTCAAAAATTGTTCAAGAATGGCTGATCGGGCAAAATTTTAAATTGATGCAGTGGCCAGCCCAAAGTCCCGACCTCAATCCGATTGAGAATTTGTGGTCAATCGTGAAAAGACGGTTGGGACAATACCGAACAGCACCAACGAACCTGGACGAGCTGTGGCGGCGGGTACAACAGGAATGGCAGAATATTCCAAATGGAATAATTGAGAAATTGGTAGAAAGTATGCCAAAACGAGTAAAAAGTGTTGTAAAGAATAAAGGACTTTGGACTAAATATTAAAAATTGGCTCCATTCCTAAAAGTGCAAAATTGAGTACATGCGAGTTGTTTTCGTTTTAGTTGTTTTTTTTTTTAATTTGTTATTTTTCCTTTTGTATTATTACACATTTTGTTGACGATTGAACATGAAATAAAAGGCCAACAACAATTTTTCTATTTTCTTTGTATTTCTTTTCTTATTTAGTACGAAGTGCACGTAGTATAAACATGTACTCATGTGTGCTCCCCACTGTATATCGCTTATTATTATATATATTTGTTCATAAAAGTTGTTGGCAAGAATAATATAAAGAAGTTTGCTGAAAAAACCAAAATGAATATCCTAATGGTTCAAGAGTTCTCAACATGGAAATGAGTGCATGTCTGGACTAATTAAAAAAAAATGTTACACTAAAGTCTTCGGTAAAGTGGCAAAACAGATGTTACCACGATATTCCTCGTATTTAAATTATGTGAAAAACGTTAAACTTATTCAATACAGGCTTTCGTGCCGTACAGTGAAACAATTTGATAATTTTGATGATTTTTTGATAATCCTACGATAATTTTCAGTGTCATAGCTCACCAAGTTTTTCGAAAAGTCTATTCTTTAAGTATTGCAAAATTTACGTATTTTATTTCCCAGTGGACAATTGCAGTAGTTCCAAGGCCTTCTAGCAGGCCTGCAGTAGGTTTTTATAGGCCTTCCACACTCCTTGCAAACACCATTGTATTATTTGTATGAAATGGGAAAATTTGTCAGGCCTTCCGCTCAACTTGCTCAAAAGAGACCTGCCCGAAGCGCTCTTTTGAGAAGTCACGTTAAAAGGAAAAGCAATATAAATATCAACTTCAAATAAAAAATGACTAACAATTTCAGATTTGAACCATGGTCCTCTCATGCGGTGGTCCGACATCTTACCCACTCGTCTACCGTGGTTGTTATCGTGGTTTTGCATCGGGCTCCCAGTAAGCTTCTGGGTGCCCGGGTTTGAGACCCAACTCGAACAAAAAAAAATTTTTTGTTGTTTTTTTAAAATCTGCATTTTTTACAAACTTTTCTATTTAAAATTTTTTTTTGGAATTTTTTATAAATTTTCTTCATACAAAAATTTAAGAAAAGACTTGGAGTTTTTCCATATAAATATTTTTATATAATATAATATGTTATGTTTAATATAATATGTTATAAATGTGTAAGTTTTCGGAAGCCCGGGTTCGAGACCCAACTCGGACAAAAAAATTTTTTTTGTTTTTTTTTTAAATCTAAATTTTTTTACAAACTGTTCTGTGTATTTAAAATTTTATTTGGAATTTTTTTTTGAAAATTTTTTCATAAAAAATAATATGGAAAGAATCAGAACCTCCTAAAAATAGGCCTTGCAAAAGTACTCATCAATGCAGTGATCAAGGAAGGTGTATTGACGCCAATAATAGCAGTGGTAGCATGCCTTCTTTTGCGGAGCACTCGCTAAAATGCCCACTGGGTTGATGCTTACATCAAAACAAGCAGCACAATACAATAACACACAAAGGTTTCTTCTCTTTGTCGCGAGAGCTTCTCACAATATAACACAACAGTTATGTTATGTAGTTGCTTTCAGGGAGATTCTTGCTGTTATTCAGTGTTGATTAATTTTCTTTGCAAATATATTGAGGGGAGTTGCCAGAATTTAGTTAGAAGCATAAATTATGTTTTGTAGCCTTGCCAGCTAACTTTTCCCGACTTGATATTGTAATAGTCTATCCATTTATACTATCTATCTATCTATATATGTTATTAAAACAAACGTGATTGATATTTTGCCACTCCCTAATTTTACCGTCTACAATATGCTTAAAATGCTATATTTCAGACGCTTTTGATCGTACAAGACAAAAATTTGGTAATTGTATTTGTATGTTTACTTTCAACAGCTGTACTAAAAATGTGCTTCTACTGCCTCTTTAACAGCAAAAAAAAAACAATGAAAATGCTATATTTCAAACGGTTTTCGTCGTATTAACTACGGTTAAATTGGGCCAAACGACTCATTTAGAATCAGTCATTGAAAAGGGCAGTCTTTTTGTTTGAGAACTGTTTCTTTGTTTTGTTTTTACTGGTTGATATTGACGATGATATCATATATACTATACAAAAATCTTAGTTCAACGATTTTTTGTATATAACATCGTTACCTAAAGCCAAAAACTATTCCAAATTCAAAGTTT
Source organism: Dichetophora obliterata (assembly GCA_963920525.1). NCBI lineage: Eukaryota > Metazoa > Arthropoda > Insecta > Diptera > Sciomyzidae > Dichetophora > Dichetophora obliterata. Next base: position 233,407,325 of record OY986435.1, on the reverse strand, counting down.
TGATTTTCGACGCAAATATCGTCGTTGTTTTTAGATATACTTCATTCAATCTTTTTTGTCTAATAGTTCAATTAAAGTACTAAAAAAAGTAACTACCACAGTACCGTTAGCTAAGGATTTATATTTTTAATCTTTTCTTAAAAAAAGGTAAAAAAGGACTTTTTCTTTCAAAAAACGGTGCAAAAGTTGTTTTTGTTGTAAAAATAATTCAAACCGAATACTGCAATTCATTCCTACATTCTTAGTATTTTGTATAGTATAGTATAGTATAGTATAGAATAGTATAGTATAGTATAGTATAGTATAGTATAGTATAGTATAGTATAGTATAGTATAGTATAGTATAGTATAGTATAGTATAGTATAGTATAGTATAGTATAGTATAGTATAGTATAGTATAGTATAGTATAGTATAGTATAGTATAGTATAGTATAGTATAGTATAGTATAGTATAGTATAGTATAGTATAGTATAGTATAGTATAGTATAGTATAGTATAGTATAGTATAGTATAGTATAGTATAGTATAGTATAGTATAGTATAGTATAGTATAGTATAGTATAGTATAGTATAGTATAGTATAGTATAGTATAGTATAGTATAGTATAGTATAGTATAGTATAGTATAGTATAGTATAGTATAGTATAGTATAGTATAGTATAGTATAGTATAGTATAGTATAGTATAGTATAGTATAGTATAGTATAGTATAGTATAGTATAGTATAGTATAGTATAGTATAGTATAGTATAGTATAGTATAGTATAGTATAGTATAGTATAGTATAGTATAGTATAGTATAGTATAGTATAGTATAGTATAGTATAGTATAGTATAGTATAGTATAGTATAGTATAGTATAGTATAGTATAGTATAGTATAGTATAGTATAGTATAGTATAGTATAGTATAGTATAGTATAGTATAGTATAGTATAGTATAGTATAGTATAGTATAGTATAGTATAGTATAGTATAGTATAGTATAGTATAGTATAGTATAGTATAGTATAGTATAGTATAGTATAGTATAGTATAGTATAGTATAGTATAGTATAGTATAGTATAGTATAGTATAGTATAGTATAGTATAGTATAGTAAAATACTGAGAATGTAGGAATGAGTTGCAATTTTCGGTGTGTATTATTTTTACAACAAAAAAACTTTTGCACCGTTTTTTGAAGAAGAAGACATATTTTACCTTTTTTGAAGAAAAGATTAAAATTTTAAATCCTAAGCTAACTGTTGTTGTTACTTTTTTTAGGACTTTAATTGTACTTTAAGACAAAAGAAGATTGAATGAAATATATCTAAAAACAAATACGATATTTGCGTCGAAAATCAAAACTTTGAATTTGGAATAGTTTTTTTTGGCTTTAAGTAACGATGTTATATACAAAAATTCATTGAACTATGATTTTCTAAAATCTTCAAGAAATGATAATGTTATTGGTGTGAAAAAAAGAAATTTTTTAAAAGAAATCCTTAAAAAAAGAAAGAAAAAAGAAATCCTTAAGAAAATTTAAAAATTTAGTATTTATTAACATATATTGAAAAAAAAATACTGCATATGTTAAGCTTTTCATTAGAGATAAACGTATACAGTTCCAGGTGTTGTTTTTAGTCTTTTTAATAAACAGATATTTTTTATAGGTTGTGCAGACGGATCTTTAATTTTTAACTCACTTTTAAGTGTTTTTAATTTTCATTTTTTTTTTTAAATAACCGTTATTTTGAAGGAAGTCCTTTTATTTGTGATATTAAAGTAGCCGATGTGCCGACCAGGGACGTAAGGAACCTACATTTAAAGTTTGTAGAAAATTCATCCAGTAGTTTTCACGTGATGCGCGTTCGGACAGACAGATGGACAGACAATATTTTTGAAAATTACATTTTTGGAATCCACATCCTTTCTTATTTCGAAAAAATATTCAATGTTTTTGCAGTTTTATTATATGTATATTTAAATGTTATTAATAATGTACGTTTTCGCAGATATTTGTTTTTTTCTTTCAATATTGATATTTTTTCTCTTTCGAATAAAAAACAGATTTTTTTAGGACTTGCTCAATGGGAAAAAAGGACAAAAATTTTTAAAGTCGCTTTCAACACTTTGTGAAGTTTTTCACAAGCCAAGAAAAAAGCTGAGTGGAAATATTTGAAACTTTAAATATTTTATGTTAGAATTTAAAGACCATCAGAGTGTCAACAACAAACATCAAACAATGTTCAAATATTCTAGCTTTGCGAGAGATTTTTTGTGCGTGGCAGCTATGCCACTGGAGCGAGATGTGGGAATCAAGGGTTAGTCTCTATGTAAAAAAATTTATAATTCGTCCGTACGTCTGTATCTCCTGGCTTACTTTCCTCAAGATCGGGATTTTTTTGGCACGGTGAGTATTATGGCGCTATTTTTTTATCCATATTGAAAACTAGAGAGTGTTGTAGTACAAATCTTTAAAAGTTCCACGAAAACTTCTAAGCCGCTCATCCGATTACCATGAATATTTGAATACCGACTTACTTCCCTTAAATTTTGTATATATTCTCATAAAATTATACTCTTTTATGCGGATTTTAAGTATTTATTGTTCATCATTAAAACTGTTTAATTCAAGACATTCATCAGTTCATTTTTCGTCTAAAATAAACTGAACTTTTTCGCAATATTAAACGATTGATCACTCTGCCAATATTTGAGTTTGCTTGTCTATCTTTATCTACGCCAGCGACCTCTTTTTTTCAAACATTTTTAACAGGGACTTTACCCAAATTAAACTCATTGAGGCAATTACCAGAAAGAACATAACAGAGTCTACCGAGCCGGCTAGTATTAAATATATTGGTGATCTTGCATATTAATTTATTGAACGTTGTACAAAGTAAAAAATTGTATATCTTACAAACGCATTCGTTCCATCTAACAAAGAAAATGATTAAATACTACTAATGTCTTTGTAAAGTATAAGAATGCATTCGTTTCATATTTCTGAACCCAAGTTTGCAATAAGTTTGTAAAATATTGCATGAACTAATTTGTTCTGTGATCAAATGAAAATTTGCTTATACTACAAATACGCTCGTGTAATGTACAAACGTTTTTGTAAATTTGAAACGAATGTACATATTGTTATATTATACAAAGGCATTCGTATGTTTCATAATTTTCTTTTGTAGATGAAACGAATGCGTTTGTAAAATATACAAATTTATTATTTGTACAATGCACGGTCAAAAATCTTGGACTAATTTTTAATCCAATCGTTGGAATCATGCATTTTTTAATACCCTTTCTATTAGAATTCAAACTCTTCAAAATACTAGACATTTTTTAATAAAACCTGGAATAATATTTAATACAGGTTGGATTAGTCTTTAAAAACAGCGTTCGGCTTGGTTCGGTTCTTATGCATGTTTATCATTTCTTTATACATGTGGCTTCATAGAGCTGTTGGTAGAGCCAAAAACTTAAAACCTAAACGTAGTGGGTTCGAATCCCACATGTTTCGTTAATTTTTTATTTTTGTAAAAAATATTTTAATACAAGCATGTATTAAAATTAAGTCCCATGAGAGAATAAAAATCAATTGTAATATATAACGTTGATTAAATTTTAATACAGTTTCGGTGTCGTCATATATACAATACAGGATTTATTAGAATTTAGTCCAAGATTTTTGAGCGTGTGTATAAACGGCCTAAATTTGCCGTTCGTAGGCCTAAAAGAACCGACAGCTTTGTAGAATGTAATAATTGTTTTGTACATATTACGAAGCTTTTTTTTGGTGAATTTGTTGTTTGATTACGCTAGTTGTGTAGAAATTTTTTTTTCTTTTTTAAAATAGTGTGCACCAAATTCCGTTGCTTTCGGATCATTATTTCGTATTTTTGGCACTTTTAATTTAAGAACACTTTTTTAATTTAAGACCACTATTCATTATCCCTTATAAGCGATTTTGCTTATATTACTTAAAGACACATAAAAGACCTTTTATCATTCTTTTAAATAGATGTCTCCTTTGCTCTTATTTTTATGCCTTATTAGATTAAAGCAGAAAAACTTCTTTGGTAATTTGATAAAATCATAAGAAAGATGAAAAGTATTCAAATGTAATAACTCTGCGTAGTCACATGATAAATATTAGCTGCTGCTGCTTAGCTCCTTCTTATTTTCATGGACATGGCGCACCAATACACATACACACACACACACACACACACACACACACACACACAAACTGCTCCTCATGCTTAACAGGGTTCTTTTGACCGCATTTTCAAATTAATTTCCGTTTGAGCCGCACAAATCCAACAGCAGCAGCTACTGTAAACCCTACCAGCATTTAAAGCAACAAAAGTAATAACGATAAGTATAGTAATAATAACAACAACAACAACATTGACGCTGGCAACATTTGCACTTCTTGCAACAGCTTATTTACTTAAACGGCATGAATAACATAACGGATACTAAGAAAAAAGCACAAGGGAACGACAAAATAAAAAAAACAATATAATAACACTAGAAGAAAAGGAGAATTCATTCAATAAAGCATGCTGTAGACCACACGACATAGGGAGACTGAAGGACAAAACGATTTGCTTGGCTCGTCAAGCAAAATATTCACGCTAGTTCTATGTCTGTGGTAATAATAATATTTTTTAAGGACATGTAAAGCTATATTAAACACACACAAACCACTCAATAACACTGCTTAAACACACATCCATACCAGCCCCTAACATTGAGCAGCCTTGTGCTTACACTACACCTGTATTGATAATTTCGTATTCAAGTTGCTCTGTATCTTTTTTTTTTTGTGTGAGTGTGTTTGTTGGTGTGCTTTATTTACTAGTGTCTGCGCAGCTTTGCATTTATTTGCTTATGTTTGAAAGGCTTTGTGTGTGTGGGATTGTATTGGACGGTCTGCCTGCAAGTGGCGTTGGCTCGATACCAGCGCATAAAATACACTTTATTTTGAGGTAGCTTATTGAGCCATCGACATGAAAGCAAGTCGTTTATTAACAGTGCTTTCAAAAGACGTTCGCAACACAGCAACCCGGAGCTTGCGCTGCTTAAGTGTGTGCTTCGTGTGTGTCAGTGAGTCGGTACACATAAAATATCATATAAATTGTCTATATGGTAAAGTATGTTAAGAACGTGTGCGTGTGTGTTTGTGTGGATTAAAATTCGATTATGGCACAGCGATGCGAAAACTTTTGAGGCAAACAAGAAAAAAACAAATAATATTAAGCTTAACATTGCTTCGAAGTCGACACTTATTTTTCTTTTATCATATATCGCATCGTCAACGCATTTCTGGGATCCCTTATAACAAACAGTGTTAACGGTTCGTTAACTGTATAGCTTAGCCTAGCTTAAGATTCGACAGATTTAACATATGTGTTTTTTTTTTCAAATTTCGGTAAAGAAAGAGCATTTTTAACACAATAACCAATCATTAATTTTCAATAAACCTTTTGAAACGAATGAAATTACAATTTACAATGAATTGGAATTATAATTTATTTGACAAAAGCAAATTTATTTATTTGGTATATCTAGCTGTGCTACTAAGCTGCAGTCATCGTGGCGTATGAGTGATGTTAATGGCTTGAAAGACTTCATTTGGACTGTGATGGAAACTTTTATGACTGGATCACTTCTAATTTTAAATCCATATATTTATTGATTGCATATTTTTTTTGCTTATATGTCAAATTTAATTAAAGGTATACTTTTTCTTCAAATCATATTATTTATATTACGCATACGCCATGCATAATCTGACCAACATTTTCAGAGCAAAAAGAAGTACAAAACCTGATTTCGAAATTAAAAAGCAGTACAAAAGAAGTACATGAAATTAAAAGCAATACAGCAAAAAAAAAATACGTAACATATGCGGAATGAAATTTTCACCAATTTAAAAACTGTATTATAAAAAAACTATAGTATATAATTTGGTAAATTTAATTTTAAATGAAACTTATACACTTAGAGTCTATGAAGAAAAAATTGGGCCCAATGCATGCGGCCTTGCAAGAATTTAGAAGCACTTTTACCATTGTGCCTGTAAATACCGATGTTGGCACTTTGATAAGCTCCGTTTTTATTTTGGCTAACAAATTTTTCGTGGTTTTGGGCCGAAAGTTATTGGCATATACTCTTCGTTTGAAATTAGCTCAAAAGTCTTCAACTATATGAAGTTGCGTTATGTTGGGAGGGTTATTATCCTTATGTACATAAGGCACTCAGAGCCTATCCATAGCTTCTAAGTTCTAGTGACAGTAATGGCTTGAAGGTCAGGCCAAAATACTATATTTTTATTGTTGTGTTTGCTTCTTATAAATTCAGCTACTTTTGGCAAACAGAAGTTGACTCATTACCATCTTATGTAAAAAATGACTCGTCATCCATAATGCACATTACATCATTTTGTGCGGAAAAAATATTTTTAGCCAAATTTGTCAAACGTACTTTTTGGACACATTTTTTGAGCTTCCGATACCACTGTCTTACTTTTTCTTGACTTTTTTGAATTTCCATCAATAGAAGATATTTGTTCACTGTTTTTCCATCACATTGGAATTTTCTCCCTAACTCTCTATAGGATTTTGCTACTCTTCCATCATTTATTCGCCTTAGCTTAGACCTTGTCGCAGAATCATTTAATGTGTATCCCTTACCAAAGCCAGCTTATCTGCATTTGGTTTTTCTGAAAGCAAACGTTACCAAGATTTTGTAGATGGTTCGGCCATTGATTCTTTCTTCAACAAGATGAGAAACAATTGTCGCTTTTGTCCAATCACAATTAGATTAAAAAAAAATTACAAATTTTTTCACGATGTGTCCCCCTTTTTTTGACATTTTGATACACCTCTGAAGTTACCAGCATTAAATTGTAAAAGCTTTTCAGGATTACATTGGTCTCTCATATAGTAATCGATAAATGCACATCATTTCAGTTATTTGTGTGTGTACACGGTTGAAAAAGTTGTGCAAATTTCATTTCGCATACGTTATGTTTAGGGCTAGAAATCTCATGCAATTGCATGTTTTTACTGGGTACCTTAAAATGTAAATGGTTTAGCTTTCTTTACGAACCATGAAATTTCCTCCAAAATGGTATTCAATCGTTAGTGCATATTTTTGCATATTTTGCAATAAATGCATGGTTTTACATATTTCACAAAAAATGCCTGTTTTTGCAATTTATTGCGCATATTTTTGTACGTTTTTATAAAAGAATGTGGTTTTTGCATATTTTTGCTTGTTTTAATTTGCAACAATATAAATTTAGTGCAACATATTTTGGAAAAAGATAACTTAGAATTATTGCTTTTATGTTAACTTCATGTTTTTGTTGTTTTTGATAAATATATTTTATATGTATTTTAAAATGATTTGTGCTTTTTTTTTTGTTAATTACATGCAATATTTATATTTGAACATATAAAAAATTTTAGAAAAATATTTTAAACTGCTTACCGGTTTTAAGAGCATATTTTAGAGTTCTTAGCGCATATTTTAGATTTTTAAGTGCATGAGATTCCTAGCTCTAATAAATCTGATTTAGAAAAATAAGTTACAGAAATTTATTGATAAAAATTTTTTAAATTATTTTAATTGAGATCAAAGGCGCAAAAATAGTCCAATAAACTTTTGTACAAAAAAAAAATACTTCCAATCTTTAAATAAAATAAAAGCTACATGAAACGTTGACATGTCTTTGCATTTAAAACTATAAAAATTGTATTGAGAAAATATGACTTAGATCTTTTTATGTAATTTAAATTAATATTTTAAAATTTTTTTAAAGGTAAAAACTTATTCAGTGTCGTCACTGCCTTATTACTCACTTTTTATACTCATAGTCTTTTCATAGTCAACTTTTTTAATAAATATTTTTCTAAGCTAGCAATTCTAAGCTCTACTTAATAGTTGCACTGCAATAAAGCCATAAAAGTTTTGACTTAACTGTCCCTGCTTTATTTATAGCTAAAAACACACGCTCAGTTGGAACTGTAGTTGCGGGAAGACAAAAAGACTACTCGGCCACATTCTGCTATAAAAGGCTACTACACGGTCCGCCAAATAAATTTTTTTTTTTAAAATTCTATAAAAAAAAACTACTGGATATTTTCTCAAATTTCTTTTTTTATTTGAAAGTAAAATTCTTCTGGTTAATAATGAAAAATAATTTTATTCAAATGGCTGCCTCGGCTGGCCATGCAGTAGCCTACACGATCGGTCCAATTTTTAAGCACATTATCGATTGTATCACGAATATTGTCCTTTAAAGCGTCAATTGTCTCTGGCTTGTCATCGTAACACTTATCTTTGAGGGCACCCTACAAATAAAAGTCCAACGGTGTCAAATCGCAGCTCCAAGGTGGCCAAACGACATCAGCTCTGCGGCTGATAATGCGATCTTCAAAAACAGGGCACAAAACATCGAGTGTAGCTTCGGCTGTGTGGCACGTAGCGTCATCCTGTTGAAACCAAATGTTGCCAATATCCTCCTCTTCAATTTTTGTAAACAAAAATTCCTTTAACATGGCCCGATAACGATTACCATTGACTATAACGGCCACTCCTTGCTCATTTTCGAAGAAAAATGGCCCAATTATGCCTCTGGACCAAAATCCGCACCAAACAGTGACTCGTTTTGGGTGCAGCGGCTTTTAAATGTATGCGTGCGGGTTTTCTATGCCCCAAATGCGACAAGTTTGCTTGTTTACATACCCGCCAAGATCAAAATGAGCTTCATCTGAAAAGATAATTTTTTTTTGGCAAAATCGGCATCTTCTGTAAGTCGATCGCAGGCCCACTTAGCGAAGCGAAAACGCATTGGATGGTCAGTTGGCTTCAACTCCTGAACCAATTGGACTTTGTATGGCGTCATACCAAGGTCTTAATGCAAAATTCGTCACAATGATGTCTCCGAAATGTTCAATTGTTGAGAGCGACGGTGATTTGATGTTGATGGCGCTTCACGCACACTTTCTGCCACAGCAGCAATATTCTCGGGTGAACGCACTGCTTTTGGCTTTTCACGCTTTGGTTTATCGATGAGGATGCCAGTTTCTTTCACTTTTTTCACAAGATAACGAACATACGGAGCTGACGGTGCTTCTCTTCTTCCAAAATCCATACGCAATTTCTGCAACATTACCATGATTTTCAAAGTAATATCGCAATATTTCCCAGCGTTGTTCAAGCGTATACACAACCACATTCGTTCAGCGGAAGGATAAAAATAATTATCTGTCAAATCAGACATGAGCTAAATGTTACCATTCACGAAATAAGCACTAGTTGATAAAAAAACGTTAGATGGCGGACCCTGTAGTAGAAAACGAGGCAGTCAAATGCGTCTTAAAAAACTCGTTCATTCGCTGAGAAGACGTACAAATTTCTGGATAACATTTTCATGTTTCATTTGGCATAGCAAAAAATGACAATGTAAATACAACAGATACAATTTTTTTTTTTTTAACTGAACATTTTCTTGCCTATAGAACTAATAGTGAAAAGTTTCCAAATGGCTCACAGCCATAACCAAATAAATTGTTTGACATAAGAATCGCTAAAACAGCGCTTCCTGTGGCGAGTAGTAAAAGCAACATTTTTAGCTAGGCGATTTGAAACTCAGAATCGCATTTTAGCGAAATCGCTAAGGAATTGAACGAAGCATTTTTTTAGCATTTTAGCGATAGAGATTTAGCTTTAGCTAGGCGATTTTCAGAATCCGGCCTCTGAAAGGAAAGAATAGATTATTTAGAGGAATTGATTGGAACCATACGTGAATTATTGATTAGGGGAAACAACCGTGAAAGACAATTTGAATTGCTTTTAACCAAGGCTAGTGTTATGTCTTAACCTCGGTAAGCATTTCCAGCCCTTAGTTGTTCCTGTCCATTAATTTCACGTTTTCCACAATTATGCTGTGGATTTTTTTGTTTTCCATAATTTTTAAATGTGCAGGAAAGAATAAAGAAAGTGAAAAGAACCATGCCCGAGCCCGGATTCGAACCAGAGACCTCTGGGTTGATAGTTGATATTGACTACAAAGGCCGACATTATCTTTGTTTGGAACAAAGCAAAGCTTAAAAATATTCTTATAAGAATGAAAGAAGAGTATAGTTTTTTTTATTGTTAAAACTTTTATTTAATCTGCCCAATTCTGAATGATTTTTCCCGGGGAAGTCGAAAACGAAGTTTTAATTTTTAAGACAGCAGATAAAGATATCACATTTTTTTTTTTTGTTTACACTCATTAATATTGACGGTCGATGAACAAATCGGCATTAAAAATTTCCAAAATGTTTTTGAACTTTATCTTAAAAATTAAAGCTCCCTTTTCCGATTCCCCGGGGAAAAATAATTCAGAATTAGGCTGAATCATTAAAAAAAAGGAAAAATCAATTTTTATGGTTAGTAAATACGGTGCCTATTTACTATACCAAGTTTACTACGTAAGGGTATATCATTTTTGTCAATCTATTTGAAGCGTAGAAAATTAAAATATTCTTAATGAGCATCACCTCCTGAATCGATTTAGCCATGTCCGTCTGTCTGTCTTTACTTTAAAACCTATCGTAATGGATTTAAGTATATACTAGTGATTTCCCCCCGAATATCTGGTGGGTTGCATATCTGCTTTAGGGCTCTAATCATTAGTAGAAGGAGTGGTTTGAATAAAATCCTTTCGATGTGCTTAGTTTAAGAGTCTAGAATGTAATTTCTGTTCAGCAATCTAATTTAAGTCACTTTTCATTAGTTAATATAAAATTTATTTAATATTGCTATATGACAGTGATAACAATTTAACCCATTGTACAGCCATGTTACAGAATTTTAACTGACCGAATATAATAAGATGTCAAGCAACAACTAAATACATGGCTTTATTCTACTTGCGATGAATATTGGTTATTTGACGTTCGATTTTATAATTTGTGAAGATAAAAAGACACGATTTCGATTTCTGGGTCACCATGATTTAAATATTTTTTTCGGGGCACCATGAAATAGACCCCAATTGAAATCAGCCTCAATGAAAAAACACCCAATGAAATAAGTCCCAAAGAAAATGAAATTCACCAGAAACGAAAAAAACTAAAGAATGCCTAAATTCAATAAAAAAACACCCAACGAAAAAATTAAATAAGCCCCAATATAAATCCTCAAAATAACTTATATAAGCCCCATATAAAAAAAGGTTTAAACTTAATTTCAAATTAGCCCCAAAAGGAATTAAATACCCCCCAATGTATAGGCACTTCTCTAACTGGTGACGGGACATATCCCTAAGTGAAATTAACCCTAAATTCAATATATGATTTGATGGCCAGTTTCAAAAATATCATAAGACCAAAAAAATTGCCAGTCGTAAGCTGTAATTGTCTTAGTAAGGAAAGCAGAACAACTTAGGTAAATATGCCTTAAATAACAACTTTCCGTAAAAGGGCTAATCATTTTATCGTAAAAAACACCATAAAAAAACTAAAGCGAAAAATGCTTTAAAATAAATTCATTTTACCCTCTTCTACCGCATAATTGGTTTCAAATGTGCTCTTTACAGAAGGAATAACTTATAAAAGGCTCAGCTTAACGAAAAAAATAATGCAAAAAATGATCAAGAACTAAAAAATGTGAAAAAAATTAAACTGGATTTTATTGTAAGCAACTTTTCGATAACTTAAATTGCAAAATGAAATAACCCCCAAGCAATTTTTGCAGATAAATGATATGTCACATGAAAGAGTGGGGAAAATGGAAATTTTTGAAACAACACAAATTTACAACGAAAACAACTCTTGGCCTATTCTTTAAGCAAATAAGCAAATAAATAATCTATATCGGAAAATAAATATAAAGATAAGGAAATGGCTTACAAAATGTGTATATCTTTGGAATGGTTTAAAATATTTGAAGTATTTTTAATCTGTAGAACTTTGTAAAAAATATAAATACGACATTTTGAAAAAAAATATTTTTCATCAAAAAAATGATATGGGGTAGGTAGCCCATGATTTTAAATGATAGAAACTATTTATTGAGTCAAAATGAAGTAAATTTTGCAAATAAGTGATATGTCACATGAAAGAGTGGGGAAAATGGAAATTTTTGAAACAACACAAATTTACAACAAAAACAACTTTAGGCCTATTTTTGAGCAAAAAGTGTAAATTTTAGATGTATTTTCATATATATATATATATATATATAACGCATTGAAATAGTGAGGCAACGGTAAATGTCTTATCATTACTCAAAGGTCATTTAATTGAACTCTTAGACATCAGAGATTTGATTGAAATCGATTAGAAAATGGCGGATTGAATGAAATTTCAATTGTTTTTTCTCTTTCTTAGTCGATGACCTCACTTTAAAAAAATGCATTATACTGAGAAAATCTAAAGTTTTCAAGATATTGCAAAAATGTTGATGTCATAATAACGGGAATTTTTTTGACTTCCTCTATCCATACAAAATACTTTCGAAAAAGCTTTCGCTTACCGTTATTTTTACTAATCAACGACTTTTCATACAAAAATACGTTATACTGAGAAAATCTATAGTTTTTGAGCTATCGCGATAATTGTGATGTCGTAATAACGGAATTTTTTCAAAATAAACTACATGTAAAAAATTTCACCATCACAGTATATATTCACACATGTTACATACAAAAATGTTTTTAGAGGGTATCTGTAAGTGATAGCGAAAAAAGTTTCTAAAATATCTAAAATTCTTTCCTACACCATGCTCTTCCATCTCTTATAGTTTAGGTGCTATTACGAAAATTCCCTTTAAACGCTCATACTTCAGGTCAAAAATCCTTACTGAAAAAAATATATAGATATAAGCTTCTTTTTAAACACTGAAAATCAAGTTTAAAAATGAGCCACCTCGGTTAAAAACCTCGTCTTCGTCCCATACAAAGTTATTTTATGAAAACAGCAAAATAAAAAGAAGTATAGCAGTGAGGGGACTGCCGACCGAAGCGAAAACAGAAATGTAAAATATAAGTATTGCCTGGAAGACTTTGTCCTGCCACGGACCGTCTTACTGCTATATAACAATTTTCATGCTAGTCAGAAAAAAATTTTATATTTTCACCCCCTCAACCTTTGATTATTTCTTTCAAAATATTTTGTATTCAGATAGAATTTTTATCTTATAACTACACCAAACTATATTATTACATTTAAATTGAATATTGTTGATGTAAAAATAAAATACAGGGAGCACTATTGAATGGAAAATAATCCTCAAAAAGGATATTTAATTTTTATCTTTCAATGTATATGTAGAGCTGTAGCTAAAATAAAATAAATTTACTTTTTTTCTATATATGATATTTTGTTTGATGGGTCTTGAAGTCCCTTTTAATGCCTGCATTTGAGATTTTGCTACAAGGAAAACAGAAAACTTAGCAAGCAAAGTGCAGTTTATTTTCTGCCCCCGATTGAGTTCATCCGTTCATCCTGTTCATAATTAATGAACATTATTTTCATCTTTTATCACTTCACTTAAAATTATGGGTTTTAATATAAAAACAAAGTAAAACATAAACAAAAATATAAATTATACTTATTGAAATAATTAATATACACTTAAAATACATAATAATTTACACATACGTAAAATTTGTATTTACATATACTATTTCATTGAATTTCATTTACTTTATTTTCACTGTTTGCGTCATTAATCACTGCATTATATTTTTAAAAAAGATAATATAGGCTTATGGTAGCTGAAATAAGAAACAAAAAATTTTGGACGATGCAGTCCCACTCACGATAAAATTATTATTAGGAAGCCTTGAAAACTACTTAATTTCTCACGAGCTGCAATGTCAAACAAAAGAAAACATTATAAAGTGCGTGTGCCACACACATTGGCAGCTTTCAGCGAAGTCAATAGTTGGCAACTGTTTTTCTTTAAATTTAAGTGAGAAATCTTTGCCATTAAATGATCCATTCACAGCAGGTGACTCCTCTGAATGCGGCCAATGTGTGTGACACACGTTCTCTATTTTGTTTTCTTTTGCTTGACATTCGATGGTCAAAACACGAAATGTCACTCTACCTATTACTTATTATACCATGGTCCCTGTCAGAGAATATGCTGGCGACATTTATAAAACTAAAAATGTTTTTATGTTGGTAATAAATCTCAAATACACGCTCTTGCATATTGGCTACCAGGCGCTCAGCAAATGTAAGGTAGTGTTAGGGCGTAGAGCCGGTGACCGAAACTGTCAAAACGAAGTTGGCATTTCATACAAAATCTGCAACCAATGAGAATGCAATATGAAAGCAAGAATTGGAAAATATATCAAAATGGATGAATTTGACAGTTATGATCACTTAGAAAGAGAACACATTCAGCCCTAACACTAACTTGTCTAATTCTACTATGGCAGCAAGCAACCATCAATAAGTGTATCTGCTGACAAATCGTCCCTTTATAAAGAAATCATGGAGGATATTTACTGTTTTTCTGTCAGTGTATATGTAGATGTGTAGCTGAACTAAAATAAATTTCCAACAACAATTACCAAACAAATCTACTGCAACGATGAACAGAAAAGAGCAGTATCACATCGGTTGCGCAACGTTAGAGGGGATGAACCGAATTGGAGGCGGAAAATAAACAGCACTTTGCTTGCTATGTTTTTTGTTTGCCTGGTAGCAAGATCTCAAGTGGAGGCATTAAAAGAGACTTCACGGCCATACAAACAATTAGCAAATATAAAAAATTAAAATTTTTTTTTTATTTTAGCCTAAAGCTAGCTCTACATATACATTGAAAAAAAAGTAATATTCAATAGCTGCATTCCCGTGGTCGTTGATCTAGAGCGCGGCTCTATTTTATTCACAAAACAAAAACAAAAATTAAAACCAGCTCGATTTTTAGCTCTATTTCTAATCTTAAAATGCTGCCAAGTTTCAAGCATTTTTTGTCAAAACGATCATAGTTGGTAAATCTAAATAACTATTCATTTTCCTATTTTGACGTTTCACCACTCAATGGGCGTTTTGGTATTGTTGTTTTCTTTTATTATTGTTATTCATATTGGGAATGCTGGTAATGTTTCGCAGCGGAGCAAAGGGAGGGTAAAGAACGATGCATCAGCAGAGGAACTTATTGATGGTTGCTTGCTTATGTTTCCTATCTTGTTATCTTTGCTCTCTGTATTGATGACGAGAGTTACTTGGAAAAAGGCAATGACGCAAACGAAAGATTTACCCTCTACCAAAATCGTTCAACGCACCTAAAGAAGTTTTCACTTAAAAAAAAAAAAATAAAAAGATTAAATCACTTGGAATTTTGCAAGGAGGCTTTGATCTAAAAAACGCACTTTAAGTTTGAAAATTAACTTAATCAGATGAAAACTACACCTTCCTCTCATACAAAATGACTTTGTGAAAAAGCTCAACTTTCACAAAAACTTATTTTAAAACTCAAAATAATTACGGGTCAAATTATTACCCGTATTAGGACATACATACCTCAAATTATTTCAATGTCAATTTCTCAATATCACAACTATAAAATCCAGTCAAAACCGGGTTTTAAAATTAAAATAAGTGGCATATTTAGGACCATCAAACAGGTTAAAACTGTTTAAGACAATAATCATTACTCTCTTTAGTATCTTTTGTTTTTGTTTAGTTTTAATGTGACCAACAATAAAAGCAGATTGAAAACACTATGATTTGAGCAAAATTGGTTCAGTAAAATTTTAACACTAACATTATCCTCATAAAAAGATCATAAAAGAATTATATGCTCATATATCTTATTCTACTGAAATGTTCCCCAATAAGAGCTTTGAAAAAGAGTGAGAAATTGTTGTTGTCTGGCACTTATTTTACTCTCATAAAAAGTTCGTAAATAGTTATTATGATTTAAAAACACGTTGCAACTAAAATGAAAGAAACATCAACTGTAATGTAATGACAAAATGCTCAGATTGCACTCGTTGAATTGACATTTTCATGAGCTTGGCTATAAAAGCTCCTAAAAAGTAATTTTAAAAATCATCATTGTGCTATGAGCACAGTACGCTTGAATCAAAACGATGATTGATAAAAGTGTCAAAGAAAACCATTACGCTATTATTTTCGAAATTTTATTCCAAATAAGATCCCGCCAAACTCGAATGATTAAAACAATCCATTCGAACGATTATTGAGGCAATTTGTACTGAATGAAGGGTCAGTAATGAATAACTTCTTGATAAATTGTCGCATATGCTTCATCAAAGTTGGATGTCATTTATACTCAATTATTTTAAAAACCAATGTACCAATTAACTTAATCAAAATTTACTTTTTTTTAAAATCAAAAAAGCAATAATAAATAAATAACACGAATTTAACAAAAAGTTATTTGAGTCTTTTATTGTGGCAATATTCGTCAACTACCCTGTATTAGAAAATTGTTTTAAATGTTCTCGACTCTCACAAGCTTCTAACAAAAATAATATAGCTTGAATATAGTTATCAAAATTCATAAAAAAAATAAATAATAAAAAATAGCGATTCTTGTGTAGTTCATAAATTAAGGTGACCATTACTTCTTATATTTCCGTAGCCTATCGATTATCTTTGCCAACCTAAAATTCTTCGCTTTAATTTAATTTGACCGATTTACATTTGAATATTAATGATGAGCTGTCAATTCAGAATGCGCACGCACATTATTTATGTTGGGTTGGTTATTTCTGTCAAAATAATGCGTTTGCATAGCCTAAATGTTGATGTTTCAATAATGACAGTAATTAGATATAATTGTCTAGTAATTTATTATGTGACTGAAATTGTGATAATAAATGTGCTAGTTAAAAGAATACAGTTCAATATTATTTGACCACAATCAGTGATGTGCGGCGTAGAGAACATGATGTCGACAATACTATTGTCGACGGTGTCGACAATGTCGTGTAGACAATTGCTTTTAACAACGTGTAGATAATTAGTAACAGGCTGCATTTTTATTGTAATATTTAATTAAATTGAGTCCAAGTTCGAAGTATTCCTTATTTTTACGCCTTCTGGGCATGGCTTTTGTTTGTTAAATTGTAAAATTTGTTACTTTATCATGTTAATTAAACGACTTTTCAAGAGGTTTTAAGAATCAGCATAATATAAATGGAACTTGCATTTTCGCAGTGTTGCATTTTGTTGACATTGTTTACACAATTCTCGACATTGTCTACATTGTCGACACATACTGCATTGTCGACACCAAAATGTCGACAATTAAAGACGACGCGTCGAGGAACATCACTGACCACAATAATAACATATTTTTGAAAATTGTGTTTTAAATCACAATTTCTTGGTTATTTTTATTATAAAAACATTAAGACTATTAAAAACACTAACACGGTGAGTTGCAAACGACCAAAAAATACTATCAGTAAAACGGCATGTGCAAATTGTGGTCGAATACCGGATTCCGTGGCTGTGCGACCTATAACTCAAAAGTTATTAAATTTTACAAAATTTGGGTTGCATGGAGGTACCACGCCTAATTTTTCAACGCCCAATTGTTCAAATTTGGCCCCTCCCACACAACTCAAAATGAAAAAAATTAAAAAAAAAATTGAAAAAAAAACAAAAAACGGTAAAAGTTGACTTTTGGCACCTTCTTTGAAATTTTTGTGAAAAATACAACAACAAATGTGAGCATGTGAAATGGGAGAAAAACTGAGAAATTGACACTTCAAATCTCATCGCCTTTGTGGTGCAGTGCGCTAGTGCACGCTTTCTCGGGTATCACAAAGATTTCTGATGAAGCCTTTAGCACGGCCGAAATTGCAATAAAATGAGCTAGTGATTTTTTCCTTTTCATATCGAAAAAAACTTTGTTGTTGTTGTTGTTGTTTCTTTGGAAAGATTAATTGTACAATTAATTGTTCTAACTTTGACCTTAAGCTCAATAAACGATTTTAAGCTATCAAACAACTAAAATTTGTGTTTAAAATCAAGTATGATTTAAACTATCAAACATTTAGAAGTTGTATTTAAATCATATAAAATCAATAAAATAAAATTTATTTATCTCAAAATTGATATTTCTCTTAACCAAATCAGCCAATTACAACTATGAGGCGCATAGTGTAATGAGCGTTACTACCTTAACATTTCGTTAAGTTGTTAACTAATGTGTATGGTATTATCGTCAAGTCAAACCAATAAGCCAAACGAATTCTAAACGAATTCGAAACGAATCCACATTCTTGGACAATTTAATCGTTAACGATTATCGTTTTCGAATCGTTTTCGAATACGCAAATGGGAGAAAATTACCATTTGTTAGCGAGTCCGAAAATACGATTCGTTAACGAGTATGAGAATTATGATTTTTATACTGGCGAAAAACTGCAAACATTATTATTATTACTAGAGTTTTCTATATGACCTTGTTATTAATTATGTTGATTTTCTATGATTTAAATACAAATTCTAAATGTTTGCTAGTTTAAATCATTCTTGATTTTAAATACAAATTCTAGTTGTTTGATAGTTTTAAATCGAATGGGATGTTCCAAATGGACACAAAGTCCATGGACATTATTTCAACTCCCCAAACGGACATAATGTCCATGGACCTTATGGCGTTTTCAGACTAGAAAACTGACAGATTGTTCAAATTTGATACATTAATTTAAAGAATTTATTAAAGTTCGGTGCAGTTGACTGTCTGTATGAAATTTTGTATAAAAAATTCTGCATTACAAAATTCTGCATTAACAGAAAACTGTGTTAAAAGTTCTGTGTGTCAAAATTCTGCAAAATATGGACTAAGAACAACTAAGGTAAATAAGCTTCAAATAACAACTTTCCGTATAAGAGCAAGTAATTAAATCTTAAAAAATACCGTTTTATATCCCAAATAAAGTTAAAATGCTGCAAATGGAGAGTAGACTTTTTGAAAGCAAAATAATTAAAAAACAGTATATTGAAATAAAGGAGAATTAGACAAACAGTATTTTAAAAATACTGTAAAAATAACAGCATTTTGACAATACAGACTTTTGACAAGCAGAAAATGGACCCGCTCCCAATTTATTATTTTACGATAAAAAGATTTGCCTTTGTATGGAATGCTGTTTTTGTCATATAAAACTGATATTTTTCATGAAAAATTCGATATGTATAACGTGTTCAGTAAAATTGTTTAGATTTAAATTTGTATGGACTTTATGTCCGTTTTTACTTGGACATTGCGTCCGTTTGCGAAGTAGACATAATGTTCATGTCTACTTCAAACGGTCATAATATCCATGGACCTTATGCCCGTATACATTATGTCATCCAACCTTAAAATCGTTTATTGAGCTTTAGGTCAGGTTAGAAAAAATTCCAAAGAAACTCGTTAGAAATTCGTTAGATCAAATAATTGTTCGAACCTGACCTAAAGCTCAATAAATGATTTTAAACTATCAAACAACTAGAATTCGTATTTCAAATCAAGAATGATTTAAACTATCAAACATTAAGAATTTGTATTTAAATCATAGAAAATAAACATTATTATTATTTACATTAAATTAAATTGAAAAATTACCACCATCTGGAGATTTGAACCTAGGCCGCGTAAATGTAAAATTCCATAAGATTATCCATTCGACCATCGCAGTTGTTAAGTAATCGTCGCTTAATTTGCTTCATTAAGAATGAGAGCTAGCCTATGGTCGTGGGAGCAAGCCCAAACCGTTTAAAATATAGTTTTAAAATATAGTTTCTTCATACATAATTTTTTTTAAGATAGTCCAGAATGCTATTTTTTATACATTTTCTATTAACTTTTTTTTATTTTATGTTTAAAAAAATTGTTTTTTTTTTTGCTTAAAACACGTAATAATAACAGCGATCTAAAAATAACTGATTTATTTTTAAAAATGTTTACAAAGAAATGAAAAAACGAATACGAGATCTCGGACTCGTGAAAGGAGCTCGAAGTGAACACGAGATCTCGGATCCATACAAAATTATATCAAAGCACTTATAATTTTTTCATATAAAGTTCTTCTTCATAGAATTTTATTAAAAGACTTAGAAATTTTTCATATAAAAATTATGAAATTTTTTTGATTCTAATAAACTTATTTTTAGCTGCTAACAATGAAAAAATACTTTTTATTGAACAAATTAAATATTTTCATATAAAAAAGTCGGACTCGTAAATGAGTTCGAAACAAACACAAGATCTCGGACCCATACAAAATTATGCAAAAAGACTTAGAATTTTTTCATATAAATTTTTCATTTTATGTTAAAAGGGTAAGAAGATTTTTCATGTAAATTAATAAAAATTTTTTTTATAAAAAAGTCATTTGTTTAATTATGATGACTAGTTTAGAAATTCGGAGTTTATTTCACTTTCTGTCCTCTAGAGGGCAATATATAAAATTGTATGTGACGTCACATAACCTTTAACCAGCAGACGGTCAAAAAACTTCCATCGATATCTCATTTGTTAAATTAGGATTTGTATTTTAGAAGTTCGGATAGTTTAGAAGTTAGGCGTTTAGTTTTCTTTTTGTTCACTAGAGGGCGCCATATTAATTTTTATGTGACGTAACATAAACTTTTCTTCACCGGACGTTCAAAACGCTTCTAACGATACCTCATTTGCTTATGTCACTAAAAAAATTTTTTGTTCATGACTTTATGTCCTCTAGAGAGCACTTTATAACATTAAATACGACATCACATAGCCTTTAACCAGAAGATAATCAAAACGCTTCCAACGCTACTTCATTTTTCAAATTATCAAGCGCGTCGGAAGCGAATTTCATCTGGGGGGCAGCACAAATGGGGGGGCAGTTCAAATGGTGGTGCTAAAAAAGTTCACCAAAATATCTTCACATGAAACATGAAGAAGAGAGAAAGAAGAGGAAAATATGTAATACAAAAATATTTTCGTTGTAAAAAAAATTATTTTGAATAACTTTTCCTTTTAAATTGTTTATCTAGCTAAAAAAGTGGGGGACAACTGCCCCCTTTTCCCCCCGCTTCCGACGCCAATGCAAATTATAATAAGTAGTCAAGAAGTGAGAGTGGAACAGACGAACATACATACATACAAACATACATACATACCGGTCAAAAACATATATCGCTCCTTTTGTTTCGCCGTAGTCGGGTAAAAAAAAGCATCTGCTTCACATATTCTCATATATTGCAACAGTTCATGCGTCGACGAGTTTACGCTTACGCACGCCAATGCTTGCTATGTACTTGGGCATTTAAATACGTAAGTCTAATATTTTATTTTACGCTTAAGTGCATTTCAAAGTAATCGACGTCATATTGGTAAAGAAGTTCTTCCACTACGCGGATGATTGCATTAGCAAAAAGAAGAAACGTCATCATCAAAAACAATCAAAATAATTTATTAATATCAGATGGATATTTGACTAAAACTAAAATCATAATCAAAAATTTTAATAAAAAAGATAAATATTTTTAATCTTGTATAAGCCTTTATGTTCCATTTTTAATCCGTATTATTTAAAAATAAACGAGTCTGTCACGAATTCACATTATGTAAGAAAAAGAGTCCGTCTCAAATGTAAAAAAGAGTCCGAAACGAATTCCTATATGAAATCCGTTTCGAGCTCGAGACGAATCCGAAAAAGTAGAAAAACGATTCGAGTTTCTTAAAAGAGCTTATTACGAAAACGAATCTGTTTGAGATCCCCAACGCAACTCTTTTCGCATAAAATATTCAAAAGACAAAAGTTGAAGTTATCGTGTTTAAAAAATTGTTGCAATTGGCTTCTCGTCTCCAGCATTTACAAAGCGTCTGAAAGTAAAAAATCAAAGTGAATTCTTAATTTAAGGGTTGTAGTTGAGCTCCCAACCTACGCAAATAAAAAAAATAAATAAAAAAATAGAATGCGTGGAAAAAAAATGTACCAAAAACCCCCTTTTTTGCCGAAACTTTCAGCCATACAAAAAAAAAAGTATAAAAGTTTTTTGGCTTTTTATAGGTCTAGAGATTACCAGAGTCTATTAGGATCACAATAAATCAAGATTAATCGAAATCGATCAAGTAGAAATTCAGATATCTTAGAAGCCAGTTCGAAAAACCTTGAACGCGTGAGTTCTTGAATATCACGCGATATAATATATGTTATAACTTTTTTCTATTTGATATTTTTTTCCAAAATTTTGTATACGTATTCTTAAGACCTTAAAGAACTTTAAAGACATTAAAGATTATTATCACGAAAAAAAATATTTTTAATTTCTTACACACCGATCAAGTAGATCGGTACCTCAAAAGCTGGTGAGTGAAAAAAACTCAAACTTAATTTTTTTTTAAATTCAAACTTCTTGAGTCTTTAAATTGTGATATATGGTTGAAAATAATTAATCACAAAATTTTGGCCCAAAATATTGTCATCTTGAGGTTCCACATGTCATGTGAACTTTTATATTGGTAAACTGATATCATAAGTTTTATAACTTTTTATGATTTTGTTTTAAAAAACACAACATAATTCAAACAGTGTTTAAACTTCCTCAGTCTTTCAATTGTGTTGTATGCTTGAAAACAAATAATCACCAAATTTTGTCCCAAAATTTTGTCACTTTGAGGTTCCACATATCAAGTGAATATTTTTATTGCAAACGTACAGTACGGGCAGTAACCGTACAAATTAAATTAAAACATTTTGGCCTTATACAACCCAACCTGACTGAAATATAGAATTTTTATTGATTTGGCGGCGGTAAAAGGAGATGTGGCAACTTTTTTTCTCAACCATCTCGTACCTGAAACAAATCGACTGCCAAAATTCAAGGTCAATCGGTTCAGTAGTTTTGGTGTTTATAGGCATCACACAGACAGACACACATCGTTTTGCTTTTTATATATATAGATATTGATTTGTGGGCGGTAAAAGTGGGCGCGAAAACATTTATGTATAGTGACCGCCTCTTGGAGCACCTAAACAACACGTTTTACTATAAAAATGTGTAGAACTCTGGAGTTGCCATGATTTAAAAAAGGTTTTTAATTTTTTTATATTTTTTATACCACGCCCATTTTTTCTAAAGTTACCGACAGTAGCCATCTGAACAAATTACGAAATCATCGTTTTTACGATCGAAACCGTCTGATATATATCCATTTTTTGGTTTGTAGTCTTAGCAAATTTGGCTTGTATGGGAGGTACCACGCCCCCTCGTCCAATCGTTACCATACACTCACAAGAACACTCTAAAGATGTGGCTTCGGTTTCCCTGAAAATTTTATTAAGATCGGTTCAGCGGTTTTGGAATCTATACGTGATATAGCCACATACCCGCATATCCACATACCTACATACCCACTTACTAGGGAAGCCAATACCGGGATCCCGGACGATTTAGGCCACTTTAAATCCCGAGATAGTCTTTCCTGGATCCCGGGATTTTTAAATAAAAAAATTTCTATTACAAATATTCATATAAATGCAAACATTTCAGTTTAAGTTGATCTGAATAGAGAATTAGAAAAGAAATGTTATTGAGGCTGAAAAAGGTTGTTAGGACGATGAGTATGAGCAAGGATGTATGCTCCTTCACTGGAGCAAGGATGTATTTCAAAATTGTCAGATATTCTGACTAAGGAAATAATTTTGTTTTATGGTGAAAGCAATCGAAACTTACAAATTGTTTACGACAATTGTACAACTATTTCTCCAACTAGCATAGAATCAGAACGGTACTTCTCACCGGCGGTTTATATTTGTAATAATATTCGAACAAAACTCTCTTGTGAAAAATAAGACGCGTTGATCATCTTAATATATAACTTTAAAAATAATTAAAACAAAAATTTTAATTTGAAAAGTCTTTTCCAACCTAAATTTTCCTTAAACACAAAAAAACGTGAAGACGGTGTAGAAAAAAAATGTGTAACATTTATATAGTAGTACCTTAAACTGTTCTGTCTTTTTTTAAATTTTTTGCTTTTTAACCCTTTCAACGGCTAGACTTAACTAAGAACAAAATATTTTTTTTGAGGTAATATTTTTATCATTTAGGGCTTTAAAAGATGAAAAAAACATACTTTTCATTTTAACCTGCGCTCTTTTCGTTTTACAAGCTTGTACAAAGAAACAATTGCTTTGCACCTGTTCGGCAAAGTCTTTTTTTTTATTCTTTTTAAGGTTTCTTAAACCTTTAGATCTTTGTTTTTTAAACCCTCTTTTTATTCTTATCATTTAAGCCATTAAAAGATAAAAAAACATAAATTTGATCATTGCCCGGTTGATTTTTTCTTATAAAATAGGCAAAAAAATATTTTTTTTCTTTTCTTCGCCACAAAATCGAAAATTCAACTGACTTGAATATCAAATATATCTTTAAATATATTTTTATCATGTTGGTTCATCTTTTTTTCATAAAACCAAACGATTTGATTTAAAAAAAGCTTTGCAAAATAAATACATATAAAAATTACTTTCTGACGTGTACAATATATTGGGCAAATCCACTGAAAGGGTTGAATTAGTACAATGTGCTAGTCATTAATATTATTTAAGTTCTTTGTTTTTTAACAATAAGGGTATTCATAATTGTGTGGCATAGTAGTATTTTTTTGGCATAGTTGAAAACCACAATTATGAGCACCCTTTAAAATAGAATTTGTGGTTGGTGACCTCCCACTGAAGCTTTTTGTTACTATGCAAATAAATTAACTATCCAATAGATATATTTTATTAATGTATAGCATAAAAAAGTTTAACTTGCATTTTGAGTTTCTTCCATTAATGCAATTAGACAATAACTGGCAACCGATGAGTTGTTTATGAAACTTTAGAAACCACGTTCGTTAAATATATTATTGAGGTATTTAAAATTACCACACTTAATTTTTAGAGATTTTCATTTCAAAACAATAAAAAA